>CM073135.1:15192531-15832531 GCA_037039145.1 Fundulus diaphanus
AAACAAAACTATATTTTAAACAACCTTTTTTTTCCGTTGACTAACAAAGGGAGGCACCCAAGGGGCATCCTGATGAGATGCAGAGAAGCAGCGGCTTTAGTTTGAGCTGCCCGCAAATAACATGATTAAATGGCAAAGACTGAAACAGCCCTTTAATTTAAACACTAAAGAATATATATACACACACATATATATATATATATATATACATATATATACATATACATATATATATATATATACATATACATATATATATATATATATATTAGGGCTGGGCAACGATTAAAATCTTTAATCGCGATTAATCGCATAATTTGCCCGATTAATCGCATTGTATGCGCAAACTCCAAGAATGAATTCAAAAGAAGTGTAAAGAGCACTTTTATTTTAATGTTCTGCAGCCATATGAACAAAAGTGTTGTAACATTTGTAGCACTTATCAGTAATACATATTTAGTGGAAAGCTCAACTTAAACATGTAAAACAAAAAATAGCAATAATAATAAATTAAAGCTTATTGCCACTGACAGGGAATTCTCTTTTGGGGGAAAAAATCTACCAAAAACAGGCAATTTCTGAGGTAACAGCAGGGAGCAGCATTACCATTTTATGTTCAATACCAAAGTGTGAAGCACAAAAAAACCGTAGCTATCCACTTCGCCATTACATTGGTTATCTTCTCTGAGTCATTGAATTGTTTGGTGATGTCTACAGTGTGTTTGGCATTTAAGTGATATGTTAAACTCAAGGTGCTCCGGTGATAAGAAAGTTTAACTTGGCAGTGGTTACAACCAGGCCAGCTGACAGCTTTGCTAGGGCCCGGGACAATGCAGTCTTTTTGGGCCCCCCCTCTACACCTGCCGCCACCACACACACACACACACACACACACACACACACACACACACACACACACACACACACACACACACACACACACACACACACACACACACACACACACACACACACACACACACACACACACACACACACACACACACACACACACATACACACAAAACTGAAAAGAGGTATGAAGAAGTGACTTATTTTCTCATTACCCTTCTCCATCATTTAGACTTAGACTTTCTTTATTGTCATTTTGTATACACAGAGTGCATACAGAACGAAATTTCGTTTTCACACAGCTCAGAAATATTGCAGTAACTCTACAGGATATCTTGCAGTGAATTACAGTACAGGATAAAGTGCAGTGATCAATCGCAGTCACTTACAGGATAAGTTTCAATTTACTTCCGGATAAAGTGCAGCAGTGAACAGTAGGCAGTTGAAATGTAAACAATGTACAACCAAATGTAAACAAATATGCAGTAAGGTGCATCAGTGATTTAAAAGTAGACAGTTGCATTGTACACAGTTTTGCAGTACGTTTCCGGTTAAGGTGCAGCAGCAATTTTGCAGGATACGATACAATGTGCAAATGTACAAATGCGCAAATCAGCGAATCTAGTGGGGTACATAGTCCGTTTTTATACTTCAGCAGTTCAGCAGTTCAACAGTCTGATGGCAGCAGGGAAAAAGCTTTTGCAGAACCTAGTGGACCTGCAGCGGATGCTGCGGAACCTCTTTCCAGAGGGCAGCAGGGAGAATAGTCTATGGTGGGGGTGTAAGGGGTCCCTGATGATGTTACGGGCTCGAGACACACAGCGCTGCGATGAAATGTCTTTAATGGAGGGAAGAGGAGCCCCAATGATCCCTTCTGCTGTCCTCACCACTCTCCTCACGTTCTTCCAGTCGGAGGCACTGCAGCCTCCACACCACACAGAGAGACAGCTGGTCAGAATACTCTCTATGGTGCTTCTGTAGAAGGTCGTGAGGATGGGCGGGGGCAGGCGGGCTCTCCTCATCCTCCGCAGAAAGTACAGTCGCTTCTGTGCCCTCTTCACCAGTGACGTCCTTAAGACTAACAATCTTCCTTATTCCTACTTTACTTATGAGGCCACACTACTCAAAGTCCATTAAGTAAGAAAATAAATCACTATACTGGACATATAAACATTGGCATGCGCCTACGCACATTCACACACTTGTTACCTACGGCCATAGCCCACACGACCACAACCATTGCAAAAGAATATACAGGTGAGGGCTGTAATATTTCACGTGTATATATATACACAGAGAGCTTGTTGGCACTCCCATAGATTTAAGCTTTTTATTTTTTATTTCCCTCTAAGCACCAGTGTGAGTCCCTGATGGAACAGCGCCCTTGGCAGTGAGCCGTGGCGCACATATCCAAAATCCACCTCTTAACACATAAGTCAGCTGATAGTCGTCTGAATGAAGGTCAGCCGACTTTTGTGGCCGAGTCAACATCTCTAACTATTCTCTCTGGCCCACAACAATTGCACAATTTTTACTACGTGGCAAGATACATCCATACACCCATAAAAAACAATGCAATGTGTTAGATGTTTTTCTTTTAAATTGGCTTGAGCTTTAACTTTTACAATCTTTAGCAGAAATCTTTCTAAAAAGGAAGATCTGTGTCTTTCACTCTACCTGTGATCGCTCGTATCTGATTAGTATCCACAAATGTACTACTCCCATTATCGTCCAAATGTATTTTAGTATTTTAATTGTATTAGAAAATCTAAATAATGTCGCTGGCTACCGTCATGATTTTGTCGTGGATGAACCCGGATACAGCACGCACACACAGAGCTGAGTTTAAGAGAGTTTGTTACCAGGCGGAGGTGAATGATGCAGGAGCTGACTGGCAGGTGAGAGAGTACACAGCTTCTCATAGACGGGTAGCAGAGTCCTCAGCTTCACAGAGACGGGTAACAGAGTCCACAGCTGTTCAGAGACGGCTAGCAGAGTCCACAGCTTCTCAGAGACGGCTAGCAGAGCCCACAGCTTCTCAGAGACGGCTAGCAGAGCCCACAGCTTCTCAGAGACGGCTAGCAGAGTTAACGGCTTCTTAGAGACAGCTAGCAGGACTAACCTTGAGGAGAAGCAGAGGTGGCAGGGTACCAGTTATGCAGGAGACAAATACAGACAGGCATGGAGTAGGTGTTGAACGACGACGGACCGGCACTGGAATGAAACAGAGGGAGGCTTAAATAGGGAGGCTAGCAGGTGAAATGTGTCTGACTGACGAATACCAACAGGTGTGACTGACTGCAAAGGGAGTGAAGGGAAAGATTAAGTGAGGGGAAAGGAGGAGCTAAAACTAACAGAAATAAAACTCAAATCATAACTAAAACCCAAACAAAGAGGAAAACTGAAAACTAATATCAAACAGAAAGCTAAGTCAAAACTCAACCCTGACAGCTACAATATTAGATTGGAGCTCGCAGTGATTTCAATATACCAATTTACCTACTACAGCACCAAAACCAGCAAAAGCCAGCCGATTTAGTCTAGAAGACGGCTACACAATAACACCCGCTGTGTGACTAGATGCTTTCACACAAAACACTGCTGAGACAAGAGTTTCTACAGGTTGATTAACTGCTAACAATTTCCAAAACATAACCTGCATCAGTCCAACGTTTTATAGCCTCTGGAGCTGCTCATTAATTTGACCCTGAAAAGAAGTGCATTTTTTTTTAGTAGTGACTGTGGTTATCAGACGATCTGCTCAGATTACTGCAGCTCATAGAGGATTTTCTTTTCTTTTTCTCCCTCCTATCAGTGTAGTGAGGAAGTGTTTAAACAGGTACATGTATGTCTGTGGCTTCTACAATATGTAACCAGCAGTAAAGCTTTACAGCTTGCACTAAATCACCTTTTCTCTTTTATCAATTCAGTTACAGAGAATTCAAGTAAACGTTTGTGTCATGAAACTTTGGTCTGTCAGTACAGGAATGATCTGTTATTTTGCGGCTCTTTAAGTCCCTCAGAAGGATTCAGATTGATGCGCAGCCATAAAACACGAGGCAGTTTCTCTCAGTAATTGCTCTGAGACTGTTTTAAGAACTGTCTACAGCGATCCGTTTACTCTGATCTGGATGAGAGGCTATCTGTTACAAAGCCGAATGGGTATACAAGGAGGTGACTTACTTTATCTGCCCTGAGCGTTTGGACTGTGACGTGTTATATATATATATATATATATATATATATATATATATATATATATATATATATATACATACATACATACATGGCTGTGCTTCATTGGATCTGGAATGTAATAATAACTATTAGCTCGAAATGTTGACTTTAATTTTTATGGGCACTTAGTGCTGTTTACATCTGTAATGACTTTGCAGTGCCCCCTGATTTTAGAAGCTCTGAGAATGGCAGCGATCCTATATACATTACATTGCAGTCATAGACATGAATACGTAAGGCAAAATGTCTCATAGCTCATCTAGCATTGGTCTTTAGCTGTCGGGTACAGATTAATCTATGCTTGGTGCATTGTTGCATGTAACTCTGATATTCCTTTAAAGTTTTGGCAGTGACAAAGATTTTGTTTGATTCTTAGATTTAAAAAAACACTTTTTTTCTAAATTGGCAAACAATTAAGACTTTCCATTAGTGTCAGCAGGTTGTCGTTGGAGCCAGTTTCTGATCACCAGCTTTTAAGCTTTCTCCTGCCCGTACCATTTCAGCCAATTTTGATTCCCCTTTAAGAGCTATAATATAGGAAGCCGTAATAATAACATTCAAAGTATGTTATTGTATACTTGCTCTCATAAGTGGTCAATCGTTTGTTACATTAGGAGCAATGGTGATGTCATGCCTGTTGCACAAGAGAGCGTTTACTGTCAGGCAGGGATTCAGTATTTTAAAATTTATAAAAGTATTTATAAAGCAAAATGATTACAGATTTTAGAATCTTGTTTTAGCTTGTGATTTAGTTCGGTTAAAATTAATACAACATACATTTCTATTTGTATTTGCAGAAAAACATTGTGTGAACATTTTGGAGCCGTCAAGCCGAGGCTGACGGCTCAGAAGGACAGAGTAGAGCATAGTGCTCTCTTCTCGCTGCCTGAATGAAACACCGACGTGTCCCACCATGTCAGGGAAAGCACAATTTCCTTTGAAATAGTTCCTAATCTTTTGGCTTCCTCTGCTTTTCTTTTTAACAATCTTACAGATACTGATAGTCATATTGAAATTAATTGCGTTATTGTTGAAAATTGTATGTATTTTCTTGTAACTGTTCACTAAATGAAACACATGATATGGCTTAATTACAAGCTGACCAATGTCTTGAAGCCTTTATTTCTGTTAATTGTGAGGATTTCCTGTTTACAGCCAATAAAAGCATCACATTGAAGATTATAATGTTACATCAGACCTATGAAAAACATTTTTGATACTGAAATGTGGACTTAATGAAAAGTATATTTAATACTTCCTTAAAGGTGCATGGTGCAAGTTTTGAAGGTAAATATTTTCTTTCCCTAACATGCCCTTACAGTTGCCCAACGTGTAAAATGAGTTAGCCTCCATTTACCGCAGTTGCCTCTATAGGCTGGATACTCAGTGCATGAGAGAGTGAGATCTGGCCAGATCCTCTGGGGGTGAGCGGGGGTGTGACGCGCTGCACGCTCTCATTCACCTGGCTGCTTTGTGGAGTCTCCGCCATAATCGACGCATTAGCGAGAGAAATTTTGACTATTAGTGAAAACACTGTTGTTGACACTTATGAGATCCTTCCTGTGCCTACTGCACACTCTTAATATGTTGACGCATTCTTCTGGGCAACAGAAACTCTCTCCCAAAGGTAGCTGAAAAAGTTTTTTTCCTTGATAAACTTGTAAGCCCTACTAAGCTTTGATCTCTCTGTCTATTGTTCTGAAAACAATGGTCACTTTTCCAGCCCTCAAACACCGCTACCAACCCCAAAATGGCAAAAGCAGCACCCGACCTGCCAGCCTGACCCCAGTACGGCTGGAAAAGCTGCTCTCATTCATCGCTCTCTTTTTGGATGAGCACTACACCCCGAGCGGCCTTAAAATTCCTCAGCTTGCAACCGGCTGATGAGGTGTTGCATGGACAATCCACTTTAAGTTTGTTCCTTCTGAAGTCTCTGCAAGCTGGGAACATCTTAGAAACGTCAGCAGGTCTTTTATTCCTCGGCTTCTTAAACTCTTTTTAAACCATTGAAGTGGTTAAACTTTCTCCTTACTTTGTACAACACTTTAAAGCACTTTTGCTGTTATTCATTTGGTCTAGAACTGAAGGTTGACATTTAAAGCCTTTGTGGTTGGGACCACAAAATCCTTAGCTCTGTTTCTTTTAGATAAATGGATTTTAACTCAGACATCCTTGATGCCTTGAATAATTAGCTTTTAAAGTTAACTATCTCTGTTCTGTGTAAACAAGACATAGTTGGCTGAGCTGGCCGAATGAAACAGGAGCCTAAAAGGGTAGTAATCAGACAATTTGAAAACCTTTGCTATCTGCACTAAGTCGGCACCTTTCAACTAACCAGTTATACACATAATTAAGTTCAAATAAAAACCAGAGCACACGAAAAACAACTATTAGGACAAACCCATCTCAAATTAATATGGTTTGAAAAAGGAACTTGGACCCGACTGAACGGAGTTAAAAACCCCAGCAGCATGCAAGTAACAGCAGATGGATTTGTGCTTAAGTAGCGTTTATCATTGTGCGTGCCCCCAACCAACCCCCTTTTTCTTTTTTTAAAATCTGTCATCTTTCCAGCGTCACTTCACGACTGCGGACCTATTTATGGCGAGCTAGGGCCACAGCACCGCGCTGCTCATCTCTGTTAAATGTGAGGGGCAAACTGGGAGGGGAGAGGCTTTTCCATTCATGACTGCTGAGTTCTAAGCGCCACAGAGGGTTTTTGTTTTCATGGGCCAGTGTGTTAACAGGTCCACTCCATGTGCCGGTGCGGAGGAGAGACAGAGAAGAGAAGGTGTTTGAGGCAGCGGGGTGGCGCTGCAGAGCGTGTTGTGACTACGAGGCAGAGCGCGACAGGACCTCGATGGCTGTATTAACCCGGCAGTAAAATCATTAACTGTCGCCCATGAACTCAGTGGACAAGGCAACTAATCGATTCAGAGGATTTTCTGAATCAATATTGAATTGAAAAAAAAAATATTGCAATGTTTTGATGAACCAATATTTTTACCCACCCCTACTTGTGGTGGATTTCTTTCAGTGGAGACTGAAAGGCCAGTTTTGTGGTGTGCATGACTAAACATTGTTCTATCAGCCAGTTCACCCACAGCTGTGGATCTCTGCAGCTCCTCCAGAGTCACCCCAAACCTCTTACTGCTCAGTGCTGTCCTTGCCTGGGCTGGTAGTTTAGATGGGCGGTCGTGTTTTGGTCAGTTTGTAGATATCCACAATCTTTTCCTTTTTAGAAGATGGATTGATTGCTGTTTTAAATAAAACAAACAACAAACTAATTGAAAATCACTACATTGTCAATAAGGTTAATTAAGTATAAATGATTTTGCAAGACAGTACATTATTGGTTGTTTACTATATGAACTGAATGTTTCTCACAAATCTTTCCAACTTTTTTCATGACTGTCGTGTTAGCCAAGCCCAGAACCCAGAACTTGGCTTTTGGTTTGTTTACAGATATTTGTCGCGTTGTGGAGCTG
The DNA here is from genome assembly GCA_037039145.1 of Fundulus diaphanus. Lineage (NCBI taxonomy): Eukaryota > Metazoa > Chordata > Actinopteri > Cyprinodontiformes > Fundulidae > Fundulus > Fundulus diaphanus. The sequence goes on from CM073135.1 coordinate 15,200,109, forward strand.
CTTCATTCTCAATGCATGAATAGTACGTCAGTGCCTGTTCCTTGTGTGCATGAATAATTCAGTAGGAAACATTAATATTGCTGATAGTTTTACAGAACATTTCTCTGCAGGGTCCAGTAACTCCAGTTAACACTCCCACTTCTGCCTCTTACCATCAATATCATTTTAACATCATGTTGGAAAGTGTGGAGTCTTTATTTCTCTCTGTGATGAAGTTTCAAACAGCTGAAGCCTTTTTGAGATCACAGCTCAATATTAGTTCTAACTTGAAAATTAACGCTGAGGCTGTGCAGATGAGTTGCCAGCAAAGTACCTTCCTCTTTTTATTTCAGTTTTTTTTTGATGAGCATTTCACACTTAATTGGCTGGCTGTTAGAGCATGTCTGCAAGCTAGGCCTGGGGTAATATGCAGCTTTCCGGACAGTCATATTATAGATATCTTTCTCTGAACTAGCTTAATTTCCCAGGGGCCACGGCTGCTGCTTGGCCTCCATAAATCTTTTTTCCTGCCAGGGTTCGAGGTGGGACTTTTGAGGCCCTGTTTGCAAGTCCGATTACTGCAAATGGACCGTCCAAACATACAAGAATGTTGAACATTTAGAAATGGAGAAAGCCTACATTGGGACATAATAACCGGTATAACAACACTTTTCAGTTTATTTTTAAGCAAATGTAAATCCTATACTGTCAGGCAGTGCCTCCTTTGATTTCTGTTTTCCATTCTCCATGAGATAGTTTGCCTCAGGCTACATCCACACGGAGCCGTAACAGGTGTTGTAATACCCATGCCACGCCAGTGAGTGGTGCTGTAACACTGCCATAGAAGTAAAAAAGGAAGAAAAAGGAAAAAGATCAAGGCGAAAAACAACGAACGCAGGAGAGCAAAATGAGGCGTTAGTGTGGACCGACGACAAGGCGGACCTTACAAACTCAGCAGAGGAGCAAAAATGCGTTGGTGTAAAATTCGCAATAAATTGAATAGTGTCTGAACCATGACCGCAATTCTGAAGTCCGCCATTGTTATTTGTGTGAGCTCGTGGGCACAAGGACAAACATGTCAATTTGAAGCTGGTTATGCAGATAGGGGTGTCAAGACGGAGCTGCTGTGATGGACAGCTTCAGACTTATACACTCTGTGAGCAGGTTTCAAATGTAGGACCCCCTGTCTGACCAAGACGTTTTTCAGATGCACCCACTTGTAGAAACCAAAATCACCATTTTAGGTCGTCATTCCTAAACACATTAAATTAATTACTTATGTTATGATCTAATCATCCCTATTAGTATTTTGTCATGGCGGTGGCAAAAATCACCTGAAAGCTAACATTGACTAGTTTGGGTTTACTCCAAGACTCAAATAAGAGCTGAAATGCTTGTTTATTTTGTAACCTTTCCACTTACATAAAAGCGCACGTGAGATTATGGCCGGACATCGATCAATACATGTGTGGTGCAATTAAAAAAAAGGGGTTCAATAAAAGAACTGCATTCTAGCCTATCATGTAGGTTAATACAACAGTCATTACATCCTCCCAACCAATCACAAACGGAGACCCAGGAATGCTCCGTCACCAAGCCCCGCCCCCTTCAAAGAGTTCAGAAAGTGCAAGTTCTTTTTTTCCAAAAACTAGTAGTTTTGATAAAAAGTTGGTTGAATAAAGTATCGAGTTTGAATTCAGTGTTCTTCTCAAAATAGGTCCCTAAGCAGCAGCATAAAATGGCCAGAGCTCTACCTAAAATATATGTTTTGAATGTTTTGATAATTATTGATATGGAATCGATCGATCAATCAATATGATCTCTGTTTTATCGATATGTTATTTTTTTTACATCGTCCAGCCCTACGTGAAATTAAAACTTACACCTGTATTTAAGCATACAGTAGTAAGCATACAGACGTCACTTTCCCTCAAAATGGCCTCACATTTGCATTTTGTAAAGCCTTTAACTATCCTTTCCAAATGTTCAAAATATTTCCTAATCATGCATTATTCACAACTATCCCCCCAGGATAGTTGTGCTATCCACCCCACAAACATGATTGTGAAGTTTGCGGACGACACTATTGTTCTGGGTCTCTTATCCAACAATGATGAAATGCACTACAGACAACGGAGAAAACAGAAATCCTTTACCATGCTTTGTTCAGCATCCCTGTTATCTGCTTTAGCAGTCTCACTTTCTCTGGCTGAGAAGACTAAGAGGTACCTCAACACCTTGTAGTCTTCTTCAGTGTGTCCGCCCTAAAGAGTGTTGTTGTCAGTATGATGTAATAACACTTACATGTGGTGCATTGGTTGATAATAAAATAGAGATTGGATTTTTGAGTTTCCGTCCAGCTAGCCACTGGTCAGGGCTGATATAGCTAAAAAATGGCCAGTTCCAAATCAATAGCTGATCTTGACGCATCAGAAAAAACTGAATAAATTTATGGGAGTCTGTGAGAGTGTAAAAAAAGGCACTAAGGGCCCAATCAGACGATCCATATTGTGTTCCAACCTGGGTACTTGTTTGTTCCCCTGCACAGATCTATAAGCTACATCCTTAGTTGTCTGAAAGTAGCCCCTAAATTGAGCTGGTGGCAAATATACAATGCAGTTTCCTCTATTGTTCCTCTTCCATCCCACCTTATTGACTGTCTGCAACCTGAAACTCTTGTCAAAGTGCACATTCACACCTTTGCACAACTTCTTTGAGAAACAAAACATTTTAAAGCATTGTTTCTGTTTATTAAAGAGCTTATTATAACTTAACAAGAAGTAATACCTTAAGTAAACCAGAATATTTTTAAGGAATGCGTTGCTCAGTCCAGGACAACACGGGTATGCCGCCATATGAACCGTTTATGTAGAGATTATTGTGTTCAAATTCATTCTGGTTGTCAATAGTAACACAGTTCTGTTAAAGTGTGATAAAATAAAACAAAACGTTTTTGCCTGTCACCTTTCCGGCACCCTAAATGTTATCAACATCAGTATTATTATCAGGTCTACTACAAGTAGGAGCAATCTTTTTCATCTTTTCAGTCAGTCACAAATAGTCTCTCTGGCTAACACACAGAATGTCTCTTTTCTCTCAGTGAAGGTACAAATGAAAATAAATAAAAAAACAAACATTCAATTGAATTATTTCTGGTTTGCAACATTAGGGTGCATTGTTTAGGTATATAGCCACATAATATGCTTACAAAAATGACCAAAAACAGTTTGATCATGATGAAATAAGGTTATATACACCAAGCCTCCATCTTGATAGTGTTTTGATGGTCCTTTTTGTGGATAAAAGCAGCCCCAGCAGCGGGCGTAATTAACAAATGTAAAAAGACGTGGCGCCATCTAGCAACATTGTCACAGAACTATCATAATGCCAGTTTGCTTAATTTATAAATCACTTGTAAGTAATGCCGGACTGAGCTTGACCCTCTGAAATGCCTCATAGTAAAGCGGCAGCTCGGCGTGAACGAAGACCAACCGTGATTAATTAAATAAACCAATATACAAAAACTTTAAGAGCCTCATATCAGAAAATGTACTCAAGTCAATCAACCCTGCGGTCACATCTGAGCCTCGGCAGGTTTAGCGTCCACTTCAGTGAACATACTGTATTCCCAGCGACATTCTAGTGTTTTCACTCTTGGAATCATATTTGTTGCACTTTTTTTCATTGGATCTTGGACCATTCTGCATTGTCTCGCAGGGAGATGCTAATAGCCATTAGCCGCTTGCTTGTTTGAACCCCTGCTGCGCATGCGCAGTACGTACTAAACACGAAAGGCTTTATTTACTAACAAATTTGAGCAAAAACAAAGCATAAAACACCACAATAACAACTAATAATCCAGCAGGACGTGATAATCTCTTATAAAAACTTTGTATGCAACCAGAGTGAGCTACTGATGTATAAATAAAAAAAAGGAAAATAACGTGGCTAGCCACCTTTAAGAACCGTGTTAGTACTTCAAGTGACCTATTGTTACACATTAAGATGGTGGCTTGTGTTTTTACAAGCAGTGATTTACAAAGTTTACAAATGTGACAGCTGGTTCTTATTAAACGAGGTCATTAACGAATAATGGCCCACAGTCCAAACACTCTTTGCACCTAGAGCGCTTGTGATTTTTCAACCAGAGAGGATACTACAAACTACTTCCCTTAGTTTCAGAAGATTACATATGCAGTCCAGAGTATACTGTTTACTGTGTATTCACTTGTTCTCCATATAGCTCAGCAGATTAAAAATAACATTAGAACAGTTGAAGCTGGTGTGCAAACAGGAGATCTCACATCAAGATAAGTAAGTGTGTCAGTGTCTGCTGCATTTTAGGGTAAACATGAGTGTTCTTTATTCAGTGAAGTAACCAGAGGTGGACAGAGTAACCAGAAATTGTACTCAAGGAAAAGGAAAAGTAAAGTGCAGTAAAATTACTCCTAGAGTAAAAAAGATACTCAAGTAAATGTAACGGAGAAAATGTAACTATTTACTATCCACCTCTGCCAAAAAGCCTTCATCCTGAGTTAGAAGGTCCATTGAAGACTTGATGCTTTTTGTTGGCAGAGTTATCCTTACTATACTTACACATAATCTTTGTTTTAAAGCAAAAAAAACCACATTTTAATAGCTTGATAATTACATTTAAAAATGGAAATTTTAACTGTAGGAGATTGTATACTGGTCACCATAAAAACTAAAAACGGCTTCAACAAAAAGGCAGAAGACATAAAACATAGAAAAAACTGCGACAGTGTTAAATTTTTTTTTCTTTGTTCTGCATTTGAATCATTTTGAGCCAAGTTTTTAATTATGATGTTTTATGTGCCACTGTCTTTTTCTAGACTTTCAGTGGGTTCAAGGAGATGTCTGTGAAGTTCAGCTGATGGTCTACAACCCGATGCCCTACGAGCTGCGTGTGGAGAACATGGTAAGTAGAAAACTAATGCTTTACACTTCCACGATTACACTTATCAGGGGTGTAAAGGTACACAGGAATAATGATTCTTCATGTATTCAGATTTTAAAGTCACGGTTCTGTTTATTTTTAAATTGGTCAGCAGTACACAAAGAATCTTTCAGTTTCTGAAAGAAATGGGATGTTGTGTTCTAAAACTTGAAGTGTAAATATGGTGCTGACTGGAATTTTTTTTGGATATTTTATTAATCACATTTTGGAGTTGTTTTGATACTTTGATAACCTAGGCTATGTTCCCACTGCAGGTCTTTAGGCTCAATTCCGATTTTTTTTTTTCTAAAATCTGTATTTTTTGCGAGGTCGTTCACATTACTTTTAATAGTGCTGCCTTTATCAGACTCCAAAAAAGCGACTGCACGTTCAGAAACAACCCGAAGAATCCACAACCGGCGACTCACGAAAGTTACAAGTGACTTTGGGGAAAAACAAGCCAAAAGTTAATGATAATAAGTGGATTATATGCAAGACTGAAGCTCACATGAACAGCCCTTATGGATTGTTTTAAAGCCGCTGAGAAAAAGCCAAATAATCGTCGCCTACCTGCCCCGATGCTTCACTCGCTGGTTTCAGTTCTGGACGTTCAAGTGTTGGCTCCTTAAGACCGAGGAAATCTAGAGACCACATTTAGGGGTCTTTGGTCAAATTCCACAGTAAAATCCTCCAGATTACAAGGTCGTATGCAACACTGACATTTCTCTGCTATCCTGCGAGGTTTTGGAAAATCAATGGGGAAAAAAAAAACTTCCCTTCATATGATCACCATATTGCTTGTCACTCCAGCAGATACAAACGCAGCAGCCGTGTTTGGTTATTGCCTTTTTATTGTCTGTTGAGGCATATTCAGGACAGATCTGTTCACTATTTGACTCATGAAAGTAAACTATTCACACTTAGACTGCACACAGGTAGACTTCCTTTCACTAATTATGGCACTTTTGAAGGTAAATGGTGGTACCTGAACTTTTTGCTTTATAGCAAAGGGATACATATGCCGGTTTTCTGTTTTTTATATTTTCTCATTTTACTTCACCAGCTTAGACTACTTTTGTGCTGATCCATGACAAAAAAACAAAAAAAAACATTAGAATTACAGATTGGAATGTAACAGGATAGGTAAAACACCAAGGGAATGAATATTATTGCTAGACACTGTTGGGGACTTGCCACTATTGCATTATTTCCTACTTAAACTGTGGTGAGCTCAACAGAGAAATCTGTTTTAGTGATTGCTTAACTAGTCCCGTAAAGGCTTATTTTTTTAAGTTGTGATATTCCAGCCTCCTGACAGTAAGAAAACATCTGATGCTAATGGAGTGGACCTTTGGATACCATTGCATTTATCATTTCATGCATTTTCCAGTTTAACAGATAGATTTCATATTGCGTGAAAGGTAAGATCATTCAATTTCCTTTTCAGTGCAAAATAAATGTTTAAAGGAACCACGAGACATCAGGGAGTCCAGTTTAATCAGGGTTGAAAGCTGCTTGGTGACAGCAGCTGTTAAAGCTCTGAACATTTTGTTATTAAAGGACCTCCAGCTGAAGCACAGACCAGCACCTCAGTGACATCTATTTTTCATTAACACACTCTGTTACTCCCTTACCACTGCTTTGGAAAAGTAGACATACACAAGGGCAAGGCCACTATTTGCTTTGTTCTGGCAAAAGATTAGATTTGTAATTCTTTTCTTTACTGCTGTGTCTGCTTGCACATGCAGTGATGTAATAAAACCTGACCAGAGACGGGGTTTAGCTGGCTTATATCAGTCACACAGAATAGTCCACAATTTAATGCCTGTCAGCAGGGGGAGTTCTTTGATTATCAGGAAAGTAGAAAACAAATACGTAAAAGACGTTTTAATTTCAGCAGCTGTCTCCGAGCTGATGCCAAACGTGGGCATTTCTTATTTGTTGTTTTAACCTCCCTGAAAGATCTGATAACAGCATCTGCTGTCACAGACAGGAATAGTGCAATGCAACTCCAGTTTTGAGCATCTAGTACATTTAAGCAAGTGAAATATGTGGTAAATATACCATGGGTTGTATCAGTAACATCATTTATTGAAGAAAATATCCATTGTCACATACAGTGCTGTGAAAAAAGTATTTCCGCCTTTCAGATTCTTCTTCATTTAACTTTGTCTCACCTAAGTATTTCAGCTCATTAAATGGTATTCAATGTCAGACAAAGATAACCTTGGTAAAAACAAAATGCATTTTTAAAACGTTGACGTTGCAACCCAACCTGGCTCTCCATCTTGTTAAATGTGCATGACCATGATCTGTAAAGATGAGGTTAGCTCAGCTAGCATCACCCTGAGCTCGTCGGTGTAGAGCGTGGAACACTGTGGAATCAAGAGACAACCTGTCTGACAACATGAACCAAGAGATCTTCTTCTAGTTTTTAATCGAAAAGCCTAAAAATGGCTGAATTTAAAGAATTCTGCAAAGAAGAGTGGGCCAAAATCCCTCCACAGCAATGGACTGTGACAGACGTATTGCCGCTTACCTCAAGACTTGTATCGGAAGTGCTTTCCTCCACGTGTGGCAGAGTCGGTTAGATTTAGGAGGGGATTATTCTTTCCCAAGATGTTGATCTGGATTGCTTTTCTTTCTTTAATGTATGAACTGTGATGTATGGGCCAGCTGTGTGTCACGGTTAGATCTTCCATGACGACCCGGAAGCAACAACCACAGAGGCAGTATTACGGTAAAGGGTGTTTATTGACAAGGAGAACGATAGGAGGTTATGGTGAAGAATGATGTGAGGTAGTGGCTGACTGGGGAGGCTCTGGTCACGGACTGTGAAGAGAGAAAAGAGAGAGAGAGAAAATGGCAGGCAGAGGTTGACTTACGGATGGATGGATTACTGGAGCCTGGGGAAGTCTAGTTAGGCTGCGGCTGTCAGAGACAGACGGAGGTGGGGTTCAGGACAGGATGATGGTTCAACGACGGAGGACGGACAGGCACCGGCAGAGGAGGAGAACCGGGACGACCGGAGATCCAGGAAGGCTCGGGAGGTTCCCACTTGCCAGGGAGTCTGGATGGAGAGAACCAGCAGCGGAGTGGTAATGGCTGAGCTGGAGCAGAATCAGAGAACCAGGATGGAGTGAAGCAGAAACTGGATGGCAGGAACCAACCAGGAATGGGAATGGATCTAGGAGAGAGAAAGGCAGGATCAGTGAGCGGTAAACACATGAGGTCGAGGACGTCTAGGCACTGAGACAAGGTCAGGTACCACTTAAATCATTTTGTCATAATGCAACAATGTGATCTTTTAAGTGGTGTATTTAAAGGGTGCAGAATATTTTAAGCATACCAGCCTTGTGGATGGTGGTAGTATCAAGGGTTGGTAACGTTGTCATCAACCATGCAATTTATAGCCTGTCCACATCTCTGAGAACTTTCAACAGAACAAGGCTGCTTTTTGTTTGTGTTTAGTCAAGGTGAGCTTCAAAAAGCCAGCTCATGTTGTCGTCATGTTTGGAGATGAACAACTCCAACTCTTAATACTCTTAGTTTGCACTGAAGTTCTTCTGTTACTCTTAGTTAGTTTGTTTTGATAAATGGTCCGGAGATGGGGAAAGAGAAGCCGCAGCTTTAAACCCTTCTTTCCATCCAGTCTGATCTGTGGGTGGCTGACCAAAAGAACAATGTATTTCATCTACAGGTGAAATCAATCTTAGCAACACCTGACTTTGAGAAACCAGTCCATACTTTTATCACAGTTCGTCTTAACTACTGTAATGCACTGTATATAGGCATTAGCCAGACCTTTCTTGCCCGTCTGCAACTCGTGCAGAACTCTGCTGCTAGTTTGTTACCTCAGACCCGTAGGCATGAACATATTACTCCCATCCTAGTGTCCCTTCACTGGCTCCCTGTGTCCTACAGAATTAATTTTGAGCTTTCGTTTTTTGTTTTTAAATGTTTGAACAACCTTGCTCCACCATATTTATCTGAGCTGATTCAGCCTTAGTGCCTTAAAAACGCACTTTTACTTCCTGGCTTTTAATACACTGTGATCTTGTGTTGGCATTTTAAAATACTCTTGCTGAGACCCTGACTTGTAGCTTTTGATGTTGTGTGTGTGTGTTTTGTATGTTTTTAACTTGACTTTAGTCACCCATGCGGTTTCTAAAATGTGCTATTATTTAAGCATCTATTATGCTTAAATAAAGATTTCTTTTTTTGAGAGGAAAAACGGGGTGGGTTAACTCCCTTATGACTAAAATTATATCTAGACAACCTAAATTTATGTTGGTGTGATGGCGGTTAAATGAACAAAACAATTACCAGTAAGTTAGCTTTTGTCCAAGATCTCTTCAGCTTTCTGTATCTGCTGGTTATTCAATATTAAAGGCCAAAAAAAGTCCCATCTTCTGATGATGTTAATAAGAGGATTATGAGGCACCGCACAAGCCTAAATATTGGTTTTAAAATCTTTTATTTCTGTTCATGAAACTCTGAACCGATGCTAATGAGAGCATCTGCTTTGGGAATTCAGCCACTACAAAAGCAAATAAAACAGGAGAGAGTGAAACGGTTTGATTTTCAAATTTGTGAATGACATCAGGACCTGTATATTTTTTTCAGCTTTATTTAAGAAAAAGTCTAATAAAAAAACAAGAAATACAGGAAGTTTGGGCTGTAAAAATAGTCTGGTGGCGAACTATCATCATGAGCTTATTCATTCAGCCTGGCTAACTGAATTTAGAAGTGGTTCTTGTTAGTTGACTTTCATAGCACTGTCCTTAACCATTTTGTAGTGAATTGCTGGGACATCTGTCTGAGGACATCGTTGCTTAACATGCACCAACTGAGGCCACAGGTTAGGTTTGTCTGGTTAAAGGTGCACACGCAACCAGTGAAACAAGTAGGGATGTTTGGACATGTCCAGACTTTAAAAGTACATATCCAAAGCAACAACTTGAACATTTCATAGGTTTTAAAGACTCTTAATGAAAAAAATACATCATATCTATGTGAAGGGTCAGCATGGGCAGTGTTGACTATTCCTGTATAGTTTGGTTCCTTACACATTAGGGCTGCACAATATCAGATAATGTTCAGATGGTGATGGAATTTCAAAAAACTGCAATGATGATATCAGTTTGGGATATGTGCCCATTTTCTTCTTTTCTTTCTGTCTTACCTGTGCTTTCATCCCTCTGTGACCCTTAGCAGTTTGGGCAATGTCATTTGTGACCGCTATGAACATCTGGTGGCGTGAGATTCTGTCCAACTGGGTAAATATTACATTAGCATAAAGTTCATAACACTTGGAATATATTGGCCAGCAACTATGGCGCTCCAAACAGTCCTTTGTAATATGAATATTGCACACCCTAATATAGTGATGATATATTTGCGATATATTGTGCAGCCTTATTAGACATGGCACCATTTTGATGTTTTAAGACAGTTAAAAGAGCTCTTTCCGGTGTATTAATAGGCATATAAATAAATGTAACGTAAAGGTTCTGCAGGCAACCGTTACATTTACTTCTCTGTAAGCTGAATCCACCTAATGGACAAGTTAAGACTTTAATGACGTAACCATCAATTCCTCCCACTGAGTGGCAAATTGATCAGATCACAGGCGGAGGCTTAAGCCCTTCACATCTCCATGGCAGCTGGGATCCTCAGGTGGTCGTGTTGTAGGCATGCATGCAGAGACGGATAGGGTTCTGTAACCTAGCTCGAGCTAATTTGCACCCCAGACAAAACCACTGGTGGAAGACTGCATCAACCAACTCAGCAAAACACAAGGTGACAAGCACCCACACAGTATCCCGTTCCATCATCTCTCATCAAGGTGACCGCTTAGTTTGACAATGCAGACCCCAATTTTCAGTCACGACACGATTTCACCTCTAATACTCGGCCCAGCTTTATAGATTTTTGTTTAAGTGGTTCCTTTTTTTTTTTTTTACTGCAGTCCAACCTTTTAACTTTAAATTGTGGGGCCAGCATAAGAGGCTTTAACCCATTCAGAAGCAGCCCAGTACCATGGGTTTCAACTTATTTTTCATTCTTTTTTATTCTTTCTTCCTACGACTGTATGAGCAGACAAGGTTTCAGGTTCTGCTTTGTCAAAAGTCATTTCTTACTTTCTTATGTTCTGGGTCAGTGACATGTCTGTTAGAAGGTTGACACTTAGACATTCTGGGGATGGTAATTAGGTCATGGCTTAATGATGGTGGATCAAACAAGATCTCAACAAACATTTGCACTCACAATTTGGCAAAGAAGTGACATCTACAAAGTTTTTATCTTCGAGGAGCGGAGCGTAATCAAAAACAATCAGAACATCTGAAAATGCGCTTTTTCCACAGAAAGATTAGAAACTACTTTATTTCTCCTTCTGCACTACCTAACCTAAGACAACCAAAGGAGTTTTAGTGTGTAAAGGCCAATCTGTGATCCTTTAGACGGGACTCCATGAAGAACCTTCATTCGTCACTTGCTGTTGGAATGAGAAGCACAGAGGCGGATGGATTGGACAAGGGTTAACTTAAAAAACATCATTTCAGAGCAGTGTAGATTCACATAATGAACGGATTTCTTTTTTTCTTCAACAAGACGGTATAGAACATCTTTCTAACGCCTGACAAAAACATATGAGGAAAAAGTGGGCCTGCCCTGACAATTATTCAGAATACGTGAACAATTTTTACCGAAAAAAAGGAAACAAGTGACGACTTTGCACTGTTGCATGAGACTGGGCGTTTGAACTTTACAATTTCTTGTTCATCTGATGTTCACTCTGTGCAACTCGATCTATTATGACACTAATGTACACATTAGCTGTAACACCTGGTTGCTGTGATGTATTACTCACATGATAAGAAACTGAAGGAACCAGCTAAGCAGCTTCTTGCAAACCCAAAATAGGACCTCTGTGAAACCCCGCCGTGTGCTGGTAGCGCCATCTTCTGCTTCTATGTGACATGCTCTGCATCGGAGGCGCTCCGACCAGTGGCTGCCCGGAAACTGCCAGCAACACATCACTCTGCCACTTAAGGCACCACTTGTGTCCTCTAGTGCCCATTTCTAAAATGTCAACTTTTGTGATCATTGAAGCTGTATCTTTACTTCCAAATTCCTGATCTCCGTGTGTAGCACCTGCATCCTGGTTGGACTGTACATTCTGGTTTTTGACAGTAGTCTCTTCTTTAAACACTTCAACCAGGAAGTTAGTTGCTTTCTTACTGTCTGTGTTTTCTGAGGAGAAGCAAAAAGGGATGAAGTCACCCTGCTCCATACACAGCCAAGCGACTTAGTAACAGGCATGTAAAGCCTCATTTATCAATGGGTTAGCACACTTTGTGGCCCAAGGGTGTTATCATATTGTAGCAGTAAAACTATACGATTCCCACTGTCCAGGCTTCTTGCCAGCGCATTTCTGCGTAATGGACCGTTTGCTGAAAGTTGTTAAAGTTACGCTGAAATTAGACAGCTAAGCTTAATTTTATGACCGTAAAGGACTGCTGTCTATATCTATGATCTTGTGATGCTGGTATGGGACATATGCTAGTCATCTAACCGGTTTTATCCGTTTGTGGAATTCAACATTTTTCAACAACTGTCCCCATACCTTCAATGATAGGAGAAAACTTAACTTAATCATGTTGTTTAGTTTTTTTAGTAGTATTTCATGTGAACCTGACCTTGATCCGAAACAGCTACCAGGTATATGCTGCAAGCTTGAACCAAACGCTTTTCCATAGCTAATTCAAATTGGCTATGACTGTGGTGCAGGAGTTGGGGAGTTTGTCCCGCAATTGGTGGGTTGCCAGTTCGATCCCCCACTCCGACCGTTGCGCCTTGGGCAATACACGTCACCCGAATTCATCCGAATTTTGTCAGAGGCCAATGTATGGCAGCCTCGCTTTTGTCAGTCTGCCCCTAACATAGCTCACCACCATCAGGGTGTGAATGGGTGAATGACTGTAGCGTAAAGCGCTTTGGGAACATCGGACTATTCAAAGCACTATACAAGTACAAGCCATTTACCATTTAGTTCAGAACACAGCATCTGCTTCCTGTATTTACATTTGCCTCTTCCACTCCTAAAGCATCTGTTTCAGGTGGTTTGTAACTACAGGTTTTGGTTCGCTGGGAGTTTTCTCTGGTGAAAAGAAACCAAGCCACCTGAAAAAGTTCCAAGTTAACTAACTCATCATCTGATTTGGACTATTGTAAACAAACTATAGGTCAGAAGATGCAGGGTAGTAGCTCTCGAGAACTAGACTTTGGCAACCCTGCACTATATAATTTTGTAAGCATGTCACAAACTCTTAAATTTCCCTAAATCCATAAACTGGATTTGTGTTAATTTGCAAAATTTTAAATAACAGAGCACTGTCCATCTTCGGAAACTGTGTTTCTTTTATGCCTTGAATGCTTTTCACTGCTAGGTTGCTCTGACCCGATGGACAGTTATGAGCTAATAGAAAAGTAAGAAAAATAGAATCATAATCCCTAATAGTAAGTACCCCATTATCACAGCACCATTTAAGGATAAACAAAGGTTAACTGTGTACTGTTACAAAGAACCAGACAAAGCAAGTTTGCTTGCACATGCTTTAGCCATTACCATTATTAAAACAAGCCAATCAACCGTTTCAAATCCAAATGCAAGGGAATTGTTTCCAATAGGTTAACGCTTCGATTTAAGCCGTTCAAACAAGCCACCCGATGTCCTGATGTGAAAACAAGGCGCGCTTAAATCACACCGAGGGCACCTTAGAGGCTCAGCCCTTCAACAGCTTTCTGTCTAGTGAGGTAGTGTCTGCAGGAAGGGATTGATGCAATCATGACATCACCTCAGTCTGCCTTGTTGCACACAGCTGGGTGTTCGTGGAATGTATTCACTCTACAGTTATTCTGAGAGAGTGTCATTACAGATTTATTAGAGCTGTGATCCTTCGACATGCGCTGCATTACTGACATCTCGGTTTATTCACAACACATTTCATTAGGAAGAAAAATGGACAAAGAACCCCCAGAAAACTTAGCAAGGCCCCTTCACAGCTATGTATTCACCGTGAACTTTTCGCATGTCATGTTATAACCACAAACCTTAATGTATTTACATGGATTTCATTGGTTTTTATGCACAAGACCATTAAAAGTAGCAGAAATGGAGCCAAAAGTATAGTAAGGTACATCTCTGCCAGCTTTTCACATCTAAAGACTGGAATTTTGGCCCATTCCTCCCATAACGGGCAGATTTGTGGAGGGCAGGACTAGTAGTTGTCCTGTCAACAGGTCACTCCACAGAGTTACTATTGACTGATTAATGCTCTCCTTGCTTGGCCTGTTAGCTGAGGTTGGCGGCCATGTCTTGAAAGGTTTGCAGTTGTGCTACAGCTGACCCATTTACCGATGATGGATCGAAGAGCGAGATGTTGTTCATTCGCCCTAGCACCATTTAAAAATGTCATTTCCACAATGTCATTAACCTGTCTGCTATGTTCCTTGGTAGTCTTGATACTGTCTGTTCACTAGTGTTTGTCCTCTAACCTCTGAGGTATTTACAGCTGATTTATATTCAGATTAAATAAGCAACTTATTAGGGGAAAGTCGGAAGGGGATTGATTGCACCAGAGCTATGGGATGCGTAGGATACAAATCCACATAAGTTTTCTTTTTTCTTCGAATAAATTTGAACCATTTATAGTGTTCCTTTCACTTCACAATTGCACATTGCACTGCGTTGTGTTGCTTTACCACATAAAGTCCAGGTAGGATAAATTGAGTTTTGTGGTTGTACCATGGCAAAACGTGAAAAAGATCAAGGCGTGTGAATACTTGCCCAAGGTACCGTATAATAAACCTGAAATGTCCTGTCGTGTTGTTTCGCATTGCTTGGGCTGATTTAAATTCGGTTCACACACTTTCATTTCATTGTTTGAAAATTTCCTTTTGGTTGGCCACCGGCTCTGGGTATGCTGCTGTCTGTAAAGCCCAGCTGCAGCTTGGACTCCCAAGTTCCAAAGCTTTCTGATCCCTCCTCCTTCTGTGTTCTGATCTGTGAGGCTTATTTTCAGTCGCCTCTCAGGCATGCAGCGATTTTCTGCTGTTGGAGTGGGCCGCGAGATTTTCATCTGCAGGACAGCATGCAGATGTCCCGAAGATGGATCGCGCAAAGCCCATTGAGAGATACCACCGTGTGAACTGGCATCGGAGAATTACTCAGCCACACTTGATTCTCCGTCAACATAAGAAGAAGAAACCGGAGTCATGTTGGCAGGGAGTGTTAAAAGTGTCAGAAACAAGACAAATCTGATTAGTTGAGTTGGAGCTCCAGCTCTCGGGGATGATTGCTTTCTGCACAGGGGTATTGTCAGTTAGGGTTTTGATGAAAGTTATACTGTTTTACATCTGCAGCATCTGCTGATGATTATTCGTTCTGTGCTGCTTTCAGGGTCTGCTGACTTCTGGAGTGGAGTTTGAATCTCTGCCAGCTGCTCTATCCCTGCCCGCCGAGTCTGGCCTGTACCCCGTTACGCTGGTTGGAGTCCCTCGCACAGCTGGCAACATCACGGTGAACGGTTAGTCCCACATATGTTGCTCAGATTTTTCCCAGCGTGAAGCGGCGACTGAGGACAACAGTTGTTATTTTAATCCACTGGTCTAAACAGCCGGATCTCTTTCTCCCTGTTTGCAGGTTACCACACATCTGTGTTCGGCGTGAGCAGCGATTGCCTGCTGGAAGGCCTGCCTAGTGTGAAGACAAGCGGCTGCTTGGTGGAAGTCATTCCCTCTCTTCCTCGTCTTCAGCTTAGCACATCACTTCCACGGTTAGAAACACTTGTATTGCATTGCAGCAATAACGGCCGTCACTGACCCCCACAGTGGGCAAACCTTTGATCTTTCTGTGGTGATGTTGCCATGCTGCTATTTTTAGGTCAAATATAAACATCAGGCCAGAAATGCTGCATCAATATGGATGACATGGTTATTGGTGGTCTGGTGATGTTCATATCCAATTTAAAGGCATCGCAGAGCAGAAGCACATCGGTGATCAGTGCTGTCTGGTGTAAAGCTGGAAAGTACCACTACAGCTGTAGTGCTGGGAAAAAGTGCCGCTCGTCGGGTTTTCTAATGTTGCTTTTTTTGTCACACTTAAATTTCCCTCCTGGGAAAGAAGGCCCAACAACAGCTCGTCTTTCTCAGGTAATTGAAACGGACTTTACTTCCCACTAAGCTGTCAAAAAACCTTTACAGAGCTCCGATAGAAAGCCTTTTGTGTCTCAGCGTAACTGTGTGGTATGGGAGGTGCACACTGCAGGAGAGCAAGGATTTAGCACGGGTGGTGAGGACAGCACAGGGGATAGTGAGAGTCCGTCTACAAGATGTAGACAACAGTTTATGCTGCGCGAGTCCAGGAAAAGACCTGACACATTGTCACAGATCCCACCCACCTGAGCAATGCACTGTTGGTCCCACTTCCATCAGGGAAATGATTCAGGAACGTTAAATCAAAAACTGACAGATTTAAAAACGGCTTCTTATCTAAAGCTGTGAGGGCTATCACGCCCTGCTGAAAATCAACAAACCATCAGCCCAGTTCATACGCTGCTATTTGTTACAAACACAATACTGGTTACTCAGGTTTCTGATCTGATGAAAATCATTTATACTGTCTCTCACTAGCTAATGAGTATTCACACACCTAAATCTCTCAGGGACTGTCTGTTTAGACATCCGTGTAAATTGCTTAAATCTATAACTAAATTTATTGCACAGTATTGTTGACTATCTGACTTTTTGACTGTAATATAAGTCCATTAGCTGCTAAGGACCGTACGCACCCATAGCCCCCAGGGAGTGTTGCTCTTGGCCATTGCAGTCAACTGTTTTTTGTTTGTTTTTTAAATGGAAACATCATATCTTTTTGTGTTATGTGTAATGTTCTGAGTCTGCCCAACCAAATATTTCATTATGGTAACACATAATGACAATAAAGCTTCTTGAGCTTCGATTCTACATGTTTTAGATAAACAAACATTTGTTGAATGAGACTGAAATAGCCAGAGTATAAGCAAAATGTTCGTTTTTAAATAAAGTTTTCACTTATTAAGAGAAAAGCGCTATTCCAACCAACCTGGCCCTCTCTGAAAAGGTATTTTTCTCACTAACTCAGTGACTGGTTGTGCCAACCATGGAGTGTTTTCAGTTCAGAAATACTTTATCAATCCCTAAGAGACATTGAAATTTGTTGTATGTTTCTTTAAAATGGATTGGAGATGGTAATTGTCTTACAACAGGTGTCAAGATGTTGAAGACAGTTTGCTGGCTTACTGTTTAGTAAAAAGGATGCTCAGGATTCTCCGAAATGTTCCTCATTTTATGAAGAATCCTTCGCACCATCATCCGGCCTTCTTTATTACCTTGTTGATCTTTTTTAAGTCACTGACTCTGATGCTGCTATCCCAACAGATGATCGCAGGAGAAATTTCACTTTTCACAACCAACCTAAATAAGATTTGCAGCAGGATGCTGCTATCCCAACAATTAAGGACCAGGTTTCTTAGGAAGTACAATCAGCTTCACCTTTTGGTCTCCAGTTCAATCTGTCGTCCACATGACCAATGAGATATTTAGACTCTTTCACCACTTCCACTTCTTCACCCATGATGAAAATTTTACTGCTTCTCCTTAAATCTACAATCTTCTTTGTTTTGTTCACATTCAAGATTAAATGCTTGTTTTCACTGGATGCAACAAATTGGTCCAAAAGCACTCTCTAACAAATTGCACAGTAACATTAAAGTAGCACAGTTTGGCCCAGTCTATACAGTTTATCTGCAAAAAAGGTTGATTTTGGGGTGAGTTACACTTTAAGGTCCAGACTTTGACTAGAATACTCCAAAACTTTTTTTAAAATGTTTGATCACCTCATTGGTGGACTAGCTGGTGCGCCTCAGATTACTGCCCTGCTTCATAACACAATTATGATTGAGCTAAAAGTCACAAACTCATGTTTAAATGAAATGTTTACAGAAAAAGAGAAGGGATAGAATTCTGCTGTCTGGACCAAAGAGAGCAAATACAAGAAAATAAAAACCCTACATTCACTACTTTAATGAAGGAAAAGGTTGTGGTAGAAATATTAAAATCCATTGTGTTTTTTTCAGTTGTCTGGTTTAGAAATTTCTTTTTGTTCTGGTAATGAAAACAGTTTTGCTACAGGAAATAATATTTTCACATTAAATCCTGCAAGGTTCCATGTTAAACTGAGTGATAACAGCCTACAGGAGAGATAATTAACAGCTAGAAACAGGCAGATCATGTGGTTGGTGTCGTGTAATTGAGCAAACATCCTCTATTTTAAGTTTACCTGCAAGTCCGGCTGTTGAACTGAGCAATAGTTTTGTTCTTAGTACCAGAGGGGAGCTGCTGCAGAGAGATGAGCTAAATAGAGAACAAATGTAACATGTGGTGTCTGGGGGTGGGGGTCACTGGGTCTACGGGGAGGCTTTCAATTTTGACTTCAAAGCGTTTTACAGGCTCTACAAGGGGCCCACGTGAAGTTTCAGACGCACAGCTACAGTCCTTCACATTATCATCAACATCACTGTGTCCTGAGCCGTTTTTCTTCGGTATCAGAGCTTTGACTCCTTTCAGAACGTTGCAGGTTTTTCATGTGCGTCTCTTCACACTCGATGCTCACGTCTCCTTCTGAATATAACAGGGGTCTTCTTCGATATCACTCATAAATACCTACAGAACAATTTCAAGGTGATCAGCGCCTCACCAAAATCCTTCCTGTGCTAAACGTTTCTACTACCAAAACTTTATGTTTATGACGAGTTTTTAAACCATTTGAATCATTTTCTGTCTTTTCCAAATGTTATCAGTATTTGATTTGGGATTCTGAATGCATTTTAAGATCCATCCCAGTTTTAAGTAGTTAATAATACCTTCAGAAAATTAGCTGTAACTGTAATATCAACATGCTTGGAGTGTGACAAAAGCTATTACTGTCTTGCAGAAGTATTCTCACCCCTTGAACTCTTCAGAGCACAACAACAAAACTTTATTGGGCTTTTTTAAGCTAGACCAGCAAATACTACTACATAAGGGGACCTGAGAAGAAAAGGAGACAGTTTTTAAACTTTTCCACAAAAGAACAAAATGTTTTTTCATTCCCCTTAAATCTGAAACTCCTAAAGAAAATCTAGCGTCTAGTTGCCTTTAGAAGGCACTTAATAATATACAGGTATGCAAGCTAAGCCCAGTGTAATTCCTGCGGTCCACCTGAAGCAACAGGCTGGGAAAGCATGACATTAATCACAGTAGCAGCCAAGAGATCCAGAGTAACTCGGGAGGAGCTGCAGAGATTCACAGCTGTGGAGGGAATCTGTTGACAAGGCAACTTTTAGGAAGAGTAACAGGCAGAAAGCTTTTGTTAAAAAAAAAAAAGAAGTCCCTTTTGCATTTTGCAAAAGAAAACACGAGGGCAAAGGTCCTCTGATCAGATGAGACCAAAACTTAATTTCTGGTCCTAAATGCCACACAGTATCGACGGAGGAAGAAATAAAACACACTACCCAGTACCTTGAACACACCATCACCACAGGGAGACATGGTAGAGGCTGCATCATGCTGTGGGGGTGCTTTTCTTCAACAGGGACAGGGAGGTTGGTCAGAGATAGTGGGAAGATGGATGAAGCTCAATACAGAGCAGTCTTAAGCCCCATTTACACTACCCTTTTTTAACCGATCCATGCCGAGTTCGAACCAAGCTTGGATCAGTTAACCATGTCGAGCTTGGTTCTGACGACCATTTACACATCACGCTAGCACGGTTCCTCGCCTCCTAGTGACGATCTACGGTACTACTGCTCTCTGGGATTGAAGGAGTGAATCAAGCAAATAAAAATGGCGGCGCCGTAACATTCAGGAAGTTATGTTTGGTTATATTTGTGATATTTCGTTGTTTGTGATAGTCAGGCAAAAAAGGCAACCTTTGGTAAATTTACTTTACAAAGTCGGCTTTTGAGAAGTGGATAAGACAAAGGAACGTCTAATAAGGATTTACAGACGCAGGAAACGACGACAGATGTTGAGGTTCATCCCACTGCTAAGCAGAATCATCACTGGAAACCGTGTGGCACGGTAGGGAAGCTAGTATTTTTATGAATGTCTGACGAGATGACGCGGTCTGCTCATGCGCTCTGTGTTATCAGAGAACTGTGCCACTGAAAAATCGGGCCGAGCCCTACTATCGAACTGGTCAAGATTTAGCACGGTTCGGTTGTGTCTGGCACGGTTCAGTTCAGTTTGCGTTCCATTTACACTCGATAGTTATCTCGGTTACCGAGCTCGAACCGTCCTCGCCACGGTAAAAAAAGGGTAGTATAAATGGGGCTTTGGAAGAAAAGTTGTTAGCGGCTGTAAAAGACGAGACCGGGGTGGATGTACCATTAGAGCTGCACAGTGGTGTGGTCTGGGTCAGTGTCCTGTCCTCTGCGTCCTTTGTCCTTGTCTATAATGTGTCTCTGCTCTAGCACAAACGATAAAAATCCTCAGCATGCCATCAGGTTGTGCAAAAGCCTTTCAGTCACACCTTTCTTTAAGTCGAGTGCGTGGCAGGAGTCAGGACAGTGGGTCCTGAGGATCAGGACTAAGAAAATGGTTCTGCAAACAATTGACTCAGGGGTCAGAAAATGCACCTCTAACTCTTTAGATTTTTATTCACAGGTAAAAATCAAATACCATTTATCCATTTCCCTCCACTTCAAACTTATGCTCCAGTCTGTGTTTGTCTATCACAAAAAAGAATAGAATACATTTGACTTTGTGCTTATGACGTGACAGACAAAGAAAAAGCACAAAAGTTATAAATGGTGAAGGCATTTTGCTTTGGTGCAGGTAGGATTAAAAAAAATACATAAAAGTGGATTTCCTGCGATGTGTGCTTCCCAGTGTGACTGGACGTTTTCTCCATTTACACTGTTTGGATGCGTGTCAAGGACAAGCTTTAGCTGTGTGTTTTTCATTTTACTTACAGGTCAGCTCACACACCTCAGCCCATGTCCAAAGAACAGCTGTCCAGCTCAGTGTCCGTCCAGCTCTTTAACGGAGAGGAGCAGCAGCTGACCATCACCTTGGAGAACATCGGCTCTGAAGACATCGAGAGTCTGGAGCTGACCTCTAAGACTGTCAACACTAAAGGTGAGAATCTTAAGGCCTGCTGCCTCCCTCGTTGCTTAACTTTAACTGTTTGGATACCAGATGACAATACCTAAAAAAACAAAAGAAATCCAAAGGCGTTTCTTTACATTAAAGCGACAAACACAAGCCTTATGATGAAATGAAGCGGCCGGAGTGGGTTGCTCTGTGTTGTTTCAGTCGGGACAGCCTTTGATGTTGTTCACTGCACGCAGAATCTGGGCTCCAGCCTCTCACAGTGTCTGTGGCCGTGCTGTTGCACTGGGTCACCACCCTATTTTCTTTGCTTCTGGATCTGTCATGCCCCTGTGGCTTTTTAGTTTGTGTTTCATCTCTTTGTTCAGCACCTGCTCACGCCTCCCATCTCTGCAGTCCTGCTCGCGCTGACTGCCAATGCATCTCCCTTTTTGTCTTCATCTTATTGTCTCTAGCAGGAGCAGTTTTTATTTTATATGCTCTATATGATTTTATCATAGCTCTTCTTTTTATAGATGATTAGGCAGATATTTAGGAGATACATTTTTGCTGTATGGGATAATAAAAAGTAGGGCTGGGCAATATATTGAAAATTTAAAAATATCGAGATAAAAAAATAAAAGAAATATAAGTTGAGACATCGAGATGGTCTATGTTGCGTTATACTTTTATGTATTCTAGTAGGTTATCAGCCTTTTGTCATATTTATCTGCAGCTGTTTGTTTAAAAAATGTGCCTGTGAGACATTTGGGATAAAGCTCTGATTCATTTTTATATTTAATTTATGAAAAGGAAAACATATGGAGATAAATATCATACATCAGCATTCAGCCTAAAAATATTGAGATATTATGTTTGCTCCATATGGCTCAGCCCTAATAAACAGTGCTGGTCAGAGGTCTACATGCTAGATTTACAAATCTATTAGGATCAAAGTTAACAGAAAACATGAGCTTCAGACTATTTTAAACTTGGGACTTGATTATAGTGTTGAAAAACAAACTGGGCACTTCGGAAGCCTTAGCCTCCGTTCATAAAACCTTTCCCAAATTGTCTGGTAAATGACAAAACACCTACCTTCCTACCAGACCCTTGTTCTGGGCTAAATTTCTACTCCAGGAATGTGTTGTTACCTTGGTAAATGCAGTGGAATGGAGAGGTGGGTAAAGGTTCACTTCTACACATGCTGGCTCAGTGTTAAGCATTGCTGCAAAGTTAATGTGAGGAATGTTCTGATCTTTGTGTTGGAGAAACCAAACCTCTCCACAGACGCATGGCTCAACACAGGAGAGCTACGTCCTCAGGACAGGACTCAGCCGTCCACCTGCACCTCAGAGACAAAGGACTCTTTTGAGGACCAGAATGTTCACATTTTGGACAGAGAAGACAGATGGTTTGAGAGAGCGGGAAAGGAAGCTATTTACGTAAAGCAAGAAAAAACAACTTTAAACAGAGGAGGAGGGCTCATTAATATAGTGCTGCATCTTTTTTGATTGAAAATATTTTTCTTCCACTTAGCTTTCCATAAATATCACAGAATACAACTTTATACGAGCAGCCAGCTTCTGTCTCTCTTGTTTATCCATCTTTCTGTCTCTTTTACGTTTCATATAACATATACATATAACCGTGTGTCTTTATGCATGGTTATATGTTGAAGGCTACCTGCCTTTCTTCGTACCTACTTCTTGTAGGAATGAAAATCTCTTTAAAATATTTTCATTTTAAACATATTAATGAAAATTAAAATCTTTTTAAAATCTATATTACTATATTTTTGAGCGTAACTTTATCCAATTTGAATTTTATTACATTTGCGACCTGCTTCTGATCCATTCTGGGGTCTATCTAGCAACAATTCACTTTCCAAGTATAAAGCAGCCATCTGTTTTCAGGGATGGACTCAGGAAGGTGTGTTTTTGTTTCCAACCGACAGACTTTCTGTGATTTACGACAATCAAAGCAAATTGCATTTTTGTAGGACATCTGGAAATAGCCATAGAGCTGTTTACTTGTTGAGAACGTGATGCATTGAGTGTTAATGCTTAAAAATCGCCTTAAACAGACGCGATCATTGCATTTAAAAACACGGCCAACATAAGTAATGAAAGGCTTTTTAAAAATGTAATGGTGTAAATAGTACAATTTTTATCATTAAAATATAGTGAAGTAATAAGTGTCCAAAAAAAGCTACCTAAGTACAAATTCTCACTAACTGTACTGAAGTACAGTACTTTACCACAGCCCGCCTCTGCATATGATGATTGAGCGTGGCCAAACGCCGGTACTATACTGACCGTATGAGACAGCATTTTCCTGAAGGAGAAAGGGGTGACAGCTGGATGCTTGACGCTTTCAACATTAACGTGGAGATTGACTTGTTGCGGAGCAACGAAGAGATTTTGCCGATTAGGTCTATCATGTAACAGCATGCTGAAAATCACGGAGATAAGCCTCTGGTGCTGCACTATGATGAGTATTCTTCCCTTGCCTCTCAGACCCCTGCTCATCTCCATGACTGTGGCTTCTCAGCTCTGCTTCAGTTACAAACTAAACGCATTGAGCATGACCTTGGAGTTGCTCTGTCTGCTGTAGCGCCAGACTTTTAGGCTGGAGCAAAGAATAACTCCAGGGCACCCATTCATTCCTGGTTGAACACAGTGGTGCTGAGGTTTCCTCAGAGCACTACATTCTTCAGTATTCAGTCACTGAAAGGGGATCAGAAGGAGACGTCATTTTCTGAAGTTCAACACTTGCTTTCTTTTATTTTTTTTGCTCCGTTATTCTTTTTTTTTCAGCTTGTGGGAAAAAAAAAACATTTTTTTTTCCCACACTAATGCAGTTTGTCAAAGTTTCAGTTATGGGGCTCTCAGTTGCACCATTAAAATAAATACTAGTTTAAAAAATACTAATAGTTGATGTATTTTAAATTAGCAATAGAATCAGCAACAATGATTCGATTTTAAAATGATTACTATGATTTTTATATCATCCTTCTGATTAATGCTTGAATAAGTGACTACATTTACATTTGCTTGGACCTGGATTTAAGGGCTGGTGATACGTTCCAAAGCCTGACCAGTTTGGAGCCACGGCTGTAGTGGGAACGCAAGTTTTCTCCGCTGAGTAACTAATTCCTCAGTGAAGAAGACCGTGTTACCGGGTGGCACTTACATGTGATATGTTCACTGATTAATTAATTGAATTTTTGAGTCTCTGGCAAGAAACGGTGAAGCTGAAAAAGGGCAGATTTTGGTCACCAGCCGACATCTTGGTGCCTCTTTAAATCTTTCTGTTTACCCTGAACAAGAGACTATTTGCTGTGATTTTTATCTGTATTATTTCAAGGGAGAATCACAGATTATTGTGGTACCTACTGCTGACACTGCAACAATATCATTTCCCTTTGGGTATTAAAAGGTATTATTTCATTTATTGCTCTTCAGTTTAATATAAAGTGCACTAAGAAGAACTCTGTGGCATTTTTAAGCCTTGGGATATTTTAGAAAATGTATTAAACACTCCAATAAGATCAAACTTTATACAATACTGCTTCTCTATTTTCTTTTGTTCCTTGTTGAGGAAAAAAAATCTGATTTGTTTAATGCAGGTCAAACTTTGTGTGACCTGTTCACCTAGTAATCCAGTCACAACTCATTCTCTTTCTTTCTCTGATGTATCTGCCTGGCCCATATGAACCAAATAACTTTAAGGTAACTGTAGGGATGCAGAAGACGAGGAATAAACACCACTTATCTCTTTGTATTCTGCTGTTGTTCCATCAAACTAGGAGAAGCAGGAAGCCAGTATTTATGGACTGATCTGAAGTTTTCAGAGAGATTGAAGAAGTTAAAAGCCTTTGGCCTGGTCGTATCAGGCAGCTTTTGTTAGTCTTTCACGGGTCACTTGAATATTCGTTCGCACTTAACAAGGACACATACCCTCAAAAATGGTGTGAAAACAGGAAAAGGCCGTGGTGACCTCCACTGATGGCGCAGTCATGACTCACCAACAACATGGTGAGAAAAGGGCTCTGTGTATCCCCAGCTGCTGGGGGGTCCTCTGTAAAGACGATCAGGTGGATTGGAATCACTGTGGCGGTGCGTAATAAGCTAATATTCTCATTGAAGTTGTTTTACATTTGAAAATAACCATTTGAATAATGTGTACGTCTAAGAAATGTACACATCCCCCATCCTCTCTCTGTTGGCCACTCTGAAAAGAAGTCTTTTCTGTTTGAAATAAAACTTTCCCGAACAGCTCAAAGATTAAAGTAGCAGTCCCTGTCTAGAATAACATGAGGAGAAGTAGCACTTGTGAAGATCTTAGCACTTACACTGTCATTAGCACTTACACTGCGCTATAGTTTGAAGACAGAGTGATGTCATACCAGAAGTGTTTAGTCCATTTAAAGCCACCACCGAACACGCATCTGCTTACTGTGTTTGCATTTGTTACTCCTGCGCTGGACACGGCTCACCAATAACCAGACTTCAATGTTCTGCTGTGGTTTTTAGTGATGGGCTATGGTTCCTTTGAAGGTTTCTCTGTGTGCAAGAAACAGAAGAAATGGCAAAAGTTACTAAACACATCAACTGATTCGCACCAAAATAAGCAAACTACAGGTGTGAAAATGGCCTTTAAATTAAAAGGAGCGTCAGGACGTGATGTTTAACAAAATTTTTTCATTTTCGCATTTTTGGACCTGCCTAACACTTTTTCAGTCCTCCAGAATAGCATGATATGAAGCAGTACGAGGATGGAGAACATTAAAAAAGTTAAAAACGAACATTTAAAGACCTTAAGGGAAACAGTACAACCTGCCATCTGACTCTGCACCTGTATATTACTGGTTGTTGAAGTCAAAGGAGCTTCTTCTTCTTCTTGCCAAACAACTTAATGCAATACTGCCACATTGTGGTTGTAACAGCCCATCATAGCAGTTTGTGATAAAAAAAATTATATTGTCTTATAGTTTGGTTCTTATACTGTGATGAATTCAAACGTTTTACTAAATTCAAATTAGTTTCCATTCCTCGGTTGTTGTTTTTAGACTTACAAGTTGAATCTTTTTTTTCTGTTCTTACTCTTTATACTTGACTATTTGTTATTAAAAATTTTATGTAACGTCTTATTGTCCAAGTACCATAGCCCAGTATTACATGATCTGAAGTTGCCACGGCGACTACAATTAAAGCTAACTTTGTATCATGTTCTAATGGGGGGTCTTGAGGACCATAACAATCAGCTCAGCTTAGGTTTGGTGCATGTCACAAGATTTGTTTAGCTTTAATTTTATTTCTACAGCCTGTCAGTGCTTGTCTGTCATTATTCTTTTCCAACCAACTGAACTTCTACTTATTTTGACTTTTTTTAGCTTGGCTGCAGTGAGAGTGGCAGCTTGCTAACCCCGTGACATCAGAAAAGTTAAAATCCGGGTGGCCTTTGAATTATTCTGCAGTACAAGGCAAATATTAGGTTCTTTTGCTTTCTGGTTCATGCTGGACTTTAAAAAAACATCTTGCCATGCTCTCAGTTTTGCCTACTAATGCTTTTTGTCAAAGCTTTTATGTTCCATGAAAGAAAAGTTCAGCCAAAGCACACATATTTCCTCAGAGGAAGAACAACCTGGTTGGTTCTATGATACAATCCAACGGGCTAATTGCATTGCAGAGCAATTGATCACTTGGTCCTTTTCTTTATTGTTTTTGTTGCTGTTGCAACTAAAGCCGCTGTGGATTCCTCTGAAGTGCTGTGAGAAAAAAAAGTCCTAGACAAAGTTATAAACTCAAACTTTTTAATAGGAGCTTTATTGAAACTGCTACAAAACACATTTAATCTTTTTACAAACTCAAAGATGTTCTGGCACCTTTTGATTTTAGTGATGTGCATTTGGAGAAAAGATCAGACGAACCTTTTGACCACCTGTAAGTCTACACACATCATAACAAACGGTGTATGGAGGCAAAATTATATTGCAGAGGAAAATATTATGTAATACGATGAAATGACAAAAGAAAACCATTTATGTTTAAATTATATGTGTGTTTATTTTAACCTTTTCTCAATGTCTGTTGCTGCAACTAAAAATGAGTCAGAAAGACCTCAGATTTTAAAAAAGTGCATTGAAAAGAATGAAGTTATAACACAAAATCCGATACGATTAAATTACCATGCTCATCATACCAAGAGATTTGGGTGCATCCTATTAAAAAAAAGCAGCAAAAGTCAGTACTAAATGAAATAGTTACTAAAACATTCTAAACAAAGCCTCATGGCTATAGCGTATAAAATGAGCTCATGTTAGCTTCATCTTCTCGACATCTGTAGTTTCCCGTTCTGGCTAAAAGATACAGTCCGTCATCTGAACTCATATCTTGACACTGTCCAAAACCACTGTGGAAATTGCCATTTGTCTGTAGGTCCATCAGTTTATGCCCCTCTAAACACCGAGACACAGTTGGATGTAGTTATTGCGCAATAATTACAATTATAGGAAATGTATCAACTTATAAAAATGACATTAAACCCTCTCCTAAAACAAGTAAATCCCTCAATGTTGTTATAAATACTACAAAAAATAAAATAAATCTTCATAACTTGAGGAAACACAGACAATAAAATTTACACACAGATTTGCTGCTTTTACTTTTTTTATGCACTTAATTGTTTCAGATCATCAAACACGTTGTTTAACTGTGATTGGTCACAAAAGCTGATTTGAGTTTCCTGATTACTGCCAGTCTGTAGAATCTAGGAATCATTGAAATAGTACCTGTCTGACAACATGAAGGAGGCTAAACGATCTCACAAGGCAGCACATGGGGCTCAGGTTTAAAACAGTAAAAAAAAAACTGTAAGGGAGAGTCAAGCCATTAACGCCTTTCTGCTAGGAAAGGGTTACACAGACATTTCTAGGCCTTTGGGACTTGGGTGAGGATGGTTCTCCAAAAATAATAATAATTGTATCCTTAACTAAACTATTTTACGCAAAATGTTAGGGGGGGGGGGGGCTGTCGACAATCGACAAAGTGTGGAGCAATAAAACCTGGCACTGACTGTGAACAAGCTTTTCTCTGTTATTCCTTCCCACACATTGGACGCTGAAGGCGATTTATTGGCAACTACTTTTAAATTTAAACCCAACACATAGAGGGACATTAGGAGCCAATTTTGCCCAAAGCTGCTGGTGAATGGATCAGCTCACCAGTTCATTCATTTGTTTTCCTGTTTGGGCTCACAACCTACTGACTCTTCTCTTTACACTGGCTTCTCGGGTCTGCCTCTTCCAGAGACGACTCCCTGCCCGGCTTAGATCAGCTTTTCTCAGTTCCTTTTCACATTTGTTTTTGAGTTTAGGCATTGTCACGAGCTCCAACAGTGACTGCAAATCATATTCATGTTCATGGTGTTAATGCATCTCAGTGCATGTGGAAGTTTGCAATTGAACAATATTCCCTGCTCAACGCATTTCTGGTGAAAAGAAAAAAGGTTTTGTTTACATTCTGCTTTTGTCCCAATGGGAGCAGCTCTTGCCCACCCAAGATAAGATGTTTATTTCTCCAGATAAGGGGAAACGTGTCATGTGGATTGTTTCTTTTCTATCATCTGTTGGGAAACTATTTGCTTAACTATTAATACAATTCAAAGCACGGACAACAGAACATTTATTTTCATTGTGTGCTGGTTCTGTTCCTTTCTCTGAATGGCCATAAAGGCCTTACCCAAGAACCCAGCCTCTAGGTGCCCATCTGGTAATATAAGAAACATTATTTCTGGTGTATTTCTAATTTTCACTTTACATTTGCTCATTACTGGCATCTGTCTTGTGTTATTTTTAGGCTTTAATTAATTATCCTAGCTGTTCTTTTCCAGACTGAGATGAACATGCAACTTCAACCCTTTTTTCAAGACAGGAATTGTGCTCAAAAGCTTGCATGTATAGTTGTGACCCTGCTTACAAGCTCCAGACCAAACATGCAAACATGCCCCTTAGAAAGTTGGAGGGAAACTTGACACTTTTAGTTGCCATCAACAAGCTTCTTGAATAATTGACCAGATATTTGTTTTTTTTGTCAGGCGATGGTTGAGCTTATTTGAATTGATGGTTCATGAGAGCTCATAAATTGTCACGATTGAGGTCGGGGTCATTCCGAGGAGAGGCACGGCGAGTTTATTCATGTAGCACCAGTCATGCACAGGGCAGTCCAACGTGCTTTACAGAAGATAACAAAACTTAAGTGTAAAAGCATTGCATCAAAGAAACAGATGTTGATATACAGTTATTAAATCCAAATTTAGTCTGTAAAATCCAGCTTTTACATCAGTCTTTAAGCAAAAAGCTTAAGCATTGTTTTAAACCAAAATGATCCAGATTTGAAGGAACCACCAGCTTTTGCACAGCACAGGTTTTCACGGCGTTTGTTCCAGAGCGTGTTTAGTTCGGCTCCTGGGAATACTGAGTAATCAGGACTCTGAAGACCTGAGGGGGCCACGTGGTTCTTTCCTGACAAGCAGCTGAGAACTGTAGTTTAGTGCCTTAAACACCAACAGCAGGATTTAAAATCTATTCTTTGACAAACGGGGAGCTGGTGGAGTGATTTAAGAACTCGTAAGATGTGGTCCATTTTCCTGGTGATGGTCAAGACTGTGGCAGGTTTTTTGATGAGCTGCACCCGTCTGGTTGACTTTTAAAGAGACCTTTATTAATAGCATTATAATAATGTAACCTTCTGAAATTAATAGCATGAACAGTTTTTTAGTTCCTTATTTAATGGGAAACCTTTAATACTGAAAATGTTTTCAAGATGAGTAAAAGCTGACTTTATAAGCTGACTACACGTTTGGCAAACTTGAGATTTTAGTACAGAACACCAAGGTTTCTCGCCTCATTGAGCTTAGTTAAGCACCTGTTTATCATTCCATCCACTTGGCGTTACGCACCGTTTCCACTGGCAACCAAAGTTACCTTCTTCATGATGGACCGCCACCGTGCTTTGCAGTTGGTTCTGAGGTTTTAATGCTTTACCACGACATTTAAACACATCTCTTGTCATTGAGGCCAAATATCTATGTCCTTGTCTTATCGGACCAAAAGGCTTTTCTCTTTCTTGCCGACAATCTGCAAGTCCATGTTGGATAGGTCATTCTACAACAACAAAAACACAAAAGGGTTTCAATTAGCAACTGAAAGCCAAACATGAATGACATTCACGCTGATGAAGAGCATAAGTAAACTTCTGTCTGGTACGGTACTGCTGTGTCCTTATAATCAACTAAAATATACTCTTATTTATTACGTTTTTATTAAATTTTGTTTAAAAAGAAAAACTTTACATCCACAGCAACTTTTAAAGTATTGAAGCAGACAATTTACAACTTATGAGTCTGATGAGATTTAAAAGCAAGGGGCCACCATTGTAGGCCCGTGTGACCAAAACTTTCTCTAAGGCAGTTCCCAGTACAACCATACAGCATAAACAGGGTACAACAAAGACGTGTCAAGGCCCTCTTTCTATTCTTTCTTGCATAAGAAATTTTAATCTTAACATATCAGTCTAATTCAGACTTTTTATGTTCTTAAACACAAAACTAAATACCTTTTACATTTTTATCCACTAATACCCTGTCTTCCATCTAGGCCTTATATCTATGTATTGCATACATTTTGTTGCACTCTGACATGAATCGTAACAACTTATATAAAGTAGGATGGTGTTCTTGTCCCTTTCATGTTGTCAGGCACTGATTTATTTCTCCCTACAAAGTTATTTTCAAGCTGCTTCCTTTTTACTTCTAGATATACATCTGTCAAGAACAGTGCTTGAGGTTGTTGTCTTTGTTCGGACGTACCTTTCATCTACCGTACTCTGGACCTGCTCACCTCCCCTGATCCTTTTTCTTTCTTAGGAATAACCTGGTATAGGCTTTGGACAGATAACAGCTGAGCGTCTTTCTGTGGTGCTTGATTCTCTTTGGGAACTGAATGAATAAAAGATGAGAGCAGCCTTAACAGGAAAACATCTGTTGTGAAACAAACAAAACATTACTCTTTCTGCCACGGCGCAGACACAGCCATCTTTTAATATATGACAGCTCCCCATTTCTCTCAAATGCATGTATATACAAAAGGGCTAGATGGATTACAAAAGCCGTCTTCTTATACAGTAATCTGTTATGTGACATTTCATAGGGGTGAAAATAAAGTGAGCTGTCTTCGATTCGCTGGACATTGAATACTTCTTTGTCCTTGCAACCATGTCTTCTGTAAACGCACAATTTAATTTAGCTTTCTCGTTAGATACTTGGACAGATCCAAATCTGATGTCTCATGAGGACAAACTATGGCACAGCACACAGAGTGGAAACAGCAGATTAATACTGGTCCAGTGATTTTCATTGCAGAGCCATCACTGAGATCAACTTTTAATCTTTTCTCGCTAGACTTTACCAAGATTTCTTTAACGTTTTCATAAACAGCAGTTGTTTTCAAAAGTGCTGTAAATAAATTAAGCTTGTTTACAAAACAATTATCTTCCAGATTTGGGAAAGTTAACTGGCAACACGATAGCCTACTTAGGGGTCATTCACAATTTTCAGTAATGCAATGCATCAAACACGGTCCACTATGCAGAAAACATACCTAAAAAAAATAAAAAGCATATATGGAGAACCTATTTCACTCACAATCGCATGCGGTGCTTTGTAGGTTTGAGGATTTGGATGGTACATGAGCTTATTGAATATTAATTTGTAATTTAAAATCAACTTGGTACATGCGACAAGTCTCCAATGTAAACCTTCTGCTTAAATGTTGTCTCGTCATATGTGCTTTTTTCGTGCGAGTTTTTTTTAAATATTTTCTTCTTCTTCTTTTTTTTCTCTTTTTCTTTCTTCTTTCGTTTTTCCTTTTTCTTCTTTTTTTCCCCTCCCCCCCCTTTTTTTTTTGATATCTCAAACTGTATCCTGGTTAAGGATAAAGTGTGAAATATGCCTTTTTTTCCTCTCCCTCCCCAAACGTGGCTCCTATCTTTCCACAGAGTTAAAGGCAGCGCCCTATGGTAACCGCGTCAGGCGGGGTCCTCGGCAGCAAGGCCTCAGTCAATCATTCCCCCAAAATGTTTCTGATGTATGTGATGGATGGTTGTACTGGAACTGTAATTTCCCTCTGGGATTATTAAAGTATTTCTGATTCTGATTAATATTTCTGGAAAATTCTGGATGGCCAATATTGGAAAAAAAAAGTCTGAAATAAGTGTCACATTAATTGGTTGGTCTGTAAACCGTAATACATAAAGCTAAAATAATTTACACTATTTTGCAAATGAGGTGTAATTGTGAAGAGAAATGTGCTGACACCTGTTAGTCTGGAAAGGGTTACAAAGCCATTGTCAAAGCTTTGGGACTCCAGCAGACCATGGTGAGAGCCATTACCCACAAAGGGAGCGATCGATGAAAAATGGTTAACCGGTTCACGATTCAACGATAAGAAAGAGTCTGGGCAAAGTGGCATCCTTTGGAGAGTTCAGAGGCGTAAACCACTCATGAGCAACGTTAACAATATCTTCTACTTTCTTGTTCTTGGTATCAAAATATCACCTTGAGGGTTGGATGGTTTGTTACAACCCTAGTTGAGTTTCAGAGCACAAATATTAGCCAAACAAATGTTCAATGAACAGTGATTGGAACCACGACATTAGTTTTCAGTTGAAAAACATACTCTATAGGTTAATTCATTTCAATGCAAAGAATTAAGAAGCAAAGTGGGAGTCGTGGGTAGATTTTATGCTGATGTGCTAAAAAGATTTAGTATTTCTGTATTTGTGAGAGTGGTACCAAAGTATAACTTTACAATATCCTCATCATCCCACATTTTAAAGCATTTTTTTTATAGGACTTCTTATAAAAATACAATGTTATTTTTGTAATTTTACACTTTTTTACACTTTATTCTCAAAGAAAAGAAATCCAACACGCCAAAACGGGGTCACCTGTCTGTGGTACTGTTATTTTGGGGGGTCACAGGCTGAAAAGGATTGGGAACCCTTGCATTAAGGAACCTGAAAAAATCCTGGGGCATGAGCTCTGGTTGTTGTGCTTATCAAACCATTTTTTTAAAGAAGGGGACCCGTGGTAGAGCCCTTAATGCTCTCAACCGCCTGCCTACTACTTCCATGGCTCTGTGGTCCAGTTCTATGTTCACGCATTTAGTCTTTTTTCAAAAGCGACTTACAAATGAAGATGGAACAATGACGTTCTAAAGTTCACACCTGGTCTGTGTTTTCTGACACCTGTACATCAGAAGCAACGTTGAAGTTTTTAGGCCATCTGAAGTAGGGCTGGGTGATATGAAGAAAATCTAATATCACAATATTTTTGGGCTATATCACGATATCATGATATGTTCAAATAACCTTGTAAAACAAAGGTTATTTTTAGCCATATAGTGTCTAAAGTCACACTGGTATAATATTTCAAATGAACATTTACATTTTTTTCTTTGAAATTTGAATGCAAAATAAAAATGAATTTAAAATGTGTTATTTTAACCATTTTTTAACCATCAGCTGCACATAGAAGCTTTTCACAAATTACAATATTGCCACATTATGTCTCTTTCCATGGTCAACACCGGACCTTAAAAAAAGGAACACCCCAGCGGCCAAAAGGAACACAAAGGAGAAATCTAGCACACAAAATAAACCTCTATTGTGCTTAAAGTGTAACAATCCCAAAAACAAAAGTTTATATAGCGAATCAACTGACCAGGCACTGCTACATATTCAGAGCATCTTCCATTGCTCTTAGGTGCTGGGAAATTTTACACAAGAAACCACAAAAGGTTACAAAATGGGAAGTTTAGACAATGTCTGCAAAACCCCAGAACAAAACAGTCTGATGGGTGGTATTAGTGCGTCTCAAAACTATTTAATTAACGATTGCTCTTTATGTGATAGATTTTAAACACTACACAATAGGGTTAAACAGGAAAGTTGCAATCACAGAAGCCAAAAACCCAGATTCTGTCTTAAATAACCCTGAACAAGAACAGTCCCATCAATGCAAAAGGTGCATTGATGAGTTTCTATAAAGTCTGTGCCAAAAACGCAAGCCTGTCAACAGCTTCAGGTCTAAGTGAAGCCCGCTGACATGTGACTACATTTCCGGCATGTTTTGCAAATTACCACATTTTGTTGGACGTCCTCCTTGTGAAATCCAAACTACTGACATATTATTGATCCGGTCCTGTTTCTCCTCGGAACCAGCTCGTCTGAGTCCTCTTCAGTCTCATTTTCTTGTTCAGCTGAAACTCCCGCTGTCGCCGTAGCTCTCGCTGTCTCGTTGACGTAAGTAAGCGCACGTGCTCGTTGCTGTGTGCGTGCCAGAACGCTTTCTGGTGCGGAGGAGGAGCGAGTGATGCGTTCATAGCATGTGGGAGAAACCAAACTCACAGTGAATAAGATAAAGCGGCTCAATCTCGCCGTGAAAATTTGCACTCGGTAGTCGCAATAAAGTAATTTTGACCATTGTGTGTAGGAAAACTCGAGATACATCGAGTATATTCGATATGTCGCCCACCCCTAATCTGAAGCACGATTTGTTGTCTGTTGGATCCAACCAAATAGGACAGCTGGCCTTTGTCTGACAACAGCCTTGGCTACCCATGACCTTTTGCCAGCTAGCCACTGCTCCTTCCTTGGTCCACTTTTAATGGATGCTCATCTCTGCAGGGCCACAGTTTTGAAGGAGCGCCAACCCTCTCGGTGTCAAATTACAATTTGGCTCCTATTAAACCTGCTCTAATCTTTGCTCTTTCCATTTTTTCTGCTTCACATCACATCAACTTAGAAGTCAAAACATTAAATGTTGGCTAATATATCCCACCTACTAACAGATGCCATAATGAAGAGATAAAAAGTAGTTTTCTTTTGGTTTGGGTTTATCCTCTTGAGATGAATAAACATGCCTCCTAAGCCTAAACGGTACATTTTTCATTCAGAGAGGTCGTTAATGTTGCAGGACTTGTATAATAGACCAAATTACATTTGGCTCTGATCAAAATTGGAACAGATGGAGATTTGTTTTGTAAAGACTTTTCTGATTTTATGTCTACCGTCGAACCTGTCCATTAACCGTGTTCACAAATCTTTTCTTTCAATGGAAAATAGGGAATGTTTGTTGATTAGTTTCAGCTTCAGCTCTGAAGGGAAGCCGATCTGAGAGCATTCTTAATTTCTCAGGGCGATTCGGAAAATTAGACATAAAGGATTTCTGTCGCCGGTCGTTTTGATTAGTTCAACATCTCGTGCATAATTAATTGTGATAAGTGATGTTATCCGATATCCAAGCTCTCTGCTTGTTAAGTTCCTGAGCCTGATGATGCACATCTGAATGAATGGCCTTTTTTGTCACTGAGATGTATTTTAAATCACCACCCCCACCTTTCAGGCTGCTCTGTCTCCCACTTTTTCACTTTTATTTCAACCCAAGAGCTCCGACTTTATGAATAATTAAGACAGAGTTTTATTCACTCAATGTTTATTTAATGGTGCCGACATTCACATCCTCTTAGAGGATTTTATGGCCTTTGGTGATGAATCGGGGCTGGGACGCGTAAGCTGTTGTTTTTGCAGAGAGCTCGCGATCTCCTGCTCTGCCGTGCTTGTGTGTCAGAAGGCGGCCGCTCGCTGTTCCTACAGCGTCTCTTCCATCAGGAGTGGCTCACCTGCACAGGCAGAACACATGCTTTATTCAGGTGATGTTTCATTCATTCACCGCTGCTGGCTCAAGTGGATGCAGCTGAGTCATTCGTCTGCGTTAGACGGGCCGGGAGGCATAAATTAAAGTTTCAAGTTTTGGTGACAGGCATAGAAAACGTCACGGTGACACAGGCATGTCTTGTAGCCTTCGACTGGCAGCACGTGCAATTAACATCCCCCGTTTTTGTTGTTTCCTCCTTTGTTGATGCAGACAAAGTGTTTGGCAGATTTCTCAGCTGGGATCTAGAGGAGGCATTACATCACCTTCCACTGAAGCCCGGCCAGACTGTGACTCTGAGCATCAGCATCAAAGTCAAGCTGGACTTCTCCGGTCAGGAGAACCTGCTGCCGGACCTCAATGATGGTGAGTGGACACGTCTTAATCTGAACAGTCTCAATCAGTGCCTTGTAAAACCGTTCTAACCCCTCTAAATTTTCAGCCTTTTTTCACATTGCAACCACAAACTTCAATGCATTTTATTACTTCCTTATTAAACCTTTATTTAACCTGATAAAATCCCAATGAATCCCGTTTTCCCTTTGGGATGAATAAAGAAAGGCAGCAGCACAGGTCACAGTGGACAACACACCGACTCTTAGTGTCACATGACGATACATGCTTTTGGATTTAGTCATCTTCTTTAGCTCCATCTCAGACTGATAGATTAGTATAACTTTTCAAGGCTGGTGACGGAGTCTCAATTAGATTTACATCTGGACTTTGATTGGGCCGTTTTAAAACGCATGCTTTGAACTAAAGCTTTCTATTGTAGCTCTTGCTGTGGGTTTCGTGTTGTCCTGCTGGAAGGTTCAACCTCCAGCTCCAGTCTTTTGCAGCAACTAACAGTTTTTGTCCCCTCGTCTTTTTAGCTCTATCCATCTTTCTACCAACTTTAAAAGAGAAACAACCCCACATCATGATGCTGCCCACACCATGTTTCACCGTGGGACTGGTGTTTCAATGAATTTACATTTTTTCTGTCTAATCTGGCCAGAGTTTGCTGCAGGTCTGCTACATGGCTCGTAGCAGACTGCACACTTTATTCTTCTGCGACGTCCACATTTGTAGAGTTAATACTAAAAGTTGCCCTTTTGACAGTTTCTTTAACCTAAGCTGTGAATCTCTGTAGCTCCTCCAGAGTTACCATCTTGACCCGGCTTGTTTGTTCAGGTAGACGTTTAAAGCCTGGGGGCGTTCTCTGCTGTCAAAAAAAAGGCGGCTGAAAACATTGAAGAGGCCATCTATCCTTTTCCTCCCACTTCAGTAATCACACACTAGTAATCTAGTAATCCCATTAAAACACATTAAACTTGAATGCATTAACATTGCTAATTGACCTGAATACCTTAAACTCTTGACGTTGGACAGAAAGAAGCCGATTGTTGTGGAAAGAGAGCAGATTTTACAAGCACTGATGCAGACCTCTCACGGAGGTTTATTAGTTAATCTTGCACAATGAGTTTCAGTGTGTTTGCTTTGACTTACACCGTTAGTACAACGCTTTTGTGCCCAGGAGAGGAGAAATCCTAAAGGTTTCCAACACAAACGGTGAGAAACCAGCTCAGTCAGTGGGTGTATGGACAGCCTGTGCTGTCTTCCCCCTATGCAGCTGCCTGAAAACCAGCTCTGGCACATGACCTTCAGTGTGCAGAGAAGAGAAGCCAGTCTCACCCAGCGTCTCTTCACCATAAGGAGATAAAGACATGAACCATAAGCTCACAGTCAAGTGATTAGAGAAAGCAAAGTTCAACCCATTCAGGAGGTTTTAGCTAGAAACACGTTGTTCCATCGCACTGAGAAATATTTGCATGCCTTCAGTTTTAGACCCGTTATCTAATGTAGATCTACAGTAATGGACATTTAGCTGCAGTCCTGGTAATCTACCTCCTGTAATCATACATACAGGGCCTGGAAACATTTGCGCTGCTGTTCTAGATCGTTCTTATTCTTACGAAGTGCTTATGCTCCCATTAGTTAAACAGGCTGTTATACATGCACCCAGCTTGTTAAAAGGACCCTGCCTTTCCTGTTTAGGATTCAGCAGCCATAGGAGAAAGGTGAAGGTCTCTGCCTCAGAGTTCCCTTCCTCGCTTTTACAGTAGCCCCATCACTTCAGAGCTAGATTTGATCAATTTGAATTTTAGAAAAGCAGCCAGACCCTCTCCCCTACCTCGAAGCTCATTCAGTGTGTTCCCCCACCACCCTCTGCCAGAGTTCATCTTCTCGCCTTCCTGTCCCCTCACAACTGTCTGTTCCTCCTCCTTCACAGCGCTGAGCATCTTTATTCCAGACTCTATGGGCTGATGAATACGAGATGGCTATGGACCTGCGCCCGTGTCGCAGAGCTTACTTTTGAGGCCATTTGCATGTGGATTCATATGCCCGGGAAGGCATGGCAGGCGACGCAGCAGTGCCACCCTAGACACAAAGTCATTTGAGCGATACAGTTTCAGCGTTTTAATTAGCCCAGTAATTATTGAGGCCCTGAATTAAGGAGATAAGATGTTTCCTCCAAAACAGGCGCTGTGAATGCAGCCGTTCTGGTGACGTTATGGGTTTGCAGTTTTATCCAAAGACATTTGATGCTATCTAGCGTACAATACATAATGTGGTCATGTTAATTATGTTTGGTTGGTGTGCTGATTAACCTGTATGCATAACACTGTTGTTACGCTCTGGTCCGTGTCTGTGTGCCTCTGTGCAGGAAGATTAGAAAGTTTGCCGTATTGAGCAAAATCTTCACCACCGTATTGTTGTTTTTATGTACAAATTTCTGGCATAATTGAAAATGGTAAAATAAGAGTTTGCAGCTTTGGTATAGTCCCATCACACAACTATACCGGCTGAAGCTCTTATCACATCACAACCACAGATGTTAGAAGAAACCAGCACAAAAAGTGCTGTTGTGGAGGTAAAATAGGCTCAGTTTTCTTCTACAAATAAAAATCTAGAAAGCGTGCTTTGCATTTGTAATCACGCACCAGTTTGGAGGAAAATACTGTCAACTTTAAACGTTTAAAATTTTGAGAAAATAAAACAAACCTTGAAGAATTCTCATAGTAGACGTCAACCAACCAATGCAACCCTAATAGTGGTTATTTATTAGTACCAATGGAAACCAGTAGTTGCCACCAATTAAAAGAGCTTGTACCAGACTTAGTTTTCTGCATTAATGAACAAAACAACAACAGTATTTTTAATTGAACAACCGGGGGTCTAAATTCGATCCTGAATAAATCTGTTGCTTTGCTCAGCTCCCACCAGCGACGCTAAACTAGCAGCTTTCTCAGCTCCAGCTCTTAATAAACAGGAAGAGTTTCTACAGAGCTGCGGTGAACGGATGTTTTACCAGCTGAACCTGGAGAAACCGGTGTCAAAGTTCTGCAGCCTCTGTTGGCAGAATCAAATTTAATATTTAAAAAAACATTTTTTTTTTAGGTTTGGTGATCTGCATTTAAAATCTATTGTGAGCGGCGTGTGTAATTGATTTTCTGCACAATATAAATATTTATCATGCAGGGAAATGGTAGATGGGTCAAACAACAAAACATGAATAAAAAATAACGAGAACAGAGAGCAGCCGCAGTAACATCTGCAGATAACTGCGAGCATGTGGATGAATATGGAAGAT
The DNA here is from genome assembly GCA_037039145.1 of Fundulus diaphanus. Classification (NCBI taxonomy): domain Eukaryota; kingdom Metazoa; phylum Chordata; class Actinopteri; order Cyprinodontiformes; family Fundulidae; genus Fundulus; species Fundulus diaphanus. The sequence continues at coordinate 15,239,633 of CM073135.1, forward strand.
GATGCAAATGAATGGATTCCTCAGCTCGGCTCAGGTGGAAAGGTCTCCGCTCTCCCTTCTGTAGCTGAGCCGCCTGAGGGGAAATGAGAGTTTAAGTCTTGTGAGCCTCTCTGGGCTGCTGGATGGTGCGTGTTCACAGTAGCTCTGCTCTAAATTTACCAGAACTGTTAGCTTAGATATGTGGGTGGCTGTTTTGACCAGGGTCTGGCTCGTACTGTCGGCGGCACTGCGTCGGACGTGGTTGCCTCTTTAATTGCACTTTTCAGAACGTTCTTTCTGAAATACAGTTCCTTCCTTGAAGATTCCTCACCTTTAAACATTTTCACATTTTGCCATGTTATAACCATAAACGTCAATGTATTGATTTTATAGACAGCAGGAATTAGGAATGACTATTTTACATGATTTTCTACGTTTTTGCCAGTTCAACCAGAAAAGCTTGCCATGTATTTTCCATCAGTGCCCTTTTCTAATAGCTCTAAATAATGTCCCGTGCAACCAACTACCGATGACTTGTGTAATTTAATCACAGTGGAAATAACAGCTTGCCTGTGAAGGCATTAGAGGTTACGGCAGTAAAGAAATAAGATCCATAGACCAAGGAACATAGCAGGATAGGTCAGGGAGAAAGTTTAGAAATATAAGGCAGGGTTAGGTTATAAAACAACATGCCAAGCTTGAACACCTGACAGGGCTCTGTTCAAAAACTGCAAGCCTAGCAGGATAGGGTCGTCCCCCTAATCTGTCAGGAGGAGCTATGAGAGCATTAATCAGCGAAGCAGTCCCATGGGGACTCTGGAGCAGCTGCAGAGATCTGAGGTTCAGGTAGGAGAAAAGCAAAACGCAATAATTATTAGGGGTGCCCTCCACAAAGGGAGTGTGTAGAGTTAAATACCAGGCAGAAAACCCGGGGCTGAGGTGGGGGTTCACCTCCTTGTAGGGAAATGACCACAAAGATACAACAAGAGCAACAAGACTGAAGCATATCCATCATGTTAGAATGACCTAGTCAAAGTCCAAACACATCCCATACAGAGTTTGTGGCGAGAGGTTTGCAAATTCTCTCCATCCAGCCTGCCTGATGTTGAGCTATTCTGCAAAGAAGAACGGGCCAAAAGGTGTGCCTCTCAATCTGTAAAGCTGATGGAGCCTTATCCCAAAAGACTCACCGCTGTTTTTTCAGCAAAAGCTGGTTCTGCACAGTACCGACTAAGCGGGGCTCAATACAAATGCATCCAACACTTTTCAGATGTTTACTTGTTAAAATATTTAAAGCAATGCGTTATTCCCTTCCGTGTCGCTACTCTGTGACAATGCAACAATGTCGGTCAATCATTTAGAGTCGCAAATAAAGAAAATGGGAGTTTGTGGCTGTGTAAAATGGCACAGCTGGTATGAATATCTCTGCAATGAATCGTGTAAGTTGTTTATTGGTGGGTTCGCATGCCTTTGTGGATTTGTTTTATGCCGATAATGCCTGGCTGGAACACAATGTTCTTTGGGTTTCAGCAGGTGTGGAAGGAAGAGACGAGACTTAAAGGAGGCTGAATCTTCCCGATTTATCCTCAGACGCTGTTTATCTCACATTTCTCGTCCAGCTTGAGACCAGCACACCATAACTCATGATCTGATGGGACTGATATCATCACTCAGGACTAATGGGCCTTGACTTCCAGCGTGCTTTATTGTGTTAAATGGTGTGTGTGTCGAAGCTAATGACAGCGTGAGTGAAGACGACGCCGTGCACTGCAGCTTGTATTTGCTGCTAAAACACACAAAAAAACAAAGAGTGAAATCGCACAAGTAGTTGTGTAAAATAAATAAGCGTGATTGTTGGCGTAAAAAACGGTAAGCGTCACGTGCGGGCACAAAACTGAATTCTGGTGTGGATTACAGCAACAAATTGCCACACCAACTGGTTGTCAAGGAAGTTAGGGACTCAAAAAAGGGAGAAATAAACAATCCGAGCAAAGTTGATGCTTGGAAAAGACACACAGCTCTACCTGTTCGCAGCTACAGCTGTGTGTGAGTACACCTTCAGCTGCCTGCAGCAGACTATATGGTGGATGAGAGCTGCTGTCCGTGTATGAAATGGAGTGGAAAAAGACTGCAGTCAAGTGTGCCAGTGGCTAAACCCTCGGGACTGCCAGCTAGCGCAACATTTAAAGAGAGAAAATATCTGCTCTATTTCATTTTCAGTGTGCTGTCAAATTATACTACCTGAAGGGTCAGAGAAAAGTCATGAAAAGAAAAAAATTTACCCTGAAGGCATTACTTTAGCTGTTATCATACAGTAACTCTGGAAGTAAACATTTTTTTTATACCCTTACCACTGCAAATGAGAACTGTACTTTTAGGCTTTCTTATGTGTAGAAAATAAAATGTCAAGGAAGGATCTAGTAAATTGCATATCTCCCATGAGTTGTGCAATTTAATTTTCAAGGAGGTCTTATCACCCTGGAGCATTAGGATCAGAAAACACCCAGGCTAAAGACAAGGATACATAGTGCTGGCCACGATGGCTTCCTTGGTGAATATATGTAAAAAGTGGATAAACAGATACAAATCTTTTCTTGTTTTAGCATAATGTCACACAAACAAGTGTGGAAACCTCCAACCTTAATAATAGCAGTAAATATTCCCTACATATCCAGTGGCACAGATCTCTGCCTTTTTAAAGGAGCAATAAGCGAAATTTCATTATTTTAGATAGAAAGGACTGAAAATAGTTTTGTGAAGAACATAAGGTATCTTTTGAGATGGACTATGGTTAAAAGTCACACACCACCTCTCTGTGTTGTTCTCCAATCTCTTGTTTACATAGCCGGGCCGGCCACGCGTGCACATTGTTGCACGTTCATGCACGTGAACAGCTGTCACTCAGGGCTTTGCCCCTCTCTGCCCATAAAATGCCACCGTGGGTCGCAGAGAGCATGGCCATCGGATCAAAACGTTCTCTGGCCAATAGGACAGCATGTAGTCATCTGGCATTTCACAAGGTTCAGGCTTACAGAAAGAGGGATCTTTGACCCGTCCTCTTTGCACAATCTCTCCAGCTCATCCAGAGTTCAGGGTCCTCGCCTTTTCTTCATCTTGCCCTGCAGGTTTTCTACAGGATTTAGATCTAGGTAATAAAATGGTCCAGGGAGATGCAAGAAAGATGATTACATGTCTGGTGAAGCATTTCTGTGTTGATTTGACCAAATGTTTTGAATCATTGTCCTGCCTAAAGACCCAATCCATTTTTTATTTCCATGGTGACATGCCTGCTGGTGGATTTTTAAGTCCAGTTTGCCCGATCCATCTTCCTTTATCGGCCTTGTAAAATTATTATTTTGTAATTAAATGACAGAATTTTCTTTTGCTGCCCCGTTCTTTCCTGTGAAAATTTTTAATTTGAAGGTCTACATCAAAGAAAAAAAAACAAATTACACGTGGAATGGAACAGGAATGCTGAAAAATCAAAAGTCAGACATATTTTATTAGTGAACAGGTGTTATAATTACTTTTTATTTTGTAATTGACGTTTACTTTGCCTAGGCTTTTTATTTTATTTAATTTTGACGGGGGCAGTGCCCCCTATTGACAGACCAGGACTGCTTAAAACGTGGTTAAAAATCTTGGCTTGTCTTGCTCTCTTGGTTGGGTTTTCATTTAGGGGATGGGCACCAACCGTTTGTGGCCGAACCAAAAACAGTTTGGGCCAATTACGTTTCAGTATTAGGGTTTAAGGCGGGTCATAGTCATACCGGTGCGACAAAAGTAAGAGCGGTTGAGCCCACAGCCCAACTAAAATAAACTTTGCAGTACAGCAGGGCGCCTGCATAGTTGCTGCTATCGCATCTTTTTTGTAAGAATCCACGATTTGTTCTTTGATAGAAGAACAGCAAGAAGTGCCTTGACTAGCTTACCTTCTTGTTTTTTCATAAGCAGCTGCTGCTTATGTTTTAATTTGATACCAGGACAGCTAATATTCCTCCGGGAGAGAGACAACAAACGAGCCGTCTCTACCGGGAGGACAGAGTGGTTGCCCTGTTTCTAACATAAAGCCAAACTAAGCGTCACTGTTATATTGAATTAACTTACCTGTACAGCAGAAAGCCTGCGACCTTCACATCCATCTTAAATCCCCACTCCCTCATGAATTATCTCCACCTGGTAATAATGGCTACACTGATATAGCCTCTCGTTTTCTCCCAGTTATTACATCTTTTTCTTTTCTTGGCTACTTCCTCGCCCTTCTCGGTGGGCAAAGAGTATACAGTAGATGGTTATCCATTTCAACTGAAAACACCAAATAGTATGATCTATGATCGTCTTTGCTTGTTTACACTCCTCCACCGACAGCACTTATAGGAGACAGATAGGGAAAATGCGTATGGCTGACAAGTTTGTCCTCTTTCGGCTGCTGAAATCAGAAAAAGAGACGCAACATGGCTGTTCCCAGTGGTTGCACTGACACCTATGTATTTATAAACTAATAATTCTAAGCTATGTGAATACTTTTTATTACTTATGGGAGGTTATTAGACTTTGCCAGTATATGTAATCAATACCTGATTTTTGCTAATTAAAAGCCAAATTAGTTGCACACTGTCCCTTTAAGATTGAACATGAAATTGAGTATTGGGTATGTTCTTTACTGATTCAGTTGCAAATTTTATTATCCTGCCATCCCTAACAATAAACTTTTAACCAAAGGAAGAATAACCCTAATATTGATGTAACCTAATACAATTCTGTGTACTTGCAGATATATTTGTAAATTGACTTTAATATGCAGCTAATTGTGACCAAAATGTAACATGTAACATTCTGTTGAGATACATTTGATTAACAGCAGTACAGCCATCCTTCAGACATGAGTTCAGCTAAGGAAGAAGGATTCTCAATAATTCATCGCAATTCTGAGCTGTTTTCTCATTATTTCCAACAAGAAACTCTCAGTCTTTGCTGTTGGGGTGAAGAGCAGCCAGCAAGGCGGCCTGTGATAAAAATGCTGAGTTCACCCAAATCTCCCTGGGGCCATCAGACAGAGAACGAGACAGATACTGATTGGTAGGTGGGTGTAAGGGGGGGTGATTGCGAGGCAGTGCCATAGTTAATCACAGCTCCCATTACTCACATAGTCCCTGTGCCACAGGACATGCAGAGTCCTGAGTACCTCCTGAAACAGGACACAACTCATAGTGGAGGATTCAGATCATAAACTATTTTTTTTTATCATTCTTCCTGCCTTTTCAGTTTAATCTATTAAACAACTAGGTAAGAGCACATAACTGTCACTCAAACAGTACACACATTTAACAAGTACTAAATACAAATGTTTCCCTCAAACAGAGATTGTAAACACAACTCTGTACAACTTTTTTTTAAAAAAATCTTCGGAAGTATTTGTAGTTGTTACAGTAAGTCCTATTACTAAGTTTTGAAATAATTGACGGACATTTATTAACTTTATAATGAAACTAATTAACTGTATAATTAAATGAAATAATAATCCTGCTGTTTGTGGTTTTTAAGATATCTTCTTCCACACCTGGTATTTAGCTGCGACTCTTGCCCCTACATTCAAGTTGGATGATAAAATGCAAACTGTCATTTTTGACTTGTGTGACTGATGTGAGTGGGGGAAATAAAATGGGGTCCTTCAGCCCCCAGGCTTACATTGTCATTGTGCCATTGCCAGCATTGTATACTCCTCAGTATCAATATAGTTCACAGACGAAATGAGCCATAGTTCCCTCAAAGCTTCGTCCTATTAGACCTACACATCCAAACTGAGTACTGTATGTTTTATTTAGCCAAAATGCTTACATTTTCATTTGACACTGTGATTGGCTAAAACCAACCTTTGGTAGGCACCTAGTGCCTACCCTGCACTAGGTGCCGCTTCACCCAATCAGCTGAATGTCCCTCCTTTCCCCAAATGGATTCGATGGGAGCATTACCAGATTGATTATGTGCAGAATGTAGAATAATACACATTATCAATCTAACTGGCTAGGTTACCCAGAATACACAGCAATAATTGAATTAATTTAATCCTTACTTTAATTTAAGTAAAGAAATAAAATGTAAAAAATATGCCTAATGAACTCTTTTAGAACTTGTAAAAGAAAACAAACTTTGCAAATATGAACACACACGCACGCACGCACGCACGCACGCACGCACGCACGCACACACACACACACACACACACACACACACACACACACACATATATGTATATACACACACTTATAATGCAAGTAGGCTACACCTCTGCATAATATTGTATCCTTATTACCATTATAGAGAATAAGATATATAGATATTATGATAACATAGAACAACTTTATTAACATTGCTTTTTAGTATCTAAAAGAAAAAATCTAGAGTATCAAAGTGCTGGCAATTTGCAAAATTAACAAAATGGACAGAATTTCTCTGTGACATACTGACATATTTACAAAAAAGTAGATCCTCACACAGGGAGTTTGTCATATCACAACATACATAAGCAATAAAGTCTGTTGCTGGCAGTTGCTTTATCGAATTGTGCGGCAAAACATTTGTCTTTCAGTTTCTCAACCAGCTGTTGTTGAAGATTGTTAGCAAATTCATTTATACTTTGGGCGACAGTATCATTTGACAGAGGAATAGTTTTTATTTTTGCACCACTTGCATCATCCACCAAGACAGAAACCATGTCTAACGCTGCAGTCAGTATGAACTCATCTGCTAGTGTGGGCAATGTGGTACGCCACCTTATATGATGCCAACAGTGCTCGCTGGTTTACTGAAGTAGTTCACAAAGTGGGATGAATGTTGGCTATATTTGGCACATTTTCGCTGAAAAACACAGTGTTATTGGGGTGTAATTACTTTAAGGTACATCTTAATTTATTTGGCTTCATGATGCCTGCTACCAACATTCAGTGGTGCACTCCACTATTTGAGTAGTACTGCACTAAACAAAGCTAACCGGGTTATATATCTTTTGTTTAAATAGAATATGATTTCAGCCATCAAGTTAAACATTTAGCTAGCTATTTCAGTCTAGCTGAATGTCTAGATTTTTTACGCTCCAGAGTGAGAGACTTAAAGGAGCAATAAGTAATACTGACACCTAGTGGCTCAAATCAGTACAACAGCCTGCCAGTGGCAACAATCTAATATGCCGTTTCTAATATGTTCTTGTGAAACACCAATGAATTTTTACTCACACAGGATACGTATATGATGTATTCTGTTCTAGTTCTGGTCTGCTTCTCTTACTGGCTCCCATGTTTGCAGGCTGCTGCTCTTTTGCCAACATAAAATATCAAATGCTGCGCCCTGTTTTGAGAACCCTGGGAACTCTCATATGATTGGCTCAGGAACCAGGAAGTAAACAAACACGTGCTACACTCTGCACCGAAGTAGTTCCGGACCGTACCTCCAGGTTTGACAGGAGAAAAACTTGACTAAGACATTGTTCATGAAGAGGACTGATTGGTTACAGGGAATGTTGCTTCCATTTCGGGTGAGAATGACTTTGCAGTAAATTTCTTACTTATTGCTCCTTTAATAAATGTGCCAAATTGATGACTTTAGAAAGCTTTAGGGTTGTAATCAAAAATTTGCTTCGTATATTTACCTATCAAAATTCCTTAAACAAAGTTCTAAAAGACAGAAAAAGGGAAAGTACACAGTTTTATCTCAGAGTGGAGGACCTTTGAAGGAGGGAAATACCTGCAGGCTGAATACTAGTTATTCTGTTAGCGTTCTGAGCCAAGTATTACCTCCTCCTGTATTTGAAGGGCGTGAAGGTGAGACTGCTCTCAGATTTTCTTTTCAGACACCAGTCTTAGTAAGTTGATGGACCGTGCTCCCTTCAGCTGCCATGAGTGTCTAAAAGTTTGCTGTTTATTTACTGGAGACCTATACCTCGTAGTTTATTTTAAAGTCTTAGACACAAGACTCTAAATGAGTCACTTCTACTGAATGTCTGTTCCTAATCACTTACACGCAGGTTTTAATAAAAAAGTAATGTGATCCATACAGTGTAATATAAAAAACAATGTACCCATGAATCTTTCACATTGTCTGAAGTTACGACTGGAACTTTCAGTGCAGTTGTATTTTTACGTGCTAAAGCAACCCAAAGTAGCACATAACAGAGGGGCCGGGCTAAAGATCGGCAGAGAGAATGCAAAAATAATTTCTGCAATACTAGGTTTGTTGGACAGATGGGTCTGAAGGACAGCAGAGCAGAGGACACGCTTAGTATACATCAAATACAGCATTCTGGGAAAAGAAGCACATATTAACAGGGAAGCATAGAGCTGGAAGTATCATGATTTGGGGAGTCATGACCAGCTCAGTCTCATGGATTCCACCGTGAGGATCAGCCAGTTCTTTGGTGAGATCTGCCATTGTCAGAGCAATGTCAGAGGCCAGCAGACGGCTACAAGAAGTGTCGATGAAGGTATTTCAGCCAAATGGAATAAGGCTCTTTCCTCGACTGGAACACCGTTTTTGTTATCTTTTGGTGTTTGGTGTACTAACTCCTCCATGAACATTTCTTTTGAAAGAACAAAATATTTAAGTCTCCCATTTTTTCCACTGACTGTATTTGCTGTGTTATAAAGTCTTAAGAGTTTGTTCTCCATCCAACAGAGATACATGCATTCTTAAGAGTCTTCTTTTCTCATCTATAAAAATAACTCTAATGAAAAAAAGAAACGGGGAAAAACGCTTTCAATCATTACTTGTAAAAACAATTTGAGGGTAGTTTGACGTGAATCACATCTCTTTCACCAGTTTAACAGCACTAACCTTATGAGTAAACTAGCAGTATTTTGGTGTAAATACCTCCTGTTTTTCTCATTTTTTCTTTCTGACAGACACTCTTCTAACTCGATCACTTCCACAAGTTTGCACTCAGCTGTTTTTTTTTTAGAGCTTGGTGCGTTTGAATTTGTCTGTCTACCCTGAACTGAACTGAAGTTGCGTGAGCTGCTGCAGAGGTTGCTAATATGTGCCATCCGGCGGGAGGGAAATTGCACTGACGTCAGAGAGTGATATGATTCCTTTGACGTCAGAGCTTAGGCTGGTGGGCATCACATTTTGGTATTGTTTGAGTGGGTTGAAAGCTGCAGCCCCCACGGTGCTGCCGAACACAGATGCTGATTGTGCAGCTGCTCCTGTGCCTGCACTGCTTCTCTCAAGGTCATGAATGAAAAAGTAGCCATGTCTTAGTCTTTATGTCGATGTGACCTTTCATAACCCCTGTGATCTATGATTTCCTGGCTTTTATAAGAAGGAACTTATATTTGCTATTTTAAAGCTTTAATATGGAGATAGTGAAATTGGGTTTGATACCATTTAAATGGCCTAAATGACTTTAGAAAATTGAAGATGAAAGTAGCTGATAGAGGTCAATCTTATTTCTCCAAAGTTTACATGTTAACTTTAGCTGATTCATTGACAGCTCCATGTCTCTTATTGTGCTGTTCTTGTTTTCTATTGCACGTATGAAACAAATTTTTAGATACATTGTCTGTTATTTGACTCTACACATTCAGTGGCCAAGTTTGTGTGTGTGAGTGTGTGTATATGTGTATATATATATATATATATATATATATATATATATATATATATATATATATATATATATATATACTGCTAAAAAAAATAAAGGGAACACTTAAACAACACAATGTAACTCCAAGTCAATCCCACTTCTGTGAAATCAAACTGTCTACTTAAGAAGCATCACTGATTGACAACCAGTTTCACCTGCTGTTATTCAACTGGAATAGACAACAGGTGGAAACTAGAGGCAAACAGTAAGCCCCCCCTCAATAAAGGAGTGGTTCTGCAGGTGGTGACAGACCACTTCTCAGTTCCTCTGCTTTCTGGCTGATGGTCACCTTTGAATGCTGGTGGTGCTTTCACTCCAGTGATAACATGAGACGGAGTCTACAATCCACACAAGTGGCTCAGGTAGTGCAGCTCATCCAGGATGGCACATCAATGCGAGCTGTGGCAAGAAGGTTTGCTGTCTGTCAGCGTAGTATCCAGAGCATGGAGGCACTAACAGGAGACAGGCCAGTACATCAGGAGACGTGTAGGAGGCTGTAGGATGGCAACAACCCTGCAGCAGGATTGCTACCTCTGTCTTTATGCAAGGAAGAACAAGAGGAGCACTGCCAGAGCCCTGCAACATGGCCTCCTGCAGGCCACAAATGTGCATGTGTCTGCTGAAACCATCAGAAACAGACTCCATGAGGGTGGTATCAGGGCCCCGAAGTCCACAGGTGGGGGTTATGCTTACAGCCCAATACCGTCTAGGACGTTTGGCATTTGCCAGAGAACACCAAGATTGGTAGATTTGCTACTGGCGCCCTGTGCTCTTCACAGATGAAAGCAGGTTCACACTGAGCACATGTGACAGACGTGACAGTCTGGAGACGGCGTGGAGAATGTTCTGCTGCCTGCAACATCCTCCAGCATGACCGGTTTGGCAGTGGGTCAGTCATGGTGTGGGGTAAGATGTTTTTTGGGGGGGGATGACCACAGCCCTCCCTGTGCTCACCAGAGGTAGTCTGACTGATATTAGGTACAGAGATGAGATCCTCAGACCCATTGTGAGACCATATGCTGGTGCGGTTGGCCCTGGGTTCCTCCTAATGCAAGACAATGCTAGAACCCCTGTGGCTGGAGTGTGTCAGCAGTTCCTGCAAGACGAAGGCATTGCTGCTATGGACCGGCCCGCCCGTTCCCCAGACTTGAATACAATTGACCACATCTGGGACATCAAGCACACGTGCATCAGCGAAGTTGTACGCCGCCTTGACAATAGACCTTCACAGACAGCCCGATAACAGGGTCCTGTTGCGGTCTGGGCCCTTCGAGCTGCACCACGCAACGCTACACTGCATGAATACATACTGAAACAGTAAAACAACATACAAACATGTGTTCAGTCTTTGTTGTCTATAAGTTAATGTTTCAATTGTTTTAAAGTGGTACAGGAGCAGCCTAAAGTTTTCACAAGCCTAGAGAGCTTTCTTATGCTATAAACCGTAATGTTTACTAGTTGGTTCATGTTGGTCAAATGAAATTAACATTTAAAATCGATAGACAAGTCAAGTGTGACTTATAGTCTGAAAACACGAATCCAACCTTTTATTTAAGTACATTACTTTGGTGGTAAAAATAAAATCACACATTTAGAAAATAAAAAACGTGAAATCATGTGTCCCACAATTATTGGCACCCCTGATGTTAATACTTTGTACAAACCCATTTTGCCAACAAGACAGCACTTAATCTCCTCCTATAACATTTCACAAGATTGGAGAACACAGAGAGGGATCTTTGACCATTCTTCTTTGCACAATCTTTCTAGATCATCCAGTGTCCTGGGTCCTCTTATGCATTCTCCTCTTTAGCTCACCCCACAGGTTTTTGATTGGGTTGAGGTCTGGGGACTGAGATGGCCATGGGAGGACCTTGAGTTTGTGACTGCTGAACCATTTTTGAGTAGATTTTGCCACATGTTTTGGATCATTATCCTGCTGAAAGACCCAATGATGACCCATCTTCAGCTTTCTGGCAGAGGCCATCAGGTTTTCTGGTATTTCAAAGCGTTCATAATGCCATGCACCCTAAAAAGATTCCCAGGGCCTTTGGAAGAGAAACAGGCCCACAGGATCACAGATCCTCCACCATACTTCACAGTGGGCATGAGGTGCTTTTCGGCATCTTCATCTTTTGTTTTACGCCAGACCCACTTAGACTGTTTGTTGCCAAAAAGCTCAATCTTAGTCTCATCTGACCAAAGCACACAATCCCAGTTGAAGTCCCAGTGCCGCTTAGCAAACTCCAGGCGTTTACGTTTGTGAGTATTAGTGAGAAAAGGCTTTTTCCTTGCATGCCTCCCAAACAGCTCGTTGGCATGTAGAGAGCGTCTGGTGGTTGTTTTGGAGACTTTGTGACCCCAAGGTTCCACTCTTTGATGCAATTCTGTGACAGTGAGCTTAGGACTTTTTTCTACTTCTCTTACCATCCTCTTAACTGTGCGTTGTGGGAAGATAAACTTGGGACCTCTTCCAGCCTTGTTTGTCACTGTTCCAGTTTTTTTAAACTTCTTAATGATTCCTCTGACTGTAGATACAGGCAAGTTAAGGCGAGTGGCTATTTTCTTGTAGCCATTGCCTGACTTATGAAGGTCGACACACATCTGCCTTACTTGAATGGTGTGTTCTCTTGTCTTTGCCATGTTGACAATGTGTCACATCATATTTATACCCCAGGGAAACAGGAAGTCATGAATTACTAATTAAAAGTTCCTAGATACCCTGACCAGCTTTAGCAACCACAGAATGTCAAGTTTGTACCATTCTTGAATTCCAGGATTGGGGGACCATACAAAGTCATTCCAAGGGCCGTAAGTGGCCTCCGGATACCCCTGTTTTAAATGATGTCCCTCATTTCCTAATGTTTAGACCCATGTAAAAGCTGTTTTCCAGATCCCAGCATTTGTAGCAAGACAAGAAACGGTGTGACAGTAGATTTAATTTAAACAGCCTGGTCAGACGCTGAGAAGTAGGTAGGCAACCTGTCAATCTACCTGCTAGATCCAAGTAACCAGTCTGGGATGGATCAAGATTCTGTAGTGCCAAGTGAATGGATGGGGATTTGGTTCTTAAGAAAATAAATGGCTAAATAAGGGAAAAAAGGATAACCAAAAGTGATTATATTAAAGAAATGATCAAAAGCAATTCATCACAAAATAGCTCCTCTAAATCACCACGGACATGTGATATATCTGCCACGTGCTGTTTAATGATAATTCTTATCCTTATGCTGTTGTTCTCTTCTTCTGTTGTATGTTCAGATGGGATCAGTGTGACGGGTTTGCCGATTTCCAGTCCACTCAGGCAAGTCCTCAAGCCCAGGGCAGAGACCAAAGCTGTGAGCAGCGAGTCCAGCAAGGCCGAGTACAGCCACATTAAGGTAGGCAAATATGTCTCTGTGATGGAAACACGTCGACATGCGCACCGCATCGTTTGTCTGTTCCCCGGAGAGTTGCAAACGCTTTAGAAAAGGCACATCCATCCTCCTGCAATCTCACTGCACTTCTGTTTCGGCAAATGATGGATATCTGAGTTTAGGCTTTTACAGAGACCTTTCGGTATCGGTCTGTATAAAGGGCACTGTGCTTATTTTGATGGTATCTTCCATTGGTTCAAGAGGCACTCTGTTCCTTCAATCAGTCCACGGAGCTCAGCGACGGCGCGGAGGCTAGATGGAATGAGGGTTCACCACATGGAGCAGATCTGTAGGGGGGCAGACTTAGAGATGTCTCACGGGTAGAAAGCTGCTGCATCACGTAGCACCTAGCAGCCAAACAACCTGCAGTGATGAAGCCGGCATTGTGTTACATTTCAAGGGAGCCTTTTATTTCCTGTGTGAATCATCATGAAAACAGAAGTTGTGTTTACTGTTAAGATGTGCTGTCAAAGTCTTCTTTTCGTTCTTACTTTTCTGGACAGTTTGACAGGATGATGACTAATGGATGAAAAAAAAAAGATTGTAAGATGTTACTTGTTTACGGTCTTAGACAACTTTAACAAAGAGGAGATATATAATTTATAAAATCTCTAATATTTGTCAGAAAGTCATTTAATTGAGTAATGGATGTTATGCAAATGTTATATATGCTCATCTGTTATGGATATGAGGAAGCTGCAGGTGAAATAGAATATCATTGAAAGATTCATTCAATTCAGAAATTAAAATCAAACTGTAAAACCCAAATGATATTGACTAAGGCTGGGCGATATAGAAAAAAAGCTTATCGATAAAAAAAAATGCATATTGATCGATATCGATCAATATGCAATAATCGATCAATAATAAAACCATATTTTATGTGCAGCTCTGCCTGGACATTTTATGATATTGCTAAATGATTTGATTTAAATAAAGAACACAACAGAATTCCAATTAAACCTTTATTTAACCAACTTTTTTAACCATAACAGAATTTTTTTAAAGAAAAATAACTTAACTTTATTTCGCGGATCAAGAGTGGCAGGTTTTTCAGCTGCAGAGAACAGCAGACATATCCATCACTATGAAGCATGTTACTGCATGCGTGATGTCCTTATGCCGCTTGGACGCTTTGTCATTTTATCACAAAGAAGGGAGCCCAGTTTAGCTGCAATACCTGCTTTGTTTTGGAAGAAGTTCCAGAAAATTCCGACGACGACAACCCGGAGCTGCACAGCTCGCGGGGCCGCGCACAGCTCGCGCTGCTGCGGGTGTGAGCGGCTTACGTGATGAATACTGGTGGGTGGCGTACCAGACTCTGCTTTTACCGGTTCCTTGCAAGTTTTACAAATCACTGTGGTTTAGCTCCAATTAGAAAGGAGTTTTCAGCGAGAAGTTTTATGCTACGGCCATGTTATGACCTACATCAATATGGGGAAGACTGTTGACTTGATAATTATGTTGTGGACAGTTATTGGCTTTCTCCAATTAGTGTCATGCCACAAAAGATTAATGCTAAAGAAGTTGGCTGTTCAAAGAGTAATGTATCCAATCATATCAGTGGAAAATTAAGTGGGATGAAAACATGTGGTTGAAAAAGAGTGCTCAAGCTCCTGGGATAACCACTACTCTGCACCTTCTTGTATGAGCCGATGTGACGAGTGAATTTCTCCATTGTGAGATCAATAAAGACTATCTTACTTTTGAGAGGCTTTTGAAGCAAAGGTTATTCAAGAATTTGACGGAGATTCACAAGACTGGGGTAAGTGGTTCCAGATCTACATACACAGATTCATCCTGGACATGATGTAAAATTGTGACAGCCGCAGCTGGATGCCCTTAAAGGTGCCAAGACATCGCTGTACAGGGCCTTCCCCACCGTATTATAAGCCTGGGGGCCGCCATGCTTTGTCATGACCCCTTTAAAACAACTTGTCTCTTTAACATTTTAGCAGTGCCACAGGCTGATTGATCCATTGCCATGTCACGTTGATGCAGGTATTTATCCAAACACAGCCAAACCAAGTATTGAGGGCAGCTTAAGTGTTGTTTAGAGCAAACTTACAAAAGGTATTATTTATACAAAGATATTCTGCACAGTCCAACTGTTATAGGATCTCTGGAAAAGGAAAATATTTTGACATTTGCTTATATTTTTAGTTAAGATCTAACATAGTTTCTTTGTGTCATGGGGAGGTTGAAACAGAGTGGGTTTACCTTGTAGTTGACTGATTTACGGCAGAATCTGGTTGCCAACTGTGTTTTAGCCAGGACATCATGTATATCGACTGCTATCTGCATTGAATAGATTTGCCCACCCGATGGCAGTCCTACAGATTCCAGATCAGTCCGAAGAGACCTTACATCCACCCGACTCATACGTCCTGGGTGTCAGTTATGAGGTGTAAAACATGATTCCTGCCAAAACAGGTACGGATCATTCTGCTTTGCAGAATCCAAAAGACACACAGCAGCCAATCATCAGAAGAGAAAAGACTTTGCCGTCACAACAAACAATGGAAGGCTAAACATTCACGAGTTAAAACCGTGACTTAACGAAAGCGACACCCCAGACATCCCACGACCACCACAGCCACTTTTCCTCTACAATTCACACCAAATAAATGGGAACTGAAGCGTGTAGTCAGCTACATTAAATTTAGCACTTAAAATGCAACCCACCTCAATGTATCAGCATAACCCTGCCCCCAAACAAATTCCGAAAAATGCCACCAAAGTGGGCAGCTAACAGACCCTCAGTAGGGGGTAAGGATGAGAGAAAGTGGCAGCTTGCTTAATTTGACATACTGAAGCATGGAGAGCGACCAGAGCGATGCTTGTAGTTTCACCACAGAGTCATTAGCTCAGTGCGCTGACTCAGCGATGCCCGAAGCCGGTGCTGCCGAGGCAGTGGAGGACAGAACGGGAGCAGTTTGATCAAAGGTATAAAGAATAAAACGATTCTCTTTCCACGCTATGATCTGTGCTGGCAATACTCACAATTCCTCATGACTCGCTATGGGGAGTCAGGAGTTAGAATGGTGTCTGACTGAGACGCTTTTGTACCCAAACAAGAGCTATGATGACAAAAGCGTGTACCGTTTGAACCAGTTCAAACGGTACATGCCCCTGTTCAACCCTAAGAGGGCAGCACTAAGACCATTTTAAGAAATATTTTGCAGAACGAAACAAATTCACGTAAAAATGTGAAGAAATTGCACAGTAATATAAAAGCGATTCGCTCTCTAAATAAGATTACTGTTTTACCGATATAGGTAGAAAACAAGCAATGTCGGCAGAGAGAATAGTGTTTATTTCATGAGAAACAAAGTGCAAATGAACAATTAATCCAGCTCACTCCATTTTTACCACAGCAGAGCCAATGTAAGGTTAGGACCAGAAATCATGTTTGATGGGCACTCCAGTTGTTGTTACTGAAAATACAACACAATATCTTTTAAAAAGTGCTAATTCACAGCTGAAACCGTCTCCAGGCTCTTTTCAGGTAAGATGAAGAAGTCACTCTAATAAAGATAAAAACAGGGTGAGACATTTTGATTTTGGTAAGGTCTTTGTAGTTCTTCCCTGTTTTGATGAGACTGACTCTTAGACGACTCATTAGGATCCTTAGTTTCCTAAATTTTCATCCTCACTTCTCACGATACACCATTTGAAACTTTTGAATTTTCTTATTCTTTTTTTCTCTCTCTATTTAAGCAAACTTTTCAAATTTGTACACACTTTTTGGGTGTGTAAAAGTGCTTCACTACCAGACAGATACATGAAATAGTGATTTCATTGTAAGTAAATAAAATAAAATTTTTGTAGCACATCTTAAATGCAGTTTTTGATTATAAAACAGAATTTCTCTCTTAAGCATATCTTAGTATTATTCAGTTAAAAGAAATAATTAACCCTTAAGGGAAATCAGATAGGTTAAGGATTATGATTATTGATTATTTTATGAATAGTTATACACTGAAATGTTAGACCGGAAACATCACTAATGTTTTGACAAATAGGACAAAAATTCTTAGAAAATATTGCAATAATAAAATATTAAATATGTTATGAATGGTGAGTGTAAAATAATATTCCAAATTCTCACTTTTTGGTATTCATTTCCTTCTGCTCTCAAGTGAATTGTAGTTTGTAATCAACCTGCTTGAATAAAAGGTAAAAGCTTTAGAAAGATCCTCTCTATGCAACATGCTTTGTAATACAGTAACTGCCTTTCTTGTCCATCTTATATCTTACATGGTTGACATGCACCACCTGTGCTTTGAAAACATCAGCCTCTGTTAAAGACGAGCCTGGCGTTTTAATGAGTTCTTAAGCCTGCTTGAGGCAGAGTTTGATTGACAGTGCTAGTTTTCAGAGCAGACTGCAGCGTTGGAGCCGTGGTTTTAACCAAGCTGATTCCATAAAGACTCTAAAATCTACCTAAATGTGGGTTCCCAAGCTCCTCATCCTTTAATTGTAATATCTGCTGTGAAAATCAGAGGGATTCATCCTATTGTGTCTGAGTATAGTGATAAATATTCTGGACACAGTCATTATCCTGACGGGTTCTACGGTTTTCCACAATTTGAGTTAAACCCACATTGTACACACTGGACAGATGTTGGCACTCAGTGGACAGAACGCTACACCACTCACATAAAGTGAAGAAATGTCTTGCCATACATTAGTCATGCACTATGTGCTTTGTTTGCCGAACAAAAATATTTGAATTGTGGCATGTATTCCAAGACATCTAACCCATGATGGATAACAGGATTAGGTTTGGGGTTAAAATCAATCAGGCTTTTATTTCCTGAAAATTATTCTTAGTTAACTAATTTCTCTGTTTGTTTTTTTTCTTTGGTGGCAGGCCTGGAGTGGCTAATCGGGAGGACCGGGACGATTCCCGGTGGGCCGGTCTGATACTTGGGCCGCAGGGGCCGTTATTACTGTGAATGCAGTAGGTATTCACAGTTTTTGAGATCCTCTTTCGCGTTTTTACTGTTTAAAGTTTGATTCGCTTCTCCTCCTACAATTTTTCTCCGATTTCAACCATTCAACTTTTAAACTATTCAGGTTCTTCTGGAATCGATGGCTATATCTTTTTGTACTTATACCTTTTCAACTTTTTAAAATATTCAGCTTTTTCTGCAAATTTTCAGCTTTTTTTTCTCCCATAGGAAATGAATGTAATTCACTAAAATTCCGCTCATTTCAGCTGCTTTTTGACAGTTTACTACTTCAGCCCACTTTCAGCTAGAAACGCCATTCAACTTTTAAAATGTAGTGATATCTTTCAGCTATTATGGTATATTTCAGCTTTTTCATATCTTTTACCATTTTCATATAGTACCTCCTTAAAATAATTTTGGCTTTTCAAGAAATTCAGCAAATAACATGCGTTGCTATGGTCGTCAAGTGGCAGTTGGTAGAGTGCACACTCTAGAAATGCAACAAATTCTTCTTCTCCGAACAACTTCTTCTCACTCGCTCAATTTTCAACCTATCTACATAAATTATACATCAAAACGTAGGAATTTTTGTCTGGATTCAGGAAATGTAACCCTCATTGGTGTAACATTTATAGATTTTTCGCAAATCACCTCAGAGCGACACAAACCCGAAACCTCCCCCATTCATTTCCTATGGAGCGGTTTTGAAAAATGACGCCTGAAAATCAAAAACATCACACGTTTTCGCATCGTCGCTACTCCTAAACCGTTTGATGTACAGGCATGAGACTTTCACACATGAATGTCCCAACCCTTCTGGCACTCACAAAAAAGGAATTTTGTGGATAACTGTTACGGTTTGGCCGCAGGAACAATTTGTTCGGGAGTAGCGAATCTGCAAAATCCAGAAAATGCTTTAGAGCTGCATTTTTCCAAATGATCCACTTTTTTACATCATCGCTGTGCCTACACCGATTTTTGTACAAACATAAAAATCAGCAACATAGTCCTCAAAAGCCTGCTGATACTCACAGTGAAAGAATTATTTTGATATCTCTTATACTTTGTCAGCTAGAGCGATTTGTTTGGGACCGTTTTTAGAGGATTTTTTAAATTCCTTAAAAATCCCCTTTAGATCATAATTTTTTACGCCTTTATTAAAATATTTCCTGCAAAAACCGATAGCAAGTCTTCTTCCCCTATCCGTTAAGAAATAAACGCAGAAAAAATTACGTCTCTACCATTTACAGATCAGGAGATATGGAGCGTTGTGCGAGGCAAAGTTCTCCATTATAACCCAATGGGACATATTTTGAGCAAAGTGTCTGCACTTCTGTAGACTGGCCGCTGCAGGGGTGTCAGTGAGTTTCCATGACGACGGAACTCTGAGGGCCAGAGGGAGAGGCTCCATTGAGATAGAATGGCAACTTTCGACGCTCACCACAGTTGCTGTGATTAATGTAGGAATCTGAAATTCGTCACTTCCTCTTGACATTTTAAAATTTTCAAGTGACTTACAGCCATGTGTCACTTTTCTGTCCCATTTTGGATTTCACATGCTTTCCTATTGGGCCTTTGCTTCCAACAGGACCTGGCATGATGCCCAGAGACGACCCAATTGGCCAATACAGCACCACCCACCTGTGGGAAATGGCGCTACACGCCATTTTGGTCAAATGTTGAGTTCTGGGCCCAGATGTGGTGAGGCTGAGTTTCTAAAGGAGGCCAATCTGACCCATGAACTGTGGTCACGTTTGGTGACATTAAGTATTGGCACCCCTTTTTGAGGCACTTCCCAGTACAGGATTTGGACCAAACTGACAGAGTACAATCACCCGGTGATACTGAACACAACCATGTTAGCGGCTAACGGTTAGCATGTTGCTAACCGGAAGTAGCTCTAGGAAGCTCGGACAAAGTTCTGCTTTACAGAGTCTGTACCTCCTTTTCAATGGGGGCGAAACCCCTTATACTCCCTAAAAATG
Organism: Fundulus diaphanus; assembly: GCA_037039145.1. Classification (NCBI taxonomy): domain Eukaryota; kingdom Metazoa; phylum Chordata; class Actinopteri; order Cyprinodontiformes; family Fundulidae; genus Fundulus; species Fundulus diaphanus. The sequence goes on from CM073135.1 coordinate 15,259,608, forward strand.
CAGGCCCACATATGGCTACAGTATATTCAAGTTTGAAATTCTACTTCTGCTTTGTTAAACGATTCAGTGTTTAGAATGAGTTAGGAAATGTTTGGTGCCTTACCCTCAGTTTTTTCTTCTTCTAATCATTCAGCTATTGTTCTTTCATGTTCAAATTCTTCAACTCTTTCAAATTCTTCAACTTTTTCAACTTCTTCAATGCTTTTCAGCTATTTTTTCTCTTCTTCAAAGATCTTCTGCATCTTTTGCTCAATCATTCAGCTATCTGCATTCACAGTGCATTTTCGCGGGAAATGCAAATTTTTCTAGTTCTCTTTTGTTTTTTGGGGTGGGAGCTGTTCAGTTGTGACATTGTAGAGTGGATCACAAACGCTACGCTGCCACCGCTATCCATGGGCTGCCTCCACCTTCTTTTTTTTTCCACGCACCATGACGTAACACGTCAGTGCTCTCGGTCAGTGGGGTTTGAAAGATGGAGAGTTGAAAGAACAAGAACGCGCGGAGAAAGCTAGCATTAAAAAGAGGAAAGTTTTGAAAACAGAAGCTGCTAAATGTGCAAAATTGGCAGCTCCTTCAATAAAATGAGCTTGCGGTTTGAGACGTCAAATGAGGACGATGAAATGGGTATAAAAAGATGTTGAATACTGCCTGCAAACCACCGTACAAGTTAATTACCACGTCACTCACTTTTGTGATATTGTGGCGCAATAATGTTATGTTATATAGTTTAAATAATAGTATACTGGGAATTTTTGTCTTGCAGCCCCTCAGAGTCAGATGTAAAATCCAGCACCAAGTACCAGCCATGAGCCCACAAGTCCTGAGTGGGCAGGTAGGATTACTCATTAAGTGAATATTAGAATTAATCTAATGGAGAGTACGCTGCTTTTCTAAATGAATAGAGCCCTGAGATGTTAGATGATTCAGCTCTAGATTCATGAAACTACTGAACTGTTACTGAACTATTCTTCAGGGATTTCTACACATGGGTCACATGTTGATTCCTTGTGTCCTTAAGCACCTGGGATTTTTTATCATTTAAAATGGTAATGAAAAAAACATCTTTCTTTTCACCATGATGCAGAAATGGGTTCATATCACAGCCATCTACTGGACAGCCACGTTTACATCTTAATGTATTTAAGGCAGTTTGCCATTTGATGCAGAAATGGAGCAAAATGGACACGGGAACAAGTCAATTAAAACTGAGATTGCACTGCTTTGTGAATTTTACTGACCAACAGGATCAGCACAGAGTTTGATCTGGTTCTATTGGTTGTAGTGTAAATCAAACAATGAAACCTGAGGCTTTAAATTTCTTTCCATTCCTTAACCCCTTGCAAAGACAGTCAGTCAAACTGCAGAGCCTCACCCTGTGGTTAAATAGAGTGCGCACATCAGGGGTCGGATGTTTTTTTTTTGCCACTTAAACCCAACATCTTTTGGGTAGTGTGTTACATTCTATGAACACATTACCCCTCAAGTTCACCAAATGTAATGACGTATGTATCGCTGCCTTTCCTGGGAAAGCACACTTGCGGACTGTATGTATAATCAATCAACAGCGATCCACAATCAGCACATGAGAAGCCAGCATGTTTGTCTCACGGACCTTCCATCACTCAATCCAGGCACCTGTTTTACAGTCCTCCCACAACCACAGAGTACCAGTGGACTTGAGGAATGTGGATGCTGTCAGAATAGGATGGATTTGCCTCAGGTGAGGCGAGTCTGGCTGTTCACATTTGTTAGGTTTTCCAATTATTTACAACATTTTTCAATGACTCATCTCTTAGGAGATTTGTGCTCCTTATCTTTCTTTAACAACCTTGTCAACTGTTCTCCACAGATGTATGTCACTTTCCATCTCCCTGCCCTCAGTTGGAGCACATTTGGCCCTCAGGGTCTTTGAGGTTTGATTGTGGATCCAGTACCTTCATTGCAGCCACAGTCCTCCTCTATAATACATCTCATCGTGGTGTCTGCGAGAGAGTTTTATGGGGATTTGGAACCCCAAATCTATTTTCTTAGGATCTTGTGTTACTGGGAGTCAGAGAATTGAAAGGAAAACCATAATCCCACCATTATAATTGCCCTCAACTCACTGTAAAGTGAGTTTTCAGTCCTGCCCATTCGGTCATCCCACTGTGGACTGGGTATCTTCACCTGATGCTGACTTTTTTTGGGGGAGTTTCAGAGGGACCAATGATGCTGAACAAGCAGGCTTATTAAAACGCATCTTTAAAACGGCAAATGTCCAGGGTGCTGTGCAGCTGCATCCAGTTCAGTTTTACTTTCCCCTTCATAATCCCTTGGTTTTACACTGTAGAGATCGCTCTCAGAACATAGAAGTATATGTTCCTCTGAGGTAAACAGTCTGAGAGAGAGATGAAGCTTTTACCGGCCTTTCCCTTGGCAGCAATTCTTAGAATGGAGCATTCACTATATTATCTGCTAAATCTCAAATGAAATTGTCTCCAGAGCTCTTGAACCTTTTCTGATTTTATCAGCCACAAAATGTTATGTCTTTTATTGCATTGTATGTAATGTGATGGAGAACCCGAAACCGCGTTCCCTTCTAAGTCCTCCATTTGCAGGTCTTCCAGCAATGCTAATGAATCCACCGTGCAGCATTATGCACGAGTGTATTTGACTGTTTAAGCAATTAAAGTATTTGCCGCACAACTTGTCACAGTTTATCTGTTAATATCACCCTGGTGATCATCAGGGAGAGGAACGGGATGTTAGAAAACTCCAATGAAATGTTGTGCTGACTTTTATTTGATATTTTAGATGGCTGATAGGTATTATTTTATTCATTTGAAGGGTGCTTATGTGTGGCTATGTGTCGGCAGCCCAGCGCAAAGCGGTTTTGAATGCTTATGATGAAGTCGATCTATGATTAATGTCTGATATGGAGTGAAATTGAACGTCTGAGAGGAGTCATCAGCAGTTTGGCTACAATTCACCACATTACCATCTATGTCGCCAATTTCCTCCGTCTCCAAACGGAGTGTACGTCTGGGTCAGAGCTGCCGTGAGGACTGCACTTTTGACATCATGTAAAGTGTTGGCCATTCACATAAGAAAATATAATTTACCCGAGACTTAACCATTTATGTCAAAGAAAACGAAGAAAAGTCCCCCAATGAAGCCTTGTTTTCTCCAGGGGATCGTGCACGAGCTTGAGGCGCGTGTTTAGTCTTGTGCGTGTCGAGGGTTTCTCATTGGGGAAAAACAGTTGGGGGCGGGGCTTTCAGTTCAAGCTAAACTATTCTCCTTAAGCCGGGCATACACTGTACGAGTTTTTCAGTCGTGGTACTTATATACATCTCAAACTGTGCGACGGAACCGCTGGGCGCCCCCCCGTAGCTCTGCTTGAACAGCAGGATGCGCTCACGAAAACCTCACGACAGCCGACTGAATTTCAAACATGTTTGATTTTCACCGACCATCCGATTCCTGATCGGGAGGTAGTCGTGAGAAGCCAGTCCTCCCTCCTCCCCCCCTGTACGATCAAGCTGAAATTCGGCCCGATTCAAAAAATGCTCGCACGACTGAAGAATCGGCCCGAAAAGGGGAAAAACTCGTACAGTGTACGCCCGGCTTTACTCGCGGTTTGAATTTGTGCAGGATCAGGTATGGTTACTTTAAACTTAGATGTTTATCATTAATTCAGAGTTAAAGACTGCAGCTTTAACTATGTCCAAAAAAGCAAACAGACAAAACAGAGGTCCAGTGTAAGCAGTGCATAACACCCTTTGTCTACCTAAACAATAGGAGTTTGTATCAACATAAGCTAAAGCAGTACTTTTGAACAAAGTACAATTTATTATTTATGACTGTTCAGCTAGTAACAAAGCACAAAAGTGGTTTTGTCGGCTAGAGCCTTCATCGAACAAACTGACTGGTCTGTTGTAGAGGAGCTCCTATGTGTGCTTCACACACTCAAATAAGCCACTGCTGCAATGTGGGAAGGATATGGAGTTTTAATCTTCTGGCCTACCAGGTAACACCAACTCTTATGGAAAAAAACATCTCAGACAAACTGAGGGCTAGTCACCCAAAGTGTCTCGGTTTGAAGCCAGCTACGTCAGCATGTTGCTGCAGCAGATATCAGCGGCACACGCAGAGGAGCATACAACACATCCTTCCTGGATTCCAAGGCACAAACGCATAGTGGGGAGTCAGCAGAGTATAACAGATACAAACTGCATGGTGCTGTGCCAGGAAAGTTACTGAACTTTTCCTGGTCACTGAACACCAAGGTTTAGTGTCCCAATTTGAGCCAGGTACGATTTGTTTGTGAGATTCATGAGATTTTCAGCTTAGTCAGCCCTGACCGGTGACCTGCCAGTTGGAAATGTTAAAAAGCAAACAAACATCTTAAGATTTAAAAACTCCATACTATCAATTTAAGACAATGTTCTTTAGTGGTGTCGCTGTCACATAAGGAAGAACACTCAATGTTGTTTATCTTCAGTATCAGTGAGTTGTTTAAAATTGATGTAGGTGAGTATACAGACGTAAAAAGCCATTTGAAAAGAAATCATTCTCTACTCATGTCTGCCTTTCATTCAGACTGTGAGAGAGAGCGTTACTTCCAGCAGATAACGGGAAGGCTGCACAGCAAACCTCCTTTGTTTGATCCTAATGGTCATTCAGGATTTGTCTCTCATAGAACCTGCCAGATGTGGAAATGTAGGTAGGATTGTGAAAATCTCATAGTCATGGTAGATATATTTCTTCACTACATCAAGATACGAAAAAGTGTTTTAAATTCTAACTCAAACCTTTCTTTATTTTCAAATATTAGTAAGCTGCTTTCACATACACATCCTAAGAGGTCACATCTGCTTGTAGTATAAATAAACGATACCCACCCACTGCTGGAAAGCTATATAACCATGATAAAATGTACTGAAAGTACTTAAAAAGTAATCAAATCAGCTAAAATCCATATCAACAGATTAGGAGGGGGAAAAATGAAACCAAGATTGGAAATTAAGTTTGGAGCAGAGCACCCGTTTTGCAGTCCTATAAATTCCTGTCAAGTTCTTAATCATATGGAGTCTTGTGATATTTTTCTAAAATATTTGGACACATATTTATTACAAATTTTCACAATACTGAAAATGTCAAGAAAAATAAAAAATAAGAAACTGAAGTTGCTTTAAAATGTAATAAAAATGCCGTTTTTGATGTGGACATTCCCATACATTTATTCCCACTAAAAGTGTCCAAAAACACCCACACAGGTATATCACATCAGGAGCGCATGATTAGAACACCAGCATTTGGAAGGACATAGGCCCTGATTAAACTTTAGACATCACGTTTGGTTAGTGTTCAGTGTTTTTCTGCTTACCTGGAATCACATAGCTTTCTTTTCTAAAGATGGTGAAAGAGATTAAACATCATTTACATTTTTTTCTGCTGAAAGACTGAGTATTCATTTGGGTGGATATTTTCACATGACTAAAAAAAAGAGATCTCAGGTTAGAAAAGCCTTATTAATGGCCTTTAGAACAATGACTCCTCCCTCTGTGTGCAGAAAGAGAGGATTGTGTGTTACACCAAGAGAAAGCTGCCTCACACATCGAGCACATGCAGGCAGTGCAGAGGGACTGTAGCGGGGGGGGGGGTTTGCTGACGGGAGGGAAGGCAGAGCTTCTTCGGGCCTAATCAAATCCAGTGGAGACGGAGGCAGAGTCAGCTGCCTGCCTTTCTGCCTGCCTGCTATTTTTAGCCTCAGCCCTGCCGGTGGCACTTCAGCTCTCTTCACACATGCACAACCAGACTCGTGGTACGGATGTTTATAACTGCCACAGCTGTCGGCATGGAGTGTGAAGCTCCAGCCAAACAGCCAAACGATTTTCTCTTTCTTGGCTCCGGGTTGAAGCTTTTTATTCTTTTCTTTCTGCCTTGTCTTGTTCGCCTTTAACTGTGCATTCCACTTTAAGTATTGATTTGTAAGGGATGTTCTTTAATGATTCAGTTGCTGATGCTGTGCCTCGCGAGCAAGGGCAGCTTGGAAGTTGAAAACATATTTGTTTTTGAATTTTCCTGCCAGCAACAGTAGCATATTTATCTCGTTTCTGCCAACAACAGGCAGCCAGAAACACATTTGGTAAGACTGATCGTGTGTTAAAGTCGTATTAATTTTGCTTCTTGATCATCAGTTCACAGTGGTTCTTGGCCAGCTTTGGGTTAACACATGGTATCACTGCACATTTGTTGAACCCGACTAATTGCTTGTCAGACTGAAAGTTAATCAAATCCAGATATAAACAGTCAGAGATTAAAAGATTCCCTTTTTATTTAACAGAAAAAGCAGTTGGAAAACTTTGATTTTCTTAAAAGCCAGTCTGTTGCTCTTAAAGCTGCTTTTTGTAGCATCTATACCTCCTGATTGCCGGTCCACCTACCTGATGATTGTTTTAAGTTCAGTGCAAAGACTACAATTATCCCTAAATGGTCCAATAATTAGCTCAGTTCACCAGAAACAAGGTAGGTCTACCCTGCTGTTGAAGCTACTTTAAGCATTTGGCATTTTGATGCAACTGAATTTTCATCGGTGTGGACATGGTGCCTGCATAGCGTAGCATTACATTAAGTCATTTTATTATTGGATCAGTGCTGTGTGATGTGAGTTGTACCAGTGTCTGTATATTTGGCATCACAAAGTCGTGATGCTAATGAAATAAATCTTTCAGGAGGTACGAAAACAAATCTTTGGCAGCCTGGCTTAGCTGGGGATACAAGTTACAAAGAAAGTACACCTCAAACCAGTCTGCAGATTCCACTGCTGCCTTTTACATCACCATGGCTTCTTTATCCACTCTGCTGGCGCTCCTGGACATTTTCCCTTTTTAGATCATGTCTCTCATCAGGGTTTTGCAAGGCCAAGTTCAAAGTCACTTGAATCCCCTTTCTCCCTCATTCTGATGCCTGTGTGAACTTTATGAAGATGTCTTCGACACATTTAACTGCCTGAATACATGGATTGATACATTAATGCAGCGGTTCCTAAAGTTGGGGGCGCTCCTCCTGGGGGGCATGGTAGATATGGACTGGAAAATTTACCTATTTTGAGTGGTTATTTAAAAAATATTTATTGATGGCAATGTTGAATTCAATTACACAGTAAAATAGACAGTTAAACTTAACACAGTTACATTTTAAAAGTGGTAGTTCTGTGATTTAGAGACGATTGCAGTTTATTTTATTGGGGCCGACCAAGAAAAGCTTGTGACCACTGCATTAATGTGACCGGCTGGAAGTAGCTCAACCGTTATGGCTAATGAAATGGGCAACGAGTGTATATTTATAGTGGCATTATTTAATTTTAGTCATCATGTGCCGTACACACCCACCATTTTGTTTGAGATCTTCTACACCAGGTGGAAACTGAGTAACACAATCAGTCTGCTGTGTGAGAGCTCACTGGCTTCTGTTGGTGCCAAAGCTCACTTTAGTTGTGAAACAAGTAAGCTGTGCTTCACTGTTTCTTCGTTTAGCTTGATCTACAGAGTGAGATCCACAGACAGAGACAAGCTGGAATAAGTGATGACGCAGTTCACCTATGATTAGGCTTGTTGTATAGCTTCAGTCTCCAGAAGCTGAACTAAACTTTTAATACAACAAAGGCAGAAAAGTCTTTGGTGCATTTTTAAAGAAGGTTGAAGCTCTGTGATCTTCATCCTCTATGACCCTGTGCTGAAGAATCCAACAGTGCAAGCAGGACTTTTCAGGCCCCGTAAGGCATCTATGAAAACCGGCCTGAAACAAACAAAGTATAAAGTCTGTTTGCATTGCCAAGGTCACTTTGGTACAGCTCTCCCCTGTGCCGTTTAGAAACCTTTTTTTAAGGAGGTGAATTAGACAGACGGCTGCTTTGATGAAAGATATGGCCTTATTTAACATAAGTGTCTGCACAGATGCCACGGATGGGACAACAAATGGACTGAACGTCCCATCCATCCAGTCTGAGTCGCGTAGCGCTCAGCTATCTGCCGGACTCTGTTTCTTATTAGATTTTTGGCATCATGACCGAGTGTCTTTGTCTGGACTTGGCTGTGGAGAGAGAGAGAGAGGGCGGGGGGTTGTGAGATAATAATGAGAAATCAAAAACGTAATGTACATGGGCATATTTAGAAGTATGGCAACTTTTGTTTGCTGTAGCTCCTCTAATAAGAGTGCTTAATTTACCTATTTGCCTTTTCAGCTCGAAAGCACTGCTGCGTACCCCGTATCTTTACTGTTTTCCTGTTTATCAGTAGACAGCCGCCTGGTTATTCAGTGCTAAGGTTACCTGAAGCCAATCATTCGTAGCTTGTTGGGAGATAACGTAAGGAATTTACAACGGAGGGGTTTTGGAGAGGCTGTTTCTGGTCTTGAAATCCTTTGACGTTTCATCTGTTTGAGAAGTGCAAAATCGCATTAATCTAACTGATCTGATCTGTTATTTTTTTTTATGAAGAAGTGTTGTGTGTGGATATGCCTGTTAGCTGAACCGATCCAGTTCAAGCACATGTGCAAATAGGGGGAAGGTGAATCTGTAGGAGTGCCATTGCAATCTTTGGAATGTTAAAATCATTTTAATTATCAATATAACTGTCATGATCTGCTAGCCTGGTCAAAACCTTAAAATAAAAAGAGTTGTAAACATTATGATACATGCCCTTAAAAGTTTGACTAAAGATTCTCTTTAACCCAGTTCTTTGTATTTAGTTTGTATTTACCTAGTTTCATTGGGGGCTCAACTTAGTAAATCCCATTTTTTTGCCTCACCTGAGAAATGTTTGGATTAGAGGATGTTTTGAAAGGTTATGCTTGATTTGCCTTGGGAGTCAGCAGACCTGGAGGCCTGCCTAGCTTGCTCTTATAGTTCTGGCAGTGAGTCAGAATGCTGATTATTAGCAAGTTGTTTTGGACGGCAGTCACAACAGGCAGTGGGGTACCTCATCGCGGCAACAACAGCCTGCATCTTGCTCGTACACTATAATGCACGAAGAGGACATGTAAGCACACCATAACTCCCTGGCAACACGTCAAAGCATTGTCATAGCACTGTGGCTCCGCAGGCTCTCTTCTCTTACTGATGACCAAACGAGCTGCTCCATGAGGAGCACATCCCCAGAGGCATCCTAAATACATTAGTCCGTCTAATTACCATAGAGGTAAAATGTGCTATTCTGATACAGCAATCGGCAAAGCAACAGTTTGTGTACTTAGCTGCTCCATAGGATTCCAGTATTTCCTTTAAGAAACAAGCAAACAAACACAAAAGCATCTTGTCAGTGCAATACTGGGTATTTATAAGCCTGCAGTGAAAGTGCTCCAAAGGACTCGTGTAATTTGAATGTTTCTTATTATTCTTCTCCACAGTAAAGCAGCTTTTTGGATGCCTTAACACATTCAAAAATGCACCAAGTCTTTCTTGAAATTGTCCCCCGGATTCAATTTTAGTATTTAAATGCAACTAAAAATGGGAGTGGCCAAATGGATGAAGATATGAAAGCAAATATAGGTCAAAAACATAAACCACTGTAAACACTGTAAAATATGAAGCAATTATATTTTCAAAGAAATGTTTGGTTCAGAACCTAAGGGTATCCAACATTAATTGGCTTCATATTACATTTTTTATACATAAGTGTTGTGCTCCAAATAACAGAGACTTGGCCATAGGTTTTACACTGTTGCAAATGAACACAATCAGAAAACAGTTTAGACTTTTTCATTATGAAACATGATTCCAGACAAAAATCTAATAAATTTGCATCTTCAGTCATTAGTTTACAGCAGGGGTGTCCAAAGTGTGGCTCGGGGGCCATTTGTGGCCGCTTGACTGCTTTTGTGTAGCCCCCATCAACTGCAGTTAAAGAATGATTTGGCCGCCCAGCACAGGTGGTTGATGCAGATGGAGATTTTTTATTTTTAAATAGGGCAAAATTATTACATACAAGTTAAAATCTTTATCCAATTTGAGAATGTTTGGAACAACACAAAGCATTCATCCTTTAATAAACACACAGTTTACATTCTATTTAGTTTCCTAGTAAACAGGACCACATCTTTCCTAGGGCTGGACGATAATTCAATAAAGATATATATCGATCCACAGACATGTGGTGCGATAGAAAAAAAGGGTCAATAAAAAGTTCAATAAAATAACAGTTTTCCTTCCTTATGCATTTTAGTCCATCAAGTAAATACCACAGTCATTACATCCTAACTAATCACAAACGCAGACCCAGGAATGCTCTTCTCCAAGCCCAGCCCCCTTCAAAGAACGCCGAGAGCACACATTCTTTTTCTTTTTCATTTTTAAAAACTTGCAGTTTTGGTAAAATGTTGGTTGAATAAAGGGCTGAGTTTGAATTCAGTGACTTTTTTATTTCTAAAAATTGGTAATTTAGCAACAGCATAAAACGACCAGGGCTGCACATAAAATATATTGGAATTTTTTGACAATTATCGATATTGAGAAATATAATTTTTATGTCTTGATTTGCCTTTTTTTCTATATGGTACAGCCCTAACCTGTCCAACGTCCATTGCTCAAATTAAGACATCAATATCTGCTTTTATATTCATTTCTTACAATTTCCTAAATACAGCAAGCGTTTTCAAAGACAGAACCAAACCCTTTTCTTATTGCTAATAACAGACAAACAGGTTTACCCGTTTTTAATTCTGTCTTTTAATACAGCTAGTGAGCAAAACCTTTTTAAAGTTTTGGATCTATAATGATTGACACGTTCCTTTCCTACAAAAAAATCTAACTCATTTGATTAATTAAAATATTGCATGTTCATATTTGTGGAGCAAGTTAATAAAAAGTTCACAATATATATTTTTCATAGTTTTAGTAGCTTTTTTTCTATTGTATTTTTATGGCCTTTGAGTACTTTGGACCTGACCATTTTGACCCTTGTGATGAGAAGTTTGGACACCCTTGGTTTACAGTTTAGGTAAAAGGAAGCCTAATAAAGTGTGAAACAGAGTAGCATTTAAGTCACATTTTTGTTCTCTGTTCTAAAAATTATTAAATAACAAAGTTTCAAGTAAAATACTGGATCTCCAGGAAGTTCAGGAAGAATGTATGGTGTTCCTATGCTAACTGGTGGGTGAAATTAGCTGAAAACGAAGCATTTGTTCATGCTTGCAGGATTTGAATCCATGAGTGAAATCCAGAGAACAGGGCCGATTACAGCACCACATCTTGCTGGTGACTCGGCTTGTCAGATCACTTTTTGTTGTTCCACAGTCAGTATGGTTCAAAATGCAGCATACCTTAAGCAAGGCATTGTTGAAAATAGGTGCGTTCCAAATTATAGAAATGCAAATTTACTTGGCTTCTCATGCATTAACGTTGCAATGTACTGCTTTCCAGGCTTTGGAGTTTGTGGCTTTCACCTCTGATGGATCTGTCTGTTCAGGTCGTTTCACTTTTCTGTGGGAGACTGGCTTTTTAGTTGCTGTAGGAACAATAGCGGAGCCTGAAAGTGGGAGAATTTGTGGTGAGGTCTCACAAAGTGGTAGCTCACTGGACAATTCAATGACATTATAAAAAATGGAGGCAAGTAATAACCTCTTAATGCAGGCTTCATGACAGATCCTACCTGTAATTTGACCGGTTATATGTAAGAGAGTTTGTAAACACTTTAGCCCCAGTCCCACTGGCTTGGTTAATATTAAGGACCACTATGAACACGATGAGTCAAACCGAAATATAGTTTTATTATTTACAAACCACAAACCACGCCTGAAGGAAAAAAAGAGAAAGGACACTTCAGCTTTCTACAAGCTGTCTGTCTGTCTGTCTGTCTGTCTGTCTGACACTGCTTCTGTCTCTCAAGCAGACAGAAGCAGTGCAGGGAAGCTGTGCCTCGTCTTCATATTACTTTAAGCAGATGTGCGAGCCACACATTTATCCCGATGGATTATTTTATCCTTAAAAATATCCAAGACATACTTGCATATCAAATTATACAAACGTTATTTGTATTTTTTGTTTTTATTTATAATATTTTTTTTATTGTTTACCATTTCTTCTTTTTTTTTTTTTTTTTTTTTTACCATTTGTTTACCATTTCTTAGATTTCTTTATAGATTTCTTTATAGTGTCAATGTCGGAAACAAGACGTGGGGCGTGGGTTGACGGCCCACTCCCAGGAGGTGTTTCCCTCTTCCAGGCATTTCTAGGACGGTCAAACCGAGAGAGGGGAGGTGCCTGCTGGGCTTTATATAACTTTAAATCAAAATTTTCTGTTACTAATTTCACACAAACTACCTAAATGTATTAGTCATACCTAGGTTCGTATCTAAAACCTCCAGTGGAACTCTGTAACCTTCTTTTCCCATGCTTAAGACCAATGAACCTTGCTGTTGCTGACCCAATTCACTGCTGAGTGCTTTTCATTCAGAACATATCTGCTACTCTCCCTGATGTTTGACACACACACGCACGCACGCACGCACGCACGCACGCACGCACGCACGCACGCACGCACGCACGCACGCACGCACGCACGCACGCACGCACGCACGCACACATATGTATATGTGCTGGTCATATAATTAGAATATCATGATAAAGTAGATTTTTTTCCCAGTAATTCCATTGAAAAAGTGAAACTTGTATATTATATTCATTTATTACACATACATTGATATATTTCAAGTGTTTATTTCGTTTAATTTTGATGATTATAACCGACAACTAATGAAAACCCCAAATTCAGTATCTTAGAAAATGAGAATATTACTTAAAAGGGACAGTAACTATTTTGGCTATTATTTAGCAAAAATCAAGTTTTGCATATTCTGGCAAACTCTAATAACCTTACATCAAAAATGAAAGTGTTCTCATAACTTAGAATTAGTAGTTTAGAAATACATAGGTGTCGGTGCACACACTGGGAGGCGCCATGTTGTCTCTATTTCTGATTTCAGTAGCTGAATGGGGCCAAACTTGTCAGCCATAAGCGTTTTCCCATCTGTCTCCTATATGTGGACGTGCTGTCATGGAGAAGCAGTATAAACAAGTAAAGATGTCCATAGATCATTCTATTTGCCGTTTCCTGTTGAAATGGAGGACCATCCATACTCTTTGCCCAGCGAGAGGGGAGAAGAAGTAAAGAACAGAAGAAAAAGATGTAATAACTGGGAGAAAACGAGAGGCTATAGACCAGTTCACGCATGACGTCACGCGTGACGTCAGCGCTACATCCGGATCTCGGTGGTTGGCAAAAACAGTACTGTTCTCGTCTACTACTGTGACAAAACGGGTGATTTAGAGCGTATTTTTAGTTAGTTTATTTTTGGAATCTAAACAATGCCTACGACTTGTTGTGCTCCCGGTTGCACAGAGAGGCATTCCAAATCGTCGGATGTACGTTTCTGTCGTTTACCGAAGGAGGAAAGACGAAGAAAGAAATGGATATTTTCAATGAAAAGAGCGCAGGCAGACACTCACAATGGACTGGGGGATCCATCATACTGCGACAGAATATGCTGTCTACACTTCATCTCCGGTAAATACAACTTAATTCTGCTCTAGTCATTGTTGTACTTAAATAGCGGCGGAGGGGAGGTGGCGATCGCTACACGGGCCGGAGAAGCGGTAGCAGCAGCCGCTGACTATTCCGGCCCGTGTAGCGATCGCCACCTCCCCTCCCCTCCGCCCGTTCACGGGCGCTAGTACTTCTGTGTTTACGCTGCAATGTCGCCGACACCCCCACCCATTTTAACAAGACAAAAACACCAAAATAGTCCGTAGTAAACAATGTTTTTTTTAACCTACCGGGCGGGTCTTCCTGTCCGACTCCGCGTTCGTATGTTACACATGTCTGAACATCCATCCATCCATGTTCTGACCCGCTTAATCCCTCATGGCGTCGCAGGCGTTGCTGGAGCCTATGTCCAGATATAATATAATTGCAGCCTTCCAGTGGTTTCATGCTTCCATGCTCTCTCGTGTGTACTGGCCTGCGTGTTTATAAGGTAGCTGTATATGTCGCGGTACTGAACGCTTGGCAGCATTTCACAGACTCGCTCCGTCCCTTCAGGCTTTTGCTGTGTGGATCTGGCAATCTGATACCATCAACCATCAACTTAGTCTTAAAACGATCTTGTGATACGTTATCTAAAGAAGAAAAATACGTGGAGAACTCGTCAGTTTCTCTGTTTGCGTCCGCCATTGTGTTCGTCTTTTGCCAACCAGTCCGGCGCGCATGCGCGAAAAACCCGAATCAAAACAATAACAATGAACTGGTCTATATCGCCGCAGCTATTATTACCAGGTGGAGATAATTCATGAGGGAGTGGGGATTTTAAACAGATGAGGAGGTCGCAGGTTTCTGCTGAACAGGTAAGTTAATTCAATATAACAGTAAAGTTTATTTCGGCTTTGTCAGAAAAGGATAACCACTCAGTCCTCCTAGCAGAGAGGCTAATTCCAGCAGAACAGAGAGATATGTGAGAATGCGGAGGGATATTAGCCGGCCCGTTCACTGTCTGTAGTGCAACAGCAGCAGCGGATCTCTTTACTGGTGTTTATAGTCACTTAAAATTAGACCTCAAATAAGCAACTGCTCGTTCAGAAAAGAACCCCAAAAAGTGCGACTCACTGAATTTACAAGCGACTTTAGAAGAAAACGAGCAGACTTTGCAACGGTGCCAAAAAACATTTCGCATGTTGATACAAATACATGGAGGACATGTTGACATTGTCACATTTGTGATACTCCACGGCTTATGTAGTAGGTCTTTTTCTTTTCTTTCTCGTTTTTTTCCCTGTTTGCTATCATTGGAATTGTGGAGCTTGACCCGGCTGGAGCCGAACAGACCGCAACAGACCAGAAAATTGGAGTTGTTCCGTAATTAGGCCATGAAGGACGGAGAGCTGTCTGTCAACAATGACATTTGGAGTCGTCACAGAGAATGTGGGACCGTTCTCATTAAGTAACGTAACATAACATAGTTGCGCCATTAGTCGGACGTGAACAGAACAGAGCAAGTACGGAGGATGTGGAATCTGGGGATAAGACACTCCTCCTGACTCTGTTTTTTTTGTCCTACGGGGAGCGGTGTGTTTCTGCAAGTAGCAGTAGGACCACTGGAAGGAGCCAGAGGAGCATGATTTTTGTTCTCATAGATTATCTCTCTCATTTTGTACGGACGGGACATAGTGACAGTTTTAACAAATGTGTTTACAAAAGTTAGCTACTGCAGCTTTAAGGATTAGGAGGCTACTCACACAAAGAGCTAGCTTTAAATGCCCTGTTGCCAGTGAAAACACATTATTATTTTTAATATTTTCTGTTGGGAACCTCCTGCCTACTCGCATAGTTAAATACTGCTGGTGTTTATTTTTCTCCTGGGCCAGACCATGTGAACATCAGAAATTAATCAAATTGCTGTATTGCCATGTTATTTGTTTTCCTACTTATTACAGCTTCAAATACACCCTTTATTAAACATAATACAACATTGCAGATCTGTGCATTGGATGATAAGACTTTTGTTTGTTCAGAATAGTGTCTCCAGGGAATCTTCTATTGTGGCATTTCAGGACAATAGCACTAAGTCATGCTATTTTTATTGTTTTCCAGTCTAATCAGAAAGTCTGGATTAAGTTGTTAAACAATAATTACAATAGTGATATGTTAATTGTCCTTGTTTAGAATTAAGGATGCGCTGATATTCTGACCTAACATTTTACCCGTTGAGCCATGCCACTGCAGACATCACTTGGGTCCTTCCTGAAAGAGCGTTTATAGAAAGTGCCCTTCCTGTGGCATTTCCCTTTATTGAAGTTTAAAGTTGGTCTTGGGCTTAACTTACTTCATACATCTGTTTTTTTAAGTTATTGCCTTTGACTCTGTTGCTTTTACTTGACTTTGAGTCTCACGACTAGTCTGTCAAATATCTGTCAAAAGCTTTATTTCAAGCTGTGTGAAATTGAAACAGCTTTAATTTCAGCTTTAGTGTAGCCAGTGAAAGGGACTCTTATTGTTCCGTGTTTAGGATGGATCTTGATTAACAGAACATTTTATGAATAATGACCAACAGTTTCTAGACAATTACGTTGTCTTATGATTTTTTTCAGACCTGTACTAATTTGTACTAAACTCAGCTTGTTGATACGGTTAGTTGCTAAACATTACATTGATCAGGCATAACATAACGACCACCAAGAGGTGAGGTTAATGCCACTGATCCTCTCTCCATTGTGGGAAAAATGGGCAGCATAAAGATTTGCAAGAGTTTTGACAAGAGGCAGATTGTGATGGCTAGACGACTGGATCAGAGTAAGGTTTGCAACGATTGTTTGACTGACTTGGTTTAAAAAAATCCTCCAGTCCTCCTCTATTCCCTTTCTCTGTTCATTTGTTGCATTTAACTTCATACTGTTCAACTGCCTATGTTTTCTTTCATGTGGTGTCATGCTTCACACTGTACGGTTCTTACAGTTCCATAACATGCTTCTGTTGTTACCTTAACTGTGACGGTAAGAACAGATAATGAGTGGAAAACCTCAGGGAAAAGACCCAAAATGTTACAGGTTTAAGTCTAAAAAAAACCCTCTCTAAATGGTAAAATGGCCTGTACTTGAATAGTGCTGAGGAGCCCAAAGTGCTTCACTCTACAACCAGTCTTACACACGCTGATGGTGGTGAGCTACATTGTAGCCACAGCTGCCTGGGGCAGACTGACAGAAGTTACCGGACAATCAGCACCATAGGGTGCTGTGACCGCCGCCAACAGGAGGCAAAAAACAGGTGCTTGCCCTTGACACGACGAAAGAGACAGTCAGAGCGGGGGTTCAAACCGGCAACCCACCAGTTACAGGCCAAACTCCTAGCCTTTCGCCAATGTCACCCCAGCATTAAGCAGAGTTAGCTTAGCGTAACAGGTCACCCTGAACAATAACTGCACAGACGGGTGTGTTTACAGACTGTGAATGTTTTCTATGATTGCAGCAGGAGGCTGCAGTAAAGCCCATGAAGCTAAAATGCAAACTAAATGTATGCTCTGTTCATTCACAGCAGAGTACAGCACAAAAGAGGCTGAATTTAGTTTTTTTTGGGATCCTGTCATCCATGTGGCAATAGGGCATATCGATAAAATATAAATCATATTAATCGATATTGATAACTATCAACAAATTCAAAACATATATTTTAATGTTATGTTGTTGCTTAAAGACCTATTGTTAGATACAGAACACACAAACACTAAATTCAAACTCAACCCTTTTTTTCAACATACTTTTTACCAAAACTGAAAGTATTTAAAAAAGAAAAAAAGAATGCGTGCTCTTTGAACTCTTTGAAGGGAGCGGAGCTTGGTTCCTGGGTCTGCGTTTGTAATTGGTTGGGAGGGAATAATGACTGTAACATTAACATTATAGGCTAGAATGTTAAACTAAACTGTTCTTCTTTTGAACTTTTTATTGACCCTTTGTTCTGTCATCGATATGTCTATTGATATATATATGTATATATATATATATACAGTGTTTCCCGCAGGAATTTGGTTATGCGAGGCGGGGGTTTGTTGGACGACACGTTGTCCGCGGATCGAATCGCGGGGGGGGGGGGACGACGACGACACGTTGTCCGCGGAGCGGGGGGTATCCATGTGTTTTTTCCCTGCCATTCACGCACGCGCGAAAGCAACAACAACAAACCGCGTGTTAACGTCACTTTTTTTTTTTTTTTTTTGGAATGTTGGCGAGGCGGTAGCGTGAGTTTGGCGAGGCGGCCGCCTCGCCAAGATAGCGCTGCGGGAAACCCTGATATATATATATATATATATATATATATGTATATGTATGTATGTATGTATGTATGTATGTGTATGTATGTATGTATGTATATATATGTATGTATGTATGTATATATATGTATGTATGTATGTATATATATGTATGTATGTATGTATATGTATGTATGTATGTATGTATGTATGTATATGTATGTATGTATATATATGTATGTATGTATATGTATGTATGTATGTACAGGGGTGGACTGGGACAAAAAAAACGGCCCTGGCATTTTGGATTAGACTGGCCCACCACATTTTTTTTTTTTTTTTTTTTGTGTACTGACTGTGTATACCAACTGCGCAATACCTTGAGGCCACGTTAATGGAAATTAGTGACAGTGGACACTTAAAATACTTCCAAAATCTTAATTTTTAACACTGTAAAATGTAAACTCAGCCAGGCCTCACTTGTCATCATGGAAAGAAAGAAAATATATAATAACATAATATACATTTTGATTCACTCAGTCATTTGTAATAAGTATTTTATTTATGTAATTTCTTCATTTTTGATAATATTTTCTTTAAAATCGCAGACTTTTCGCTATTTTTCATGTAAATCCTTGGTGGCGCTTGATAGCGAAGCCTGTGAGGCCGCAGTGAGCTTGGCCTCCCGATTGCGCAATCCCATGTTAACTGCGCTGGCTTCCATTCTGTGATGCATCTTCCTGTCTCTAGATCATAAATTCCACCAGATTTTCCACAATTTAATATATGTGGATTACGAATTGTGTTTTGGGCATCAAACTGTGTGCAGGTAACATGTTTTCGTGGTGCTGGCCGATCATAAACAGCAAAGAACTGGTTGTAGGTGAGGCCGGCAGTTCCTTGGCCGCTAGGCAGGGGGCGCTCAAGGGGCACCGCTCCTGATCCCAAAATAGTAGAATCACAGCAAGTTATGGATGTTTTATTAGCGAGTTATGCTAAACAAGTAAAGCACTAAAAAGACTCTAAACATACAGCTGGAACAGGACTGATCAGGGAAGGCTTTCCTCCCTGGCAGTGAGCTCCACTGAGACTAAGAGAGTTTTAAAACTGAAGAAGATAAAGAGAACTTTTACCGGAAAATGATGATATTTTTGTTCAGAAAGAGCGCCACAGGCACTTAAATTATAAGTAGAGGTAAGACAGCGATACTTATTCATGTTTTGTTTTTGTGATAAAATGCGCATAGTGTGGGTTATAGTTTTAGAATGTGTCACAAATGCAGAAATCCATCATAACTCATAAACTGTTACCAGTCAAATGACAAATAATTTAGTTTTATTTTTTCATCAAAGAACCAATATTTTTCCATGTCTCTTGGTGAATTTATTTGGCTCAATCAGTCTCCTTCAGCACTTTGCAACGAGTCTACTCTGTAGAGTGTATATATTTGTAAATCTGACTCTGATGACGTCAGTGCCTCACCAGCTATGAACCCTACCGCACGTAACTGGCTACAACCACCACCACCACCACCACCATATTTTACATCAGACACCGGAGCAGATGAAGGGCCTGCTGTTGGGAACATGTCAGTCAGTTTTAGACATTTCGCAGCGTCCGTTTGAAGAACTCGTTTCTTTTTTTCGTGCAGTTTCTCTGCGCCTCCCTTGCGTTTCTTATCCATTACTACTGTGAACACCGCTGCACAAAGTTCCACATGGAGCGTGAAGGTGTTTTTCTACTTTATGATTGGCCTAGCCCTTTAGACTGTCAGGGATGATAACCAATGGGCTGCAGTAGCCTGTGGTAAGGGCCGGATGATCGGAACAGACTCTTGCGCTGCTGATTTTATTTTTCTTCATGCATTATGCAAATATAACGAGGCCGACATATAAAATAAATAAATAAATAAAATTATTAATAATAATAATAATAATACATATTATTAATATACATGTCGGGTCTGCCGGCCCAAACAGCACGTCGGCCCACCGGGAAAATGCCCGGTACGCCCGATTACCAGTCCATGCCTGTGTATGTATGTATGTGTATGTATGTATGTATATGTATGTATGTATGTATATGTATGTATGTATGTATATATATGTATATATATATGTATGTGTATGTATGTATGTATGTATGTATGTATATGTATGTATGCATGTATATATGTATGTATGTATATGTATGTATATATGTATGTATATATGTATATAGATATTAGGGCTGTCAATCGATTAAAAAAATTAATCTAATTAATTACATACTCTGTAATTAATTAATCTAAATTAATCGCACATAATTTTTGCTGTGAAAGTATTTGAAATATTTAAATTCAAATGATTCAATGAATAATCAGCATTAGATACATTAAAGTATCGGCTGTATCTAATGCATTATCCGTTGAATACTGATAATGCATTTGGCCACCGGGCCGAACTAAATCGTTTGGCCAGCATTCACAGACTCGCTATCTGGATGGTATCTGGCAATCTGATACCATCAACCATCAACTTACTCTTAAAACGATCTTGTGATACGTTATCTAAAGAAGAAAAATACGCAGAGAACTCGTCAGTTTGCTCTGTTTGCGTCTGCCACTGTGCTCGCCTTCTGCCTTCCAGTCCGGCGCGCAGGCGCGAAAACCCCGGATGAAAACAATAGCAGTGAACTACCCTATACCAGGGCTTTATATATATATACACATATATATGTATATATATATATATATATATATATATATATATATATATATATATATATATATATATATATATATATATACACACACATATATATATGTGTGTGTTGATATTGAATTATCGTCCAGCCCTATGAGGGTACTTTGACATGTACTTAGGTGGTGATTCATATCATATTAAATCCTTTCATTAAAACAGTAGTTCTTGTTGGCTGTTGTCGTCGCTTTTAGCGGGATGATGAAACAATCAAAAATGGTTCACAGAAGGTCAGAGAAGCACAATATTGATTTTTGAGGTGTTGACTTAGTCTTCAATTTCCCTGTAAATCAGTGCAGTTGAGCATCTGCTGGATGTGCTGCATGAGTCTCATCTGAGGTCTTACTGAACTGGGGGAATCATTCTGTTTCCATCTTGGAATAATGATTAGAACTGTTTTTATGTATTGAAATAATCCTGCAACACGAGTCGCCTCCGGCTGGAAATTCAGAGAAGACTTTTGCCTCATTACAGCAGATGAAAGGGATGCATTTTTTTCGGTGCGTAATTGGGAAATGAGCATTAACTGTAGGTTTCAGACTTTTTTTATGTCAACATAGAAAATATGTTCATTTGTAAATAATAGTTTTGTAATGTAAAAAGTTGATCCCCAATAAATCATTTCAAAACATTTGTAACAATAAGGTGACTTTTTTCCTATACAATTAATCTGAAAAAAAAAAAAAAGTGTGAGAAGCAAAAAGGGAAACTTTAATGAAACACCTTTTGAAATAATTTTAGCATTTTAGTAAAAATGGTCCATGTGTTTTGTTCTGAGGCCTAGCTAGGATGTTCAAAAACACCCAAGAAACCAATCTTTTTAAAATTTCAATGTATGCTTTAACTCATCGCAATGCTAAAATCTAACCCCCCTTTTTGTGACATTAAAGCTTCGCACCAATGCTGACTGCCATTTCAAACGATTCATAACTTCATCCAACTTGACATAAACCACAGTCCTGGCAGAATAAAAGAAACCTCACACCATGGTGCTGCCACCGGCCAATGCTCTGTTGATTTAGAGTTCCATTGGTGTTGTTTTTGTGTTGAACGTCCATCTGTTATTAAACTTTTCAAAGTATAAAAATTTTATTCACTGGATTTGAATGTAGCCAGAAGTATTATACTAAACAGAAAAATAGGAAAAATATCAATCAGCTGATGGCACAGTGAGCTAATAAACAGTCAATTAATGAACAAACCAGTGCACCTCCTGCCATTGCTCCTCTGTTTAGCTGTAAAGACATTGGAGGTGAATGTGGCTGATTAGGTTAGGTCAGATCCAGACTGAAACTGAGTTGATCTGACAACGAGTAGAAAAAAGTAGGAACCCGTAACAATCAACAATCAATCCTGCTGCTGCGGTTAATCACTAAAGACAATATTATGCAAAATGACCGGAAAGAGAAATTGTACAGGCCTACTGCTGAATAACCAGATCCTGAGTTTCACTAAAATAAATTTGGTCTGCACCAGATCCATATTTGTTTTTTTGTATAAAATGATAGCTGTCCCTCAGTAGTAACATATGTCTGTATCATCAGCTAATTGACAGGTAAATTAAAGCACATGGAACATTAAAGTTAAGCAATTATAATAAATAATTATATGACTAAATCAAAGGCAGATGGCTTCCAGAAAAGATCTTAAAGGTATAGTGAACAATCTTTTTTCTGCTACGAGTTCTGGGGGTATCTCCTTATCAGTCGGTTGTCCCACATGCCAATTATTGGGACGTGCTCGCTTCATGCCAGTGTGCATGCTCGTACCTTGTTAGTTTCTTCTTGCTGCACACTTCTAGTGTTTATGTATCCAGTGGGTAACGGTTTCAGCCGCTCATTGTATCTTCACTGCTTTCAACGCATACTTTGAAAATGGCTGAGTGGGAAAATGTGGTTTTATGCTTAATAAATATCTACCTGCAGGAGGCTACTATTTTTCGGGTTCTAATCTGTCACATTTCATGAAAATAAACTAGGTCAGACTAGAGTCATAGAACTTTTATGTCTAATTATCTCCATAATCTAAGACATTATTTAACTTCAATGAAAAGCAAATGTATTACACCATAGTCCAAGCTCATAGGAATTAATTGTTTTTTTAAAGGTACAAAATAGAAATAGGAAGTTGTGGGGACAAATGGGTAAAAAGGCAAATTCATCCAGAGCCTCAAACATCCATCATTAAATTGGTAAAATTAGAATAAAATAAAATAAAATACCAATACTTCAAAATCTTTACCTGATCTTCTTACTGGATAAAATCATCTGTTTCCACTATGAAGCCTTTTTTGAACATGTCCGTTTTGGGCTCAATGTTTGCTTGTCAATCAAACTAGCCCATTTTGGTTTTGAAATGCAGTGTTAACATAAAATACTATTTATTAATATTGTTCATTAATTTAAACATCTGAGATATGTGTAACATTACAAAGCCACTTTGTTTATGCCGCGGAATTTACCAACATTGTCAATACATCCATGAGAACCTGCCATTGCATTAGAGCTATGCATACCAGAGTAAGAAATGCTTAAAGAGAGGATTTCACGCTGACATTTTCACGCTACACTTACCTTAATATGTCAGGGTCAGGGTGTCAACTGTTATCTGGAGCTCACAATTGCACAAAAAGCCTTATTTTGCCTTTGAAAAGCCAATTAAATTCTTTCATCAGTTCAGTCTGCAGATTACCTCTCTGATGCAGCTAAG
Organism: Fundulus diaphanus; assembly: GCA_037039145.1. Lineage (NCBI taxonomy): Eukaryota > Metazoa > Chordata > Actinopteri > Cyprinodontiformes > Fundulidae > Fundulus > Fundulus diaphanus. The sequence continues at coordinate 15,282,830 of CM073135.1, forward strand.
CACAGAGGAGTTAGGAATATGATTTAGATTGTACGATAGATTCTGTTTATTTATTTTTTTACTATCATTTACCATTTCTGATTATCTAAGCTTGACATCCCAGAGCATCTTTTGTCACACATTCCTCATGTTTGGATGGGTTTCTCACCCACTATGACATCTTCCTTCCTAATTGCCACTTCAAAGGCAATTCTTAGCAGTGCTCAGTGTGACCTTATAAACTGTGTGGGCAGAAATGTCAGGAGCATCATTAAAGGGTCCGGCTCTGGCATGTTCCAAATATTGCTTTGGTTTTTAGAAAGGTTTTGGTGCAGGTAAAGGCACTGTACCACGCTGTGGTGCAGAGTTTTTCCATTGTGGGCTGTGTTTGCTATTTTAGTCTTTGTGAGCCTGCTTCTTACTGAGGATTTTTCGATGCTCTAAACTCTGCCTGCTGTGAGTGAAACTGGTTCATATTGCAATCGTTCTTCAGCATCCCTTAGTTATTGCGAAGTCATTACACTGTGGCGCAGATCTCTTATCGGTCCTCCTGACATGTTCTCTTATGAATCATTAATTGCAAACTAGCAGAGGAGAGACCTGGCACTGCCCAGAGAGCCACACTCTAACAGGTTCCTTAATAGTTTCAATTGGGAACAAACAGACTAACAAAAGCTTCAATCTCTGCAGCAGCTGCAGGGCAGGGATTATACACTATCCTGCACAGAGTTTGATATCTCCTCAAGTCTTTTCACATTTTGTCATGTTACCTTCACAAATTTTAATGCATTTATTTATTTATTTATTTTATGATAGACCAAGACAGTTGTTGTAGTGGAAGTGCATAAATGTGAATTGGAAGGAAAATAATGCAAAAAAATATATAAATTGGAAAACGTTTGATATGCATTTCTACTCAGTCGCGTTCTTTCTGACACCAGTTGCCTCAAAGAGATCATGGTAGATTATGTGTGATGGAGGTGTGTGAACATGCTGAAACATGGGGGTGGCAGTGTCATGCTGTCCAGATGTTTTTCTTCAGTAGGGACCAGGGAACCTGGAAGAAAACCTGTCTGAGACCTGGGGCCTCATGTACGAAGTGTGGGTTCACACAAAAAACTTGTGGCGCAATGTTTAAAGCCCACCTTAGCTTTTATTGTTTAAACCCTTACAAAAAAATAGAATCATGTTTAGCCTCATACACTAACGTAACACATTGAAATGATGAAAACAACTACAATCAGTTCCTCTGTTTTTGTTACGTAGATGTAAATGCCTCTCTGTGCCCTGAGTACCATAAAACACATGTGAATCATCCAACGGGCTGTTTCATTCTCACTGAAAAAGAAAACGAGGGTCAGATCAGCAGATTAATTCCTAACAAAACTGGTGTTTCGATTGCCAATTTTCAAATGTGATGCTCTTTTTGTTCCCATATTTGCCAACATGTCGAGCAAGTTTATCATCATCTAAAGGCAGATATGGAAAGCTAATTTCCTTACTGATTGGCTGACATAGACACAGACCCAACCTACAGCATCCAAATGCCGCCTGGATTTTCTCTGTCCTGCTGAACCCAGCCCTACCAGGGGATTTAATAGCTCTCCTGGCTCGCTGCTCACTTCCCAGCAACAAGGCAGATGCAGCCCAGGAAGGGGTCGAGTTGCATTTTATGGACGATTAGGCCCACATACCTCCATTTCATCTCCTTACTAAAGTATACAGTCCTCCTCTGACAAGTTGCAGGGCTAGTTTGGGGGAAAAACCTCCTGAATGCAAAAGACAGTTGTAATGTGGAAAACTAAATGATAATACAAACTCCTTTTAGAAGATGAACCAGATTATTCAACATGTCTTTAAAAGTTGTAAAATACTGGAGAATGGAAGAAAAAAATATATAATTGTTTGAAGATATTTATACTTTGTCTTTCATTTTAATAAATAAATGTTTTAATCTGAATTTAATATTGAACAACCATTTGTTGTTCATTCCATAAGCAAAAGCAACCATAAGGCTCTTGGTCAAACATTATCTACCTCCAGACAGCAAAATTGGGCAAGATTAGATTTGCTAACTACTGATCTCTATAACCTCAGATTTTTTTATTTAGGTAGACTATAATAAAAGCAACAATGATCATCAAACCGCTGCTTAAAAACCTGACTTATTTAATTTTACTCCGTCTTGAGAGCCCCACCGCCACTCCAGCTGTCACTGTGGTGCTGTCAATGTCTTTCTCATTTGTTCCTGAATGTCATTGGATCTTGGCATAATGTCTAGCTTTTGTGGATCTTTTGGTGTATTTCACTTTGTCAGGCAGGTCCTGTTTTACTGATTTCTTGACTGAGAACAGCCTGGCTGTGACTCAGGGGTGGGCTGGGGATGAAATTCAGCCCAGCCTGGTTTAGAGAGGCCTTTCTTCCGATCACACGACGGACACAAGTGGAACCATAATTTTGACATCAATACTTTATTTGCAGTATAAAATTTTTTTAACAATTAAAACTTTTTTAACAGTTACATCTGTTTGTATTTAATTATCTAAATAAAAACTATTTTCAGTTTACTAAACAAGCAGCTTATCATAAAATCAAAGCAAATATTAAGATATAAAAACTACAGCTATATCCTAAAATACAAGCTAGACCTGAAATTAATCAGCTTTTTCAGCCAATTGGCTATAAGATGTAAAGAAGCCTTGGTTTCAACTGCAATCCTCGAATATCAAGAAGTTTAATGTAATTCAGTACAAACACCTATTACCAACCCAGCCCTGTACCTGTGCCTGGCATTGTACTTTTTGTTAGTTCCTCATCCTCCTCCTCCTCCATCTCAATCACCTCTCCCTGCTCATCTTCCTCCTCCTCCTCACTCCTATTACTGGCAATATTCTGTCCCTCTGCATCATTTCCATGGCTGAAACTGGCCTCCTCAGCTACAAATAACAATAACAGTGTTAGAATACAAATACAATAAAAAACTAAATAAACTAAAAACTAAATAAGGAAACCGCTAAACAAAAAGAGTAAAGGCTGCTTCACATGGCAGGATTTTTACCTCGATTTTCACCCCGATCTCCCCCTTCTCTTAAGAGAACATCCTGCCGTGTGTGGTGTGTTAAGAGCGATCGGGTCCGCTTGGTAGAACGTCAGGACCACTACACCTCAAATCGGGGATATTCAACATGCTGAGGTTGTCTTGCCCCAATATCCTACCATGGGGGGTGTCTCCCGAGGACAAATACGCTGAACCTGGGACTGAACCTGTTGAATGTGACACGTTGCCAATCAGTCCGGTGAGGGATTCCTCAAGAGAAAAACAAAACAAAACTGGCCTCTATTTCATAGTGTAGAGCCCCTGGTCGCGTTGTCTCCAGTTCTTTAAGCAACTATCACTTCCAGCCTCAGCAAAGCTGTTACAAATGTGACTGACGTCAAAGTCGTCACTTGGTTCTTCCCACTGGACTCTCATTCAAAAAGATCAGATACGAATCGCATCGCCTCCTGTGAACTTCCCAATGTTTGTCCAGATTTCTTTTTTGCATTCCATATTTTATCAATAAAAAATTTGGTTTTGCTTTCTCCATTCTTTAGTGACTTTATTCTGACTGAGCTAAAGGTCTGTCATGTATAATTTTAGATTTCAATGCAGTTTTAAGAGCATAATCTCACTGTTTCATTAATGTCCAAATAGATTTGTACATCGGTAGCATTTTCCTACGGCAGACTTTTTTTTTTTTGATCTCATCCTAACTTTTTTCTAAAATTGACTTGTTTCTTGGATAAGTGTCAGAAATAAGTTTAATTTTGGAAACCTTCTAAGACCAATTCAACAACAAGTTACGTCAAGCACAACATTCTCCTTACAGCAAACTAGTGAATCCATTGTGCTTGATGCTATAAATATAATTAAACAAAGTAATTGCATGGATCTCTCTCACATTAATACTGCCTTTGTAAAACGAAACAAAAATGCACTTATAAAACCTCTAACACATGTAATTAATTTGTCCATCGAGAGCGGGCAATTTCCAGCACCCTGGAAACAGGCTAGAGTTATGCCAATCTTTAAGTCAGGATCCCATGACCAGGCCTGTAACTATCGGCCTATAAGCATCCTGCCTGTATTTTCTAAGGTGTTAGAAAAATAGTCTCCAACACGTTAATGGCGTACCTACAGTATTATAAAATTTTACATCCTCTACAGTTTGGCTTCCGACCACATCATTCAACCGATACAGCAAACTGTTATTTTGTTGAAAAAATAAAGTTGGCAATAGACAGTGGGGAAATAGTAGGCACAGTCTTTTTGGATCTCAAAAAGGCATTTGACACTTTAAATCATAAAATTCTAATGGCAAAATTATCCAAATTAAATTTTTCACCTAAAACTTTACAGTGGTTTAAATCATACTTAGAAGGAAGAGAGCAGTGTGTCACAATAAACAACGAAAAGTCATCATTTTTAAAGATAAATACAGGAGTGCCACAGGGATCCATCCTTGGCCCTCTACTTTTTACATTATACATTAATGACTTGCCAGAGTCTTGTCCAACAGCAGGTTTTTAGTTATATGCCGACGATGCAGTAATTTTTGTTCGTGGAAAGACTGTGCAAGCAGTTTCTAATGAACTGTCAGGACATCTACAAACTGTGTCAGTGTGGTTCCATAATGCAGGGTTGTCTCTGAATGTTAAAAAAAAACTATGTCTGTCTGTTTCTCTTCTAGGACCAAGCTCATATCTGAGGAATTAAATTTACAGATAAATGGAGCCAGAATCCATCAGGTCTCACAAATCAAGTATCTAGGACTAATACTTGATTCACAATTGAAATTTGACAGCCATGTAAAAAAAGTGGCCAGAGTAACAAAAGCAAACTTGTACACATTCAAACTGATTAGAGATTACCTACTGTTTCACGCTGCTCACAGTTTTGTGCGCTCTATGATCTTTTCACATCTAAGTTACTGCATTAGTTCTTGGTCACAGGCCACAAGCACCATTATCAAGCCTCTTCAGATGATATACAATAGAGCTATAAAAATCTTAGATAAAAAACCAATCAGGTCCCATCACTGTGTTAGTCTTAATAATTTAAAAATGTTAAACTTTGAGAACTTTGTCAAATTTGTTCAGTTAAAACTGGTTTACAAATGCTTGCATGACCAGGCCCTTGAGGTTTTGAGTGACTGTGTAGTTCCTCTTAGAGCTGTGGGCTCAGTCACAAGAGGAGCTCAAAGTGGAAACTGTCAAGTACCGAGGCGCAAAACTTCCTTTGGACAATCAGCTTTCACTGTACAAGGTGCCAAAACATGGAATACATTACCTGCAGAACTGAAGGGAGAGTCAAACTGGGTCCTTTTTAAATATAAACTTAAAGACTTTTTATTGAAAGGTCAGAAATGTGAACATTAATAATTTAACTGACCTGATCTTTTATTTGTGATGTTTTAGTGTGTAATTTGTTCTGTTGTGCCTTGTGTACAGTCACTGTGTTTTGTGTAAAATCCCAACTGGGGACAGGCATTGAGAATTAGCCTTAGCTAAAATGTTTTAGTGTGTGACATGATTCATGAAACATACTTGTCCCTATCAAATAAACGAATAAAATAAATAAAATACATTGCACATTTCATTTAACCTTGTATCTGAGAATTGATCCGCCCAATTCATCACATTTAATGCAGCTTCCAGATGATTCATTTCACTTTTTGGTATCCATAGCTGCTCAGAGGCTTTATTGAGTGACAAACAAACCGTATATTTGGATAGTTGAAAAAAGTATCAACTTGTGAACATTCTTCACTTATGTCCCACCTATTACTGAACACTAGATCAAGACACATTTCTGATGATTTGGTTGATGGAGGTCTATAGATTCCTTGACATTTGTTGTGAGAGAGTTACATTTATACCAGCACCTTCAAGAGTATTTGTTGCCGTCTTTTCTGTTTGTATGACAAATTCTCTCTTTTATAGAGACACCCCCCCCCAAAAAAAAAAAAAAAAAACAATAAACAAAGCAACGAGTTTTTCCAACCAGCTTGCTTTATGATTTTAGACAAAAGCGGAGCTAGACATCATTATTTAACATCCGTTAATTCCTGCCATTACTACACATTACACATGGCATAGTAAAGTGTGCAGAAATTGAACAGTTGTCTGGACTTCAGCCCTGAGTAGTTTATTTTCTGTGGCAGTGTCGCCTGAAAATGCAATAAAACAGAAAAGGTATGACATGAAACCCATATGTCCAGTCCTTCAGAATGATTAATTTATTAATACCTCGGATTATATGAGGAACCTGCTGAGTTCCGAACAATGCATCCTAAAATGCTGACTTAATTTATGAAGCTCACGTGTTTACGAAACATGGCCGTATCCATTGATGATTAATGAATGACTAGAGGCAGTTTAGAGAAGCTAGTCTTTGTGGACATGCCTCAAAGAACTGCACAAAAATAAATTAACATCAATGAACTAAATCAATATTGTAAAGAAAAGAGGGACAACATTTCTCAACAATGATGTAACCACTAAAGTAACACAGCAACATTTCTCTGTAGTCAAGGTAATAGATGTGTGTGGTCAGGTGCTGTTTGCCTCTAGCTTACTCCAAGCAGTGCCACCTCATTACAGCAGGAGCTATTTTTAGCTCAGTGTGATTGAAATAGGGTCCCAAGGGGCTGAGGAGCACAGAGGTGGGGGATTGAAAATAGGGGCAGCTCTGGCTTCGACACGGCTCTGAAGAAGGAATCAGGCACGCTTCTGGTGTGAGACGGTGTTGCTGAGACGATCGCTGTTCCTCAAGAGGATCATGTTGAGGCTTTTAGTTCCACACTGACAACAGCAATTTCAACTGCAGCTGCAAGTGTCACAGCACTTGTTGAGTCAGAGGAAAAATAGGAGTCCACATTTCTTTTTAAGTGGCTTCTCCAACAATCAGAAAATACTGACCATTTATTGAAATGTGTCAGTGCACAGAGATATTCTACTCTGGCTGTCTAATGCAATGTTTCACCAGCCTTTTTTTGTTAGCACATGGTAAAAAGCCATTGTTGCAGAGGAAATGCATACATCTGAGCGAAGTAAGTTACTCTATTTAAATGGGGTTCAAATCAACATGCTGCTCATTTCATTCGGCTTCCAGCACAGCGGGAGTTTGTCTCTCACCCGCTTTGGAGGGCAGCTGTTGCAGATTGACTCCACTGCTTCCCTTCAGGATCTGCAATAGCAGTTCGCAAATGTTTAGAGTGGGGAGTTTGGGTTTACATGTTCAGCCTGTGCATCCAGCAAGTGTGGAATGGATGTCTCTCATGGTACCTGTCATTACTATAAAAAAAATAAATAAAAATAAAACCTTCTAATGATGTTAACATAAGCGTACCAGTAGCCTATAGCTTGTAGATTTCCTAGAATACATGTTAAGTGTGTTTCATCAGCAAACTGCTAATCCCCATAAGTGGAAGACCACAACAAATAACATGAAAACATATTTTGGTTCTAAGACATAGTTGGGGTAAACGGTTTGAGCATTTTGTGTCCGACTAAAGGGATTTTGCTTGTGTAAAAACAAGATGATCTGCTGATTCCGACATCCTCAAGTCAGACGCCTTTATAGGAGGGTCTGCATTCTTGTTTCTCACAGAGTTTAAAAAAGTAAAAGCATTTAAAAAGTAGGCACTGAGCTTCTAACAGGGAGGCAAACAGCACGGTATGTAGTGCTGCTGTGGGAATGACATGAGGTAATAAGTTCTCTGCTGTTATTTCTCATTGCAGCCTTTGTATGGATGTTTTATCTCACTCAAAGCACATGTGTGCACACACTGATTGATGCCTGCGTGTACTGTGACCTAAACTACAGTGCTCAAAAAATAAAGGGAACACTAAAATAACACATCCTAGATCTGAATGAATGAAATATTTTTTTCAAATACTTTCTTTTCACATAGTTGAATGTGCTCATAACAAAATCACACAAAAACTATCAATGGAAATCAAATGTATTAACCCATGGAGGTCTGGATTTGGAGCCACACTCAGAATTAAAGTGGAAAAACACACTATAGGCACATCCAACTTTGATGTAATGTTCTTAAAGCCGGTCAAAATGAGGCTCAGTAGCGTGTGTGGCCTCCACACCTGGACTAACGCCTACTCCTGGACAGTGGTGTTACGTGCCATTGGTGGATGGAGCGAGACATGATGTCCCAGATGTGGTCAATTGTATTCAGGTCTGGGGAACGGGCATGCCGGTCCATAGCAGCAATGCCTTCGTCTGGCAGGAACTGCTGACACACTCCAGCCACATGAGTTCTAGCATTGTCTTGCATTAGGAGGAACCCAGGACCAACAGTACCAGCATATGGTCTCACAATGGGTCTGAGGATCTCATCTCTGTACCTAATATCAGTCAGACTACCTCTGGTGAGCACATGGAGGGCTGTGTGGCCCCCCAATGAAATGCCACCCCACACCATGACTGACCCACTGCCAAACCGGTCATGCTGGAGGATGTTAACCTGACAACAGCCAGCTGTATATCGCTCCGCCTAGCTCCACTCACATACATCTGGGACACCGCCGATAGAGAATGATTTCTCCAACCAATTTTATGGTCTGGCCAATCAGGACGCAGGGCTGGAGTTTCATATATGTGACGTAGTGGAGACGCGACCATGACGTGAGACTGTTTTGATAGCAATGGCGGCTCGTCGAGGAAGCAAGCGTTAGCATTGATGCTGCTATTTCTACCGTGTTGTCCAATCTACCTAATATTGTTTCATTAAAAGAACATCAGAGAACGCCTCTGAAGGCTTTTGTTGGTGGAAACCATGTTTTCGCCCTTCTCCCGACCGGATTTGGCAAGTTTTGTTTTCCGGGGCCAGCGGACGCGCAGACGCGGACGCGCCCCGGAGCGGTTAGCGGTTAGCGCTAACCATGTTAGGAGGCCTTTAGTCCTCAACGCGGTCGGCCCGGAATCGACTCCGACCCGCGGCGCTTTGCCGCCTGTCTTCCCCCCTCTTCCTGGCAGCTCACTGTCAATAAAACGCATGCCACTAGAGCCGCAAACACATTATTATTATTATTTTTTTTTCCTGCGTCGCTATCATTAGCGTCACGGGTTAGCTTCGGTGTGAGTGGTTGAAATAGCACGTCAATAAAGATGACAGACAAGTGGCTTATCCAATCATATGCAAGAATTTTTGATAAGGCCCAGCCTTCTGTAAAGGCAATTCCTATGGCGGAGTCCCAGATGTATGTGAGTGGAGCTAGGCGGAGCGACATACAGCTGGCTGTTGTCAGGTTAGGAGGATGTTGCAGGCAGCAGAACATTTTCCACGCCGTCTCCAGACTGTCACGTCTGTCACATGTGCTCAGTGTGAACCTGCTTTCATCTGTGAAGAGCACAGGGCGCCAGTAGCAAATCTACCAATCTTGGTGTTCTCTGGCAAATGCCAAACGTCCTAGACGGTATTGGGCTGTAAGCATAACCCCCACCTGTGGACTTCGGGGCCCTGATACCACCCTCATGGAGTCTGTTTCTGATGGTTTCAGCAGACACATGCACATTTGTGGCCTGCAGGAGGCCATGTTGCAGGGCTCTGGCAGTGCTCCTCTTGTTCCTCCTTGCATAAAGACAGAGGTAGCAATCCTGCTGCAGGGTTGTTGCCATCCTACGGCCTCCTCCACGTCTCCTGATGTACTGGCCTGGCTCCTGTTAGTGCCTCCATGCTCTGGATACTACGCTGACAGACAGCAAACCTTCTTGCCACAGCTCGCATTGATGTGCCATCCTGGATGAGCTGCACTACCTGAGCCACTTGTGTGGATTGTGTCTCATGTTATCACTGGAGTGAAAGCACCACCAGCATTGAAAGGTGACCATCAGCCAGAAAGCAGAGGAACTGAGAAGTGGTCTGTGACCACCTGCAGAACCACTCCTTTATTGAGGGGGGGCTTACTGTTTGCCTCTAGTTTGCACCTGGTGTCTATTCCATTTGCACAACAGCAGGTGAAACTGATTATCAATCAGTGTTGCTTCTTAAGTAGACAGTTTGATTTCAAAGAAGTGGGATTGACTTGGAGTTGCATTGTGTTTTTTTAGCAGTGTATATATGACAATAGAAACAGGAGACAATGGAAATGTTTTCATATACATAGACATCAGTGTGACAATAAATTTTGGCTTTTAATGACTTTTTTGAAGCTATCTTATGATACAACATAGAACTGGGTCTAAACTTTACATACAAGCTCTAATATGTACATACAACCCCATTAATACTGTATTTCCTTAAATGTCCCTTAGCAAATTGCACCTCACTCCCACAGTTTTAATAAAGTCTTTCTCTGGTAAATTCTGACTGTATATATGACCACTGTCCTTGCTAGAATTAGTAGAGTTTATTAATTTAAACATGAGTCCCTCTTTGGTAGAGTGGCCAACGTCTTTGGTATAATGCTCAATGTCTTTGGTGTAATAGCCAACGTCTTAAGCAGGAAATACACTGGGCGTAACGTAAGCAGCGCAGCTTATGGGCGTGTTTTTAAAAGTGTAAATTTACACCAGATGCTCCACAGCTGCATGTTTCAGCTCTGAAGAGATCTATCGCCATATGGAAAGAGCACCAAAGAGAAGGCGCCTTGGCCTTCCTTTCTCTAGTTGATAACCCTCTAGTTGAGAGAGGAAAGGCAGAGTGCTCTTCAAAAATGCGTGCATCCCCTCAATCTCCAGCGTCAAAAAGATGACTTCTACCACCTTGTGGCCAAACTGAGACTTGACTTTTGGGATACTTTCGGAAGTGAACTTTGACACAGGATGCTGTTATTTCGTTTATTCTCTGCCAAACAGGACCATATACGTGTCTAAAATGAGAACTTCAATCTAATTTAGGCGTTGAATAGCGTAAATACGCGCATTGTAAATTTATTGGCTGATTAAAATGAAAAGCTAACCTAACGACGCACGTATGCTTCTTTGCCGCGTTACACACTGCAACGCGTCCAGTGTGTTTCCTCCTTAAGGTATAATGGCCAATGTCTTTGATATCAGGGAGCTGGTTTCCAATCCCAGATGCGTCTGGAAGGGCATCTGGCATAAAAACGTTTCCAAGTCTGTGTGCAAGTTGTAATGACTTGCTTTGGCAACCCTCTTATAAGGGAGCTACAGAATGGTGTTGGTGCCTCATGTGTGAGTTTTGTCCACTTTGGCCGTTCCAGGAAGGATGTAAAAGCAGGGAGAACCGTTGGTTTCTTCTTGGCAGGCTAGCGCTTAGCTCTCCAGCCATGAGCTAACCAACAGCGTATGGAGGGAATGCTTGGGGTTTCTGCGGCCTAGCAGAAACACGCATGTGTGGTCGGGACCGATATCCATTTGAGCAGGGGTTTTCCTCAGCATACAGCTTTCAGCTCCATCTGGGTTCGCTTCCCGGTACAGGCTGAGAAAAAAATACAACAAGGCTGTTTTTGGCATGCAGGATCCTTCCTCCTGCATCTGATTATGAGGTTAAGACAGCAAACTTAACTCGGATTTGCCTGGACATGTTCTCCGGGCGACGAGAAGTTCCCCAGGTGCTGGATGTGGGTCGGCTTGGAGTCAGGAGAGAGACTGGAGCAGAGGTATGCTGTGACTTTTATCTGTAGGGAATGGTCACAGCTGACCTCCTGCTGAGAGAGAGGGAGAGAGAGAGAGAGGCTCTTTCTGCCCCCCCCCCCTTATCCTTTGCAGCAGGAGTGGGCTTCCTGTGAAATCTTCCACTGTTCAGAATTCAATCTGAGATCAATTATTCATCATGGCATAACAATGGATTCACATTCATTTAAACGTGGTTTCCTTACACACATCTAGCTTGTAGATGCCACGATACTGAGGGGTTAGGTTTTGGTTTTTCATTTTGTGTTCTTGTTTGTCAGCACTTTCCTTTTTGTCATTTGGGGTTTGCCATATAGGTGCATTTCCTTGTGTTCATGTCAGGTGTTTTAGTTGCTTTATCGTCCCTGGTCTCTGTTCTTCTATTGCAACCATTCTTGTTCACCTTTGTGCATCTTGATAATCAGTTTTGTCTTTTCTGCTCTCTGTCCCTTTTATTTTCCTTCTCCTTCAGCTCTCTGTCTCATTGTCTTCATCTGTAACTCAGTCCCTGCAATTAGCTCTGTGTATATATCTGGTTTCTCTGGTATTCACTGGTCTCTTGTTGCCCCATGCTTTTTCCTGGTTCTGTGGCTTTTTTGTTTTCTGGACCCATAAGTTTCAATTTAGTTTAATTAAAATCACACGTTGAACTGTGCTTTGCATTTGAACATGACAGTAGGCACACTTCCAGTTTCAACAAGACTGAGGTAGAGGCTTTGGGATGGTTTTTCCATAAGCTTTATGTTAGCCTGCTTTATCCAGTCCTAAAATATACCATAAATTGATTCCACATGTCAATGGTCTACCTCTGCAGTTTAGGTAAAGTTGATAAGTGCAGAGGTAGTTCCCCTTGTTTATTATTTCACCCAATTTGTGCAACGCTCCCCTATCACTGGTAGTAAACCCTTCCCATAGCGTAGCATTATGCAACCACCAGCTTGCTTGACATCTTGGCTTTGACAGGTTCTCATTTTCTCTAATATCCTTTTTTTTCATTGTGGCCAAATCTTTGCACAATCTTCTTTTCCTCTGACCATAAAAAGTTTCCTTAAAAAGCCACTTGGGTGTCTATGTGGGCGGTGGCATGTGTCAGTTTAAATCTACAATTCTCCCTATATCTTCAGCAAGTTCTTCAGACTTTCCGTTATATTGGTCAGACTTAAGTGCTCTCTAGCCTGTTATCTTTGTACTTGCAAAGGGGAACTACCAGCTGAGGACAATCATGGGTATTGATGATAAGTTATTAGGTCTCAGCTTTGTCTAATTAAAAGACATTTAGAACCTTCAGCACCAGTGTTTAAAAAAATGTCTTTATATGCTTATCCAATCCAAAATGTGGCTTAAAATGTTTTGTAAATTTTATGTGACACATGCAGGTATATCTTTTAAAAAAAATTATATTGAGTAAAAGTGCAAAATTTTTGCCAGTTGTTTCAGAAAGTGAAATGCTTATATAGAATCATTACACATAGAGTAAAATATATCAAGTTTTCAGTTCTAGTAAATGTTATGATTATGGCTTACAGTTAAACAAAACTAAAGAAAACAAATACTTTTTGGCCCCACTGGGTCTCCTCCCAGCGCGACTGGCCAGCAAGACCTCCAAAGGGAGGCGCCCAGGGAGCATCCTGATCCAAACCGCTTCACCTGACTCCTTTTGTTGCGGGGAAGCAGTGGCTCTACTTTGAGCTCTCCCCGGGTGAAGGAGCTCTTCCTCCCCATCTCAAAGGCTGAGACAGCCATCCTACTGAGGAAACGCATTCGGCCGCTTGTTTCTGAGATTCACATTCACAAAGCAGCCTTTTTACCAGTCGCTTGGTACAGCTGGGTCATTATTCTGACCCATAATATCATCTTTTTGTCAGCAGAATGGTTGTGTTCATATTACGTTCTAAGCTTGTACATATAAGACATTTTGATTTCTGCTTGTGTGTAGAAACATGAAACGTGAGCGATGTTTTCTTGTGACTGTAAGAAATCTTTAAATGTAGAATAGAATTCCTCTTCTTGGCCTTTAGCATCTGTGTGTCAAATATCGAGTCATCAACAAGGATACTGAAAGACTAAACACTAAAAATATCCACCTGATCTTGGTGCTGGCAGTAAAGATCACAGGCATGTCCCTGCTTGGCACTAAAATATCAGCAAGTTCAAAAAGCTAATGATGTATAGTATAAAAATACACGTAGAATATGAGATAAAGCTGTGCACTTACAAATAAGGGTCTGGTTGGAATAAAGGTGCTTGGTGTACAATAATAATAACTCTCTGTAATGTTGCTCTCAGTGTGCTGTGCTCCTGTCATTATGTTGTAATAGGCCTTACGCCCAGCCAGCAGGCTCAGAGCCATTTTACCTTGGCTTCCACATCCCACAAAAAGGGATAAAGAGCAAAGATAATCAGGAAATAGGTGAAATTTGTTCTGGAAAGGCACAGCCAGTGCCTCCATCAGCGATATGTGCAGAGATGATATACACTGTGCTGGACGAAAAGCTGAACCATCTACGGTCTTTTTACCTTGCTCCAGCCCTATTGCTTGAGTCAGCTAGTGTTCCTCACCATAAACTGTCGCTTTTAATCTCCCCGTACTTCGCCCACTTGGCTGCTTACTCCATGCACCCCCCCCCCCCGACACCACTCCACAGAATACCTCTGAGTATCACTGAGTGATTCCCCTTGTCCATTTTCCCCCCATTACAGCGGAACGCAGCCAGAACCATCTCACCTAGCCCACCCAGCTTCAACCCTCTCCCTTTTAAACCCTTTTAAGATGCAACATGTGGATTCTGAACCGTCCGTTTCCCATCATTATACTTCCATTTCATTAAACAGGACAATAGCAGCCTTGCAGTGCATTTATTATTTCGCTTTGGTGGCTTCTCTTATGAATGGGTTTGCTGATTGAACTACGAGGAGCAACATGCTGTGTGTGACCTCTGACCACAATCTCTTTCTTTAATACGCTCCCAATACAGTTTCACATCAGCCTGATGCGACTTCCTTTCCTTCCTGTGCTCTGTTGCAGACTTTGGAGGCAGTGCTGAACTTCAAGTACTCTGGGGGAGCCGGCAAAGTGGAGGGCTACTACAGGGAGCTATCTCTGGGCGTCCATGTAGACGTAGAGCCGTCAGTGTTTTTCACCCGAGTCAGCACCCTTCCTGCTACCAGGTAACACACACAAACATAAACCCCATTATCTGTCCCCCTACATGACTGAAGCACAGGTGAGCTGGGTCCACATGTCTCTTTGAATACTTACATTTGTTTGAAAAGTAGAGGAACTGTAAAATGTATTGCTTGGATCATTTAGAAACATTGATTATAAACTGCACTGATTGGTACTCGTCATCAGCATCATTATCATTCATTTCGGGTTTGGATGCTTACTGAATAGCTTCTGCCGTAACTCTGGCTGAACAATTACTTATCAGAAGTGATAGAGTTCATTTAAACGGGTTTGTTTACTGGCACAAATCTGACTTTTAAGTATAGTCTAAACATTTTCAGTCAGGTTGTGATCCATTCTATTGATGGCACTTTATGTTAATCTGTAGTTTTGATGCGTTGTTGGGATTGTTGTTCTGTTGGAACCCCAGACTGTGTCCAAGTTTTACCCATCTAACTATTTAGTTAAGGGAAGCTTGAAGAATGTGGGGGTAATCCTTCCTTTCCATCTCCCCCTCCCTTCAGCAATCCACCAGCACCTCAGAAGGAGGCTGCCGCCATGCCTGGCTGTTGACCCTTTCACACATTTTGTCCACATAGCCCAATGATCGTCCTCTTTGACTATTTTTTTGTTTGCCCACGTGGGCAGCTGGAAATTACAGGAAAGCTTTAGTATTCTAGAGGAGGAGTTTTTTTGTCTTTTACCAACGTTTTAGTCAGTGTTTATGTTAAAGTCACCGTGGTGTGAACAGCGTCGCTAATGTTCCAGCTTCTTCCATGATATAAACCATTTGAGCCTTGGTGGACCTGTGTGATCTTCAACCTCACAACCAAGTGTCTCTTACATGAAGGAGACAGTTTGGGTCAGATGGTTGAAACTCGGACTCAACAGGATTATTTAGCAGGACAATGATCCCCAAGGAAATGTGAATTGAAGTAGTTTGAGGAGATTCTATCATGTTTCGGAAATGCCACACTTAAAATGAGCTCAAAGTTATTGTCTGTCTGTTTCTACTAAGATTCTTGGTAGAATGGCCAATGGCCAATACTATGTTTTGGTTCTGATTGGTGAGAAGCGAAGTCAAAAGTATTTTTGAGATATATCTAAAACATAACCTACTTTACAAACTGTAAAAAGGCCAGGAAACTTCCTACATGTGTCCTGTATAGCTGTAGAGATCGTATCTGTTCATTTTCCCTGTCTTAACCCATGTTTTAAACCCCCAACTGTCATGAAAAAACTCCAAGCAAAAGAGACGGATCATAGTGGAGTAATGGCCACTTGAGGTGAATCATTAGCCGTAATAATATCTGAAGTTTGAGTCATCTGTCTTGGCTTGGTGCTAATAGTTATGCTGCGCAGGCTGCTGTACCATTGCCCCTGTCATTGCATCCTCCCCGTCTCCCTCACCTCCACCGCTCGTCTGGCGTTCTCTGCCTCACTGCTTTTGACACGCAGTATCTGTTGGCACCCAGCCTAGGCTCTGGCCACTTCAGATGTTTTGAAAGTAAAGGCTTCAGGGAGATTTGGGCAGACTACCTGCAGATTTCCAAAAACTCCTCCTGAGTCAAAGAAACTTTGTGTTGCTCAGCATCATATGTAGTGACTCGCTGGGCTTTTATAGACCCACAGCAGACGTCCTCGACACACACTGACCTGTCTGTGGACAAACCTCTCCAAGAGCTGAGGCAGTAAACAGAATCTGAGAATAAACTTGGTTTACGGACAGACCTCTTTGTCTGGATTAGGCGCAGAAAGCACTGGTGAACCGCATGTCGTCAGCTGTATCTGTGGTTTAAATAAATAGAAACTGGACTACAGCACCTTGTGAGAGTATTCAACATCCTTAAACGTTTTCAATTACGACGACAAGCTCTGCTGAATCCTACTAGGGTTTTATGTGATATACCAATGCCATGTATTGCACAGCTGTGAAGTACAAAAAGAATTATGCAAGGTTTGTCATTTTTATCACAAATAATAAGATGGAGAGTGTGCCCAGCATACATATATAGCCACTTTTAATCTCCTACCCCTAATTCAGATTCACTGCAACAAAGTGCCTTCACAAGTTACCCAATTAGTAAACAGAGTCTGCCTGTGTATATTTTAATCTCATATCCAGCAGTTCTATCAAGGCCCTCAAAGGTTTGAGGATAGTGAATAAATGCATCATGAAGACCAAGGCACAAAGCAGACAGGTGAGAGACAGAGTTGTGGAGAGGTGTGAATCGGAGTTATTATTAAACAGTATTTTAAGATTTGAACATTTGAGAGTACTGTTCAATCCATCATCTGAGCATGGAAAGCGAGTGCTCTGCAAACCCAGCAAGACACACTGTAGCCATCCCCCTAGCCTGAGAGCCACCCAGAAGATCCACTGTACCTTTGGCAGAGCTTTGGTGATCCATGGCCCAGGTGGGTGAATTATATGACAGAATATCTAATCTGGCCCTTTGGCTTGATGAGAATTAATTAAACTTTGGGCCACTATGCCAAACACTTTGTGGTAGAGAAATCAACACTGCACCTCACTCTGAAGAGACAGTGGCCACTGTGAAGCATGTTGGCAGCAGAATCCTGCTACAGGGATGCATCTCTTCAGTATGGACAGTGAAGCTGGTCAGTGTTGATGAGATCCTACAAGAAAACCTGTTGAGGCTGTGAAAGACTTGAGACTGGGGCAGATTTTCACTTTCCACTAGAATGACTCTAAACAAATGGCTAGAGCTACAATGCAATAGTTTACATCAAAGCATGATTGTGTTAAGATGACCTCTTTAAAGTGCAGACCTAAATTGAACTGACAGTCCGTGTCAAGACATGAAAATTGATATTCACTGGTGCATTCCATGAAATCTAATGGTTCTTCTGCTATTTTCCCAGAATGACTGGGCAGAAATTTCAGTGCCTAGATGTGCAAAGCTGATGGACACAGACTAGCATCTGTCATTGTAGCAAAAGGTCGTCCTCAGGAGGCTGAATGCAAGTGTGCCGCACACTTTTCTAATTTTTATTCGTAAAGTGATAAGTGGGTATTTTAAAAGCTGTGTCCAAAGGGTTTGCTCACTTTATAACTGTATTGCATAATTTCATAAAATCTCTATGAAGCACATAAAGAACTGACATTTAATCATAAGAAAATGTGAAGAATGCTATCAGCACAGCTTCACCTGTGCTGATAGCATGATTGCACTGAAACTGAAGCTGTTCTCAATGCGAGGTTTTTGCTCTGACTCTGAGCTTTTTTAATAAGCAAGAGTGAGAGAATGATGTTTGTGGCTGAATCGGCTACTGCCACTGAGGAATAAATACAGCTCTGGGTCAAATATAAATGTTTTTAACTCAGTGTACAACATCTTACTAAAGGGATAATTTCCAAGACTTGTTTTAGAGTCCTTAGTTTTAACTGTTTTAACTCCTAATTATTAAGGCCTTAGGTGTAAATTGATATTGCTGGTAGGTTTACCTGACAACCGTTTCTTCCTGTCTGTTACCAATACCAGTTTATGATGTTATTACAGCCAGAAAAAAAATTATCTTCTGAAGAAGCTATTTTATTGTTTAAATAATTATTAGCAATGGACCACCTTACTTCCCCTTTTTAAATTTCCTTTAAAAGCACTGGGTTTGTAACTGTGTTATACTGCTGCTCTGGTATCGGTCTGTAGGTGAAAATCACAGTTTAGGTTTTGTTATGAAAGTTAAATCAGTAATAAATTGGCTTATTTTCCTACAATTTAACCCTAAGTTGTAAATTTTACTCTACCATGTTATGTGGTTCATTTAGTGATAGACCAAGACTTTCCCACGATACCATCTCCCAGGCTGTCTTTGTGCTTTACTGTTGATTGTTGAAACAGCTACCTGCCCCCTTTAGCTGGCCAGCGTATGAAGGAAACGTCTGAAGGGAACAAATTTATGTGTATCAGCTACAAAGAAAGAATCCAGTCTTAATCTATCCCCTGCATCCTGGCAATCTGTTTTCACAATTATAGAGTGGTTTATGTGTCCGGCTCTAAACCAATTACAGAGGCATTTATAGCGCTGAACACAGGTGTTGGCGTAAAACAATGAACATGAATTGCAGCAGCAACATTTTATATGCAACACTTCTGCTTCTTCATTTATTGTATTATCTCTCCTCTGATCGACAAATGCTGCTCTAAGTACTACAAAATCAAGGCATGAAGAAATAAGCAACCAGGGACAAATTTGGTCACTATTTTTTGTAAAACAAAGATAAATTTGGCATGACACCGAAAATGAAGACGCTTTTTTTCCCTCATAAAAGAGTTTAATGGTTAAATCCCTTATTTCTAATAAAGATTTTATCGCAGCCCAACAAAATAACTAAAGACCCCTAAATGCAAACTCAATCATACATCTGCTATAATTTCCAATTTGAAAACACAGCTATATGTACTGAAAAAGTGCGTCAATATGATTCCAAGCAGACACTCTGTAGCTAAACTTTGCAGAATATTTTTCAAGTTTATCGCCATGTTACATAACATTATATATATATATATATATATATATATATATATATATATATATATATATATTATCTTCAGTAGTGTTTTGCAAAGTTTCTTTAGATCGATTTTAACATTATGCTCAGCCTTACATCTCCATCTTTAAAGTTTGACCCAAAAGCATAATCAACTGTCCAGTGTTGGCTTCTGAGACTAAAAATACCCCATCATCGGCAGTACCCTAAATCCTACAGTGCTGATTAAGCCCATTACATTCTGTGTCGTAAATTGGTCAATATGTTTTTGTGCCGTGGTAGGGTTGCAAAATCAGCACTTATTGATCACAGTTTACTGAATTGATTGAGGCGTGGGCCTGGGCTTATTGATGTTTTTATTTTTGGACACTCAAGAGGTGCCTCAGATTTGATGGCCTTTAATAATAGCATCCTCAAGCTAATGCACACCCAGGTTTAACAGCATGGTCTGATAGATTTCTTTCAGTTTGCTGCGTAGATGTAAAACATAAACAGAATGTGGCTCTTCATAGATGTAGAGCTGGTTTATTGTGGTAGATTAGTTATTGCTGTCGTTTTGCTCATGCAGCACCATCTTTAGCCTGTTATTCAGCACCAATGGTCTTGTTTGTGAACAAGAGCCTTACAAAGATTATTATTATTTTTTTTTAACCCACTTGCACATTGAGGTTGTCAGATGTTCATACCTAAACAGCACATGCACTAAAATATTCAGAACTTCATTGAAGGTACATAAAGTACCAGTATATCATTGATAGATGATTTGGTATTGTACTGTATGATAAAAGCTAGTTCAATATGTATTCTGCTGGAGAAACTGGGGATAATATGGCTTCTTCTCCGCCTCACTCCACTATCAGAGAGAAATGTGAAACTTCAGGCCGTAATGGAGATGTATAGTGTGAATCGCTATTGGCGGTTTTGAATTATTTAGTTATCTCAGATCTCTGCCTTGCTTTATAGCTGGGTAGAATACTTATCAAAATGATTCAGTTTGATGATTCAGTTGATACTGACTTGAAAGCATCATCAGCTTTCTGGCCTTTCTGCCGCAGTCCCAGTAACAGTCTCTGAAGTTAACTCCTGTTCAGCCTAATTGGACCTTTTTAAGGTGCGGGGTCCCACAGGGCTCAGTTTCAGGTCTCCTCCTTTTCACGCTGTACCTGCTCCCTGTTGGCTCTATTTATTTATTTTTTTTAGAAAATCTGGGATTTACTTTCATTGCTCCATGGAGGAAACCCAGCTATGTCCTGCTAAAGAAACTGCCTCTAACTCTCTGAGCCCTCTGTTTTCATCTATGCATGAAGTCTCTGATGCCTAGTACATCAGACCAACTTTTACAAACCTATATATTTCCATCTCAATGCATTCTGGATGATTCTGTGATAATTTTATTACTTTAATACATGGCTGTTATATTAAATTTTTGGTTGCTGGTTTCATTATTGGTTCATTAATGCATCATGTGTTTGCCGTTTCATCTATTCTGTGTAAAGCACAATGGTCCTGTAGATGTTTAAAGGGCTGGTATGGTATAGTCTTTTCTCTTTAAACTCTTAACAAAAGTGCAGTCTACAAGGCCTGCGTCCAATTTCTCTGTCTGCTCCTTTATTTTATTTTGGCTACTTGGTGCATGAGTAATGATGTCCTGTTTTCTAACTTTGTAGTCTGATTGATCACCTCTACTAAACTGCTTGGCCAGTAAATTAGCAGCTCACCCTGTTCACGCCTGTTAATCAGGCCTGCCGAAAGAGACATCAAGATAGTTAAGAAAACGCGAGTATGCCTTTAAGGATATGCTCTTTTAATTGCTGTAGTAGTTTATTAGGGAATTTGGCATGCCCGGCTAAAACCCCTTTCAAACCTGAGATTTAGGAGCCAAAGAGCTTGGAGACCTACAGACCTCTAAGAAAATATTTAATTTCACACAGATTTTTCCCAGCTGTTGCTTTTTGGTTTGCTGACAACTTTAGTGTTGATACTGGAGCATATGTTTGAGTAGACTTGGTTCAGTTACCTGTATTAAAACATATTTTTAGGGTTTATGGGGTTACAGATATAAAACCACATAAAATCCTACCACTTAAAATCCTTTTATGAAATGCAAGAAAAAGTGCCAAAAGGACTAGTTTTCTCCAGCAGTATGTTTCAGAGGGTTACTTTGTGTTCCCACACTGATTGTTGTGGACTGCCTGTTTGCTGACTGAAACAAATGCTACACTAATGCCTTACTGGACAAATTTGGCTAATTGTTTAAATATGTAATTGATATAAACGCGTAATCCAAAAGACTACCAACCATTACTCCTATTGAGGTAACACCTTTAAAACTGCAGCTGGGAAGCAATTAAACAGTCAACCGTATGCTCTATCAGAATTGATTACCTGAGTGATTAACAAACTTAAAGCAATTTGTTACACTGTTTTTACTATAAAAACAGAAGGGCATATTCCACCTTAAAATACACAACTGAAATAAATCAAGAATGGAACCACAGTGGAACGACTATTTATTTGTGATCTAACAAAGACAAAAAAATCTAAATTTTCAAAATGGACAGTGAAAAAGACTATGTATGTCCTTTTGAAAACATGGGAGACACCTCCGATTGTATTTATCAACATCTTTAGTATGCCTGCAGCAAGTTTGGACTGAGTCACATCAAGCATATTTGATCTACAATGGTTTTAGTGGGGGATGTGCTGTCATTTTGGCACAATTTAGGCAAATGTGCCAAATGTGTATTTCACCTTATAAAACTGAATATGGTCAAATAAAAGTGCTGATTTCCATTGTAGGACTTCTTTTGCACACGACAAAACCTTTGGTCACAATGGTTATGCTGTATCTCATCAACTGTTTCCACAGCAGTTTTTACCGCAATCTGTTCATAAGGCACGCAGGTTATGAAAAAAACTGCCACTTTAATAACCTCTCATATGCATGGAAATTTGTTTCATCTGACAATGTTGGAAAAAGACTTTGACTCTTTAGTTTCCAAGAATACCAGCCTGAGGGGCGGAGCAAGAACATATCTGTGTCATGGAGCATTTTTCCGGAAGAGTCCGCCATCTTTGATAGACTTTTAAATGGCATCTTCTGTGTTTAAAGTGCTGTAAAACTAATGGAATTTGTGGATTGCTGAAACAAGTTGCCATTGTTTTCACAAACGCATTTGATACCAACCATGGCGATTGGTTGGTATTGTTAGAAACTAGAGAGTCCTACCTTTTAAACAAGATACAGCACGTCTTTGTCCCAGTGTAAAGGAGCTTACTAAACTTCCAGTCACTGCTGCTTTGCACACAGGGGCTTTCCCAAAGCTGCAGGCAGCTGGGGCTTTAGAAATATCAGAATCAGAATCAGACATACTTTAATAATCCCAGAGGGAAATTGCTGTTTCAGTACAACCGCCAAGACAAAACATCACAAACATTTCAGGGAAGACGATTTACTGGGGCCTTGCTGCCAAGGACACCGCATTACACGGTACCAACAGGGCGCTGCCTTAGAAACTGTAAAATATGTAAATTTGCTCATTTATTTATTTTGTTTTTTGTTTTTTTTCTCTGAACGTCTGTCATAATAATGCTGCAGAAGAGGGAAGCTAACAGCTCTAGAAGCTTTATAAGAAGTTTTGAGACATAAGGATACAATTGAGCCCACGTCCTCTTCATCTTGTTGATATTATGCCGTGCACAATGGTACATTTAGACGATACACAAGTTAAATCTTATAATCAAAGGCTTTGTCACATTCAGAAGGAATCCTGCAATGGAACTTTTATTTGACCAGATTCCATTTTATGAGGGGAAAAACACATTTGGCTAAATTGTGGCGAAATCACAGATCCGGCTGGCACACTACCCACTAGAACAAATATGCTTAAGCTGATTCATACCAGATTTGCTGCAGTTATATTAAAGATGTGGATATAAAAAGTCTAAGGCTTCTCCTATTTTTTCAAAAGGTCTTTTATGGTGTTTTGGGATGTTTATTTTAAAAAAAAGCAACATACAAGAATTAAATTTTTTTTAAACTTTGTTTAATCCCCTATAAATCAGACATAGTGCCTTTTGCAGCAGTGGTTCCACTGGAAAAAAACATCTTTAATGCCTTAGCTTCACACAGATATCAAAACTTTTCATTTACACTTTATAGCTGTTCAGCTGCACTTGAATTTATATAAGGTATGTGGTTTCAAGTGGAAATTGCTCCTATGCCACTCTTGGCTTAACAAGTTAAAAATGTTTTTTGGCATTAGTTGCCTTTATTCACACAGGATTTAGGCAGAGAGAAGGAAGAAAAACATTCAGGAAAGGTCCAAAGAATCAAACTGCTGACAGCTGCATCCATGACAATTAACCTCTGTTTATGGCCAGACCATTATAACACTGGTGACATTGGTGCCTCCAATAGAAAAGAAATGTAAAGTTAATTCCAGACTCCTAACGATCAAAACAAATTTTGGAAATATTTCTGCTAAATAAAAGAGTAACTGTAAATAATTCAGAGAGGTTTCCAGATGCAATCAGAGTCCTAAAATGGCTTTATTATAATAAGTCTTTATTATCTCCCTATTGGTTCTTTTTTATTCTATGGAAGTGCAGGTAATGTGGATATTAGCAGAAAGGTGATCATTATTTTGGCTGAGAAGGGAGGTAAAAAATGGAGCAATTTCCAAAGTGTAGCTTCTGCTCCACAGCTTGTTTCTTTTGCTCAACACTGAGGACTGTTCCCTGGTGTTAGCAAACATCTCGCAGAGGTTTTCCTGCTGCGAACGGCCAAAAGTGAGCAAAGTCTGACTAATGAGAAAAAGTTTCAAAAGGTTGTTCAAAACAGCGGACACAAGAAAGCTGCTGAACTTCAGACTGAGCCTTAGCCATGCACAAAGGCTAAAGAAACAGGCCATTATTGGGAGAGAGGCACTAAAAGGTCGGACGAATATTCAGAAAAACTGTCTTTGATAAATTCTAGATCCACCATCCTCCATTTATTAGGTAAAGCTCTTGGAGAGTTCAGCTGGTCAGCACCCTTCACAGGTAGCAAGATGAAACATAGAGGGGGTAAAGAATAAACACTCTACTTTGACTTTAAGGGACATTCTGTGTCTCAAACGTCAGTTCTGTTCCAAAGGAAAACACGTATGTCGCATGTGACATGCATCAGAAAACACGCCTGTATTGTTTTAAATCATAACGACCCACACAAGCACATTAGACACTGACCACAAACCCCTCCAATAATTCATATAAATCAATCATCTGCCTTGACGTACTTCAGGGTGTCCCATCAAGCGTACGACAATGTCAGAACTGATCCCGCTCTAACTTTATGCCACAGTTCTTTTAAAACGTTCACCTTAAATCCCACTGCCAGCTGATTTTAAAGACTCTGTCATCTCTACATCAAACTTGTTTTGTGGAAGGGACTACCGGATAAAACCCAAAGGTAGACCGTTTTCCATTGGCCTGCAGTTGGCCCGGGAAATGTGCCAGTTTGAGATTCTCGTGGCATGATGAGCTGTAGGTTGCCCACTGTATTTTCTTAATCAGCGTTGCATCAAAATGCTGATTGGTTGTGCTCCTGTAAAGCCCGAGCATAACTCTCACTGGAACATGCCAGCATTTTCCTTTCTAACCATTGTCTGTCACTCAGACACAGTTTTCACTCTAGACTCACAGGGGGCAATGACACGGTGGTTGGTTCACCATTTACTTCCAACAGAAGAGGAAAAGAACAAATGAAGGGATTTCTCGTCTGGGAATGAATGCGATTTTGTGTGCGTGTTATGGAAATGGGGCAAACAGCAGATCCTCCCCCGTGCTGCGTTCCTTAGAAGCAAATGTCCTTATTGTATTTTTTTCTTCTCATCACAATCTGATCAGTTGTTTTGTTTGTATGCTGTTATAATGTCCCTGGCAGTGCATACAGTCAGCAAGGTCACATAACTCTTGGCTGCATGTTGACGTCTGTGGAGATCCACACAAAGTTCTAATGGTACAGGCTTCCTCACCATTATGGCCCAATTTGTTTATCCTGCAAGTATAAGACAAAATGTAACCGGCTTTTCGTTCAGCCACTTTCTCTTTAAAGGATCTTTAAACTTAAGGATCATTATGATGGAAGTTGTAGCAGTTTTGCTGAAGCATCTTTGAGAACGTCTCTCTGCCTCCACCTATACCTGTTCTTTTGTTCATGGCACTTCATTCTAAAAATCTAAACACACAACACAAATTGATTTGCATTTCTTTTGTGGTTAAAGCTTGTTGATGCATGTTTTTCCTCGAGATGACCTCACCCCACTCTAGTTTATCTTCCTGAGTTCTGTTTATGGTATTTAAGGCGGAACTTGCCCATCAGCGTGGCAAGCGTTGATACCGTTTCAACAGAAACTGCAGTTTTTCAACAAGAAAAATCTGTCACGCTGCATAATTCACATTTTAAAGGTGCACTGGCGGCACCCAGTGCTCTGTCACCTGGTTTGTGTTTTCAGACATGCAGGCCTTTTATCCGTCATTACTGCTGGGAGGGCGACACCTACTTTGGGGATCAAATTAACTCTTTGAAAACCCAACACGTTGATCTGAATCCCAAATTGGTCCTCTTATGATCTGCATGAGAAAAGCAGGCCCGGGATGATGCGCAGATGACCTGCTCCACATAGGTCTTCAGATTTAATGAAAGCACGGCCACCTTTGATGTTCTGACAAGCACTAAGAGTACTTTACGCTCCGTCTTCTCTTGATCTCATGGGCTCGCTGCGTGCACGCCGCTGTTTATTTTTAGAAAGCAATTATAACCAGATGCACAAACACCGTCCACGGTTTATGTAAGCGGGACATGTCACGTCTGGGGAGAAACGCTGATATGTGTTTAGTTTGCGTTCCTGTCTGATTCATGCTCATAGTTTGGTTTGGTTTGGTTTGATGCGTGGTCTCAGGGCATCAGCTTAAGCCCGTTGAAACTGGAGGCCCAGCACTGGTGTTCGCTCCGCTCTGAGTGTTTCTCTCTGTGTCCGCAGCACCCGGCAGTGCCATCTTCTGCTGGACATCTTCAACCCGACTGAACACGAGCTCACCGTCAGCGCCAAGAACAGCAAGGACCTGGTGCTCCATCCCAGCGAGTGTCAGAGGTGAGTTAAAAGTCTGCACGTCTGCAGGCGTAGGTTTTGTGTGAAACCCTGAAAGGTGAGAAAAAAAACCCTACAAAAAAATCTGCATGTTTGCCTCTTATGCTGGTATACAGAAGAGACATTCTGTGGATATGTTCAACTTCACTTCCTGCTGTTAATGATTTGCTCGTCCCAATGGGCATGCTGGGTATTTCATAAGATCAGAATCTCGACTGAGCAAGTTCAATCTAGATGCAAGATTTTGTGATTTGCCCCAGGTATTAGCTGGTTTCACTGTGCATACAGCAAATAAAACGCACTTAAAAATACCCACAGTGCTCCCATGCTCAGTAAGTCGGTCAGAGGAAAATCAAACGGCTCATTAGCAGTCAGCTCTTTCCATTAATACACACATTAGTTCTGATCACCAGTGAGTACTTGTCACTTTCAATCTATTCCAGCAGCGATCTCTAAATATCAAACTGTAACTTGTCAGATGCCAAATGTTAAATGACTTCGATCAGGATTTTTGGTGAAAAACATGATGACATTTAAAAGTTTAAAATGTGCCTGTAGCGCTTTCTCCCTAAAATAAATGGCTCCCTGGACTAAAAAAGTCACAATGCACTCTCCGCTCACTTTATTAGGTACACTTGTTCATCTGCATGTTGACCTAAGTTGCGCCTCAGCGGATCACTGCAATTAGGCACTAAGACGTGGAGAAGGGTGACTCGCTGAGGTTGAAGCAGGGCATCAGGTAGAGGAAGAACGGGTAATGTAAGTGGCATGATGATGGCATCCCTGTGCTCCAGCGATTTGCATTATGGACGTACAGCTAACTCACCAGCAGCAGCTTCTTAGTGCTATCATGGCAAAATGGACCCAATTCTTTGAAATCTTTCTGGATCTTTGTTAAATCTATGTCGCTCTAAGAATTCTGAAGGCCGTGCCTAATAAATTGGCCGATGAGTGTCCAACATGTAGCGCGTGTACTCTGACGAGGAAGCATGTGGTGAAACTGTTGGACTTTTCCACAAACAAGGTTCCAGTTTACAAATTGAATGGAGCCGTTTGCCCTTTTATAAAGGGTTTCTGAGTTTTTGCTTTATTTTAAACTGGTTTTAATTTTTGCAAAAGCAGCAAAAAGTAGTGCAGCCATTAGAACCCTTAGCTCTGCATTTACAGTGCATGGCCGAAATGCCTCCATGTCCGATAAATCCTTGTGCAAAGCATCTTTCTGAAGTGATACAGTGTTCCGGAGCTCAGAAAACTGGATTTCTGAATCCTGGATTTCTAAACAGAATGAACTGTGGAGTTCATTCTGTTGCTGTTCACCTTTTTCTGGCCACCATTGCCATGTTGAAAAGTCATGTTGCTTCCCAAAGAGAACTTGCAGTCGGATGATTGCTTCTTGACCTCCAATATACCTTGGGATCCGTTTCCACAGGTTACACTTGTGGGCTGCCCTTATATTTTCTATAGTGATTGAACAAAAAACTCACTTCAGTTCTCTTCACTTGTAATACCATCATTCGATGTTTTCTCTGTACCAGTTGGTGTTATGTTTTAGGGGCAATTGCTTGGATCTTTTATAGAATACCTTCCGGCTATCTGGCCGTGGAGTTCATTTTGGTTCGAGTGCCTCCTTACTGCAGATCTTTACCTGTTGCTACACTTTCTTCCAGTAAAGACTGAATTCCAGCTGAAGTGATTTTTGGGTTTCCTTTAGCTTCCTAACTAATTTTCCTGCCAATTCAAGCTGAAGTCTCACTCTGTCTGACCTTGATGTTAACGGAGCAACCAGTTTGCTCCTTTATCCAAAACGGAACATCACCACCTACCATTTTTACATCTTTTGCCAATTTCATACAGTCTGACTTTTTTTTGTAATCCTTTAATAAGTAATTTTTGCATTGATTCAATGGTAAAGTTTCTTTTCATAGTTTTCATTGATGCGTTGCATGGATGTAAAACCATAGCTACATTGTATCAGATTCTTACTTTTTTTTTTGTCACATTAAGACCACTAATTTAAAAAATATTTAATGACTTGAATACTCGGTTGACAGGACAACCTTGAGTCATAGATAAAAATAAAAGAAAATCTGCCTTTATGATATTTTTACAAGAAAAAAATAAACACAGTGGAAGGAAAGCCATAACTAAAGTGTACAGTTTGCTCCAAGACTAGTAGGGGATGCAGCTCTATCTGGTCACAGTCTCCGGTTTCCAGTGCGCAGTGGAAACTGCCGTTGCACATCGCTC
Source organism: Fundulus diaphanus (assembly GCA_037039145.1). NCBI lineage: Eukaryota > Metazoa > Chordata > Actinopteri > Cyprinodontiformes > Fundulidae > Fundulus > Fundulus diaphanus. Next base: position 15,311,506 of record CM073135.1, read on the forward strand.
TGAACACGGCATGCCTCGCTGTGAAGATCGGTGGTGGCAGCATCATGCCGTGGAGAAGCTTTTCTTCATCACGTTTTTTACTGCAAGCAGCTAAGGCACAGTTCAAGAGTGCAAAAACGGCTCCTTAGAAATCCGCCGTCCTAGAAAACCTGACGGTGTCATGCTGGGACTTTCAGGGAATCGGGTCTTGAAAGACACAGAATCTCAAAACACTTTAATTTCAGAATGTAGAAGATCAGCAAAAATCTGAGCCTGTTCATGCTGTCATGGTTCTGCTGTTTGGTTCTGATAGCAGCTGCTTGTTTTTCACTCTTATTGGAGCTCCTTCCTGCTGGAGATGCACCACTGAGGACAGCTGTGTGGGAAAATTCAGAACTAGTTATTTATTAGTTATTAATTAGACGTAGTCATTTCCCCCTCATGTTTCCCCTACCATGCGTTAGAGACATGCCTGCACATGTGCTGATACAGCATCTCAGTCTCTTATTGTGTCTCTAAATCCCCTCCACCCCTCCCTGCCGCTCAACTCATCATTCCACTGGAAATGGCAAATTATGATTCCAGTCAGCACTGCCTCTACGATGCATCCTTGGCCACGAGCGGAGGTGCACCGATGGTGACTCACAGGCATTTCTCCACAGGGTGGGTGGGTGGGCATTATTTGTAGGGAATTAGGGGGTGGAAAGACATCCTTTCAGACTGAGCCAAGCAGCTCATCACTCAGCCCCCTTAAAATAACCCATCCTGTGCAGAAATTAGTTGTCGTTGTGAGATCAACAAGCTTGCCATCAATTTATTACAGCGATTGTCTGAAACAGGTTGCGTTAATAAGTCTTGAACAAATTGCATTCAAAATTGATCTTCATTCTGTTTAATGCTTTTATGAGTTTATTAGTGAGATTTTACTCAGTTATAATTCTGCTACAGGTAATTTAAAAGCTTGTCAGCCTGTATGAATTCACATAAATGCATGTGCCAAATTGTCATGGCTTGAAAATATAACCGTTGGCATAATAGTGATGGACCAACTGTGTGATCTATTGTAGGGCCGCACAGTACCCCACAAATATATTGCCTTCCTTAACTTATTGTGTGCAATATTGATTTAGCAAACAACTGTATTTATTGCAAAGTTGTAATCTATTATATTCCAGGGAGGCAAGGACCAAAATGATAAGCTCAATATACATAAAAATTTTAAGAAAAATCTGTCCTCATAAAAGTGATGACTTTAATTGCATTTAGAAGCAGCAGTTATAAATAAAATTAACACCAATTAACATTGATTTTTATAGTTATAGTAATCTTCTCTAAAACATGGTCATTGTTTCAATTTTGACATGTAGACTTAAAAACACGCATTTCTACGTGGGATTTTTCAGTACTCATTGTCCATGGTTTTGTACCTTATTGCCGCTTTGCGCTTTATAGAATCAAACGAGTATAAGAAGCTGACATAAGCTGGTAAATTAGTCCAGAGTTCTGCTCCGATAGAGCCTGCAGTCAGCTGTGTTTAGCATGCGAACTGTTGTTTTACAACAGTGTTGACTGAAAAGTCAGTGGAGGCACTCCTTTATGTGGAGATTTTTTCTTTGGATATCTAAGAGCGTATATTTTTAACCTGAGAGCGGGAGTTCTTATTACGCTATAATGTTATAATGGTCCCACTGAAAAAAGTCTTGGTTGCTTACAAGTATGTTCTGCTCCTCTGCTAGAAATGACATCTTTCAATGGCAGAGGGAAACTGTGGGTTTCTTTGTCTTTGGTTTCACGGTGTCTTCCATTGAAAGCAAAAGAGAGCAGATAAAACGTAAGACATCTGTATGAACCATGGCTATTATTCACTTTGCAGCTAGACTCAGCCCTGTTTTCTTTGCTCATGTGTCTCTCTGGAGGGAACCATTTCATAGTAACAGGCATTCCACAAGAAAGGGAAAGCGATTTTAAAATCACACTATCTTTCTATTTGGACTTTTGTCAAATGACTTCATATTTGCCTGGAGACATCCCGAGTTTCCCCGAATAGTCGGACAAGTTGACTGCAAACTAGAACAACTGCAATGCCAATCATTTTGGAAGATGACAGCGTCCCGGGAGCTTCATTTTAACATGTTTCACTCGAGAAGCTATTATTGCGCGGCACGATAACCAGAGAAGGAGTTCTGCCAGAAAATAAGCCAAGCTTAAAAAAGCGAGTTCACGTTCCAAAACAAGCCCAAGAAATTGCAACCACCCACTCATGAAAGTTACAAGTGACTTTAAAAACAAACCCAGAGTCGCTTATAATAAGTGGACTAGGCAATACTAAAGCTCACATGAACACTCCTGTTGAATCGTATGATGATGTCTTCATCCCGCTAAGAAAAAGCAGAATAAATGTAGTCTACCTGCACAGACGTTGCAGTCGCTGGTATTAGGCCTGGACATTCAAGTATTGGCTCCTTACCACAGAGGAAATGTAGACAGCACACTTAGATGTCTTTAGTCAGATTCCTCAGTAAAGTCCTTCTGGTTACAAGCTCGTATCCAACATTGACATTTCTCACCAGTCCTTCAGAGTTTTGGAAAATCAATGGGAAAAAAACTCCATAAAGTCAGGATCATCATATCAAGAGTCCCTCCAGCAGATAGCAGCGCAGCAGCGGTGTTTTGTTGTTGCCATGTCTGTTAAGGTGATATTCAGGACAGATCTATTCACTATTTGACTGAAAAGTAAACTATTCAAGCACAGAAACATACTTGCAATTGGGAGTAGAGCATACTTGTTGCCAATAATTTTTTTTCTTGTACCAGGTTATGAGCAAGAGCAGTACACTATCTGAAAAAGATAGCAAGGAATCTTGCTCCCTAAACTAAAAATGTATACTTTTGCTTTTTGGGAAGAAAAAAATTCAACCTTCTCCATTACTTTGCACATCATGATTACCTGTGATTTTTGTCAGTGAATGTGATTGTTTAGCAAGAGAAAAGTGTAAGTAGCTTTCTTTCAGCCTTTTGACCAGCAGTCCTCAAGAGGCAACTCTGCTGTATTCTTTGTTCCCTAGGGAGGAACATTTATAGTTTATTCGCCCCGGTCTCAAACTCAATTCATTGTCTCTGATATTTAAAAGATCTCCCCATCGCATGATTTTCTAACATCACATAGCTGTAATTTATTGTCTAAGCGTAGATATTTTTTTTTATTATCTACAATCACTGTTTCAAAGAACCCGATGTGCGTTCTACTCCTTTCAAAGAGGAATTGCAGTTTCACTTCCCCCATGATGCTCCCGTCAGTGGTGCGGTAGAGTTGGTCCTAAACTGAGAATGGATTTTTGGAGCGATACAGGCTTTGGTTTGTTGAGCGTGTTATCACCCTCTCCGTGGATTTACTGCTCCATCCATCGGAGTTTAGAGTGTGTCCGAATTTTATGGGCTTTATTGTTCTCTGTCAACGTTCTTTAGTATGTAAGTTTAAAATATTCCTCTATGGAATTTATTACAAAATGAACAGTCATATTGGGTTATTTTTATTTTTGTTTTTATGTCACACAATTTCCACTGAGGTTTGAGAACAGATTTTGACTCTACGGTCTCATGCTGCGTTTCCAATTACCACCCACTGTTTTCCCTGTGAAACATGTCGAAATACTGGACTCAAGTGCCATCAAAAGCTGAAGTAAATATGAGTACCATGTATTTGTTGCACCTCTGCTCTGGTCCTTTCAGATTTAGGATTATAAGTAAGTCTAACATCCCTTATGGAAACTAATCGAGCCACACTTTTCATTTTCATTTACCGAACAGGTAGTCTTTTTTATTTGAAGATACATTTTGTTAAATTTGGTTCAGTTATTTAAGTCTAAAACACAACAAAAAGTGACCAGAGAGCAATTTAGATGTTTTTTGTTTTGACTTTGTTTCTGACATTGTGTTTTTTATCCTTTTGTACGGTGACCATGAGTGTCCCGAAAGGCGCCTTTTAAATAAAATGTATTATTATTATTGTTAAAACTATCTGGTCTGATTACATTCACTCCAGTTAACTTAAGTTCCAACAGTCATGCTCACATCCAAGCCAGGATCATACGGAACATGTTGGTCGAATTATGTCAAAGCTCCAATTTATCTCCATTGTCTGGACACAGTGTTTTGAAGGGCTTTACGTGAACTTCCTGCTTAAAGGAGGAAATGACTACAACTACATTGGCTTCCCAACAGAATCCACGAAATAAATTTTCTTGTACGCTGCATTACTTTGAAGCTCTACTTACAAACTGTTCAACCACAGTGAGTACTTGCTATTGTCCGGCTTTTCAAATTGTTTTATAATATAAATTGTATGTTCTGCTCATGGAAGTTTTACCTGGGTTTGTGCTTAAATTACTTTTGTGTCCTTTTAATGGTTATACGTTTTTTGTTTATTTTGTTGGGTATACTGTACCAGTGGGCCTCTCTGCCAGGTTCCCCTTGAAAAAGAGATTCTTATCTCAAAAGATTTCTTGGTTAAATGAAGTTTAATTAAACAAAAATTAATAGAATTAGATTCCAGAAATCATGAAGTTCCATTTAGTAGTATCTTCTCTGCTCATCTGTCAGATTGTATCTGTTCTAAATTTTCTGGAGGTGTCTTATCATAAGCAAGCACAAGGCATTAGTGGGAAGGAAGAACTCTTTTTTTTTTTTTTCTTTTTTTTTTATAACAGGAACTAGATTCAGGAGGGTAGGCCATCTGCCTCAAGGCAGCGTTAGAGCTCTTCAGTGGTTCTTTAACAGATTGTCTTAGGGGAAAGCAAGGTCTTATCCACACGAAAACGAGATTAGGTCTATCTGGAAAAGTAGTTTTTCTTTTAGGCTGGGCATTCACACAGATCTGGTGTTTTGGGAGACTGTAAACTATCATTTTGAAACTGGGTCACGGGGGCTACATTTCAAAATGCCGCTTTCCTCTTTCCGTGTGTGCATGCAAGCCGCATCTTTTCTGAAATGATGACATCATAGCTCCGCCTCTCTCTGTAACCCGGATGTGCCTGATTTTCTCAGATAATAACAAACCATCTGGTGTTGTGTTCATATTAAGGCAAATATTGTTACGGCTGTTAGGATCGTGCTCGGACTCTTCCTTTCTAATGAGCCTGCGCTACCCAACATGTCCCCCTGCTAACCCACATAAAGATCATGTTGAACTTGTGTCTCATTCCCACCATGGTGCTGCGTTTACTTCTCATGTCCGATGTTTTTGCATGTTTATGTCTCAGTATCACCAATGGGCCTGGCATACCTACTACAACATTTTCAGTGGTTCTGCATCCTCTCGTGTGGACGTGCAATTTTTCTTAAACATTAATGAAAATATACCATGCTTGTCTTCGTGTGGACGGGGCCTAAGCTATCTTATTCTGTCCTTTTTGCTCCAATAAGCAGCCCCGTTTTATTTTGAGCTATTCCTGTTACAATGGTCTTTTTGGCAAGAAAACTATCCAATTTCTGTTTAATAACCCCTCAGTTATGCTTCGCTGTTAAATATTCTGTCATCATCCATGATATGGCAAATCGTTTCAGTGTCATAGAGGTGTGGCCCCAAAGTGCTCTTTTTGTGGCTGAAAGTGTGTTTTAGAATTACTTATTTTCTTTGAAAAGCAGGTGAAAAACAGTTTTTTTGGCTTCACAGTACCTTGATATTTGTTCCTTAAACTTCTCAGTGGTAAAGTGATGTTTGGATTGCAGAACCCCACATTGTCTTCATTGTGGACTTTTGCGACGGTGTCTGAAATAGAGACAGAGGAGCTCTGTGGGCACATTTGTCCCAAGGCACTAAGAAATTGGACTCTGTGGGATTCTCTCTCTCTTTTTTATTTTTTATGCAAGTGGCTAAAAAATGATTTCAGCCCGTGTTCTTTTGGATTTTCACTGAGGACTAAGGTGCAGGATTGATTAGGAAAATGAAGTCTGCTAAAGTGTGAAAAAGAAACTTTGGAGAGTTGGAGCTGAGCTGTAAAACCAGAATTTGCTCAATATTAAAATGACTGAGGAAGAAAAGGTTGATATAAATGTTAAGAATAAATCCCAAAAGGTTAAGGGGAATATAAAAAGTACTAACATCCTCTTATGGCTCTTTTATTTTTCCATGTCTATACAGTGGAAATGAACAGACCTTTTCTAGAACATAAATAGAACCCACAGGCTAGTTGCTGAGAAGAAATAATAATTGGTTGGGAGCAATTTACACAACAAAATGTTCAAATAGCACTTTGCATAAAATGGGTGGCTTGTCCTTTAAAGTGTTTTAAATGCTTAAATGGGGTGAGACTGAACACAAAATGTTAAGTGCTTTTTCCTTTTCTGGTGAGCACACTTTCACATGAAACTTTCTAAAGAGCGGGTACTGCTTGCACATGTTTTATTACTTATTTGTTTGGTTAGGGACTATTTTCCTTGGCTCATTTAACCCATTTCCACAGAAAATTCCATGATGCCTCATGTTTTCATAGTGAGGCTGATTTAGTCTCTCACTACTGTGTGACTGCCTGAATTTAAAAGCTTCTTCAGCTTTCCTGGCATTTACCAGAACAGCAGTTATCCACAGCACTCATAGATTTATTGTTAAGACATAAACTCAGCTCATAATATTTATATATTTCACTTTGTGCAGTGTCTTGCAAAAGCATAAATACAGTTTGAACATTTTCATATTGTATCATGCTGACAGAGTTTTATGGTATTTTGTGTAGACAAACACAGTGCGGTGTATACTTGCATTTATATTTAATATGCTTTGATATAAACCACTCCTTCCTAGCTCCGGCTGCATGGTTACAGTTTTTGTCCTGTTGGGAGGTGAACCTCCACGCCAGGGTCAAGTCTTTTGCAGCAGGTTTCCCAGGATCCAGTTCCATCCCTGCTCAATAGAATCATCACCATAGCATGATGGAGCCATGCCTATGTTTCACTATGGGGTGGTGTGTTTTCTTGCCACTTTTCCATAAAGGGTTTATGTTGTCATAACATTCTCAGACCTGAGCTGCAGATATCTGCAGCTCCTCCTGAGACATTCCCACCTGAGAGACAGTCTCTCCAGCATGTCCAGAGCCGATCCTCCTCCTAGTGGGACATGCCTGGAACACCTCCTGTGGGAGCCGTCTAGGCGGCATTCGGAACAAATGTCTGAGCCACCTCCGCTGGCTCCTCTCGATGTGGAGGAGCAGCAGCTCTACTCTGAGTCCCTCCCGGATAGCCATGCTCCTCACCCTATCTCTGAGGAAGTGCCCAGCCACCCTGTAAAGAAAACGAATTTCCGCCACTTAGAACCAAGATCTTGTTCTTTTGTCATGGCCATAGGTGAGAGTAGAAGCTAAACCGATTGGTAAATCGAGAGCTGAGCCTTTTGGCCCAGCTTTCTCTTCACCACATCAGATTGGTGCAGCGTAAGCATCACTGTGGCTGCCGCACCGATCCGTCCGTCCATCTCCCCCTCGGTACTTCCTATACCTGGTGAGAGCAAGCCTCCTTTTCCGTTCAGGAATCGTAACCTCAAACTTCAAAGAGCGGATCTTCGCAATCTGCTGCAAATGGCCACGGTGTATTGTATGCTGCAGGTCTTGGCAAGGGGGGGCAGCAGAACCATGTTGTCGGCAAAAAGCAGAGATGAAATCTGCTCCAGTCCCTGGCTGCGTCTAGAAATCTTGTCCACGCAAGTTATTAACAGGACCAGTGACAAAGGGGAGCCCTGTCAGAGTTCACAGTCTCAATATCCACAAGCTGATACCCACTCAGTGCAAACACCGAATTCAGACTATTCTCGGATACTGCACAGAAAAACAAGCGCAGACTCAAACATCACCGTCTGCGGAGCCACGTGGTGCACGTCTCTTCAACCGTTCCCCTGTCAGCACCAAATGGCCCTGTCGTTTCCCATTTTGTTCTGTTCTTTGATAAATGAGATGTCGAGCGCAAGATGTTTTTTGGAGTCTTCATCCAGGACTGGTGAAACTAAGGTTTCAATATGACAGATGCAGAAATGACTCTATCAGTCATTCCCACTTTCCGCTTACAACAAATAATTTTGAATTGTCTTTGCTAAGTTTTTTTCATGGCTGCACAAGCAGAATATAAAAGGTAAAGCTTCCATGTTTGGATGGGATAAAATGTGTGTTTTAAGTCTGCCCAACACAATGAGTTGGCTTAACCTGCCTCAGATTTACATCGTTTGGAGGAGACAGATCGCAACATTTAGTGAATATGTTCATCTCTCATGTCTTTCAGAAGTAAGTTTAGTTTGTCAAGTTTTTACTCCATTGCTGTAAAAGCAGCATGCCGGTGAGTTACAGAGTACTTCTTTCATCTTCTCCTATTTTTACAAGGTCTTTATCCTCCTCATGATGTCCCTTAATGGCACCTGACAGCGCAAATGGTCACTTTGATGTTCAGGAGAAGGGACGGTGTTCCTAAAGACTGCTGCGACACAACCACAGTGTCCAAGCTGCTTTCTTCCATCTTACCTTAGAGCAGAGCACGACAGAGTGGACAATGTTTCCCTGTCTTTTCTGTTACAGTAACATCCTGCAAAGGATGAGATTAAAGGTAATAATTACTGTCATTGGAATAGTTTTCTTTCTTAAATACGATATATCTTTATCTTACGAGTATTCCTTTACAGTTTGTTTTGGCTTGACGCTTACAAAGTCAATCAACATGTAAAGAAAAGAAAAGGAGTAATGGGAAAGATAGCAAAGAGTGATGACCTCAAATATGCATGTATAAACACTGACATCAATTCATAGAATTCAAGAGGAAATTGTTGTTAGTAAATTCTCCAAATCAAATGAGTTGTACTTATCCCGCAGCTTTGGGTTGTTGTCTTAATCTTTTTCATTATCTCTGTGAAAAACATGTTTTATCCAGAGACTGTTTTGATTAGAAGAAATCTTCTTTACCTATATACTCGCATGAATCTCTCTTTTACTTTTCCTGCTTAGCGTTGTGGAATAGTAAAAGTGCTTACACCATCCTTTTGCAGTAGAAAGGTCTTATTTTGTAATGAAAATTTTTTTTAGTGGTATAACATTTGCCTATTGCTACTACACACACTTTATTAACATTCACATATAGCAGTGCCTCTGGCTCCAAAGGGTCTTTTTTTGTCAAAAGGTATTTTTTGATATTACTTACCAGCTTTGAAAAGCAATAGAAAAGCTGTCATTTGTGCATGTTTCAAGCTGTTTCATAATTTTTAGGCTTTCTTGCTTTGAAAAATGATGACATATGTTCTGTGATCCTGACATATGTTTCACTGTGGGTTCTTAACTGCCTGAATGTTTTTTTTTTCAATTTCAGAAAGAAAGTATTTTAAAATCCTTTTTATAAAGTCACTCTCCTAAAATGATTATTTTCTACCTTATAAGTGACAGGCAGGTTTATGATGTTGAAACCCAAGCATATTCTTTATATTGTTCGATTTAATGAAGTCTCTTGGCAGGGTTTAACGAGACTGATTTAATTGGTGGAACCGCTGTTTCTGCTTCCTTTATGATTTCCAGTCCTAAATTTGGTAATCTTTTTTTCACCAGATTAAAGTAGTTTAAAATTTGGTTTACATAAGTAGGTGAGGTTTGATCACATTTTGTATCGGCCTCAGTTTTTTTCTTTTTTTTTTTATCTTGCTCACTAACAAATTAAAGCTGCTGGAGAGCACCCGCTCATGTAGAACTGACAACCCAGGGTCCAGACCAGGAAGCAGAGCCACAGTTTAACACACCTCTCTGCAGCTTCTGTACTGTTACCCACCCATTAACCTATTGAGACGGTGTCTTTCCCACGGCCAAAACTGAATAGATCAAAAACTGATCTAAAAGGAACAAATCATAAAAATTGAATAAAAATCAATACGGCTCACCCTGAGCCAAAAAATAAAACAATTAAATGTGGTCTATTAAATAGGTCTCTTCCTCCAAAGACTTTGTTAGTTAATGAATTGATTTCTGATAATCAGATTGATTTATTTTGTCTCACAGAAACCTGGCTACAAGAGGACTACGTTAGTATAAATGAGTCAACTCCCTCCAATTATTCAAATTTCCACATTCCCAGATCTGTGGGAAGAAGAGGAGGAGTGGGAACCATCTTTCAGTCTGATTTATTAATTAGTCCCAGGCCAACTAATAACTACAGTTCTTTTGAACATTTAACCCTCAGTTTCCCTCATCCAAATTGAAAAGCAATAAAACCTCTTCTGTTTGTTGTTTTGTATCATCCACCAGGCCTTTACACTCAGTTTTTGGATCAGTTGTCAGACTTCTTATCTGATTTGGTAATAAACACTGACAAGGTTATTATGGTGGGGGATTTAAACATTCATGTTGACACAGAATGTGATAACCTTAGTGTAGCTTTTAAAACCATCCTAGATTCAATTGGTTTTGCTCAAAATGTGCATAAACCGACGCACTCTTGGCTCCATACTTTAGACCTTGTGCTGACATATGGCATTGATTGTGAAGAATTAACAGCATTTCCTCACAACCCTGTCCTATCTGATCATTTTTTAATAACATTTGAGTTTAATCTGAGTTCTCCACCCCCAAAAGAGGGTTCCATTATAGTAGATCTTTATCTGACAATGCTGCATCAAACTTTAAAGAGTCTGTCCCCCTTTTAATATCGTCACTATTGCAGAAATACCCTGCAGATGACAGCAATGTTGTTTCTTCCCATTCACAAGTAGACGTCTTTGTTAACGGTGTGACTTCATCATTGCGTTCTGCATTAGACAGTGTAGCTCCCTTGAAAAAGAAGGTGATTATTCACAGGAAGCTGGCTCCCTGGTTTAATTCAGAGCTGCGTTCCTTGAAACACAATGTTAGGATATTGGAGAGAAAATGGCGCTCTACACACCAAGAGGAATCCTACCTAATCTGGAGGGACAGTCTATTGTTGTATAGAAAGACCCTTCGCAGAGTTAGAGCAGCATATTTTTCATCATTAATTGAGGAGAATAAAAATAATCCTAGATTTCTCTTCAGTACAGTTGCCAAACTTACTCAGAGCTGCAGCTCCGTTGATCCATCCATTCCCTTAGCTCTTAGCAGTAATGACTTTATGGGATTCTACATAAATACAATTGATTTCATAAAAAATAAAATAATTGGCTTCCTCCCAAACATGATTACCTCATCCTTAGTAAGTGAGGCAGCGTTGGAGGAATCTTTAGAACCTGCGCTGTGTCTGAACTGTTTAGAAGCAGTAGAGCTTTCTGAGCTATCTAAAATTTTCGCTTCATCTAAACCTTGTACCTGTATGTTAGACCCAATCCCAACCAAGTTGTTTAAAGAGATATTCCCTTTGATCAGTGGCTTTTAAAGTAGCTGTTATTAAACCTTTACTTAAGAAACGATCTCTTTATCAAGATGAGTTAGTAAATTACAGACCTATATCTAATCTTCATTTCTTATCTAAAATTCTTGAGAAAGTATTTGCTAATCAACTTTGTGAACATTTACAAAGTAATGACCTACTTGAGGAGTTTCAGTCAGGCTTCAGAGCTCATCATAGCACTGAAACAGCTCTGGTGAAGGTCACCAATGATATTCTCATGGCCTCAGATAATGGACTTGTGTCTGTACTTGTTCTGTTAGATCTCAGTGCTGCATTTGATACAGTTGATTACAATATTCTCCTACAAAGATTTGAGCATACTGTAGGGATTAAGGGGAAAGCATTAGGCTGGTTTAAATCTTATCTATCAGACAGATTCCAGTTTGTTCATGTTAATAATAAATCTTCTTCAAACTCTAGGGTCACTTGTGGAGTACCACAGGGTTCAGTCCTTGGACCAATTCTCTTTACTATATATATGCTTCCGATTTGCAAAATTATCAGACAGCATGGGATTAATTTCCACTGTTATGCTGATGACACTCAGCTATATTTATCCATAAATCCTGATGAATCCAATCAATTACTTCGACTGCAGTCATGTCTTGATGACATCAAAAGCTGGATGACTTTAAATTTCCTGCACTTATTCTGACAAGACAGAAGTTGTAATCTTTGGACCAGAGTCCTCAAAAAACAAACTTCTTAATCAACCAATTAATCTGGATGGCATTAAATTGGCCTCTGGTAATAAAGTAAAAAATCTTGGTGTTATTTTTTTACCAAGACATGTCATTCAAATCCCATATTAAACAGGTTTCCAGAGTTTCCTTTTTTCACCTCAGGAATATCGCCAAAATTAGAAAGATTCTGTCCAGGAGTGATGCTGAAAAACTAGTCCATGCATTTGTTACTTCAAGGCTGGACTATTGTAATTCTTTACTATCAGGAAGTCCACAAAATGCAGTTCAAAGTCTTCAGCTGATCCAAAATGCTGCAGCAAGAGTTCTGATGAAAATCAACAAGAGGGATCATATTTCTCCAATTTTAGCTTCCCTTCACTGGCTTCCTGTTAAATCAAGAATAGAATTTAAAATTCTTCTTCTAACGTATAAAGCCCTTAATAATCAAGCTCCATCATATATCAGAGCTCTGATTACCCCGTATGTTCCTAACAGAGCACTTCGCTCTAAGACTGCAGGTCTGCTGGTGGTTCCTAGAGTCTCTAAAAGTAAAATGGGAGGCAGATCCTTTAGCTATCAGGCTCCTCTCCTGTGGAACCAACTCCCAGTTTTGGTCCGTGAGGCAGACACCCTGTCTACTTTTAAGACTGATCTTAAAACTTTCCTTTTTGACAAAGCTTATAGTTAGAGTGGCTCATGTTACCCTGAGCTACCTCTATAGTTATGCTGCTATAGGCTTAGGCTACTGGAGGACATCAGGGCCTATTTTTCTCACTCTGCTGATTTCTACTGTTCTCCAGTTTTGCATTGCATTGCATTGAAATGACTGTTGTTTTCAGCTTTTAACTTTTTGCTCTCTCTGTTTTTTCTTCATAGTAGATACACCTATGTATCTTGTTAGCTGTGACATCATCCAGGGAAGACAGATCACCCGCTATTACCATCTAATGTTGAACAGATTACTGGATCAATGTGTTCTGTGCTTTTTTTTCTGTCTTGTGTCTCTGCTCTGTCTTCTCTAACCCCAGTCGGTCGAGGCAGATGACCGTTCCTACTAAGCTCGGTTCTGCTGGAGGTTTTCCTTCCTGTTAATGGGGAGTTTTTCTTTCCGCTGTCGCTTCATGCCTGCTCAGTATGAGGGATTGCAGCAAAGCCATGGACAATGCAGACGACTCTCCCTGTGGCTCTACGCTTCTCCAGGAGTGAATGCTGCTTGTCGGGACTTTGATGCAATCAACTGGTTCCCTTATATAGGACATTTTTGACCAATCTGTATAATCAGACCCAATTTGTAAAATATGATTGAATTTGACTTTGTAAAGTGCCTTGAGATGACATGTTTCATGAATTGGCGCTATATAAATAAAATAAAATTTAATTGAATTGAATTGAATTGCAGAGAGATAAATAAATAGAGAAAGGCCCATCATATCTTTAATAAGAAGGAAGTTATAAAATACAGTTCTGCTCAGCATAATAATCAGACAACACCAACCACATCAATTACTGTTTCTTTGGTGTACAAAGAAAAGGTTTACCGTATTTTTCGGACTATAAGATGCACTTAAAAATCCTTAAATTTGTGTGGCCAATATTGATCTCACAAATGATTGCTTGCAAATTTGATTCAAGTGTCATGAGTTCACACATTAGCCTGTCAATGTAATATTCAGCCTGCCTCACCGCAGTAGATGCCCATGTTGTGCAATTTAACCTACTTGATTATGAATATTGTTAATGATTATAATTGGATATAATAATTGATAATGTGTTATTTTAATCAAAGGAAAGCAACAAAGAAAAATGTTTCCAAATGGTTCTGATTAAGGGCTACCAGCCTTTAATGATTATAACTAGCAATTGGGTTTATTAATTAACAATTATTAACCTTATTTACCATGAAATGTGGATGTCTAGCCAGTTGTAAGACTGAATTAGACTTGCCACCAGTAAACGTTGATTACCATAAATTATAATTGCAATAGGAATTACTAATCATTAACTACAAGCAAAAGAAAAATGTCTCATATGTGTTTGTGTTGCGATTCAGAAACCCTTAGATTCATAAACCGTCCGTCCGTCCGTCCGTTGTCTTCCGCTTATCCGGGGTCGGGTCGCGGGGGTAGCAGCTTCAGTAGGGAGGCCCAGACGTCCCTCTCCCCAGCCACTTGGGCCAGCTCCTCAGGAGGAACCCCAAGGCGTTCCCAGGCCAGCCGGGAGACATAGTCCCTCCAGCGTGTCCTGGGTCTTCCCCTGGGCCTCCTCCCGGTGGGACGTGCCTGGAACACCTCTCCAGGGAGGCGTCCAGGAGGCATCCTGACCAGATGCCCGAGCCACCTCAACTGGCTCCTCTCGACGTGGAGGAGCAGCGGCTCTACTCTGAGTCCTCCCCGGATGACTGAGCTCCTCACCCTATCTCTAAGGGAGAGCCCAGACACACTACGGAGAAAACTCATTTCAGCCGCTTGTATCCGGGATCTCGTTCTTTCGGTCACGACCCAAAGCTCGTGACCATAGATGAGGGTAGGAACGTAGATCGACCGGTAAATCGAGAGCTTCGCCTTTTGGCTCAGCTCTCTCTTCACCACAACGGATCGGTACAGCGCCCGCTTCACAGCAGACGCTGCACCAATCCGCCTGTCGATCTCCCGCTCCATCTTCCCCTCATTCGTGAACAAGACCCCAAGATACTTGAACTCCTCCACTAGGGGCAGGACATCCTCCCCAACCCGGAGAAGGCACTCTACCCTTTTCCGGTTCAAGACCATGGTCTCGGATTTGGAGGCACTGATTTTCATCCTGGCCGCTTCGCACTCGGCTGCGAACCGCTCCAGTGAGAGCTGTAGATCACGCCCTGATGAAGCCAATAGGACCACGTCATCCGCGAATAGCAGAGACGCAATCCTAAGGTCACCAAAGCGGATCCCCTCAACACCTTGGCTGCGCCTAGAAATTCTGTCCATAAAAGTTATGAACAGAATCGGTGACAAAGGGCAGCCTTGGCGGAGTCCAACTCTCACCGGAAACGAGTCCGACTTACTGCCGGCAATGCGGACCAGACTCTGACACCGGTCGTACAGAGACCTGACAGCCCTTATTAAAGGGTCCGGTACTCCATACTCCCGGAGTACCCCCCACAGGATCCCCCGGGGGACACGGTCGAATGCCTTCTCCAGATCCACAAAACACATGTAGACTGGTTGGGCAAACTCCCATGCCCCCTCAAGAATCCTGCTGAGGGTATAGAGCTGGTCCAGTGTTCCACGGCCAGGACGAAAACCACACTGCTCTTCCTGAATCCGAGATTCGACTATCCGACGGACCCTCCTTTCCAGAACCCCTGAATAGACCTTACCAGGGAGGCTTAAGAGTGTGATTCCTCTGTAGTTGGAACACACCCTCCGGTCCCCCTTTTTAAATACGGGGACCACCACCCCAGTCTGCCAATCCAGGGGAACTGCCCCCGATGTCCACGCAATGTTGCAGAGCCGCGTTAACCACCACAGCCCCACAACATCCAGAGCCTTAAGGTACTCAGGGCGAATCTCATCCACCCCCGGAGCCTTGCCACCGAGGAGCTTTTTAACAACCTCGGCAACCTCAGCACCAGAGATGGGAGAACCCGACCCAGAGTCCTCAGGTTCTGCTTCCTCAATGGAAGACGTGTTGGTGGGATTAAGGAGGTCTTCGAAGTATTCCGCCCACCGACGCACGACGTCCCGAGTCGAGGTCAGCAGCACACCACCCCCACTGTAAACAGTGTTGGTGCTGCACTGCTTCCCCCTCCCGAGACGCCGGATTCATAAACCCTTAGAGACAATTGGATCACTGATATAAAAACTGCATACAACCACGATTAAAATATAAAAAATATATTAAACCAATAATTCCCTGTTACAGCAATTATTCTGATTAATACTAACACTACTTGAACACACTACTGAATCAAAACAACACAACATAAAAGAAGAAAAATAAAATGACAAAGCAAAACGGCAAAGTCATGAAACTTGGATACAATAGTATTTAGTAATTTCCTACTTAAATACGCGTCACTTAATTAAGCATTGAATAAATACCATCAAGGCAGTACCAAATGATGTAAACAGCATTGAAATGGATCTGGCCAATGCTTGGAGTGATGGTTTTTCAAAACACAGGCCTGATGCTAGTAGCTCCCATTAGCTACAGAGAGCTTCAAGCTGCTAAGCTAAAACTCAAGATGGCGACCACTCAGGCGATGAGCTAGCCCTTAGCCACAATTAGGTGACCTAAGCACGTAGAGCTACCGAGGGGCAGCGAATTCGAGACAAAGGCTACTAGCTGACCCAATGTTTGAGCTTCAAACAAAATCCCCATGAAAATCCAACGCAATAGAAGAGAGCGAGAAGAGAAAGAAGGAAAAGGGAAATTGGAACCTAACAATAACGTTCAGAATAATAACCCTAAAGCTGATGGCACGGCTTGTTCAGAATAAAAATGATAAAATTCAGAATAATAACCAATCGACGGCGCCGTGGCTTCACAGTAACCAAATAAAAAGAAACACAGGAAGTAGCTTATCGCATGAATCCAGTCACAACACGTAAAACATTCAAAGACAGTCCAACAACTCCTACTGGAGTAAAACTAAACGTATCTCTAACGACCTCTGCCCAGTCAAGTATTTATTTCTATATAAAAAATGAAAGGGGTTCTTTTGTGGTGCTACTCCTGGGGATAGAAGAAATTGGTCTGGTCATAGCATGACTCATTATCACGTCTTGCCTTCTTCGGCGATGTTTGGCTTGCTCCGTGTGTAGCGGTCTTAGTGAACTGTTCGGCCAAAACAGGAAAAGATGGGTCCTCGTCTATCAATGGAAAGAGGGGGGTACTTCTTCTTAGTTTCTTCTCGGTTGTGCGCTCCGATGGGACCTCGCTAACCAATCTCACAACAAGAGGTAAGATAGTTTGTGGCTTTTTTCCAGCAAATTGTCGACCACCGGTTCCATCACGTGTTCCAACATGAGGGATTTCAGCTGATGGGTGCTCTTCAACACAGCTGTGCTGTTTGAAGGACCAGTGCCTTTATTTGCGCAGTAGTTTTATCACCTCGGAGATGTGGTCTCAAGCCGTGTTGCATGCTGGGAGGCGTAGTCCAATTGGCCATTTTACATCATAACACCCACAACCGGCAAGATAAAGTGCCCAAGATGCTGATAGATTTCTTGCAGATGATATTGCATGATTGTTCTATCACAGTGCAGCCATCAATAATAATTTTTTTTAAGAAACCAAGAGGCTTACAGTCTCTTACTTCTCTGTTTAGTTATTCTAAATGCCAGAATTCATCATTTTCATTGGCTGACTTTATGCGCATTGGGAGTAATTAGGTGGCTACTCCTGGTAGTCACCAGCTATCCTTCAGGACATTTCACTGTGAGCAAAAACAACTGCAGCCAGGTGCGGGTGTATTTGTATTTATTTATTTTTTTTGGCCTTTCTTCTTGTACAGCACGACTCAGGAAAGGAGCTCTTCTACAGGCTGTCACACTCATTAAAAAGGCCACCCCATGACAATACTAGGGACCACTCCAGAACCACAGTGTACACTCCTTCCTGCTCTCTTGTGCTGCTGGTGCAGGCATTTCTCATTGAAACCAGAGGCATTACGGAGAGTGACAATGACTTACATAAGTAATCCTTCAGACTGCAAGCAAAATGCTTGACTGCAACGGTTTGCAACCCCTGGCAAAAATGATGGAGCCAGCACGTTCAGGCAGGTGCTTTTTACTTTGTAGCTTTTTTTCCCAGACAAAATAACGTTAAAAACTCCAACAGAAAATTATTAGTGGGCGTGAAAAAAAAAAACTGTATATAATGCTTGAAATGATGACATGTTAGGTCAAGCATTTTCACAGTACAACAACACTGTATTTGGTCAAATATTTAAAATAACAATGTAGAGCATGATCTAATTGCTTTTATTAAATGCAGAAAGGGAATTATTATTCTTAGTGTTGCCAAACTAATATATTAGTTTACATAGTCTGTAAAAAAAAGAAGTTTGGTTTCTGTTCTTTTTTGCATCTTTATAAGAATGGGAAAGGAAAACAAGGTTTGGAAAAAAATAGATATTTATACACTTTATTCCCTACTCCATTGCCTAAATGGGCAGCTCTCAAACCTTTTGTGTTGTGTCCCCCTTTGAAGAATGAAATGTTTTCAGCATTTTCTCTCTCTGGAAATACATAAATATTTGCCTTATAGTCCCAGAGAGAGGAAATTTGTCTCTGGCAGTGTGCAGCCACACTAAGTGGCAGATGGGGATCAATCTATGGTCAAGGGAGCCAGAGTGACAGAGTTTCAAACCAGCGACCTTTGCGGTTTCTCCACATACAAACACCCGGCTGCCTAACCACCACTCCCACAGATGGCACATGTTACTTTTAGCTTACCCTGAACCTCATCATCAATAAAATACAGAGACCTGAACTAGACGAGCTGAAAATATGGGAAATATCTAGACACCAATCCCTTAGACAAACTAGTCACATTAAGTTTTATACTCTTTCAGGAGTTTATTGATATTTCTCCAAAAACATTCATAGCGACATTAGCTCAATGCAGTGAAGCCGTTGCTCTGAGGATTACCCAGAATCCCTTGCTACTCATACTACTTACTGCAGATACACTCCAAACAGCAGATGGGGCTCATTTAGCAGGCTTTATTTATAATGTCTCAGGATTCTAGGTCCTGTGCTGTTGAACAACAAAGATAAGGCAGGGCAGATCATGTTTTTCAGCAGGCCCTTCATGCCCCACCTACGGGGCATTCCCCATAGTCTGGGAACAACTGGCTTAATTGTTGTGTCCTTGCTACCGACCTTGGTTGGTTGTCCTCACATGTTTCTAGGACAAAGGAGAACTAAAAAGCCAGAACCTTGATATCAGAGATTTGCCAATGCTTAGAGACAAGGCCCCATCCTGCAAAGCTGATCAATTGCTATTCAAGAATTTGAATCTGACTGAGAAATCATATTTTAGAGAAATCTGTGCCAGAAAGAGTTCAAGCTGTAAGAAATGCCAGTTGCAATGTTTATATTGGTTTATTATTTACAATTTTTGCTGTACTTCACCTAAAAAGCCAATAATTGCATTAATAACATCTTTATTTTTAGGTCAATGATGTCAATGTCAAGACCAGAACGTTAGCATCACTCCCACCTCATCATTTCTCACTCAGTCTCTGGTCTAATAAATTCATTTGGGGTGCAAAATGCTAAACATCTTGCTATTAAATGGGAAATAAATAGACTTCAATGAGTCCACTTCACCACATTATTTTATTATGTGATTATTACCAGTTACGGCAATGCTGATTAGCTAATGATTTGAACAGTTTTTAAACATAAACAATTTCCTTTTAAAAAATGACCAACTTTTCAAAGAAGCAAAAAAAAAAAAAACATCAACAACAAACAAAAACAAAATCTTTTCTTAAGAGAAAAAATGCAAAATGAATGAATTGTTGCTTATTAATTATGCCACTGAAATTAAAGCAGTGGTTTGGAGTTTTTGCTAACTCCACTCTTCAGAATATTCAGTACTGCAGTTAAGTTGGAACAAAGAATATCTGTCATAGCTTCACTTTTTAAGATACATTTTTTAATCTCTCTATCTGAGCCCGTTTCAGATTGTGATGTACCGGGCCTTGCAAAAGTATTGATGCAACTTTAACTTTTGCTCATTTACTCAAGTTAGGGCCACAAACGTCAATGTCTTTTTTTAGTTTTCTCTGATAGACCAACACATAATTGTGAAGTTGTGGGAAAAAGTTACATAGTTGTCTCTTAGAAAAATAAAATAAGTGTTTTGTGTATATGTATCTTGCCCTCCTGAGACAAAACTTTATAAAATGGCCCTTGTGTAGTGTTGGTTTTCCACTAAACATACTGTTCTGCATGTAGGCCAAAGCATACAGAATAGACCAGTTCATTGTTATTGTTTTGATGCGGGTTTTTCGCGCATGCGCGCCGGATTGGTAGGCGAAAAGCGAACACAATGGCGGACGCAAACAGAGAAACTGACGAGTTCTCCGCGTATTTTTCTTCTTTAGATAACGTATCACAAGATCGTTTTAAGAGTAAGTTGATGGTTGATGGTATCAGATTGCCAGATCCACACAGCAAAAGCCTGAAGGGACGGAGCGAGTCTGTGAAATGCTGGCCAAGGGTTCAGTACCGCGACACAGCTGCTTTATAAACACGCAGGCCAGTACGGACAAGAGAGCACGAAAGCCCCTGAAACCACTGGACGGCTACAATTATTTTATAAAGGGACATTAAGCGGGTCAGAAAATGGATGGATGGATGTTCAGACATGTTTGTGTAACATAAAGCGGAGTCGGACACAGACCGCGCCTCAGCAGAGAGGAAGACCCGCCACCGGTAGGTTAAAAAAAAACATTGTTCATTACGGATTATTTTGGTTTTTATGTCTTGTTAAAATGGGTGGGGGTGTCGGCGACGTTGTAGCGTAAACACAGACGTAATAGCGCACGAGAACAGGCGTGTAATGCAGCCGCTGTCTGGTGCACATTATTGTACACTGACTGCACGAAGAAAACTAAAATGATGCGGCGTGCTGCTGCTGCTGCTGCTGCGCATCGCCTCCGCTTCTCCTGGCCCCGTCTAGCGATCGCCACCTCCCCTCCACCGCTATTTAAGTAGAACAATGACTAGTGCAGAATTAAGTTTTTTCCGGTATTTACCGGAGATGAAGTGTAGACTGCAAATTCTGTCGTAGTATGATGGCTCCCCAAGTCCATTGGGAGTGTCTGCCTGCGCTCTTTTCATTGAAAATATCCATTTCTTTCTTCTTTCTTCGCCCTTCGGTAAACGACAGAAACGTACATCCGACGATTTGGAATGCCTCTCTGTGCAACCGGGAGCACAACCAGTGGTAGGCATTGTTTAGATTACAAAAATAAACTAACTAAAAGTACGCTCTAAATCACCCGTTTTGTCACAGTAGTAGACGAGAACAGTACTTTTTTTGTCTACCAGCGGGACCCGGATGTAGCGCTGACGTCACGCGTGAACTGGTCTATTATGGTTGCCATATTCCCTTGTTCCACATGTCTTCTGGGTTGTTGGCTTGCCTTGTGCTCATGACCTCTTACGGCTTGCTTTTAACTACGGCTTTATTACTACCACTCTTACAGAAAGGTTACATTGTTAGAGGGCTCAACTCATAGTTATCGTGTCAACAGATTGTCCCACCTGAGCTGTGAGTTACCATGGACATCATAGCTGCTTCAGTCTGCCAGTTGAGGTAGTCAGCCATGGCTGATGATAGATGGACAGAGCTCTGTGAGATGCTTAACGCGTTTGATGATGAGTTATTACCTAATCCTGCTTTACAGTTCTTCACAACACTCTCCCCGAGTTGTCTGTTGTCTTGCTTAGTCTTGATGATGCTGTTTGTTCACTATGGTTCTCCAACAATCCTCTGATGCACAAAGGCTGACAGATTGGGTGATTTCTTAGGTCTATTGTTTGCACTTATATTTGGGGCCTTCAGTTAGTGGGATGACCAGATAGATGCCAGCATTTACCGATTCTCTCCAAAGTGTATTTAAACAATATTAAGATAATCCAGAAACAGTTGGGGAGTATGGCAAGGAATATTTATTGCAGGTAGTTAAAGAAAATACAAGGCCTGAAGTGGCAGGTGCAGCTTTAAAGAAAGGAAATATGACATATTGAGATTCAAGACATGCTGGAGTTAAAAAAGTTTGACCTTTTAAGTCGAATATTTACTCCTGATGCCATATTGGATCACCTGTTTTTGATCATTTTGTTAGTAAATAAAGCCTCTCGTGTTTATTTATAATAAAAACGAAAGTACGTCACTGCCCATGCGCAGCAGGGGATAAAACATGGAAGCGGCTAACAGCTATTAGCATCTCCCAGCGAAACAATGAAGAAAGGTCAAAGATCCAGTGGAAAAATTTATGATTCCAAGAGAGAAAAGACTGGAATGTCGCTGGGAATACAGTATGAACATTGGTGTTCACTGAAGCAGACGCTAAACCTGCCGAGGCTCAGATGTGTCAATCAGAACTCTGATGTTCTGATATGAGGCTCTTAAAATGTTTGTGGATGGGTGTATTTAATTATTAACGGTTGGTCTTCGATCACGCCGAGACGCCACTTTGCTGCGAGGCATTTCAGAAGGTCAGACTCAGTCTGGCACTATTTACAAGTGATTTCTTAATAAAGCAACCGACATTATGATAGTTCTGTGATACTGCCTGTAGATGGCGCCACGTCTGTTTAGATCTGCTCATCGTGCCTGGTCCTGGGTTCTATTTAGCCTCAAAAATGACACTATCAGGATGGATGCTTGGTGTATATGACCTTATTTTATCAAAATAAACTGTTTTTTTTAAAGCATATATTGTGGCCATATACCTTTAAATTACCTTATTTTTCCTTGCACGTAAATATTCAGAATATGACAGTAATAATTGATGCCTGCACTCTCTTTAAAATCACCTTTCTCCATCAGCAGATTTCTATGAGACCCCTTTGGTCCCCTCCCTTTCTTCAGTCACCACCACAGCTGCATTTATCAGGGGACTGAAACGGGCCTTTTGAGGGAATATAGTGTTTTGTCTGGGATTCATTTGGGGAAGGGGGTGGGTCTCCATATGCATTCTACCGTCCTACCTTCATCACTGTTCTGCCCCATCGCGGATGATCATCCAGCACTCTCGGCCACTCGCTGCACCGTTCGGCTCTGGCGGACCGGTGCACACAACGTCAAGCACGCCTGATTCCGCGAGGTTTTCAAACAAAGCCTGTTGCCATGGTGACCCCCTCCCAGTGTAATAGATTTTATGGCAGCGAAGCACATAATGCACCAGCAGCAAGTCATCTCATCTCAAACGCTCACTGCGTCGTGCGAATGTTACGTAATTTTAGCCAGCTGAACACGTCTAAGCCCATGGAACAAAAACGGACCTAAAACTGTGGCTGGATGCTGAGATGGGCATCTGTTGCCGCTGAGCCCTCCCCTCCAGTTCAACTTCTTTTCACTTTCACTTTTTCTCTGCTCCTGCAGGGGAATATGGTCCCTGCTCTTCTCACATTTCCTTAAAATAATGCGGACCCTAGGGGGCGTTTTAGCCCCGTTTCCTCACGGTGGATGGGTTAGTTGAGGTCTAGAAGTGGGGAACTGAAATCCATCCCCTCTTGCTCAGATAGAGTTGGTTAAACCAGACCTCGCTGTTTGGTGGCCATTGCACGCGTTTGTTTTTATCCTATTGATCCAGTGTTATCTGAAGAACACAGTGATAGACAACAGGCAGCGAAATTACTGATTCCGGTACATGAGAAGATAAAATAGCTCACCATGACAACACTGGTGTTGTCGAACTTGAGCCGTAATGACAGCTGGTACATAAGAGGATCCTTAGCATGAGATTTTTCTTTTTATGCAATAATCACCCGAAAGGATCCACTTTTGCAAAAGCTCTGCATATGGAAGCCGACATTAACGGACAGAGTGTTTTCGCCTCTGCAGCTGCAGCAAAGGGTTATTTCAAGTCAGCCGCAGTCTAAAAATAGAACGCTTCTCTCGCCTGGCTCTGTGCAGAGCTCCATGGATCTCCACCCTTAAGCTCCTGCACGTGAGCTAAAAATAGCTCCTCTTTTTAAACCCACACACGCGTGCACATATTTTTGCCACTTTCTCCGCTCTCAGCTTCTCCCCGATGATGAAACGCAGCTAGCAGTTGTTGAGGGAGGCAGAACAACTCTTACAAAATTGTTCTGCAACGTGCAATTTGGTGCATAAGAGGAATCTTGCAGACCGAAGCACGGCTATAAAGATAAATGACAAAACATTTTCCTAAAGAGGAGCTATAAACCTCTCGCCCGCACGCACCTGTAACAATGCGGCAATAATATGCTGGAAGCGGCTGCTGGAAAACAGAAATTCATCATCACAATCCCGTTTTATTTCTGACTGCTGTTCTACCTTAATGCTGCTGTCTGTGTAATCTGGTTTCCCCGCATCTGCACACCTCTGAGGTGTTTGAAGCACAGACGGGCCAGATGAGTTTCGCAGGCCTGGCCGCTATGATGACTCATGGCTCTGTGGTGATCCGATGAAAGCGGCCCCATATGCTTTAATGTGATTACCATGTACTTTTTGGTCTGAGGCATCGCAGCATTTAATTAGGAAGGGGTCATTTTGCTGTGACTGGCTGAGCCTAAGCTGGTGTTACTGCTGCCATTAGAAGTGGCTTTACTGCCGCAGCTCGTTGCAGGATGGCGTTAATTAGCGGGACTGTGTCAGAGGTCACATGAGTGGTTACGATGACATTTGGCGATACAGTGTTGTGTTGCTTTTAGATGTGTTTGAAAAAGAAAAAAAGAAGAAGCTGAAGGTCCTTGACTCCAATCTTCATTAGCCTCAGCTCTCTGCTTGACAATTTTCTTGTCTACCCTTGAAGCTGTTCTTTCTTCTTAAAAACGTATTTCCACTTATAAAATTACTTTGCAATTGCTCTTCAGTTTGGATACGCGCTAAATCGGCCGCAAATGTTAAATGGTTTTTAATCAGGGCTTCAGCGCAAAAGCTGGGTTGTTTTATATCTTGTTTAAACATGGTTGGTGTGTTTCCCAGCTTTGTTCTCACTGCTGCCACACAGATGGAAAAGTTTACTGTAGGAACTGTGACTGTATGCTTGAACTGGTTTCAGGGTTAGGTGGGACTGAAAACCTTATATCTTCTACCTCTATTAATTTGTGTGCGCAGCAATAATACAATCAGTTCGGATGTCTTCTGCTTGTATCAGAAACGTTGGAATAGGTGGTGTTTGTTAGTGCTAAGCAGGGTAAAATGCTGAGAGATCACCATTCCTTCTTTTCTTTAAATCTGTCAAAACTGAAAGCTTTCACCTTTTGTCACTATAAACGCATCAGCAAACATTTTCTTTCATTTGATTTGATTTCAATGCAGTACAAATTAAAGGTTAGGAGAAATACCTTTTTTTTTAGTAAGTTTAATTTTATTTTTGAAATCAACGGTCCTTTTGTCTAAATGCGGCTTTACTTCTAAAACCTTCTAAAATCATATTTGGCCTTTCGGTACCCACAGCGTCGCTGCTTTGGATTTGGTTAACTTTGAGCCTTGTATGAAAGCAAATGTCTCCTACTGAACAGGGATGTTCATTATTTACCAGATTTGAAATGATGGCCCATGGTTTTATCAAATGATCTGTCACCTAATACATTAAGAATAAATATATAATAAATATAGAGCCCTCCGGTTGATCTTGACACCCGGGCAATGTATGTTAGGCCCACGGTAGCAACTCTTGGTTTTAAGACAATGATTTTAAACTCAACAGTCAAATAAGGGCCACATGGAAGTCTAGTTTTTATCATTTGAGAGAAATGGCAAAAATAAAACCCATCCTTTCAAGGAAACAGTAATCCACACTTTTATTTCAGCGCGATGGGATTACTGTAATTCCCTTTATCTCAGCGTCAGCTAGTCCTCACTTGCTCATCTGCAGCTGGTGCAAAATGCTGCAGCACTTCTTTTAACAGCAACACGTAAAAGGGAGCATATTGCTCTGGTCCTGGCTTCTCTTCATTCACTCCCAGTTCATTTTTAAATCCTTCTGTTTGTTTGTAGGTCTTAAATAACATGGCCCTCTTCACCACTAATACCCCTAATCGGTCTCTTAGGTCCGCTGACCAGTTGCTCCTGGTGGTTCCCATCTCGAGGAGACAGGGGCTTCTTCTTTTTAAAACTTGTTTGAAAACTTACGTTTACTCACTGGCCTTCAACCCAACTGAGATTTGATTTTACTTAATCTGTGCTTGTATTGTTTTGGATCTGTTTTTGCATTGTTTTATTGTGTTTCGTAGCAAGTTTCTTTATTTATCTTATTCCTTAGTGTCATTTTATTACTTTTGATGTTCAGCACTTTGTGTCAGCTGTGACTGGTGTTAAAGCGCTTTATAGATAAAAGTTGATGATGACGATATAATGAATATATGTCAAGAGTGAGCTTAGCAACATTAAAGAAAATGTTTTGTTTTAAGACACTAACAACACATTTTTGTACCTTTTTTTCATGTTCATCGAAAATGCTTTTAGACTTCTGACACATCTTTGTATTTTGTATGCCCATCATTCTGTAGCTAACTCACTGAACAAATGCACGTCGTTAAATACATCTTTTATGTCCAATTATACCTATTTTTCCTCTTTTTCTCTGCCAATATTAACCACTTTTGTACTCACCGTAGTGACAATCCTTAAGTTTTTCACATATTCTCATGCTGATGTTCTGTTTCTTACAGAACCAACCATGGCTGGTCTTAAGATAAGTCAAAACTACGTCATATGTGTGAATTTTTACCTGAAACGCTTCATATTTCTACTTGCCAAGCCATTAAGAAAACTTTTTATTTATTTAGCTGAATTCTAAAATCAAATAATGTACCACACCAAACTGTCATAGGACTGTCCGTCTTATGGGTGTGTTCTTTAACATTTAACATTGGTATTCCTCATGATTAGTACATAATCCTGAATTTAATTTCAACTTTGTTCACAAATTGTGTTTTTTGACTAGAGAGGCACCCACCAGCTTATTTCACTTGTTGAACCTTGCCTTTTTAGTACTGTAGTCCATGCGTGCAGTTTGTCCACCAATATGGAATCAGTGCAAACAAATGTGCAAACGACCCCTCTCCTCAGAACAAGAAATTGTGTTGCCAGGTTCAGTTCAGCACTGATGCTGCAATTGATTTTATTAATCCCATTTTAGATTCTCTTTGTATAGGGTTAGTGACCTGCAGTCTTTCCTGGTTGCCTTTTATGTACTGTACATCTAATCCATATAGAAGTAAAGGTAGCAGAAATTCCCTCTGGGCTACAAAGAGATTCTTACGTTGCAATAACTTGAGTAAAAATCGGACGGTCTCAATGAACTTAAACAGAAAAGCAGCATCTATTCTAACTGCTGCAAAAAGATGTTACTTATTATTACAGTTCTAATAATATCCCTGACATTTGTCTGTCGTTTCTATATGTACACTTAATCAAAAATACAGAAATTCCTTCTAAATTTAGAAGCTTTTAAATAAACACGTATTGAACAGAATATCATTTTTGCTGTACTGCTCTTTGTAGAGCAAGTGGGTTGTTCTGTGACAGGCAGTCAAAAAGCAGTTATGTAGCATTTTTTCCTACTTTTATTCAGTCAAACTATTTTAAAAGGAAGCCTTTCCAAATGTCCTGTTCTGACACGCCAGCCAACATAACATCACAGAACATAGATGAACCCATTTCTGAGTGTTGTTCGGCATGCTTTCGGCAACAATACACCTCTGCTCTGCCTCTTTCTGCACCGAGAAGCCAATTCATTGTGAGTCATCGAAATACTGAGGCTCATATAGACGAGGAAAAAAAAAAACATGAAACAAAAATAAATCTGTTGATCATGAAAAAAACAAAAACATCGGGATGGTGTGAACATTCACCGGCTAAAATATGTTGAGACAAATGACCTCGCTATTTGCATCCATGAGTGTGACTAATATGATGCGCTTCCCATGAACCCATAAACACATGTCAGAGAGGACTTATTTACACTTCCATCAAAAAGTGCGGCTCTTTTTTAATTTCTACTATAATAGGTGGATTATTTTCTGGAAGCTTACTGTCTAATAGCATTTCTTATCTTTGATGCTCCTCAAAGTCCTGCCGTCTCTTAGTTTGGACATCCACAAACATTATCAGGTTTGAACACATTTAAGCACATCTTGTTAATTCACTGCAGTGACAAAGGCTTTCATTAATGCTAACAATAGCTTTTCACAAAATCCTTCTTCCCTAAATCTTACCAGAATGTAAATAACTTATCAGAATCAGCTTTACTCGGCAGGTATGTGTACAGAAAGGAGGAATTTGACCCTGGATTGTACACTGCTCACAATGTAATGTCTTACACAGTAATACAATGACCCAGTGCTCCAGTAATAAAAATCAAACACAATCTGCAGTATAGAGAACACACAATGAACAGATGGACACAGACAATATTGCAATGGTACAACGAGCAGAGTGCAAAGTATGCAAACGTAAATTAGTCTAACCAGCATTGTTATTATGTACATGTCTGAGGTGGAAGTGATGTCCAGGTGCAAAGGCACATACAGACATCCATGTCCACCGTGTGAATACTGAGAATGCTGGAATGAATAAGTATTATATGCAGTGTTATGTAGATGAGGTATGTGGATTTGTTATTACAGTATTTACAATATGAACAGTATGAACAAAGCTGAAATGGAGAATACTTCTTTAATAACTGGTCAGTGGTAGCAAGTAGACGGGTGGCTGAATAGAGGCAGATACACTGGATTACTGCACAGGAGTTTAGTTTTTTGATACTCTGAGTAAACGGTTCATTACAGTGAAGGCTTGTGGGAAGAACCAGTTCTTGAGTGTTGGTTTTGCCGTACAGTGCTCTGTAGCACCTTCCGGTGGGAAGAAGTTGCAACATGTTGTGACCGCAGTGACTTCTTCTTGCCTGTTTCTTAACTTTGGAAATGTACAAATCCTGAATGGAGGGCAGGTTGGCAGTGATGATCTTTTCTGCAGTCCTGACTGTTTGTTGCAGTCTGGCCCTGTCCTTTTGTGGCAAATCCAAACCAGACAGAGATGAATGAACAGAGGGCAGACTGGATGATGGCTGTGTAGAAGTGGATCAGCAGCTCCTTAGGCAGGTTGAGCCTTCTGAGCTGGCACAGGAAGTACATCCTCTGCTGGGGGGGTTTCACGATCATCTCCATGGTTTTGAGCATATGAAGCTCCAGGTTGTTGTGGCTGCAACAGAGAGCCAGCTGATCAACACCAGTCTCTCAAAAGACTTCATTGCTGCATATGTCAGGGAAACAGCTCTGTAGTCATTTAATCAAGAGATGGAGTTTGTTGTTTTTTTGGAGAATGGGGTGATTTTAGAGCATTTGAAGCAGGAGGGACTTTCATATGGCTTCAGTGATCTGTTGAAGATCTGTGCGAAAATGATGCCAGCTGGTCTGTGCAGATTTTTGGGCAAGATGATGACACACCGTCTAGACCGGGAGCTTTCCTGATCTCCTGCCTCTGGAAGAGCTGGTACACATCCTCCTCAGAAATCGTGGCTGCATGTGGGGAGTCGGAGACTGGGTGAGAGCATGGCAGTCGGGGGAGGTGACTGTTTGAAGATGGTGTTGGAGCAGGAAAGAGGTTTAAATGGGGCTCATCAAACCTACAACAGAAACCATTCAGCTTGCTAGCCAGTCGTTGGGTGCCAGCAGAGTCGAAGGATGGGCTCCTGTAGTTGGTAATTGTACGCAGGCCTCTCCACATTGACACAGGCTTGCTGACTGGTTTTCCTAGCTTTTCAGCGTAGCATCTCTTTGCTGCGTGGATCTTGGTGTGTTCCTGGCCTGGTTGTACAGGACTCCGTTCCCACTTCTGAAGGTCTCCTCTGCCCGAGTTTCACTGTAAATCAGGATTTTTGGTTGTTGTATATGCAAAAGGTTTTAGTCCTCCCAAAAACTGATGTAAGATGTTACAGTGTCAGTTTGTCCAGGTCAGTGGCTACAGCCTCAAAACCACTCCGGGCAGTAGAGTCAAAGCAGGCCCGGAGCTCCAGCTGTGACTCGTCAGTCCATCTTTTCACTGTCTAAGGCTGCACTGGGGACAAAGCGGTAGGCGTCTTTTAATGGAGTGTAGTAGTGATCCAGCATGTTAGTGTCCCTGGTTGGACATCTAATATGCTGACTGTACTTTGGACGTTCATGGCTGAGGTTTGCTCTGTTAAAGCACCAAGAACAGTGATCAGGGAATCTGAATGTTTTTTCTGCCCATCAGTTATCTGGTGGCCAGGTGGAGTAACGCCTTACTAACACTGGCCTGAGGTGGAATGTGAACAGCTACCAGGGCGAGCCAGGAAAACTCCTGCAGTGAATAAAATGGCTTACAGTTAATGAGTAATGTCTGTAAAAGCGGGCTTCTTGATTTCTTCAACATTGTGATATCTGAACACCAACCCTATTTAAATCACTGTCAGGTTTTCTGGTCTAATGACACACTTTCTTTTTGCTTTGCTTTCTGACAACTGAGGTTAACTGAAATAAATCCAGTTAACCTCTAACAAATCTTACTAAAAAACACCTATTGGACTATCTTACATCAACTCTCTGTGTTTGACAGGAAGCACAAGAAAAGCCAAATTGTATGTCATCAGTGGGTTAATAAGGAACGGGAGCAATGAGACGACATAATTGAGGGTCGTACAGAAACACTTTCCGGGGTGTCAAGATATCCGATAATAGGTTATGATGGAAAGGTTTATATACAGCTACAGTCTGCAGATCCATTCTTATTGTGAAGTCTAAAGTCAACAGGAAATACTGAAGGCTGTGATCAGGGTCCAGGGAGCTTGGTTGTATTTATGAAATAGCATTTTGGATGTCTTGTGAATATTCATCGGCGTTCCATCAATGCCAGCCACAAATTAATTCAGTTCAAAATAATACATAATTGCTCTTTTCTAAGTTGAACGTTAACAAGATGTATCTTAATGTATCGGCTCTGTGTAACAAATGCAGGGACCTGGGGTCTCATTTATAAAACATTGCATAGAATGAATACTAAAAGTGTACGCCAAAAAAAAATTCAGATTTATGAAACCATGCACACACACACACACACACACACACACACACACACACACACACACACACACACACACACACACACACACACACACACACACACACACACACACACACACACACAATTTTCCTTTATAAATCACAGCTGTACCTGAACGTTTGCACCTGGTTCTGCCTCATGTTCAGCCCTCTACACGCCAGATTCAACCAGAAATGGTCAATGCAAAGCACCTCATGAATGTTAATGTGTATTAAAAATGGGTCAGGGGATTGTTTTTTATAGTAAAATGACAGAGAAAACGCAAAGAACCTGTGAAAAGAAATTCACAGAGAGGAGTTTATTAAATGGTTAAACAGATGTAAAAGCACAGATGTTGGCCACATTAAAAAGGGTTGCTGTTTTAAACGCCCATTGACAGCCTCACACCCTCCTCCATGTTGAATTTTCATTTGAGGCTTTGCGTTCAGTGCAATATATATATATATATATATATATATATATATATATATATATATATATATATATATATATATATGAATGATATGGATGCATAATTACGTGACAGATCGCAATTACGATAATCTATCTCTAGATAGATTACTAGATAGACTTAGACTTAGACT
The DNA here is from genome assembly GCA_037039145.1 of Fundulus diaphanus. Taxonomy (NCBI): domain Eukaryota; kingdom Metazoa; phylum Chordata; class Actinopteri; order Cyprinodontiformes; family Fundulidae; genus Fundulus; species Fundulus diaphanus. Next base: position 15,342,902 of record CM073135.1, read on the forward strand.
TAGACTTAGACTTAGACTTAGACTTTCTTTATTGTCATTTTGTATACACAGAGTGGATACAGAACGAAATTTCGTTTTTACACAGCTCAGAAAGATTGCAGTAACTCTACAGGATACCTTGCGGTGAATTACAGTACAGGATAAAGTGCAGTGATAAATCGCAGTCACTTCCAGGATAAGTTTCAATTGACTTCCGGATAAAGTGCAGCAGTGAACAGTAGGCAGTTGAAATGTAAACAGTGTAAAACAAATGTAAACAAATACGCAGTAAGGTGCAGCAATGATTTAAAAGTAGACAGTTGCATTGTACACAGTTTTGCAGTACGTTTCCCGGTAAGGTGCAGCAGCAATTTTGCAGGATATAATACAATGTGCAAGTGTGCAGATGTGCAAATCAGCGAATCGAATGTGGTACACAGTCCGTTTTTATAGGAGCTGTGTTCGGCTGCTGCCGCCAGGGGCGCCGCCGGAAGAAGTTGCTGATAGAGCATGGATGGATGGATAGGATAGTAAGCTTTACATTTTCTTTAATCAAAATGGTCTTAAGTTTATCAGGAAAAAAAGTTGCCTGCTTTTAGTGAACAACGCTTTCTCTACGCGTATTTCAAACACGTTATTAAAGTTTTGGTGTAAAATTAAATATTGTTTAAGGGCTTCGGCACATTGTGTCTGGCAGGTATTTTTAGCTTTGAGTAAAAACGAGTCAAAAGTTCGACAGGAGGCTTTTTCAGCTGTGTTGCTTTACAATGACGCTCTTCTCTGTATAAAACTGAAAAAAAAAACACAAAAAGCTCTCTGAGAATCCCCTTTCTCTGGCCTCACCCATTTACAAATAGTCTCCCAGTCTTTGTAGAACCATTTTCTTTACTTTAGTGTGGTTTCCTTAATATTGTTTATGCATCAAATTCATTTTTCGTTTTATTTTACAAGCACCCTGGCTCGCAGCTGCTCATTAGTGGAGACGCTGCTGCATATTGATTGACAGCCAACCCAGCTCTCAATGACAAGGACTGTGGTGCTGCCTGTTTTATTTCAGAAAAGTGCATGCCCAATACGATTTTGACTCTGACCCAGTCAAATGCGGGACATTCTTTCAGTTTGTGGGACACCGGGACTAGAATAAAAAGTCAGCACAGTCCCACACAAATCGGGACATCTGGTCACACTAGCCTCATAATAAAATATTTGACAAGATCAGCTACTTATTTTTTTCCTTGGACTTCATCGTGATCCACAGTGTCCACGTTCCAATCCTTCTGTTGTTGAACCCCTCTATGCTCTGCTGCCGTGAAGGTAAAGATACTTGGTTTCACCACATTAGCATATTCAGATGCGCTATGGGCATCAGCTCAGCCTCCGCATCTCACGAAGTGCTGATAAATTTATCCAGTGATTCCCGTAGTGACTTATTGAATTCCTCCTTTCTCAGAACCAGATTTGTGCTTGCGAAATCGGTTGGGTCCTTTTGCAGATGACATGTTGGTTCACCCCTCTTCCTTCTCCGGGGAGACGTAATGACATAGCAACTATTAATGACAGCAGCAATAAAAACCTGCTAAATTTTCTTTTACATTTTTTAAGTGTAGTCTATTCCATCTCTCTCTTTCTTTCTCTCTCTCTCTCTGAATAAATAAAAACAAACAGGTTTGGGTAAACTTTTCCTTGCCCAGCCATTGTTGGATACATTTAATGAATCAATTTATCAGTTCCGGTTCAAAGATTTTACTGGCTAATAACTGGATACCTCTGATTTGTAGTTTTAGAAGTATGATAAATGTGTTTTTAATTGATTTTTTGGTTATTACTCTTATGTAACAGAAGACGTTTGCTAATGGACTTCATAAAAATCTATTTAACTTATGTTATCCTTTAGGGCTATTAGTAATGATATTTCAAAGGCAATTATGTAACCAACATGTTATGTAATTGTCATTAAAGGGTTAAGAAGCTCATCTATCTTCATCTTCACAATGATGTCAACTCTGTGGGTTTGAATTATTAACTTTAGGATGTTTTATAGGAATATTTTCTTGAAAACATACATCTGTACAACTGTACTTGGTTCCATTATGGCCTAAAATGTGAACCCTCTTAAACATATATGTAATATATGTAATGACATAATAAAAATGATCTAATCTTTGCCAAGCTCTAAACTTCTTTCCATCTACCGTTAAATTAAAAGGCATAAAAACACACAACAGATATATCACCATGTCATGAATGAATATATTCATAACAAAATATATTCATGTGTTAAGCCAAAATGGAAGAGCTGTGTACTCAAAATAAAGTCCACCCTTGCTGTTTCGGAAAGTAGCATCCAGGTGCTGCTGATCAAATGCACTTTATTAATGGATCATCGGCAAATGTCACCACCATTATAAAAGCAGTTGTTTTCGGGCATTTGCTGGTCTCCAGCATGTGTTAACACAATGCCCAGAGGGAACAACATCAGTACTGACCTCAGAGAAGGAGCTGTTGCTGCCCATCAATCTGGGAAGGGTTACAAGGCAATTTCCAAATACTTTGAAGTCCATCATTCTACAGAGAGAAAGATTATTCTCTAAGGGAAAACATTTAAGACAGCTGCCAATCTCTCAAGGATTGGACGTCCAGGCAATTCACCCTAAGGTCAGACCGTGCAATATTCCAAGCTACGTCTTACAATCTACGAACTTCAATTAGCGTTTTAAATTGTTAACGCTCATGCCAGGGACCTTAGAAAAGACTAAACCAGTGTGGCTTTTTTATTTTATTTTATTTTTTGGAAGAGTTGCCAAGAAGAAGGCTGTAATGTCTAGGAAAAATGTGCCAGCATGAATTAGGTTTGCAAAGTGTCATCTGAATGACTCACAAAACGCCTGGAAGAATGCTGTTTGGAGAGATGTTTGGACATAATGTACTGTTCCATGATTGGCAAAAATGAAACGTTTAAAGGTTAAACTTTTTTTCCCCCCATTCCCGTACATGACCTTACTATTGCCCGAGGTGTAAAATGAGTTATCTACTATTTACCGCAGTTGCATCTATTGGCTGGATCAGACTGGGCTGCAGAAACAAATGAAAAGGGGCAGCATTCCATTTTCTTTATATTTCTCCTTCAGGCGGAACAGTGGCTCTGTGACCACTCCAACAGTGCTGAGAAAAAATATTTATCTCAGTAAAATCCCAAAATCTAAAAAAAATAAAGGTAATAGTATAGTCAGTGTTGCCAGATTGGGCGGGTTTACACCCAATCGTGCTTCTTTTGAACCCATTGAGCTGAAAAAAAGCTTTTGGGCAGGTTGTAAAAATTTGGAAAGCTTTTCACAACATTTGGCTGTTTATAGAAAGAATTAATAACAATCTATCAAAATGGTTGTAATTGTGTGGCAGAAAGCTAAAAACTTCCACATTTTAATAAAATGCCACCTCTTTGCGCTTATTTTAATAGTTCATTTCTTTTTCAATGTTCAGAATCTGTGAAACTGATGTCATCAATGAATAATAGTCTATGGTTAATCAAGTCGCACTTTGTATTGGTCAGTGTTGTAAACGCCCCAAGTAGGGTTGAGTTCTTCTGATAAAACATTTTGAAATAGAAATGTTAGATGAGAGAGGAATTTTTTATTAAGTTGGATTTACAACTCACTTTGAGAGGATATTGATTAAAAAAAAAATTCAGTCACCATAACATGATCGTTAAAGTGATCTTGTGTTATTTGGTTGCCTGATTGCACATTTTGTGGGGAGCCTGTATGTGCAACTTTTTTCTTTTTTTTTTAGGATTTTCTTTATTATGTGTTTAATAGTTGGACGGATTTTACGTTGTGTTTGTGCTGGAAACTATCAATCATATCTGGCAACACTGAGTGTAGTGCTGTGTCCATTCAATTAACTCAAAATAAATATAGGCACTGTTGTCAGGCTGAAAACTGACTGAAGTAAACATTCATACTAGGAGAGGTGACTGTAGCAGCTAAGGAGCACAAGGATCACAACAAGGCAGTGTTCCCTGCAGCCTGCAAGTAACCTAGGTTTCTTCCATTTGGCTGCTCGCTTCTGCTCTTTGTGCTACACACTGCTGTAGCTAGTTCTCCCAGCATGAATGTTTACTCCAGTGTTGACCTCAGTGCTGACGTTTCCAACATAAATTAATGCCGCTGCTTCCTGCTCGGCCTCGTTTGCTCCGTTGTCACTTCTTGTATTTGTTTGGAAATAAGTCCGAATATCCATGCAACAGTGAGCACTGAGCGGCACAGCCGGCCTGTCTCTGGAGACTACGAATGTCTGACTCAGTGACTCGCCCTTCTCTAGTTGTAATTGGCTAGCATGTTGCCTAATTTGATTGGTTGAATTGTATGACTGACAAATCAAAGATAGGAACAAGAAAGTTGACCACTCGGAAGTAAAAACAAAACCCAGTCCAGGACGGGCCAATTGGCTTTGTGGGCGGGCGCAGCCCCCAATGCCCGTCGATGCCAGGCTTGATTAGTCAGTTCATGAGAGACCCAATTTGGGTCGTACTCTCTGAGCATGCGTGTGACATGGTATTTGCCCTTGTTCACCTGGCTACTTTGTTACGTCTCCACCGCCATTGACGCATTAGCGAGAGAATACGTCGCAGCGGCAGATGCGTTTCCTCTTCTCCCATTTGCGTGCACAACACTGGTGTCATTTCAACTTGTCGCCAGCGGGGGCAAACTTCTGCAAAAACTTTGGAACTATCGCAATGCCCCATAAATCTCTGTGAAATTTTTTTGGGATTTTTTACAAATATTTTAAAATATAAAAACGACAAAATCATAGCTCTGAGTATTCACAGGATTTTCTCAATGCTCTGTTTATAGCTGTAGTTTTAAGGCTGCAATTTACAGCCGACTTCTAACATCTTCTGGAATAGACCATCGGCTTGACACACCTATCTTTGGGCAGTTCCACTCATTCCTCGAAGCAGAAGGAATCAAGCTCCTACAGGTTAGATGCGAAACGTCAGTAGACAGCCATTTTCAGATCTCTCCAGAGATTGGAGTCAAGTCTGCGCCACTCATGATTATTAGCACAGTTGTCCTGAAGCCATTCCTATAGTATCTCGTTTGTATGCTTGAGGTCGCTGTCCTGCTGAAAGAGCACGGTTTTCTCCAGGGTGTGTCTCTGTACATTGCTGCTTTCATCTTCCCCTCTATTCTGACAAGCCTCTGTTTGAGTTCAGACTTGAGGAAAAATTTTAAGACTGGTAGGGCTGAAACCACAAGAAATAATAGAAATAAAATCCGACCGTTTCTAATGCTATAAGAACCCGCAGTCACCCCTCCCCAAGGGACTGCTCCTCACGGCACATTGCTGTACACATAAACTCTAAGGCCTATCTGCCCAGGCCCTTTCTCCTCTGTCCGTGGGCCCTCCTTAGGAGGAGTTTTACATCAGAGAGACCCACTACACGGGCGCAGGCTAGAATTGAAGCTAAGTAGCTACGGTCTGTCTTCTGCAGAATCAGACATTGAAGTAAGGAACCAGTCTCTACAGAAATCAGCTTTTGCAGGAAAGCTGATCTGAGACGGCATGAAGCGGTTTCCTGCTGCTGGACGATGCCTAAGTATGCTGCAGCCTCCACAACACAAAACACAGCCGTGCTAGAGAAGCCCTGCAGAGTTCCCCACAGTGCTGTTGCTGTTGAGAAGTGTCCAAAGAACCCGCAATAAAGGAGGGTGATAGCCGCTTTATCGCCGCCGGCCAGAACTGCTAGCTTCCAGCACAGATGCCCTGTCTCCACAACTGGAAACAAAGGCAGAGGTGTTGTAGAGATGATAGGGGAAGTTAGCATGGGATGAAGCCATTTAAAATGGTTTACTTTTAATGTGTTTTTACAGTGTTTTTAAGGTTTGACTGAGGTTAAAACCTGGAGCTAACAGACTGAGCGACTGCTGGCATAACTTTGAAACAATGCTATGCTGACGTGTTTTGGGTTGTGCTTTACGGTTATGACGCACTTTATTTCTATAAGTGGTTCCCAACACTGATGGGACATTAATGTTTGTGTTTTCAGGTCCACTCATTATTCCCTAATTATTGTTTAAAAGTCCCTCTAAATTAAGTCCGCTAGCTTTAGCCGATATTAGCCTCCTTAATAACTTACTTCTAACCCTAGTAAACATAACTACGGTTTCCTTAAAGATAATACTTTGTTTAGCTCCGCCATCGTCTGATAGTGCTATGAACGTTAGTACAGCGTTAATAGGGACCATTAATGCCAATTTAATGGTATTTGGTGTAACCTCATTCCATATTGTTTAAGATGAACTTTGGTTCTCTAATATATCATTAATTCAGGTAAGCAGTATTATATAACTATGTTCCCTGGATGTGCATTTATTTCTGTTAATACATTTTTGTACTTGGAAGAGAAATTGTCACTAATTTATTCCATATGTGTGCAGAGTTTGCTGTTTGCTGAATGACAGTGCTCAAATCACTCTTTCAACTATTGTCCTACTATCAGCTGATTGAACTGATATTCACCAGACAATACCTAACAGACTAAGAGTTATTTGATAAACATTAAATAACTTAATAACATGTGTAATTGCACAACACCTCCCATTTCCTGCCATTGTAAAACATCCTCACAACATGATGATGCCACCACCATGCTTTACTGTAGGGATGTGAATGGCCATGTAACGAGTGTCTCCTGGTTTCCTCCAAACATGAAGCCTGGCATTCATGCCAAAGGGATCGATATTTGTCTCATTAAACCAAAACATTTTATGTCTCATGGTCTGATGCCTTTTGGTAAACTCCAGGCGGCCTGATCCTTTTTATTTTGTCATGACACTCGAAACCCTAGAAGATGGTTTCTTTTTACCCGGACCATACTTTTCAGACATAAGAGTCAAAGTAGACATTGGACTTCTGGTACAATCAATAGGACCTTAGCAAAGCATTAATTGAAAAAAGTTTGACATATTAATACAGGAAAGCGGTGCTGTATGTATTGCCTTCTCTATTACTGCTATTTAAAGGGTAACTATATATGTGACCGTCTGCCTTTTAGTAATTACTTCTCTGAAGAGGAGAAGGTTTATGCCTTGCCAGACTGCACCCACACGATGTTTGCATTGTTGCAACGTGGTATTTTTAGGCTTGGTTTGTAATGTGTGCTTTTGAAGATGACTGAATGAAACGCAGCGTCCATCTGAAGATGGGACTTCAGTCAGTGACATAAGCCTAGTGCCACTAATCTTCAAAGGCGGATGCATTAATTGGGGAAAAGCAAGAAGCAGAAGCTTGCTTTTTTTTTTGTCCACTGCATGTTTTGAAGTCCTAATTGTTATTTAATTTGTGCTGTGGCTTTGTTGTAAAGGCTGTGAAATGCTAATTGCATTGCCTTTCCTCCTCCTTGTCACTTTGATGTTGGTGTGTCTGGATTCATCCAGACATTTTTTCTTCTTGTGTAATTTCATTTAAGACTGGCAGAACTGTAAATGTGACAGACGAGCTCTCAGATCATACGGCCGCCTGATACCTTTGCTGAAGAAGGTATCATGATGAAGGCAGGCTTGTCGAATGTATTGCTGTGACATTTAAAATAACAAAAGTTGGCCAAAGTTGCTCACAAATGAGCTTAACTGAGTACATAAGTACATTATAAAATGGTTAATTCCCTTAAGTTCAAACTTCTCCTTTTTGCTTCCTAAGATGCCATTTGACCGCGCAGAATTTTTGAAACGTAGTTTTATTTGTTGTTTAGTTTGAATTCTAACCAAGATCGACCAGGTCTACCTTGGTCGGAACTAAGCAGAACCAGTTTCAGAGAACCGCAAGTGAGTCTGCCTGGCACCATACACTTGAACCATATTTAATTGCTGTGACTTTATACAATCTAATTTTCCATCGGCTGTTGTCCACAGTAGGTTATAGCAGAATGTTGTGCTCTAGGGAGTCTAAAGCGGCATGTTAGCCAGACAGCATGATCATTGTTCCCTGCAACCGCATTCCCTCCTGATTCTCCCATTTTCAAGGTTCTCCAGCAGTGTTGTGGCCACCACATTTCGCATGTATTTGACTGTTTGCAGCAATTTAACTAACTGCCTCACACCTTATCACAATTATCTATTAATCTGTGGTACTTTACATGTCACCATGGTGATCATTGCGGAGAGGAATGTGATGGTAGGAAACCCTGACGAAACGTTTTGCAGACTTTGGTTTGAGATTTAAGTTGGCTTCTGGGCATTTTTTTATGAATTTGAAGTGTCCTTGTGTAGTTGTGTCACCAGCGTAAGTATGAATAGCTCTGTGATTTTGAATGCTTATGATAAAGTCAATCTATGATTATAGTCTGATATGGAGTGGGATTAAAGTTTGAGAGGAATCTGTTTATCACTTTACCGTCTACATTGCTAATTTCTCCTGTCCTTTAAAATGAACGTATGCATGGGTCAGAGTTGCCGTGAGAACAAGACATTTTCCCGCCAAGTTTTTTCTTTTCTTTTAAATAAATCACAACCCTGGTGTGGAAAGTAATGTATGCAAGTGTCAGGCCCCATTTCGTGCTTAGGCAAGGCTTTTAAATGAGGCCCCTGGGCTTTTACTCAGTTTAAGACTTTCTGTTTCTTAATTTACAACCATTTGTTGGTAGAGTTTCTGGTATTTTTTGCTCCATTGTTATTTTCCTGAGAATAGGTTGTTCAGCTTAAGTTTTCTCACATATTTTTCAAGCACCTTTTGATACTCTGTAGAATCCATGGTAAACTCATTATTTCATTATTGCTGATGTTTCTCTACATTCTCTGCTAAAGTAAGTAAAATTGTCCTTCCTTAACTCCCATACACTAAACCTTTGCCATCTCTATCTGATTGTAGAGGCATCCACATTCACATTAACAGTATCCAGAACCTGGAGTAGATCCTGTAACGATATTTGAGCAAACTGCTTTTAGCATCTTTTGGTCTGAAATTTATTGGATGACCAATCCTTGACATGTTGAGTGTTGTCTTTAAAGGTAGAGTGGACATTTTCTTCGGAAATGTTAGTAAGAAGCGCCCAACTAACTTTTTGAATAACTGCGCATGCGCAAGAGCATCTTACCTGCTCTTTTGCTCCCCAGGGGGATCGTGTGAAAGAAATCGCCCAAATCCACTCTGGTCTAATTTCTTTCTTCTGAGACCTTCCTCTTCTTCTCATAAACTTGTAAGACAGTTTGCTTCTTGCAACTCTCAGCCATTTTCAAAGTATATAGTGAGAGCAGTGGGACTGCGATGAACGGCTAACACCAAAGCTAACTGAATACATAAACACTAGAAGTGCACAGCCAGCAAGCGCAAGAGCACATACACTGGCGTTACGTGAGCGCGTCAGAATCATGTGTGACAACCAATAGATAAGGTGATCCCCCCCAGAACTCGAAGCCGATAATGATTGTCCACTATACCATTAACTAGGGCTGGGTCTTTATGGTAGCGTTTTATCATTATTGTGAAAAGTTTTGTATCATGACAAGAATTTGGATTTATCTTGACAATAAATTCCAACTACTGGTGTCTGAAAACCCCCGAAACTGCCAATATTGTCAGGATTGTTGTTTTTGCTGTTTTTTCCGCTGTTGGTTTATTGATAGCACCACTAAATATGAATACGTTCAAAAATGTAATTGAATTCAGTTTATGTACAGTTTGGTGATAAATATCACACTTCTTTATGTAACTAGAATCCTGATGAAACATATTTTGAATTTTCTTTTAACATATGTTACCTTTTTAAATGTTTTGTAAGGACAGTGTTTGTGCTTATTGGGCTATAATTGACATGCAGTCACAGCCACACAGTTTCCTGAAAAAGACTGCAAGAAGTAGTCTTTTATCATGACTTTTATCACAACGTTACCACAATATACCGTGATAAAATTTAAAGTCCATATCGCCCACCCCTACCTTTAGCGTCCTCTACTTGTAGACCATTTCACAGATGTTTGATTAGGGTAGGTGGCAAGTAGGAGGGTCCTAACTTCCATGTTAATCCATATATCCATTCATCCATCATCCACCCATCCATCCCGATTATATAATATAAACACTTGAGGAGCTTTGTTTTCGAACAAGACTCTTTTTACTCCTTAATTTCCCCAAAAATGTTTTGGAAAGTATGCTAATTGATTCTGGTGAGCCTGGTGAGCCTGGTTCTTGTTTGTCTATCACAGAATAAACAGATCTAAAGTAGGTCCAGTTAATAATAGCATCCTTGAATGAAGGGCCCAGATGCTGTGGGGTTAGGGCTCCATGTACCATTGGTCATTTTAATGAGTTTAGTCAGGTGAATCCTCAATGTAGTAAGGGTTGATGTAACCTTAGGCAACGAACGGGAAAAGGACAGTCTGGGTTTTGCTAATATAAAACTTAGCAACACCAGCAGTTTAAAAAGAGAGACTCAACCTAGAGCTGTTTGTTCAGACTAGATGAATAATTTATGACTCGTCTCAGCACACAAGCCAGCTGGAACTGGTTGTCATCAAACGTGGTAGAATGGAAGGTTATAGTAGTTTTTCTTCGTATACTGCGTTACTGCATCATCGAAACTTCAGTTGTTTTTATGATCTTGTTCTTTTCATTTTTGTGAGAGGTTTTAAAATAAAGTTTTGGTTGTTGCATTACAATAGAAAGAACTGAAAACTTTAATTTTAAGCCAATTAATATTTATATTGGTACATATACATTCTGTATAATTTTTAGTTGCATTAAACACACTTTTAGTGTGTTCCACTTACCCTCCAAGTGGGACCACTAAACATGGAGTAATGGTGTTCTAAGAATGCTAAGAAACCAGCGGGGAACCAGTGGGATTTGTGAAGTGTTGTACTGGAGTTACCAGGACACGTGATTAACAATTTTGTACATGCTAACATTGTAACAGTATCTTTACTGATAGAGGTTGGACTGTATTATGAGTCTGATTTATTGAGAAATAAATCATCTAAAGAGCAACAGTTGATTACCTGTGTCGGATTTTGAGCCTTGGGTTGTTAAAGAACCTCCAAACTCCAGGTTGGGATTCCATCTTCAGGGGGTGCTAACACAGATTTTTATTTTTACTTGAACTCAAACCACCATGTACAAAAAACTTGCACCATACCTTTCCTTTTGCTGTTGCTGAAACCTTATATCACAATTTACTGGGCACTCAGTCTGTCACTCTAAGGTCCCTGAGCAAGGCCCTTGACCACAGATTGCTGTGATTGCGATGTTTACATCCTCAAAATTCCTTGATCAGTTTGAAATGTGTTTGAATGGAAAAAGAAAACATTATCCGAATACATCTTTAAAAGAGTGATCTTTACATACCTTTACATGTACCAGCTTTTTTCAGAATACAACCACTATGGCCTGCACAAAGTCCTCAAATTGACCTAAAAAAATCACAGAAGAATAAGAATACTTCTGTGCTGGAGAAAAAAGTTTATTTATTTAAACAGGGCTCTCGACAGCACATTTCAGCATAATAGACATCAAAAATGTGCACAATGGAGATATATATATATATATATATATATATATATACATATATACATATACATATATACATATATACATATACATATATATACATATATATATATACATATACATATATATATATATATATACATATATATATATATATATATACGTATATATATATATATGTATGTATGTATGTATGTATGTATGTATAAGTGGAAATATTTGTTCATTTTTTATCTTGATTTCAAGTTCTAGAGAAAATCATCAGGAGGAAACTCTTTGGTCTGGTTTTTGTTCTGTTTTGTCAACAGTTTTCATTATGTTTTCTCAAGATCAATAAAGGGCCATGCAGGTAATCACTTTGCCAATAAAAATCTAATGCCTGATATTCCACAAAAACATTTTGCTGCTTTTCGCTGTTTCTGAGCCTGCTATTTCCAATCTTGATCACTTTTTAATTATGTAAAATTATCCACACTGGCTCTGTAACAACAGCTCTTAAGACAAAATGTATTGCAGCCGTTCGTTTAAATTCAGCATCATAAATAAATTCCTTTACTGCTGTCACAATATTGGGTATTTGCCTTGCATGATGATGGTGTATGGAGATACGCTATGCTGCCATTGCTACTAAGACTGACACTTTTTGGTCAGTATAGAAAAACAGTCCTTGGTATTAGGCTCACCTAATCGAGATCCCTTACAAACATACACATTGCACATGTTCCACTGCTTTAAGGTGCTATGCAGATGTCGCAGCAATGACCCAATCGTGACTAAACTTCTCACGCAGCACCAAACTTTCCTGGCCAGTTAGGCTGACTTAGCCGTAAACACAACATATCAGTCTGGAAAGCCGCTGGTAGAGCCCCATTTAAAAGGCGGGACAAACAGGGTCAACGAAAAACGTCAGATAACTGCGGCTGTGAAGCAAACCCCAAGTGACACGCTCTGTTTTAGCTCTTGGAGCAGCCAGGACATAATAAACGGCATCATTAAAACATTGCTCTGTTGTGGCTGCCATCTCGACCCTTATGGTTACAGAAAAGCGCTGCTGTATTATGGGTAATTCTGGCACTAACTCCTGCCTACCGCGCTGATTGGTCTGGTAAATTTAGGCCGGGGAGTTGAAGCCTGCCCAGACTGAGAAGCTGTGTATTGAATACACTTGGCGTAAATCAGGTTGGCTGGACTAAACAGCTGTTCTGTCTGCACTTATGAAGACATGTTGGATAGTCTTCAACATGAAGGTGTACGTCCCATTTTATGATTAATTCAGCTAATAATTACTTGACCAATTGGGGGCCCTCATACTGTTTCTACAGCAATAAATCTTCAGCCTAAGGTAGTCAGGATATCATTAAGTATATAATATATCAAAGAAAACAAGATGATGACAACAAAAAGTTAATGTACCCTTCAATCCAATAAACACTTACTAAAAAAACAGGGACACACCATAACCAGCCCCCCAGAGACTCACTATACATGGTGAGTCTCAGGGTTTCAGAAAGTGTGCTTTATTTGTTCACATTTAATCCACATAAACAGAATTTTTGATATGCCAACATATATGGAAAGATAGAAAGCAGCGTGACAGCAATTTTACTTTTATCTATTAGGGGTTTTAGCTACAGATTTTAATTATTTTACGGTTGTTTGCTAAAGAGAAGTTTTTTACAGACACACCAATGTGGATAGAAACCTCTCTAGACTGACAACTCTGATTTATAATTATTTTGTGTGTTTTATATTGGCTGAAAAAGTGTGTTTTATGCTACAGGTGAAACATGTAGAGGTACTTCCTGTGACCGAGGAAGATTTGTAATGGTTTGTTATAATAAGTTATTGTAAGTAATTATTGATTGGCATAACCTTAAATATTTAACTTTTAACGCTACAAAATGATCAGGGGTCAGAATGGCAAAAGACTTTGTCAAGTTTTAGTCTTTAAATTGGAACAAATGTCTGTAAGTTGAGTCTTCTCTAACTTTGTTTTTCTCTTATCTGCTGTTACAGGATGGCCATCCAGGTTGACAAGTTTGACTTTGAGAGCCTGCCCCAGCTGGACCAGGAGCCCGCTTGCTTCAGCAGCCCCAAACAGCTGGAGGAGGAGCGGCAGCACGCCCAAGGCTGCCAGATCAACAGCAAGCTGGACATCTGTTGGAGCATAATATCCTTACAAAGTGATTATAGAGATTGTATGGTGGCATAACAGCGGTTGTCCTAAAGAAAGGGATGAGTTCTGATCCTTAGTACTTTCACAAGATCATATAGTTTTGCCGGTGTTGTTTGTTGACATCATTTAGTGCAGTGACACAGCACATCTGTGTCGTCTATCTAGAAGCCTTCTGATCAGCAGGGATCCGGTTTGCCTGAACTGACAGATGGAAAACCAAATGTCCAAAGGTTTTCTGCTTTAGACTCTAAATTTTTACTGTTTTTTTTGGGTGTTTATTGTGATGTAAATGTAATTATTTTTAATCAGTGTTTCTAAGCACGTGTCGCATGCCTAGAAACAACCAGGATTTCAGAATGGTTTTAATTATCTGCGTTTTTTGCTCAGACTCAAACACGTTCAAAGCAAATGATTCAGCCCCGAGGGTTCTCTCCAGGGTCCGAAATTAACACTCGCCACTCGCCAAATCAGACCCGGCTGCAGAAACAAATTACAAGGGGGGCATTCCATTTTTTTAGGGGGGCACACTTTAAAAAAATAAATAAATAAATTATAATATATATATATATATATATATATATATATATATATATATATATATATATATATATATATATATATATATATGCTTCAGGCTGAACAGTGGCTCTGTGACTACTGTAACGAACAAACAAATAGCAATAGTGTAGTCAGTGTTGCCAAATTGAGCTGGAAAGAAAATAGCTTATGGGCAGATAAAAAAATTCGGAAGCTTTTCATAACATTTGTTGGGCTTTTAGAAAGAATTACTAACAAAATATATCAAAATAGTCATTATCTATTTTTTAAATAAGTTGAATCTGTCGATCTGACATCATCAATGAATAATAGTTATAATGAATAATATTGTTATAATAAAACAAGAAAAGAATAATGGTTAATCAAGTGTTTGGTCAGTGTAAACGCCCAAGAGGGGTTGAGTTCTACTTATCAACTTAAAAATATTTCATGACTGCATGTAACAGAAATGTTTAATTGAGCTATACTGAGAGAAATTACGTTTTTATTAAGGTAGATTTACAACTCATGTTGGGAAGCTATTTATAATTTAGTTTTTCCCGGTTGATATATCCTGATTGTTAAAGAGATCTTGTGTGTTATTTGGTTGTCTGATTGTACATTTTGTTTGGAGCCCATATGCACAGTTTTTTTCTTTGCTTCGGCGCAGTTGTGTGCTAATGGCATGTTCTTATGTGTTTAATAGTTCTGTGCTTTTAAAATGAGAGAGTTTGAGATTTGGGCTTGTTTTTTTATTTTAAGTTGGGCAGGTTTTATGCTGGTTTGGGTTACTGGAAACTAACAGTGACATAGGGTAACCTGTAGCGCTGTGTCTTAATTTAAAAGTCCAGCATAAGCTACATGCTAATAAAGCTGTCTAGCTAACCCTCCTAGCGTTAATGTTTACTCCAGTTTAGACTTCAGTGCTGGCATTTCAAACAGAAATTAATAACGCTGCTTCCAGCTCGCTCTCTGCTTCGTTGTCACTTCTTGTAATTGTTTGGTAATCAGACCAAATTTTCATCCCGCTCTACCGACACCAACGGTGACCACAACCGAACTGTGGCGGCGACTGAAGGCTATGACTCGGTGTCCCGCCCCACTCCAGCTGTGATTGGCTAGCATGTTGCCGTCAGTCGTTGATTTGATTGGTTAAATTGTATGATTGGCACATCAAAGATAGTACTAAAAGGACGATGGCCACTCCGAGGTAAAAAAAAAGAAAAAAAGACAGCTTTCAGTCCAGGGCGGGCACAGCTGGCTCACAGGGCGGGCACGGCCCCCCAATGCCCGCCCATGCCGCCGGGTCTGCGCCAAATGCGAGTAAATTTCCCGTTTGGCGAGTGAATTTCAGAGGGCTAGCTGCCACATGGCGAGTAAATGTTTGTACCAGATAAAATAAAAATAACATAAAAATAACAAAACACATCTGGGCTGCGGATGACCCGTTCACAGCTCTGTCCATCCAGAGCTGAGTCTAGACCCGCCTTCTGCGGAGCTGGTTCAGAACCAGTCATGGCTGCACGCTGGATCAGAAAACAGTTCTGCTAACCAGATGCATTCTCGTTCTTATTTATTCTGCATTTTTTTTAACTACGTGCGCTGTGTTTCTGTGCTTCACCGCTCTTACTGCGCCAACCCCCCCCCCCCCCCCCCCCCCCCCCCCCTCGGAGCCAGGTGCTTTTATCAGCGGCCAGCCTTCAAAACGTGAATCACTGCGTTTAATGTCCTTCTACTCGTACCGAAATGTCCCAATAGCGTACCGCGAGCGAGCTATTTTTAGAAACGTAACGTCACAATGACGTCACATCACGTGGTACGCGGTAGGGCAAACTTGCATAGTCCGCCGCTGTTTTGCTGTAAAAGAGCTGTGCATTACCCTTGGTTTTGCTCGTAAAACGACTGCTTTTTCCAAGTCTAAGACCATGGTTTTTAAACATTGTTGCTATGGAACGTGCAACAGCGACTCGAGCTACGCTGATCGGCCGCATATGAAGGATGTTTTCTTCAAGAGTGCCAAGGAGAAATGTGTGCGATGGGTACACCGGTGCGGTCGGCCTACATATGTAGCAAGCATTTTATCGGAGGAAAGGGCACAACCGAAGAACATCCTGACCCAATTCCAGCAACATCAAGTAGTGAACAGGTAAGAGTATTTTGGTGGCCGACATGTTAATAATGAAGCGCCTGCTACCATGACAGCATATAGGCTATCATGGTAGCAGGCGCTAACATGATACCCTGCTACCAGGATAGCTTACTCAAAAACATTTCAAATAAGACAAACATTAAACATATACCGATCCCTGGACGGTGATTACAAACAAAAAAACGGCCGATGACGCCATGAACGCCGCGCAGAAAAAAACAAAACAAAGCTTACCGTTCGATCAACTCGGACCGTTTTCCGGTCTTTTTAAGCCCTCGACACTCAAGCCATCGTTTGAGCTGAAGGTTGGTGTGTTCTTCGACAGTTCGACCAGTAATCCATGCGCCTGGGACATCGTCTTGGGAAAGTTTAATGGCTGTAAAGTCGGTCATATCGCTGTTTATGTTGCGCGTGTAACAGCTGGTTGCTACGGGCGTTCTCTACCTGTATGCCCTACCAAAGCGGCAAAAGGGGCGTTGTTCTTGAGATGGTGACGTCACGTGCGCGGTACGCTATTAAAGTCAATAGTAGAGTCAGTAGCTATGTTTAATGCTCTTTTGTTTTTAACGACACAGAACCAGTGGTGCCTCGGTGGGCTGCTGCCTTGCGCTTGAATTCAGGTGCGCAAAATTATGTTACATGTAATTTAGGTGTGCACAGGGTCATTTTAAGGAACTTGTAACATCGGGGGCTGCAGCTCAGACCAATTATTTCTTCTCTCCTCCCTAAAGGAGGCCTTTACAGTCTTTATTTATGCATTTTCCCCACTGTGTATCCCTTGTGCGCTGCGCGCAAGGGTAAAATCCAGCAGCTGGATCATACGTAAAGACGCAGCGTGAACCCCTGCGTGCTTTAAGTGTTGCAGCTGAGGGAAAAATGATGGACTGTATAGGCTTGATGAAACTCTGCCTCATTCACAAATAAGACCAACATGGATAGAATAATGATAATCTTTACTGTTTCTTATTGCCTGAATGTGAATCTGATAATTCATATTGTGTCTTTTATAATCATCTACAATATATATATATTTTTTTTCTCTACAATAAAAATCTACAATATTTTCTTATGAAAGTCAGGAAACAAAGATTTCTCCTCCAGGGTCCAGACAGCCACGCCCCCAACCACGCCCCCGAAAATTAACATAATCTCACTCTTAATTTTTATAAAAGTTGAGGTCTGGTCAGGATTAATATTTTGGCCGGTAAAAAATACCCTTGGCCGGTTGATTTTTTACATCTACCGGCCAACTTGGCCGGTGAATCAGGAAGTTAATTTCGGACACTGGTTCTCTCTGAACAGGTAAAAGGCTTTTCTCCACTCCACAGGTTCCAACACTGTTTTGGTACAGCAAAACGATGAACCTTTGACTAACTCTTGCCATAAATCTGAGCTATTTCAGACAGCAGCTAGGAAAAGTTAGGAAACACTCCACTTTTCTTAATTTTGTGTTTCCAGGGACCAAAACTGTTTTGTTGTATTTTGTCGATTAAATGTTGGATAATCTTAGGGTCATATAGTGCCTTTGTAGCAGGTCTCCAAACATCTAATTGTGTCTGTCCATCCAAAAAAGACTGGGCCATGTTCTTTTTTGGGTGAAGAACGACGCTCAAGCTGTCATCTCCCCAGCTTCTCCAGCTCTTGAACTGGTTCTATCGAGAATTTCCCAAATGGACCCAAGCCTACTAATGGTCTGGTCCTTTGAAAGCTAAATTATAGTTTGATTTAGACTTTTAATATGGCCCCATAAATGGCTTTTAAAAATCCTTATTGAAAGGAACAATAAGCAATATTTCACCACTAGGTGGTGCTTGAGTGCTGTCTGTAGACCAAAACAAGATGTGTGATGAGCTTCTCCTTTCCCTTCTCACGCGTTTTCTGCTGTGCGCATATGTGTAAAGGACAAAAACACAGCAAAACAGCATGACCTTTCAGACGAACATTTCAAGTTGAGAAGTAAGTGGCTCATAACTTTCTAATGCTGTTAGCAGGAGAACATTTTGATCTGGTGGAGGTGCTGTCCGCCATGTTGCTCCAACGCTGCGCTGCTCTGACCGTGGCATTTTAGGTTCACATGCACGTACATGCACGCGCAGCCGGCTCGACTGTAAACAAGAGACTGGAGAACAACATGGAGAAATGCGGTGTGTGACGTCATGCCATAGACCATCTAAAGAAATACCTTTAGTTCTTCACATACCTATTTTTTTTTTTTTTTTTAACTCTGACAGAGCTCCTGTAGACAATAAATTAATTTCTTATCTCATCTCAATGCCCCAGTGTGTAATATTTTCACACTGGCACGCCACCTAGTGGTGGGCTAAATTAATTACAAAGAACCTCACCGTCAAGCACGTAATAACTGCTATGGAAGTTGCAGAGTATCAAAAGTGTGACTACTAGTAACGTGCAGTCGCTTATTTGGGGTCTCACATAAGCGACTATAAACACCAGTAAAGAGACCCGGTCTCGCTGCGCACTACAGACAGTGAAACTGTCTATCCCTCCGCCTCCCTTTCACATACTTCCTGGGAGGGATAGAAGATGAACAAACTAGCCGTCTCTGCCGGGAGGACAGAGAAGTCGCTGGACTACACTGCCCTGTTTCTAACATGATGCCAAAAATAAACTTCACTGTTCTATTAAATTAACTTACCTGTCAACAGAAAGCCTGCAACCTCCCCATCCTTTTTGAGTCCCTCTCCCTCATGAATTGTCTCCACCTGGTAATAATAGCTACACCGATCTAGACTCTCGTCTTCTCCCGGTTATTATATCTATTTATTTATAATATCTATTTCTAAAAGCAATACTTGATTTTTGCTAATTAAAAGCCAAATTAGTTACTCACTGTCCCTTTAAAAGCATAACCTTTTTCTTTATATTTTGAAAGTGTCCTCATCAGATGCTCTTTTACAGAAACGAATTTGAGATAGTTTTATCAGAGGGGTATTTATTTTTCTGTATCTGTTCTCTGACAAACACAAAATATGGGTAGAAACGTATAAAAACCATCTGCTTCATAAAATCTGTTTTACTTCCATAAATCTTCATTAAGTCCATATGTTTCAATTACCTTCATAGCACCCTGCCAACCACGCTCTGGCTTAAGACTGACTCTGTATTGCCAGCTTGGTGCATTCGTTATTTTCTTTCCCTCTTGATGAAATTCTACTTCCACAACCTGAAAAAAAACGTTTCTAAAGACAAGGGATGAAATCTCTGAAGGTTTTACTTTCCTTGTAGAACCACCAAGTTGTTTAAGTTTAGTGTTGCAACTAGGGTTGTACGATTTTGCCAAAAATCAAACTTGCAATATTTTTAAACCATAATTGCAATTTAATTTTTGACTTTTCTCTGCATTGACCACAAGCAACAAAAATGGCTTGGAGGTAAAGACGTTTGTAAACAAGGTCTATTTAAAACAAGAAATGTAACAGTTTTTATCAACCAGAATATTCTTATTCAAAAGAATAGCTTGTTGAGTTGGACATCAATCCTTGTTGAACATAAAGAGCAACCAACAAGCAAGTCTATGTATTAAACAGTTTGACTGGTACTAATGCTATGGTGAGATTCCTGAAAGTTTCTGGTAAGAACAGTTTGATTATATACACTCTAAAACAAATAATAAAATGAGATTCTCACCGCTGCAACTCTCTTCCCATCCATGTGGAGTAACCCCCCCCCCAATGTATTCCTTTTCTATACTCTGTAAAAGGCAGCTCCTTGGAAAAGGCAGCATGGCCTCAGTGAACCTGTCTCCCATGTATGTCTTTCTCTTGATGGGCTGCACTGAAACGTAATTTCCCCCACGGGGGACAATAAAGCGATTCAGTTCAATTATCACCGACACCTAAACGACGTGTCTTATCCATCGATTGTTATGTAGCCAAAAATTGCAGACCTCTGCGATATGGAAATTGCGTTTTTTTAATTGCGATTAAATTGCAAATTGCGATTAATTGTGCAGCCCTAGTTGCGACCAATGTCAGAATAATATTGACTTATTCAGACAGAGTGAACATGTCTGACTCCCCTCTGCTACAGCAGCTGTGGTGACTGGTCTGAGTCTGCTTTACATATTTAGCTGCAGGATTCATCCATACTGCCTCATCTTAGCTGGTTTCTAAGCGGCCGCAGTCAAGCCATGGTCGTCAACCACAAAAAGTTGGATCCCTCCCTCCAGAGAAGGCCCCCAAATGTCTTGCTCATGAGTAATGGTAGTATGGTAGTAGGATGGATAGAGAGAGGCCTTGTCTGAGTAGAGCAACGCCTCTCCTGCATCAAAAGAGGTCTATTGAGCATCTGATCAAGAACCCTCCCAGACATCTTCCTCTTTGCTTTGCTGGACACATCCTACTGGAAGGAGACCCAATACAAATCCTTTTTTCCCTACATCCGTAAAACTTCTCTGTGATCTTCTTCCTTTTCCATTTCTTGAAAGCTCCGCATGTCATCCTTTCTCCAAGAAATTCAGTGTACCTACTTTAGACATGTCCAACAATCTCAGCTTTGTCTTTCCAGCTTTGATTCCAAACATCTCGACTCAGTCTAATCAGTTTTGCTTATTGCCAAGGACTTAACATCTAGCATCAGTGCCTCCTCTGCTCTCTTCTTAAAGCATCCTATGCGCTGCTCGTTGCTTTGGTGATTGAACTTGTGTCATCCTCTGTAAGTACATCTACCCCTCCTCATTGAATCGCCCCCTCATTCACATGACTAGATTCTACACTCAACATCCTCTTGGATCGAAAAAGCTCTTCTGTCAATATCCCTCTGATAGATGGCAAAGGTTTCAGTAGATTACGTCTTAGTTAACTGTGGAAACAGACCTACAGATAGTTCTGTGGTCTTTCTAAACTTGCAGACACACAATTTCCTTTTTTCCCATAAATGATGAAGCATTTCACTTTCATGTCTGAGCTTCCAGATGGACATGAGTGGACCAGCATCACACACGTTAGAGTACCATCAACTCCAGTCATGATGCTGAAAATTGCTAAACATGCAGACGTTCGTCTGTGTGGAAGGGCAACCCGGCTGTCTGGAGTCATTGAAACAGCGTAATGTAAATCCGGCTTCAGGCCAGCTTTTACTTCATAACATGAAAAACAAGACAAATGAGATTTGATCACGGCACGTATCGCACTCGAAAGAACTCGCTTGGCCCTGAGCAAAGTAAAATCTACTTGAATCTTTAATTTACGAGCTCGCCAACACAATATTACTGCTGTTACGGTGAATTATTTTCAGTCTGGAGTTGTTCAGAGCAAAGAGGCTCGCCATGTGCCGTTCTCTCCTGGCGGAATGTTCTCCCTGTGGAGGTCCCAGCGTGGATGTTCATTCCTCTCTCACCAGCTGACCTAAGCTGGTGCTAAAGATCTGCTTCTCAGTTAGTTATTGTTGAACCTCCCTGTAAAACTGTCACAGCCAGAGTAATAACTGCAGTTTGTCTAAAATGCCGCGGCCAGCCGGAAGCAGCGGCACGTACGCCTGACCTCAGTGAACACTTCTGGAGCGTTTGGACTCGTTGCTGAGTCTGCGGATAACCTCCGAGGCATCGTGCTCAGCTGTACCCCTTCGGCTCAGTCTATTTGTTTTATTTCTAAACTTAGATGTCAAGATCTTCCTGCGCGTTAAACCGTCTTTGCACTTCTACCGCTCTCTGTTTGTACTTGGTTGTAGCACAACTAATGGTCTGAAAACCTAATTGTGTTGTGTCGGCCCAAAGTAGACAAAAAAAACGATCTGCATACTGAGAGACAGATGTTATGCTGCTCTATTGTCAAACAGCTAAACACATAAAATCCACGGGGTTTCTCTAATGCCTTAAAAGTAAAAAAAAAGTCCTGAATACAGATACTTTAATAAATTAGAATGTTAGAAGTTGATTTATTTAACTTCATTTACTAAGTAAAGCACAAAATGGATTATTTACACACTTGCTGATGTTTTCAAGCCTTTCTCTTAATTATGACATTTTTCTGCTTACAGCTAATGAAAACAGCACATTTAAGATTAGAGACAAGATAGAAGACGAGAAGAATACAGCAAAAATGTGGACTTCATGAAAAGCATGTTTCACACCTGCTCTCTGAACTTTCAAGGTTCAGTCATCCATTGCTTTATTCATTGACTCTTTTATGTTTTTTACAGAAATAGCAGAACATGTGTGTATTCGAATTTGAATTTGAATACCTTTATTAGTAGTACCCCAGGGGGGAAATTACATTTAAGTACAGCCTGTCCAAACATGTTGGACAGGCTGCTGCCCTAGCAGGCGCTGCCTCCATGACCTTTAACCTACCTTAGACTCTGAGGTATCTGAAAAGCTTCTAACACGTGCAAATCCAGCGTGTTCCTTAGCAGAACATTGCTGTGGTTCATCCAGCCTTCCTGTTATCGGTTATTCCTGTCTCTCGCTCCCTCACCGCCTGAATTGACTGCAGACATGCCTGGACATGTAGTACTTTACAGTTTGTTTGCATACCTGTGCTTCCTGAGCACTCACTCTGGACAAAACGTCAGCCTTCACTGGTGTGTAAATCAGACTGACAGGATACCACAACTCAGTCTATCCCACTGAAAAGGGCTTTAGGCTCAGGGTGCTAATGCCATCAAACTCTCTGAATCGCATCAGAAGTGTTAAATGTTAATAACGTCACCGGTCAAAACGCCAAATGCTCACTGAGCTCAGATGCAGGTGCAAATGGTAACATGTGATCTGCCCTTTGGGTTTTGGATGCCATCCCAAAGACGACGAACCTTTCACTGCAGTCCCGTCTGCTTGTCGACGTCTCCTCTGGTCTTGCCGTCTTTTCCTCACAGCGCGCATTGTACTCTCCCCTCAAAGGTTAATAGACACGGCTTTGGAGCTCCAGGTCCTTCATGCCTAACCTATTATTGCAAATGTCAGCTGTGTAAATGATCAGCGCTGTCCTTATCATCACACATTATCTGGGTAATTGCTCGCTGACAGCCGTATTTGTTTTGATGCAGTATTCATGCGCTGATAGCCTTCCCTGCGATCAGTTTAACAGTGTGTTTATTGCAGCTTACTCACTCTGTGATGTTGACATTCACATAAATCCACTGTGTTAAATACCACATTTTAATACAAGCATTTATTGCATTTTATTAATATATTGATTTATTGACATCTCCAGTGGTTTCTATAAGTAAATGTAAGACTTTGTGCTGTAAAATGCGAATGACTTAAACTGTTTGCTTACTTGGCTGTCAAAGCGCCAAATGCAGTCATTTCCCAGAGTATGGCAAAGTGTGAGGCAGAAGGGGGCATTGATTTTTGTAAAAGGCATGATATTCGGCGATCAAATTGCTCTAGGCATGGCTGTGGTTCACAGTCCAATTGATTAAGTCAGCATTTCAGAAAATTTAAGGTCTTTCATGATTCAAAATGCAATACCAAGGTGAAGAGTCGATGCTTGTGTCAGGAATCACAAATATGTTCTCGGGATTCATAGAAATCTCGATGGTCCTCTTTTAGGCTTATGTTTTATTTTTGTGTTAGCCTCTCACTACTCTCAGTGCCCCTGGGTTATTCATCTGTTAGTAACTGGCAAGGTGAAAAAGAAAAAGATGGTCTACAAACCAAAACACACCCAAAGCTATTCGGGGGAATCCCTGCAAAGAAAGACATATTTGTGAAGTTAATGAAAAATCATGCATGGTCGTCTAAACATTTCATGGAAAATATCTGACCAGCGGCCTTATGTTCCTCAGGTATGCATTATAGAACCTCTGCATTTAAGTTCCAGCCTTTTGTGGTGTGTCTCTGACCTTTGCATGTCTGGCCAGACAGTAGTTATATTTTTAGGAGACTGCCTACGGAGGTGATTTTCCAAGTCTTGTCACAGAATCTCGATGGATTTAGGTCTGGATATTTTAACACACAAATATTAGTGGATCAGAACCGTTCCACTGCAGTGCCGGCTCTACGGTCAGGGCCATTAACAGGTTTTCTTCCAGGGTTGCCCTGGATTTAGCCCCTTTGAACTTCCTTTAACTCTGATCAGCTTTCCTGCCCCTGCTAAAGAAAACCATACATAAAATATGGAGCTGCCATGTTTCCCCATGCTGTGGGGGTTGTGGGTTAAAGATGATGCGCAGATTGTTTTCCCCTTTCCACACAGGATTTTGCATGTTGGTCAGAAAGTTTAATTCTGGTCTCATCTACCCAAAGGCCTAGCTTGTGGAGTGCACATTTAAAACAACTAGTCTTATCGACAGGTGGTGCTCCGTGAGCCGTGGATCCCTGCAGCCCCTCCAGAGTTACTCTTCAGTTTAGGTGGGTTGCCGAGTCTTCTTAGGTTCGCCGTTGTGTAACATTGGTTGCAATTTCAAATGTATTGAACAGAGCTCTGTAAGAGGATCAAGCTTGGAAGTTGGTTTTATATCCTAAATATATAAACTTTCCTTTAACTTTCTCCCTGACCTTTCTGTTTTGGTCCTCAGTCTTCATGTTGCTTTTTGTTCTTTGATGTTCTGCAACACACCTCTGAGGCCTTCACAGAACAGCGGGGTTTATACTGACAAAGTAGGAAAACACGGATTGTTGTTGTCGACTAATTAAAGGCAACTGTAGCCGCTGGATTTTATCTGTGGAAAGCCCGCCACACAGTTTGGAAGCCCATGCATCCTTTTTTGCTTCCACTTCACAATTATGCAGTACTTCATGTTGGCTGACTATTTAAAGAAAGTACATTAAAGTTTGCTAGTAAAACATCCTGGAGGTGTCAATACTTTTTCAAAGCACTGTTGTTTACATGTAATGACTCGCCGGCATATTTTTAGCTGTGAATTTAGAACGTTCTGTGTATAAAAGCCAGTTTTTGCAGGTTTGTCACAGTTATACCTTGTTATACATTTCTGTCAAACATAGTGTGGGGTGTGAAAATCAATTCAATAAGTGTAGAGCATTGATTCCTATATTTAATAACGGCTAACGAGCACAAATAGCTTCACATGCTGTTGCCCTTAACGAAAGCCACCCATCTCTGCAGCGACGCGGAGAGGCCAGTGTGGAAGGCGCCCTCAACCAGCTGGTCCTGGAGCACATGCAGCTCGCGCCTCTGCAGTGGGGTAAGTTTCTCAGAAATGTGCCTTTCAGGTTATCAGGAGAGATTAACTCTCCAGTCTTATACTCAGCACGTCAGAATTGCACGCGCTTCCAGTGAAACGAGAGCAACTGTTGTGCGTCCACTTCTTCACCTGTCAATTAGCAGCCCAACCACCATCGTCTCTGGCCATGTTTTTATCTGCATTTATAATTGGCTCCGGGCTATTTTGGAGAAGTGTAGACAGCAGCTTGGGGAATGTGTGAATCACGGAGGACTCACAGAAATTGTAGGAGCCCTCTTTGGTCGCACCATCTGTGATCATCATCCAAAATCACTTTTGATTTATTGCGGGTGTTTGTTTTTCGAGATCGCCGTCCTCTCCCTGGTCACTGCCAGCATTTGGATTTATCACCCGGGGCTGCCCCGCGTTAGCAAAAAAGAAAAAGAAGCAATCTGTGGAATGATCGGATCACGTGTGCAAATGATAGAAACGGGATAAGGCAGAAATAGAGATGGCAGAACACTCTGGCTGTTACCTAGAGATGCACCCGTCAGAATTTTATGGCTGATTTCCAGATCACTGGAAATCACTTGTTGAGAACTGTAATATAAGAACGTCATTTGGATTGCTCCAGTCGCAAAAGGTCAACAGTTATGTATTTTAGATTTAAATTCATATTAATAGCAGAGGTGATTAAACTTTGCACATGGTAGAGCAGACACTTAAAACTGGGTCTTAAAATTGACTAAAGGATTACATAGTTGATATTTTAAACAGTCTTTAGCAGTTGTATTACCACAGTGGAGCTAGAACAGACTCCTAGTTTACTCCCGAAGAATGACTCCTGTCTTAACGCAGAGATTTCCCAAAAGGTGGCAGCATCTCTAAATCTAACATGGCATGTGGCCGACCTGCGGCTGAAAGCTCAAAAGAATAAAACACAGCAACTTTACCAACCTCCATTTAGCTTTCCTCTGTCTGTTTTATTTGTGATGCTGTTCTTTGTGATCGGTTCTCGCTGAGTGCAGGGATTTGCAGCAGCTGTTGCCTGAGGTCTTTATTTTTGGTCTGTAAAAGGAGCTGTGCTTTGAGTTGTGGGGAATTGTTGATTGCTATCCCATTAATTTGCTTCAGCCCATTAGGATGCCTTTATCAATGTTGCCAAGACCATCGCAAACTCCATTATGGGTACAGTTCAATCATTTCCCTCTTGTGAGAAGTCGTTCGTGCAATTGGATGCTTTTAACGCTGTTGTTGCATTGTGAGAGTTAATCTGACAGAGCTCCTGTAGACCGATTTCATTTACTTTCTAGGAATTTCTCTATAGTCTATCTGATTTTATATCTTCTCCACGGATCTGGATGTTACAAATCTACTCTTTAAATTTGTCTATAAAACTTTTTTCCAGATTGTTTCAATGAAACTCTCCATCTTTTTTTTATATATATATATACATATATATATGTGTGTGTATATATATCAGGGGTTAAAGTTCTCCGTCGCTGCGACGGATTTCCGTCATTTGGAAAATGAGCGCAAAAAGTTCCGTCTAGACTTTTTATGCAAAACAGAAAAACAGAAGCTGCTTTCATCCAATGAAACCTGGCAGAACCGGGACATTAGCCAATCACAAAGAGAGTAGGGCGGGTCTTTGTGAAGCGGACATCTGCCAGTCTGAGTTTTATCGGTGTTCATCATTTTAACCTTTGGGAGAACATCTTAAACTGCCCTCAGATGGCATGAATGAAAGTTGCGGTGGTCAAAGTTTTCTTTGGATTTATGCAAACCAGCAGGTCCTAAAGTTCACCGGAATGAACAGCTGACAACAGCTTCATCGGTAAGTGTGTCTGTCGCTGCTCCTGCAGTTAATTAATGAATTATTTCCACCTGTGGCCACGTCACCTGTCAGCGTGTATTCCCTCGCTGCCAGTAACTTAGCTGAGAAACCAGCTATTACGTTTTTTTTAAAACTCAAAGAGTTACGCGCTAGCTCAGGCTAATTTAGCATGATGCGCTTTTTCTTTTCTTTTTTTTTTAAGAACGGTCGGAATGTGAAACAGTGTCCCGCATTTCAATGGGTCTGAATCAGAAAAAGTGAAAAAATTCCACCTGCGCTTTTCTGTAACAAAGAAGGCAGAGCTGCATCGGCTGTCAGTCAATAAGCAGCAGCTCCACCTCAGGAGCAGCTGCTCACCAGGACACTCGTTAAATAAAATCACAAGGATTTTGATGCATGCAGATTATTAAGGAAACTACGTCAATAAATAAAAAAATAAACTGGAGCTACAATTTATTTTTAAATAAATAAAGGCGGGGACACAGATTACATACTGGACAGGTCGCCAGTCACAGGGCTAAGATATAACCGTTTTATTAGACTTCAAAAAAGTTAAATACTGCCTTTTTTATAAACTCATGAGTTGTGATAATTAATTGCTGTGCAATAATAGGAAAAATAGACTGATTATTGTAATGTGCGATCTGTGTTAAATTAAAATATATGACGTCATCATAGTGTTGGTTATGTGTCCTGCATTGTCCATGGTTGTGGTCGGCGTTGTATGATCATAGGATTGGTTTATATTGAATGTGACAGGGAGCCAGTGGAGTTAATGTACAGGAGTGAAGTAGATGATGTAATGATGAAGCTGCTGTCTTTGTACTAGCTGAAGTTTCTGGAGGTTTTCTGGAGGACAGGGAGGGATGGGAGCTGAAATTGTAAAGTCAAGAGGTGAGTGGACTGTGAACCAGTTTGGCAAAAGAGTGAAGGAAGAACGTGATGCTGCCGAGATGAAAGTTAACCAGGTGATGATGTGGAAAGTGAAGGAGAGGATGGGAGGCTGTCCAGGATGACGGCAAGGCTCTGAAGCTGGAAGGTGGGAGAGATACAGGAATGGTCAATGGATATTGTAGACCTACCAGATTTGGTTAATGTTGACTTTGCACAATAAGCAAATGAGGTAACTGATGTGGCATAATGTTCACGGCCCGGGAATATATGGGCTGACTTGAAAAAATTTTCAGTCACACTGATTATTTTTGCTTTAACCCATGGTGTATATATATATATATATATATATATATATATATATATATATATATATATATACAGTAAAACGCGTTATTAACGGCGTTAACGTAAACCCATTTTAACACGGAAATTTTTTTTGTCGCCGTTAATCGCGCATCAAAACACACACACCATCCCTAATGTTTTTCCCCCTGCTGCGCTCTCCGGACTGTGTTTCTTTTAACCTCGGCGCTTTCCGTAGTTTCAAGAGTGCTAGAAAACTGTAGCAAAACAGACCCACGCTCACTGTTGCCAAAGACTGTTTATTTCATGCGACTTTGGGCTTCTTTTTACTAAAAGCGCTTCTAAATTTCATGAGTCACGGGTCGCGTTTTTTTTGGGCAGGTTTCTGAAAGTGAAATCGCTTATTTGGGCTCTAAAATAAGTGACGAAATAGGGGTTATTATGAGACCTGCCTGCACTACATTTGAGTGTATCCAGCTGAAATATCCCTCCGCCATAGGAGCCGTCGGTAGTAAAGGCAGACAGAGCAACTCTGCTCGTATTTTCTGCAGTTTACGGTGCAATAACCGGTGATAACTGCTGAAAGTAGATTAGGCGGTGCAGATCACCATTTTAAGCAGAGATTGGTTCTGAAGATGAGCTTTTACACGTTGATAACAGAAACCCCAACCCATAAACCGTACTTTAATGCTTATTAATTTGTTGTCTCTGTATTTTGACAAACCAAGGATCACGTTGCCAAACGAAGTACCTGGAGTTACGAATCAGTTCCTAAACAGTCTCTTTCAAGGGTATTAAGCTCCTGGCCCAGTGGCAAGCAAAGTGTAAGACTGGAATGACCTGGAAATTTAAAACCTTTTTCCAGGCTTAAACTCTATGAATATGGATATAAACAGCAAGCAAAAATATTCAAAGAAATTATTGTTGTTGGTGTAAAAGCTCAGAATTAGATGTGTGAGAGAGAGAGAGTGAAGAAATGAACAAAACTTATGACTTTATTGAAATGTACAATTTTTATTAATTTATATGTTTATGCATAATACCATGTCTATCTTTGTTTAAGAGGCAAAAAAAATATATCGTCATGAAAACAGGTATTTATTTACACATTTGTTTACACACTGTGTAAACATCAGGGCGTCATGATTAGTCATTTAGCCATTATAGTCCAGAGTTTAACATTTGGCACCAGGATGTTTTCATTCCAGTTCTGAAAAGTGCTTGAAAAATAACAAAATAAAAATATTTTTTGTACAAGCATGTATTTTATTAGTGTCATTTATTGCAAAATTGCATATTAAAATGCCCAAACAGGCTATTACACTTTCAGAAATAAAAGGATAAAATATGCGATTAATTTGCGATTAATCTCGAGTTAACTATCGACATTATGCAATTTTTAATCGTTTGACAGCCCTAATATATATATATATATATATATATATATATATATATATATATATATATATATATATATATATATATATATAATCACACACACTAACATGCATGCTCTCTCTAAAATGATTATTACAGTGTATGTCAGGCCATATTGGTTGCTGCAACTTCCTGTTTCTGCGATATGCTCTGCTCTGCACACTGTACTCAGACAGCTGTTGTAGTTGTGGAGAGCTGCACAGAGAAGAGCTGAAACACCAGTCTGTGAATTCTACAGTGTTCAAAGACAAACTCTACGATTATGAAGAGGATTTTCTGCACACAGTTACATTGAGGCACACTAGTAGAACAGGCTAGCTTTAGCCTAACACCTCATCAAACTTCTCCAGTTGGAAAAAATGTTTGCTGGATCAAAGACTGCAGCTGTATATGTTGTATTTTTAGATACATACTGTACGACTGTTCTGTAAAAACTTTATTGTCAATGAAAACAGATACTTTAGGGTCCAGAAGGTCATTTTTGGTTGAGTTAAGCAGGGCACGATCACACTAATGTAGACTGTCATGTAAGATTTCTGAAATGCAGTTTATTTTATTGCACTTTAAACTTACTTAGTTATCAACATGTACATGTTACTAAGTATTATTAAGCATTTGACTTTCTTATTTGCAATTTTAGTTTTTACGCCTTTTTTAATCCTCAGTTTATTATTTTTTTCATAACTTCATAACAGAAGACATAATAGTGCTTAAACTATTAAATCAGCCAGTTTGTTGTCCAGGCTAGTCTTTGCTCACTCAGTAACATCCCTATTTGACATAGTCACATAATACCTTACCAACCAAATGTTTAGCTCTGGGAGAATGAGCAGCTACACCCAAGCATCAAGTGCATCTTTCAAAACGGATCTCAGTCCTAACGGCACACAACTCTTAGGCTACGTTCACACTGCAGCCTGAAGTGACTCAATTCCGATTTTTTTTGCCCATATGCGACCTGTATCTGATCTTTTCATGACAGTCTGAACAACACGGATCGGATTTTTTCAAATGCGACCCAGGTCGCTTGGATATGTGGTCCTGAATGCGATACGTATCTGATCTTTTCATAAGGCGACCTGTGTCTGTACGGCCAGGTCGCATTCATCCGACCTACACGTCATTGATACTTGACAAACGTCACTAACGGTCGACCTGGCTATGCCAAAGAGGTTGGCTAAAAAAAAAAAAAAAAAGAGGTTGGCTATTGCGCGGTAACATGCACCTGTTGCAAATCAATACAGCCCCATGGCAGCGCGTTTACTCGCTGCTATGGCCGCCGAAGATGTGTGTTTTTACGTGAGAGCGCTAAAGAGATCTGTTCAGACGCACATAAAGGTTGCCTTTGTCATTCGAAAATTATGAATGAAGTCCGTATCAGTAAAGCCGCTCACATCGCTAAAATTTGGCTCTCTTCCTTTTCGATCTTCTTAAGAAGATTGCGTTGGTAATGTGCTGGCTCCGGTTGGAGAATAACGTAAAGAACGCAAGATACGCTGCAGCATTACGATCCGTGTTTACTTCCGTGTTTACGATCCGTGTTTACAATGAGCACGCTTGCTACGTGTGATGTCATCGCGTCCTCTACTGCGCATGCGGGACACTTAGGCGTATGAATACAGTTCACACAGGAGATCACATACAAGTCGCATATATTTGGAAATGTGAACAGACACGCAAAAAAATCAGATTTCACAAAAAAATCGGAATTGAGCATCAAGTCCTGCAGTGTGAACCTAGCCAAAGTCATCAAACATAAAGAAGAATCCCGGACAAGCCCCCGTTGTCACTAAACTCCTGACTGAACGAAAATAACCACAAACTTAAAATAGACAGTTTATTCATCAAAACAGTTTGCGTTTATTTTGTATACCACACAAAAAATGTGTTTCCTGAAGCATGGAAGAAAGGACATGAAAGACTTTGCCAGAATAAAGACACTGGTGTTACAAAAGAGGACCTTTTTCATGGGTGTCAGCTAACCTGGTGTGGCCCTTTCATTTATCAAGGCTGTCATTCATTGGTTGACCTTGTCGTACAACGCA
Organism: Fundulus diaphanus; assembly: GCA_037039145.1. Classification (NCBI taxonomy): domain Eukaryota; kingdom Metazoa; phylum Chordata; class Actinopteri; order Cyprinodontiformes; family Fundulidae; genus Fundulus; species Fundulus diaphanus. Next base: position 15,374,845 of record CM073135.1, read on the forward strand.
CTCAGACAAACTCTGTCAGGCCTTTAACATGACAATTAAACATGTAAACCTTTCCTTATTGTTTAAGCATTCTAGAGGAGAGCCACTGGTTGAATAACAAGCATCAATCAAATCAATGAAAATGCTTAAAATGTAAAACCAAAGAAAAATGTATCTATTAAATAAGAGTAATTAAATATATGGTTGCAACAAACTTTGTTGAAGCAAAGTATTTGAGTTAAAAGCATGACTGCTTTCGCATTCAGACATGTTGTGCCTCAGGGTGGATTTAAAAGAAAGATGCTCTGATATCTGTCTGGGATCAGCCAATTATGCAGCATGAGAAACTTGTGATTTGTCGCCGTAGAAACCCATATGAATAATTAATCCCACAGCTTCTACTTTTTGGGAACATGGAAAGTGCCACTGCCTGTTTTATGCCTTTGTGTTTGTTTACAAGCTCATTATTATTGCAAAATCTGAGGAGAAGAGACCATTAGTAAAAAAAAAAAAGAAAGATACCTTAGAGGTATCCGCCCTACACTCACGTCAGTGAGGAGGTAATAAAATAAGATAATGCATGTCGCAATTCTGTGCAGAACTACAAATTAATAAAGGAAGTATTTTTTTTAATTTTTATCCTACTGGATGCTGAATATTTGGAAATTTTATACATTTCTGTTCGGAACTCAACACAAGTTTGTCAGTAATTTTGAGTTTTTATGGTTTCTTTTAATTGTTCTTATTCCAGGGTGAAACAAGTACAGGATAAACACAACTTCAACTATACCTTCTAACTTTCTACACAGAATCTGAATGACACATCCAGGCTCAAATGATACAACTCTCATTAATTTGGGGTAAAAAATCCCTTAGCAAGTTCGAACTCCACCACAAGGTTTTTTGCCATCGACAAGTGTGCGCAATCATTCTGAATAGATGTTTCTTTAATTTGATTGGTTCCCTGGAATGTTTCTGGCTTTTAAGCAAAGGGATTTTCTAGTTTTGATGGATGCTTGAGATTCTGGTTCTTTTGGAACGTTCAGTTGTTTCCAAGAATTAACTATCAAACCACTGATTGCAAGTGAACGTAAATAATTTGTAGGTAGTCCCCGTCCAGAGTTATTCCATTCACCTTGTGCAATGCAGCAGTACCACTGGCAGGGAAACAGTCCCTCAGCATGAAGCTGGCACCCCTTGCATAGAAATCCCTTTCACTTATCCTGGCATACTTCTTGTCATTGTGGAAAAGAAGATCAACCCTTTGACACATCTGGATAAAAAAAGAAACGTCGATTTTGGAGCAGGAGCTTCTTTCTTTGATGACACAACCAAGGGTAATGTATAACTGTCCTCAATCTGGACCGCTGTTCCAGCGGTTTCCGGTTCTTGTCAGGCGAAACTGTTTTGGTCTTCACCCACCTTATTATTCTGTTATTTTCCTTCTTAGATCTTCAGTTCTGTGTAGAGTAGGTTTATGCATATGAATCATCCTTTTAATCCTAACATAGAAAAAGAATCAGCTGAAGTCATTCATTACTGTTAAAGGGGAGGTTAAAATGCCTTGTCAGGTTAAGACCTCAGGTAGAACTCTTAGCATCACTTTTTGAAATATTTAGAGAATAGTTTGCACATGTTTAAGGCTGAATGTATAAAATGATTCTATTCAGATCAAGAAAAAACATGTTAAATTGAAACTTGTGCAGCAAACTCTTTTTTAAAAAACATCAAAGTTGTTTGCTGTATTATCATTTCCTCCTGGAAAAAGTGATTCAGATGAAAAAGGAAAAACAGCAGAGTCTTCTGTTCAGGATGCATATATTATTCCCCACTTTATTATGCTCATTTATTTACTTGATGAGGCGGACTCAGCCAAAGCTAAAGTTCTGCAGAGTCTTGTTAAATGTCTTGCTTTTGTTTTATTCCAGTCACAGCAAGTTTACATCATAAAAATCCTTGTGACCTTTTATGATGAAATCTACTGAAACAGGTCGTCAGATGATTTGAGATTGATGTCAAGAGTATTTGAATCATTTAAATTTCAGTTCTAACAGTCTGTTTCTCCTAAATTCTTTAGAAATTTACTAGTCCGTTAAACAACACCACAATCATTGCTAATTTCACAGTTCTGTGCAAAATGAAAGACGGCTTGAATGTGGACAAGGCTGCTTTGGAAGTTTTCAACTTGTTTTTGCAGAACAATGCTGGCTGAGTGGTTTAATTATCTGTCAAAATTTTTGAGCACAACCAAAAAGTGTCAGAGGTACGTGTCAGGTACTTGAAGACGCTTGATTGGGAGCTCCAACATGGAGCACTCTAAAATTAAGATGTTTATATCTCAGATCTCTCTCAGGCAATTCTCTCAGTTCAGTTCAAACCTAATTCTATCTATCTCCAGAAACAAAACTTCTCCCCAGTAATTATTTGGCTCCGTTGCTCATACATGCAGTTTTAATGTAACATTTAGAACAGGTGGTATCGGTTGCCTTGTTTTCCTACCTAGCGTGTAAAGAACCCATTGATCGATGCTCCCCAGCTGTCAGGTTGATTAAAGGTGAACTGATGTACCTCGTGATAGGAGTCGCTATGTCAGCTTAATGGAGTGTTGCTAGATAAACAGTCACCTGACCAATCAACACGTAGTTCCCTGTAGGTGTGACCCCCGTTGTGCTAAAGCAGGGCATGAGGGCTGCTTCGGACAGGAAGTGCTCTCTGTCCGACAAAAAAAGGGGCTTCTTGTTACAGAAAGGCAAACTAACTTACAACATAAAATGTAACTCTTAAGAAAGAATGCAATTTATTCCTTTGCCATCAAGCTATTCAGAAGAGATTAGTTTAAAAATTTTAAGCAAAGAAAAAAACAACTCATGGTTTGAAACAGTATGAAACAAGAGGGTTCCAGGTCAGTTTTTCCAGTTTTTACCCCATTTTTGCCCAGTTTCTTTCTTTGACCTGCAGCGCTTTAGATGTTGTTCTGGATTCTTTTGTGACGTTTGGAGAATTTCCTTTTCCAGATAGAGCCCCGTTGCTTTGGAGAGCTTTCCGTCTTTAAATAATAAAATCATCCACTTATCTTTGCCTGATTTGCAAAATTAGTGGTGAAAATTTAGCAAAAAATGAGGAAATCTGCAAGGGGGCAGATGCTTTGCACAGCACACTATGGATCACGGATGGACATTAAAAGGTTCTACATTTTTCTAAGAAAACAAGAGTAAAAAAAGGCTCTTGTTTGTTCTTGCACAGGTTCTTGCACAGGCTTTTTTTTTTATTGCTGTACCTAAGCGATGAGGCTGAAAACAGTCAGCTTAAATGTGGACTTTGCTCCCACTCACTTACCCAGGGACACATTTCAATGGAATACAAATTCAGCCATGAATGGAAAAACAAATGTTTAGCCTGGGAGAGTGATGGAAAGAGAGGGGTGGGGGATGGGGGCACTCGCTGTAAAAAGCAGAGAGATAATTTAATAAGACAGCACTTCTGAAGCAACTCACACATCGTCTCCCTCTTCTGCTATTTTAAATATTTACTGAGGATCTTGCCTTGACTTCCATTCATTTTCAACCCTATCTATGGCCTAACCCTACCACTAATCTGCAGCAAATTGACACCTTAGTCCTAAACATAACCTCTAGCCCCAGTAAAATAAATGAGGACCTCACTTTACATCAAGTCTTTGGTGGTACACACACACACACACACACACACACACACACACACACACACACACACACACACACACACACACACACACACACACACACACACACACACACACACACACACACACACACACACACACACACACACACACACACACACACACAGATGGTCATTTGGAGCAGTCACAGGCAGTGGTTTTCTCAATGCAGATGAGGGACACCACAGAATAATCTGCCTTTAAGCTTTTGTCAGATGCTCAGTTGCCACGAGTACAGCAGGTCTGACAAATGATGCTGCCAGAACAGCCCAGACCGCCTAACGCTGAAGTCCTGTTACGGTGATGATGATTGGGAGCGCTGACCTGAGAGAGACGGAGAGGATCTGAATGAATGCATGCATGGCTGCGATGACAGAGGAGTGTTTTGACTGCACCTGTAGCTGGTGATATGTCACATCTCTGGGCACATCACTTCTGCTATTATCTGCACTGCAGTGATAGCGCCTGTGGGAGATGATAGAAAGCCTTTCCAACACCCAACTTGCTTACAGAGCCGGTCCAGTCTACCACCAGGCTGCTGGGAAGGGGGAACATCCACCAACAGCGGTGCACCTCCATTATCCGTTATAGATATGGTGAGGATAAATTAAAACACTGGGATGGGATGTGTTCCAAACCCGTGCAGCAAGGTGTGGTGATTACTACATCAGCAGAATTTCCCAGAACTTTCGTGTATGGACAGAATAAAAATTCAACAAGCAATTTATTGCTTCCTTTGAACAAATAGCTCATTATGGTTTTGCTGCTCTGGTAATTTGATCAAAGTAAAAGCACAGCGAGTAAGCTTAAAAGTAGTGCAAACCTACCTGACACCCCATCCACCACCACCACTAAGGAAATGAACAGAAAGAAACTGCGATGATTTATGTCCAGTTTTCTGTTTTTAATTACTTCTACTCCTGATTTAAGTCAAAAACAGCTCCACAAACTGTGAACATGATTATCCCTTTTTAGAGATTTTTATTACAATTCTGCTGATGAAACAATAAACGGTATTAAAACAGGCTTATTCCTTGCGAGAAATAAATTGCATAGGTTAAAGTAGGGCTGGACGATATAGAAAAAAGCTTATCGATATCGATAATTATTGAAAATATTTAAAACCATATTTTATGTGCAGCTCTGCCTGGACATTTTATGACATTGCTAAATGATTTAATTTTAATAAAGAACACAAACACAGAATTCCAATTAAATCTTTAGTTAACCAACTTTTTTAACCATAACAGAATTTTTTAAAGAAAAATAACTTAAAGGAAGGAAGGAAAACTCTCTATCGAACTTTTATCGACCCTATTTTTTCCTATCGTGCCACACGTCTATCGATTGATATATATTGTTATTGCATTATCGTCCAGCCCTAGGTTAAAGCTAATTTTTCAGTTTCTGTTTAAAAATAAATAAACAAAAGAAGTTGAAAACATGCTCGATTTTCTCATTTTAACATACGTTTTGACCCTTTTTTTTAACAACAGCAGTATTTTTCTTCATTAACATAGGTTCACAAACAAAACCTTTGCTGAAGATACATTTTCATTAAATTAATCTTAAATATAAAGAAACATGTGCATGTATGTACTTTAGTAAGGGCATCAACCCTAGACATAGTTAGGTAGTTGGTACTCAAACTGTTGCAAGACTCATTTAATAAATCAGAGCTTTATTTAACAACTTGATCCAATTTCTATAGACAGTATGTATAGATATAATTTTTCCTTTATTTTAGTCTAGCTGATGTTTGCATGACATGAATAACAAGGGACCTTCAGGTGTATAATTTTTTTTCTTCAGAAATACGCGTGGTTTTACAGCACAAGACTATTTAACTATCAAACATTGCTGACTCAGAAAAATGCTTTGCTGCACAGACATGCTTAACTCCACCCCAAAGGTCAGTATCTAAAAACTAGAGTCCTACCTTTTAAATGAGATACAGCACGTCTTTGTCCCATGTGTCCTGGTAAAGTAATGTCGCTGTGTAAAGGAGCTTACAAAACTGCCAGTCACTGCTGATTTGCACACAGGTTCTTTCCTAAGGGAATTTCCCACAGCTGCAAGCACAACCACATGTGACTAATTAAAGGTACTTTTTGCAGCTCTGTTTTTTCCTCTCTTTCTTTCACTATAGTGATGCAGAGAAATAAATTGGCAGCTCTGGAAGTTTTGTTTTCCCTTCATTTTATTGAATTACGCTGTGCTCAGTGGTACATGCTGTAACATAGGGTAAATGTTATTAACAAAAGCTTTGTCATGTGCAGAATGAGTCCTATAATGGAAACCAGCACTTTTATTTGACCTGCTTCCCTTTTATCAAGTAAAAAAAAACATTTGGCAAAACTTAACCAGAATCACAGGTCTGCCTGGCACACTGCCTAATAAAACCTTTGTGAAACAAATGTGCTTCAGCTGATTCAGTCCCTATTTGCTGCAGTGATAGTCAAGATTTGGATATAAAATGTCTGAGGCTTGTCCTATATTTTTAAGGGTTTTCATGTAGTTTTGGAGTATTTATTTTGACATTTAGGCGAGGCTCTGCATTTTTTTTCTTTGTTTAATCACCTATAGAGCAGACATGGAGACATTTGAAAAAGTGGTTCCGCTTGAGAAATATTCTTTAATGCCTTAGCTTCACACAAATACTAACAGTTTACATTTACACTTTATAACTGTGGAACTTTACTTGATTTATGTCAAGTATGTAATTTCAGGCAGAAATGGGTGCATTGTGAATAACTTTGATCTTACCGAGGTAAAATTCCAAAAGAAATCTTAGAATCTGGGAATCTAAGATTTTTCTAAAAATGACGTCACTAAGAGCTATTAGTCTTTTAGTCTTACGATTCTTTGTGAATATGGGCACAGTTTTTTTTTCCTTTTTTTTGTAGCCTAGAACAATGCAGCGCTGCCACTCTCCCACCATTTGCTATGCATTACCGGTCAGCAGGCGTAGGCAGGGTTACATCACTTCTTCCTCCCTTATGCTGCGTTCAGACCAAATGCTTGTTGCATCAAGGGCATCGGTTTACATGCAAAGTATATGGCGGACGCGGCTCTTGCACTGCTTGTTTTGAAGTTTTCTGCGTGTTTTGTGTGGCAAATTTGGATTTGACGCCTCTAGAGCGGCCAAAGCAAGAGTTGGAAAATCTGAACTTTAGCAGATTGACGCAGGGTGTCAACCAATCAGAGAGACTCCGACTCCGCTTTGTGACAAAGTGGGGCATTTTCCAGAATTCACAAATACTCCTGGATAGGTGTCGAAACGTTTTTAGAAAGAATCGAATGAAAGTCTGGTTTGCTGTTGCGATGATCCAGATAACTAAGAATTTGCACAGGCAGACAGGAAAAATATTTTTACTTCGGATCACTGATAAATGTTAACATCAAGATGCCCACTAATCTGAGACAGATGGACACATACTCTTCAGCTGAAACAAGTTGCCTGTATTTGGTGTTCTTGCGGGAGATGCAGGCACCAATGCCTATCAGCAGGTTGTCAAACTGGGCTCGGGTGAGACGTAAATGGTGCTGAAATCGACCCTCATCAGCACGCAGCTCCTGCAGTGGGTGGTGAAAGTCACCAAACTCAAAACGGCTCAGAATTATTTGTGAATTCAGACACGGCACAGATTATATTATATTATTCAGTAATAAAGCCACTCTCTCAATTTCATCAATCCAAGAGTCCGGCAGAGGAAAAGAACAGGGTAGCTCCTCTCCACAGGAGCCACTTTGTCAGACGCGCTGTCAGAGCGTTAAGGCTCTAGACAGCGCTTTGGACTTTTATGTGCACAAGCTTCCAAGTTTTAACGTTGAAAAGGCGTTTGGTCTGGATGCAGCATTACTGTAGAGACAAATATAAGTGTTAATTAGATTTTAGCTGCAATGATCTTCACTTTATACCATTTTTGCAGCAGTAGCAATAATTTTTCCTATTCGGTTTTAAACAAAAGATAATGTTAAGGAACTGTATTTTCCACCATCTCAACCTGTTAGTGTACCTGTACCTGTCCCCAGAAGAGGTTTGCATTTTTCCTTTTCTGTGATGACACAACCAAAGACATAGAAACCCTTCATCTCATCACTCCCATCCGAGTAGTGATAGGTTTAAATTTGCAGCAGCTGTGTGGCCCTTTTAACTGACAGATGGGCACTATGAAGTTCACCAGGTAGGCAGAGGCTGATTTATCTGCTTGTTTTTCAGCACCATCTCAAAGCTCAGTCAATCAGCCATCTGAAAGGTCTCCTGTTGAAACCAGAGCAAGATAGCAGGAGGACTCGCACCTTTTTGGAAGGTGCATCTTCATCTCCATCTTCAAATCCTTTGGTTGGGATTTACAGAGGCAGCGCTGACTCAGATTGGCTCATTCGGTGTGTGGATGGAGACAAAGATAGTTGCATGTGTGTCGTGTGCGTTATTAGGTAGAGTGACACAGTGCCTGGAAATATTTCTTTCCAAAGGTGGTATTACATTTAAAGATTACTGTTGGAAATGGTGTTGAACATATGGTCATCTTCCTTTTTGTGTTTGTAGCGTTTTATAAGCCCGTGTGGGCTGGGCACATATGTGCATGACACTTAAATAAAATCATTCATTCATTCATTACAGATTATCTTTCAGAAATTCAGAGTTGTTTTTAACGAGTCAATTAAGCTATTATGCAACTGAATAATGATTTCTACACATTGTTCCATAAATCATTAGCATAACACAAGACTATTTAACAAAGCACTATGAATATATTTATGCCACATTAATGGAAGTACGCATAAAAGGGTCATTTGTCCTACTTTGGCTGAAATCGCCGCCTCATCCCGTCAGCCTGGTAGCTTTAATGTGGAAATGAGACTAAGGATTAGAGCAACCGACTCAGTTTGCTTTTCTAGCCCGTTTTATATTCTCTCTGGCGCTGTGTGAATGTAGAGTTAGCAAATTTAACAGGCTTGGACTGTCTGTTAACGGGCATTTATCATGGCCACAGAACAATCCGGACTGTCGGTGTGTCAGTTTGGGCGAGCTGTGGAAATAAATCAGAACTCCCCCAGCATGCCACAGATAGCACGCTACATCCGCACCCATTCATTTAAACCTGAGGGACGGCATACAGAAGCTGCAAAAAAAAAGTAAAAAGTTGTTCAAAGTAGGTGAGGGGAAAAACTCTGTGTGGTTTTTATAGGTCCCCACCACACTGGATTAAGGCTATGCTAGTTTCTGCCACTTGTAGTCTCTGCATTGTCTCTATGAGGTCTTCTGCCATATATTTAGACCACAATGGTCTCTTTATGCGTGAAACAGGAGTCCGAATGCACAGAAAGCAGAAAACCTAAGGTGCAAGGTCATGGATTTTGATTATATTGATGGCATCATATCCATGATATGGGGGTTGTCTGCAGCAGCATCTTGCATGTTCTAACATCCTGGTGCAGAGTGAGACACTTGTTGCCAGGCCAGGGGCCCAAGGCATGTGATGATTGGGTTTATGTTGCAGAATCATCATGAGAACATACTAGTGATATCTAGACCATGGGGAGCGCATAGAGACATGGAAAATAGCAGTGAAAAGTATTTTTGATGAGTGCTAAGACTGTCAAGATTGCCTTCTGCGCGAAGTTAGGTGGGGTAGGTCGTAGCATGTCTCAGGGTGTTTTCACACTTCTGCTTATTTTCACCAAGGAAAATCTCCAAGCAAACCAAAACCTACATACTACTACTACTACTACTACTACTACTACTACGTTCAGGGTGTTTATTCCACAGATGTGTCTAAGACGGGAGAACCAAATGTAAATAAAATACATTATTGATCCCAAATTAAATAAAAGTACAAGAAGGTGCCGAGTTCCAAGCGAGTAGAAGCCATGGCATTTGGCTGGCAGATGTGTCAGATTGAGGTCGGATCACCTTCACCCCATAAACAAACGTTTCTAGAGTTTTTTTTCTGGAACCGTACCAAGAGCACCTCCTCCAATTGGTCCCAGTACAGTTGTGTTGGTCCGCTCCTTATATGAGTGCTTTGTTCACATTTACGCAAATGAACCAGAGTTTGTTCTAAATGACTAAACACCTCTGGTGTGGAAACAGCCTTAATCTAGGCATGTTTGCCACAGACGGAGCTGTTGTGTCAATCCCTGTACTGAAAGCTACTTAAAGTCACAGTGAATATCATCCCTTATCTTCTCTTCTTGTTCTTCAAGATAATCTTTTTGCTAAAGTGATTTACATCATTACTTAAGTGTTTTCTTGTTTTTTTTTGTTCATGTTCCTCCATCTGTTAAATCTGGTTTTAGCCTGAACCCTTTTTTCCTTCACCTTTTATAAAATGAAACTCTCACTTTTATTGATTTCTGTAGAGGAAACAATAGTTTCCCCAACGGCTGCGTTTTCATGCCTAAAAGACAGAAGAGAAACTGTGGGCATATCGTTTAAGTGTCAACCTCCTAATTTTATATAGAACTAAAATTACTGAATGTTTTGCCACCACTGAGTTTTGATTTCTTCATTACAGTTTAGTCTACCCACTGATTTGGGAATGCTAAACACATAAACAGATCATTGTTTTTTTTGTCTTTGTGTTTTGCTTCATGCATTATATTTAGTTTTTACCAGAAACACTTTGTTCAGTGCTCCTGATAATAAGTCCTACAAGTTTGGGATTGCTAATAAGCAGTTTATAATGCAGCTTTTATGTGTTTTATTAATAGGAAGAAGTGCCATTTAGTTTCAAAACAGCTGCTTCTAAATGACTTCTGTCATTAGCAAATCTGTCGGTCACATTTAAAGAAACCATAGGTGACTGAAACCTAACGAGCCGCAGGATTTTCAGGGCTTTGCCAAATCTCCCAAGTGGTCTTTGGTGACCTAGCTATTGTGTTGGAGTGGCGGTGGTATCAGAGCGTGTTTTTTTTTTTTTTTTCTCAGTCCAGGTTGGACGCATAATTCTTGGACATCGGCAGAAGCTGCCATTCTTTTTGACGTTGCCGACACATGACAGAGCTCCACCGAGGCAGAGGTCACCCCTCTGCGTTGTGTGTCGCTATTGGTCCTCTTAGCAAGGATCTTTTGCAACAGGCTCATGGTCAGATCCTTTCCCATATGATTGGAGCGGCTTTTGTGAAATTCCTCCAGTTTATAGATAACATGACATGTTTTTATTGCTTCCACAGTAAATGTGCAATCACAAAGGTTTATGTCTGTTTCTTGCTTTGGCCATTAGTAACGTGCAATGTATAAACATATAAAGCTAGTAGTTTGGTGTTTTGTCCCTTTCTTCATCTTTCTTTCTTTCTTTCTTTCTTTCTTTCTTTCTTTCTTTCTTTCTTTCTTTCTTTCTTTCTTTCTTTCTTTCTTTCTTTCTTTCTTTCTTTCCAGCATTAGTCTGAGAGTTTCTTTAATTGCAGGCTTACATAAAGGTGGCTAATGTAACACTCAGAGTCCCCCTCAGGCTATGAACGCTAGCTAATGTAGTGATTCTGTCTTTTCTTCTATCTAATCTGCATTTTGTTTCTGTTGCATTTACATCAGAACACAACGAAGCTGTGCGTGCTAAACTAAGAACACACTTCAATTAGATTCAAGGGGGAACGCTGGATGATTAGGAGGAGGAAAGATATCAGCGATTACCGTTCAGAAGCAGTTGTTACTATCCATCTTTCTGCAAAGGGTTATATGGTGATTTGCAAACACCTTGAGGTTCATCATTCTGAATTGAGAAAGATTATTGTTATAGGTGGAAACGGGACCATTGCTCATCTTCCCGTCTCCCAGAACTGTCATATTCACTTAGGTCAGAAGGCCAGATGCTTTTAATTGGTCCAAAGCCACAATGCAGCTTTTGCTGCTGCTCCACCAGAACCAGGAAATTTTTGCCTTCGACCAGGCAAAAATGCCTGACCATGTTGACTCTGACCAAAGTTCGTTTACTATTTCTCTGCTCGCATTTGTTTTTTACCCCTCTCTTGTAAACGTTGACACGTTTCTGTGCTTGCGTGCCTTTTATTCTCTGGCCTGTGCCTTTCAGGTTCCGTTTTATTGTGCAGCACCTTAGTCAGCCTTGGTTTTCCTTAAGTGCTCTGAATTGTAAATAGCACGGTGGGTTGGTAACTGAGAGAAGAGCAGGTCAGAATTCCTCCACAATGATGGCAGAAATTGATAGCCGTACAGAAAGCAACTACCTGAAGGCATTGCTGCTAAAGAAGCTTCTACTAGTGAATCATGAAGTGAACTTCCTTCCATGCACATGTTCTCTGATTTGGCTTCCTTTTTTTTCAAATAAATAATGACAGTGTGGAATCTGTGGTTTGTATGCATTAGAGGGTAGATTTACACAGTTTCCGAACCTTATAAGAACCAAACGATGTCCTGGAATGGAAAGCATTAGATTTGAAAGTGAGTGTGCTTTCTTTTTACTTTGACTGTAGACGAGGCATGTAGTCCAATGTGCAGCATTTGCAGAGAAGCAAAGCGTTTATGATTTATATTCCACAAAGGAAGCCAACTTTGATCACGGATGCCGCGCTTCTTTTATCTGATTTAAACACATTGAACAGAGGCATTACTATTTGGATATGTTGAGAGCTTCTCAAGGCGCCTTCTCTCTGACTTGGGATGTACCTTTTTCCACGCGGATGCTGAGCAGCAGGTGATCCATCACCTCTGGCGTCGGCGCATGAATTGTTTGCCCGCTGCCAGGTTCACATGAGCGCAAGCCTGTGCCAGGTTGGAGTCAGCCATGTAGGTTAGCTGACACCATTCGCCACAACATACCTACTGAGAACCCCTGAGTGACACTGTTACCCTGTCATTTTCCTCTGCACTGGAACAGAAACTGCATCCTGCAAAGGAAAAGGAGCTTGCGCTTGCCTCTGTTGCTACAAAAAAAGTAAGATGTGGTTAGGTGAAAGTGAATTACGTTGAGGGGTTTTGGCCCACTGAGCATTATGGCAGCATCTTGCTGTGCCTAGGAAGCAAAGGAGGTGTATTTTGGGAAACACTTGACAAGTATAAATTGCCATATTGTCACATTATCTTTCCTATTAGTCCCCATCTCTCTGTGGAGACAGGTCTTTTCTCCAGTTCACAAATATCCACAGAGAAACAGGTTTAAACTATGCCCCTGCTGAGTCTCATGGTGCCTGTGATAATGACAGAGGTCAGATATGCTTACTAACACTGCCATTGTTTTAAGATAAAAGCTATCTAGCACAGGCTGTCATTTAGGAACAAAGGAAATAATGCTGGCAGGCGGTGGGAAAAATCCCCAGCGGGATAGTCATGAATGTTCCCTGTCTCTAAAACACTTAGACACTATCATCAGCTAGCTGCCTTATTGTCACTCATTAGCAGCTTTCAAAGCTGTCAGCTGGGGTACATCATCGGATTCGCACCAGAAAATTGACATTAAATGTCCCTGTAGAATGTACCTAATGAGGCAGCCAAACAGCAAAATAAGTTGATCCTTATTTCTAATTGAACTGACCCTATTAAGCCAGTTAACCAAGGCAAAACAGCCATATTTTCATGACAATGCCTCATAGAATCATGTGTTGTTTGTAATTCAGGCATTTAGTAAAGCGCTAAATAAAACAGGGTTTCTATTGCTTGGACCTGTGGGACTGAACCAAAGTTTCTCTAATAAAATACACTTGAAGTTGTTGGTTCATGTCGACTTGTCACACAAGCTGTGTATCCATCCAATTCTCATCCGAATTTAAGTGAACTTTTAAAATGTGGCAAAAAAGAAAATGCGCATCAAAGATGTTTCCCTCTACCGGTTTATAGCAAATTAACCAGCCGGCGCACAGCATAACGTCGTCGTACGTTGAAGTTGGCTGTAATAAACAGGAAGTAGCAGTTGCTAACTAGCACAGACCACAGATCGGTGATGAAGCGGGGCTTTAATGAATGTGCAGATTTTTTATTTTTCACGGCTGAGAAATGCTCTCGTCTCTCTGTCGGTCCAAACGTACCGGTTGTTGCTTCCAGCCATTTTTTTGAGCATTATTGGAATATCTGGGAAGACGCTGGCAGCAGCAACAGCTGATCAGTCGTGGGAGGTAAGCGTTCGCTACGTCAGAACTGATTCGACAACTGTTTCCATCTGCTCTTTAGCGCAGGTACATTTTTCAAAAAAGTGGGGAAAAAAACACCTAAAGTGAGCGTAAAATCTTTTTTTGTGAAATTTAGTGAGTTAACTCAAATTTTGCCGTTTTGATCAACCTTTTCTAATGCGGTATTTCAAAATGCGCATTAAAAAAGGTTGACGGAAACGCACTACAGTTGCTACAGACTTGTCAGTTCTCCATCCATGATGCAAATTTCCCACTTGTAAATCCTTCAACCTTTACTTCTACCCTCCTGTGTAATGGAGCTCCGTACCTTTAAACTGACTTGTGAGGGTGGGATTGCAGCCCCTAGCTTGTGCATAACCCACAATCTGTTTAACAATAATGCAGTACACCTGGGAACCGTTTCTCATCAGCACCAGAGGAGAAGCCCAATAGCTCCTCTTGCTGTTTTTCTTTAGTGAGCCGTCCGTGCTTTTTTTTTCTGGTAACAATCATACAACTGGTGCAAGGGATACTTTATTTTGCTAAGGCTCGGAATAAGGTTGTGACGATATGGAAAGTTTTATCATTTAAGTTCTAATCAAAAGAGAATTCTGCATAATGTGTCCATAAAGGAAAAGAAAAGAGGGAGATGCATTGAGACATCTGGCCTATCAGTCTGGGCTCCTCTGAAGCAAACAGATACTAACTGATTTTCTGGGGGCAGAAAAGTTATAGCTGGCTTGTGTGCCACTAGAGAGCGGTTTCAGGAAAGACCCAGCGTATTATGTTCATTGTGTAGATCTGTGTCTCCCACTTGATCATTTCTGCACAGAGCAGTGTGCATGGCCTTCTGCTTCTAAAGCAGAGGTTACCTCTTAAAGCCTATGAGCTTTATTTCATCTTGTTTGTATTACAGCCATTTATTTTTCACCTCAGATGGGATTTTTCTTTTACATTTATGGTTTCTTTTATTTTTCAGCATTACAGGTTTATATATCGCCATAACTGAGACTCCCAAAAGGAACAGATTGTGTTTTCCCCGTTTCCTTATGAGCGTCCCTTTAACTTGCAGTGAAATTGCATTTTCCATGTGCTGTTTCTTCATGGTCATTTCTGTTGAGTTCTTGGTCAGCGTGTGTTTATTGCAAATGACCTCGATTAAACCAAGGAAGTACCGTTTAAGGTTGTATCAAACCATACCTCTAAAATGTTGCGGTTTTGATAGAAGTCTTTACATTTTATCCACTCATGTGACACGGGTCACACTTAAGTAGGAAAAACAGACTTCAGATTTGACTTGCACTGATGCCCTAAAGACTCATAACGAAGGTTTTAAACATATATTTAAAACATGGCTTCCCAATATTATTAAATGTTCTCAGACATGGGGTGAAAGGAAGAAAACCCTCCAACCCCACTAATAAAGTGCGTAATGAAAAAGGGATAGTATGAATAAAGAGATGAACAGGTGCAAACCGAGACTTTACAAAGACCAAATTTTTTTTTTTTTTTTTGGTTGAGCAAAAATGTCTGTGTGAGAAGCTCCAATTACACTTTATCAGCTTTGAAAATTATATGTCATGCATACCCTGCAAAATATTATAAAGCAGCCCATACTTGAGCAGTTTTAGGCATGCTGAAATAAATCTTAAAAGGTTAGAAGGTCATTGTCGCATGTTAATGTGGCCACAGACAGAAAACACAGGAGTTCAGTTCCTATCCTGCATCAATGCAGTGTTATTGAGAGGCTTGATGACATGCATTTGACTTGAGACTTGACTTGGTCTTGACACCCATATACTTGAGACATAATGCTGAAATATGCCCAGTGGATTCCCAGAAGTCACAACTCTTTAATGTCTTCAGACAGACTTTACTGGAGGCAAATGTTTCACAAGGAAAGTGAAATAAATCAGGATTGATATAAAATAAAAGCAGTAGACTTTCCTACCTCTGTGCTACGTCCATTACATTAATAGAAAAACATCTACACACCGTTGCAGAAACAGTAATTTTTTTTAAATAGTATTATAGTTTTAATTGTAAATAAACACTCTACAAATTGATTCTTCCAGGATTCCTCTTAAATTACTGGGAAAATGTTGAAAGGAACTTTTTATATTTCTTTTTGTGCTATGCAATACACAAACTCAATATGTTTGGTGACATTTTTGGGCTTGATTTGAACTCGAAAGAGTCTAGTATACCACTGGTCTCTGGTCTTGCATTTCTAGATTAAAAACAAGGATTTTTCTCTTATCTGTATTAAACTGGAAGAAATTCTGACCCATCCACTCATTGATATTTATACTCATCCTGGCTCAGTGACTGTAGTGGGCTGTAAGTAATGTAAGGGGGAAGGCAACGTGTCATGGCAACGTGGCAACGTGTACATATGGAATGGAGGGCAGAGCAAGGGGCAAGTTGACCTGGAGTCAACAAAGTTATTAACTAGATATCACTTCATGAGATAGAATTCACTTTAATGAGACATACTGAAGGGTTTTCATGTAACAAAATCTCTTTGCATTGCTTCTGTTTGTTGAGACTAAAATTATAGTTATTAAAATCACATACGGTAGGCTCGCAAATACACAGGATTCAATGCTGAAAGGTAACCGCCTTGGACCTGGTTTGCAATTATCAGTCGGTCATAAGCGTCTCAGTCTGACATTCTGTATTTTGAATGAGTGAGTAAGTCTAAGCTTTACATTAAATATAGATTTGCATTCTTTTACCTAACTTTCAAAGCAGTCTCATCCGTCTCTGGAATGTCCTTCTTCCTCTTTAGTCTGAACATGACAGAACCCACCCCCCGGCCCCTCCTTGTGTTTATGGCTAAGCTAGTAATTAGCAGAAGACTTGCTTTGTTTGCATTGCTGGCTGTCTGCCAACATACAGCCATATCAAAAAGATTTTTCTCACTTGTACTTATCACAAGAGGAATCTCAAACAATTTGAAACACAGGACTTTTAATGCCAGAAAGATTACAGAGAGAAAGAACGCTTCTCTGTGTTGTGCTGAATCTCACAGGATCGCTTTGACTGCTTTTGCATCACAAGCAGAGTTATTCAGAGACACTTCACCATTGCCAAATTCCTCAAATCTTTCTGTTTTCCTTCCAAATTTAAAAGATACCTAACAAGGTACTCACGCCAAAGAGCTGTGGAATCTTGGTCGAAATGTAGTTAGAGAACGGTGTCCGTTTTAGTTTTTACAAACAGATTTATTTCAACTCCTAATTATTATTAAACTGTACAATCTTTCTTCTGTTCAACACGATGAATGTGAGTTTACATGACACAAAATTATCTGTCATCTCGCTTTCACTCTCCTCAGTGTTTTATGTAATCATAGCAGGAAAAGCAAATTCTCATTTTAAAGATTTAATGAAGAAATGAGCCGAAGAAATCTTTCTACTTAAAGTAAGAAAATTCCTACTGATAATAATTTCACAGAACGTTTCTTTAAAAAGAGCCAACTATCCCTTTAACCTGACTGAGAGACAAAAGGAAAGAATCAAATTATGTTTCAAGCAGACAAAAGGCATTCGTAGGTATATGCGATTTCTGGAATTCCAATTTTTTTTTAAATCATACATCCCTATTTTTATCTATATTTACTAGATCTTTTTTGATGGTTCCGCCTTTTTGCAGTGTACTGTGAAAAAAAACAACTCACCGTGGTTTATCAAACACACCCTAGCATCTGATTGGTTAAGCTGCACAGGAAGTCATTTGTTAAACATAAGCTATCATATTTAGTTTGAGCTGTCAGTCTGGTTGATTTAGATGGATTAAGCTGACAGATAAAAATAATTTAAGAAAATAGATAAAAAGGAAAATAAATGTTTTTTTGGATTTAGTAAATTATCTATATATTCATCTCTAGTTTATCTGTGTTGAACTATGGGACCTTTATAAAAGCTGTTGCATCTTTCAGTGTCAGTTGTTTATTTGCTATGAATGTGTTGCTTCTGCGATGCACGGGGTTGTATTGTACTTACTACTTTCAGCCCAGTTAATCCGTCATTTGAATGTATAGACCTTTGGTATTCATGGATGCATTGGATGTTTTTGTTGAGCGCAGAGAAGTGAGAAAGAGGTTCAGCAGAAAAGGAGCAGGAGGATTTTATCATTTATTGAATGCATATTAACATTCAAAAGCTTTTTTTTTGTTGAAAGATCTCTCACTTGTTTCTTGCTGTATCTTTCTTTTTCCAATAAATTTCCTAAAATTACATTCCCTAAAGAGCATTTTGCAAAAGAACTCCTGAAACCTTGAGTACATGTGCGAACCCTTTTTTCTCTCAAAAAGCAATTCCACCCTGAGACGAGATATGAAATTGTAATTCTGCAGGAGACAAATAGTATCTGGCGCTCCTCTGAATGATAAATGAAAAGCAGAAGGGCCTTAGTTTTGCCCACCTTACCCGTGCGTCTGGCATGAGCGCCTAACAAATTAAGACGCACAGAGACAATACACACGCGCGCACAGTCATATACAAACTCTCTATCTGCGAGTCCAACAGATTCCAGTATATTAAAGTTAATGGCTCCTGTCCAGTTAGTTACAGTTTGATCAGGTCTGTATAATCTACACTCCAGTGTTAATTACCCATATGGTAACTTCTGATTAAACCTGCTCCCTGGTTGATATAGTTCCTCCTCAGTGTTTATCCAAAATATGTTGTCTCAAATTGGCTCTATGTAAGAAATCTGTCCAGATCTATTAACTGGTGCTGGATGAAAGTGTTATATAAGAAGTTGTTTTTTTTCTTCTTATAATCACAGCTTGAAGTGCAACTGCAAATGAATGTCTGACAGTATACTGGTGTTGCGGCACATTACAGCACATGCACAAAAATAAGGTTGTCAGAGTCTGTTAGTGTACAGAAAGAGTGGTTAGAAGAAGATTTAGGATTTTCTCAACTACGGCTGGGCGATATTTCAATAACAATATATATCGATCAATAGACGTATATTGATGATAGAAAAGAAAGGATCAATAAAAAGTTCAATAGAATAACAGTTTTCCTTTCTTATGCATTTTAGCCATGTTACATATATTATAGTCACTACATCCTCCCAACCAATCACAAACGCAGACCCAGGAACAAAGCATGCGTTCTCTTTTTATTTTATAACTTGCAGTTTTGGTAAAAAGTTGGTTGAATAAAGGGTTGAATTTGAATTCAGTGTTTGTGTGTCCTGTATCTAAAATCAGGTCGCTAAGCAACAGCATAACATGGCCAGGGCTGCACTTAAAATATGTTTAGAATTAATTATCGATATCGATCAGTATGATTTCTATTTTATCAATATGTTTTTTTTCTGTATCATCCAGCCCTATTTTCAACCACAAGTTTCTGTCACTTTGCAGCCAAAGGTGTGTCGCGTTAACATTTAGAACCATGTTAACTAAGCAGTAGAGCTGTAGGACTGTTGCTCAGATGTAAATTGTCCCTTGTTGATGTAGCTGAGGTTCATAGGAATCTACAACAGCTGGATCCTTGTAAATCTGCTGGACCTGATGAACTCGAGCCTTTTTTCTTGAGCTCAGCTGCAGACTTTATAGCAGAACCTTTATGTCACATCTTTAATCTAGCTCTGTCTGAAAATAAGATTTCCTGTATATGGAAATCTGCTTATGTTCTTCCTTTGTTGAACGGTGACAATCCATCTGTAGCAATAACTAAAATACCTATTTCAAAATTGCGTGTACTTTGCAAAGTTTTTGAAAAATTGGTCCCAGAACAGCTGAAAACATGTTTAGATTCAACAGGCTTGCTCTCACTGCACCAGTCAGATTTTCGTAAGAACAACAGTACGACAACTGCTGCTCTTAAAGTGGTAAATTACATCATATATGCCCTAGATAGCCACAAAATATTGTGCAGCTGTTTTTGTTGAGTTCACTGAAGCGTTTTACGCTGTAGATCATATCATCTTAATTAATCAACTCTGTTCAGGCTGTAAACTAGTTCTCCAACTAGTTACCTGGTAGAAGTCAGTGCCCAAACTGCTGGGTCTTGTTCTTCCCTCCTTCCTGTGTCAGAGGTATGCCACAAGGCTCCTTACTATCGATCGATATACTGCGTTATTGAATTATCGTCTGGCCCTATGGTGAATCTCATCTTTATGTTGATGATACGGTTATTGATTGTTAATTTCTTCACTTTCACAATCATATAGACTTCTGCATTCTGCTTTTTACACTATTCAATCCCATCTGACTGGGTTTAAGATGGTTTTGAATGCAGAGATATTAAAGGTTATGCTATTTTCAAATGGTAACCTCACCTCTCCTTCCCAGCTTGTTAACTGTTCAAGGGGTTGAAATCCAAGTTATCAGGTTCTACAGATACTTAGGTATTCTGATTGATGAGAGTCTATCCTTTAGTACTCATATACACTCCTGATCAAAATCTTAAGACCAGTCGAAAAATTGCAAGAATTTGCATTTTGCACTATTGGATCTTAAGAAGGTTCTAAGTAGAGCTTCACAATGTTAAAAGGACAAATCAGTGCAAGAGACAAGAACATTTGAGCAGGGAATTGTCTGAAAACTGCATTTATACTCAAACATGATTTTTTCAGCTGATCAAAAGTTTAAGACCATAGCTCAAAAAAACCCGAAAACCCCCCAAAACAGAAATCAAAATGTCAAAAAAAAGGACTCAGTAATGAGTAGCTCCACCATTCTTGTTGATGACTTCAAACAATCGTTTAGGCATGCTCGATGCCAGTGTTTCCAGGAGGCTAGTGGGAACGTTGCTCCAAGTGTTGAAGATGGCTTCACGAAGGGCATCCATTGTCTGGAACTGATGTCCATTTTTGTAAACTTCCCTTGCCATCCATCCCCAAATGTTCTCAATTGGGTTCAGATCCGGGGAACATGCAGGATGGTCCAAAAGAGTGATGTTATTCTCTTGGAAGAACTCCTTTGTCAGGCGGGCATTGTGAACTGCAGCATTGTCCTGTTGAAAAACCCAATCATTACCACACAGACGAGGGCCCTCAGTCATGAGGGATGCCCGCTGCAACATCTCCACATAGCCAGCTGCTGTTTGACGCCCCTGCACAACCTGAAGCTCCATTGTTCCATTGAAGGAAAACGCACCCCAAATCATGATGGCGCCCCCACCACTGTGCCGTGTAGAAAACATCTCAGGTGGGATCTCCCTGTCATGCCAGTAACGTTGGAAGCCATCAGGACCATCAAGGTTAAATTTTTTCTCATCAGAGAAAACAACTTTCTTCCACCTTTCAATGTCCCATGTTTGGTGCATCCTTGCAAAGTCCAAACGGGCAATTCTGTGGCGTTGAAGAAGACGTGGCCTTTGAAGACGTTTTTTGTTTCTGAAGCCCTTCTCTCGCAGATGCCGTCTGATGGTTATTGGGCTGCAGTCAGCACCAGTAATGGCCTTAATTTGGGTAGAGGATCGTCCCGTGTCTTGACGGACAGCCAATCGGATCCTGCGGCTCAGAGCTGGTGAAATTTTTTGGGGTCTACCACTTGACTTTTTTGTTCCATAACCCTCAGGATCATTTAAAAAATGCAAAATGACTGTCTTACTGCGTCCAACCTCAGCAGCGATGGCACGTTGTGAGAGGCCTTGCTTATGCAGCTCAACAATCCTACCACGTTCAAAGTCAGTGAGCTTTTTTGCTTTTGCCATCAGGAGGTCTTGACAGTGTAAATACTTCACAGAAAATGACATGGAATCCAGATGTTTGCACAGCTTTTGGCTTTTAAAGACTATGGTCTTAAACTTTTGATCAGCTGAAAAAATCATGTTTGAGTGTAAATGCAGTTTTCAGACAATTCCCTGCTCAAATGTTCTTGTCTCTTGCACTGATTTGTCCTTTTAACATTGTGAAGCTCTACTTAGAACCTTCTTAAGAACCAATATTGCAAAATGCTAATTCTTGCAATTTTTTGACTGGTCTTAAGATTTTGATCAGGAGTGTAGATGATCTGGTGTCTAAGCTAAAACTTTAATTGGGATTCTTTTTTAGAAACAAAAAGTGTTTCTCACACCAAGTCAGAAGGCACCTGATTACTTCAACCATTCTCCCCCTGATTGATTATGGAGATCTTCTATGCATGAACCCTTCAGCCCAGCATTAGAAAAAATTGTACGCTGTATATCATTGTGCCCTGCGATTCATCACTAACTGTAGCTATAAAACACATCGCTGGGCTTTGCATGCTACAGCAAAGTGTCCGACTGATCGCGGACTCTCACTGGCTAGTTTTTATCTATAAATGTATTCTTGGGCATCGTCCTATATACTTCTGTCTAGAGCGTTTACCCGTTATGGCCTGCGCTCTCAGGACATAATTCTGATGCAGGTCCCAAAGGTCCGAACTGAATTGGGTAAAAAGGCTTTGAAATTTTCTGCTCCTGCTACCTGGAATGACACATGGAAGGAGTTAAACATGTCATCTCTTTTTTGGAGCATTTCAAGTCAATTTTAAAGGACAGAAACATCAGATCATTTGGCTTCTGTGTTTACCCTAATGTTTAATTATGTGATGCCTCTTGGTTATGTGTTTTGTGTATCTGTTTTTGTATTTTGTATTTGTTGTACGCATTATGCTGCTTAGCCAGGTCACTTTTGAAAAAGATTTTCATCTCAATTAGTTTTTCTTTTGATATTTTAAGTCAACTATTTAACATTTACAATTGAAATAGGACAATGACACAGGTTTAATGGCACAAAATAATCCAGATTCAGTATGTTTTTGGGTTTTAAAGTCACGGTTCCCTATGTTTTTGGCACGCTTCAATCATCATTAGCATGCATAGCCGATGCCTGATAGGGGCTGCAGATTATACAACAACATACATAAAACCAGTCAATATTAACGTTTAGAAATTTCTATTACAGATTATGTCCACACTTGGGAATAAAACACGTTTAATCCACTTTGGAGTTGTTTTGAGATTTAGACAACCTAGTTTACCAGCTGAGCCTGAACGCAGCATGTGTGGCTGTGGGGAAAATCCCCTTTTATCATCTGGGATTCCTACGACCTGCATTTTATACAATATGCCGAGTTTTGGCTGGTTGGATGCTACAGGTAACCATTTGGACATCAGCTGGATTTTCTCCAGTATCTCTGATGTTTATACATATCTCGCCTCCCTAGTTTTGAAGAGGTTTCATAATCTTAAGTTTTAAAAGCTTTTTTATCACTAGTTCCAGTTAGTGATGCAGTAGTTATATTTTCAATACTCTAACCTGGATATGAAATGTTGTGGTTTTTATTTTAAAGAGTCTGTTTATTTTTGAAGTCCAGATTAAACTGCTTCCAATATTTTTGATGGGTTGTTTAGTTCCTGAGCCCTCCCCCCAAGACGAAAGCAGTTTTTTGATCTGACCCAGCGTAAGGTTGAGGCCGGAGAAAGAGACGGTTTCTTCAGGGTCAGAGCCTGAGCTGGTGCTGTCGTAATACAAGCAACAGTTGCTGCATCCGTAAGAGGAAAACTGCCCCACTGAAACGTACCTGGTAAAACATAGTTACAATCTAATGGGTGCCATTTGTTTACATATATAAATGCCACATTTTCCCATATTTAATTTGTTTTTGAAAACCAGCTACAGATTGCACCATCAGATGAAACGGTGCTTTCTCTCTGTGCATGCATGAACGCCCTCCGTGTGTAGCGAGCCGGCCAGTGGAAGACATTAATGTCATTTTGACCTGTGTGGCTGTTTACTGGATGCCCTCTACCCATCTGCCAGTCTGAGTTAATTCTCACAGCACATTTACGATGAGGGGTCCTCCTCCTTATGAAGTGCTGGAAACATGCTAGTCCATGATGCAGGCATGTTATCGCCACACTGGCGGCGAAACTGAACCAACTTTTGCACGTATGTTTATACTGCACTCAAATTAGAACAGTATAATGAAATTAAATTAGCATTTCATCCTTACCAAGTGTTAACCATTCCAATGCATTGGATTGTTAACCTTATTTTGTTTAGCCAGACATAGCCGTAAAGCATCCTATTGAAACATCAATAATAAATGGATATGTGTTTATTTAGTTGTCGCCCCTGCGTTCACAGCCGTCAGGCCTACAGGTGAAATAATGCTGTTGGTTGTGACTTAATGTGGGTCATTAATGCGTTGTGCCCTGACTTAATGCTACACTAAAATTTTAATGATGGGTTATATTTAGTTGGACCCATATTTCACTGATTTGCATATTTTAAGAGAGACAGCTGTGGAATCTCCCATCTTCAGGCCTGGCTACGGCACGTCTCATGTGGAGGGAGGAGCAGAGCCATGAAATGATAACGGCAACACATAATTGCCTGACGTAGTTAAGAAACTCAATTAATAGCAGGGGTTCACTTATTGATTTATATATATATATATATATATATATATATATATATATATATATATATATATAGTATGACGCCTGGAGAAGAGAATGTTTGGATGCAGCATAGCTGTACTATGTTGGGTTGTTACCTAGAAAGGATGCTGGATTAGAAAAAGAAATAAATTAGCATGTCTCAAACACGATTTCCAGGTAATCAATTTATTGGCAAAAATAAAAGTTCAATCTTGTCCATCTGCTTTTCTCACTGTTTCTGTTTAGTTGCATTGATCACAGACTGAGGTTATTTAGAGTGAATGCTGTCCTTGTTTTTCTATTAAAGGTAGGAGTGTAGATCCAGTCTGTTGACTGAACTGTGTCAGACTGGTATGTGGTGGGTTTGTATAAGTCCCATTTTAACCCATTCCTTTAGAGATTTTCCTGTTGCTCTATAGGCTAATTGACCAAATAGGCAAAACTACCAAAACATTGTCAAATGGTGAGTTGGGCAGCTTGACATCACTGTGTGTATATTATATTTGTTTTTCACTTACCCAGTAGATTGTTGTGTATTCATACGCCTTACACTTTTCCACATTTGTTTTCGTCAGAACCACAGACCTGAATGAAGTTTAATGGGATTTCCTGTAGTAGAAAAATACAAAGTATTCCAATATTGTTGCATTTGTATTCATTCCCGGGGCAATACTTTATGAACCTGCCTTGTACTGCTGATACAACCGTAGTTCTTTAGGAGTGTGTCTCTTACTAGCTGTGCAGATCCGAAAACTGTCTTTTGTCCACATTCTCCTTTCTAAATGAGCTCAAACTCACCTAAATTGGATAAACAGCATTTATGAACGTACATTTTAATGTCTTGCCATCGATTTTCAGCTTTAGTTCAGGACTTTGATTTGGTCATTCTAACACAGATCTAGATGTGTTGATCTAAATTATTCCATCGTGGATAACACTGTCATAGAGTGAACTTTAACCTCACTGTTTCTGCAGCCACTGAGAAGTTATCCTCCGGGTTTGAATGAATCTGTTTTCCTGGCTCTGCTGAAGAAATGCAGCCCACAGCATCATGATTCCACCACTGTGTTTCACCATGGTAGTGCTGAGTTCAGAGTCATGAACACCACATATTTTTGTCTCATTTGAGCAAAGCACCGTGTTGCATATGCTCGCTTTGTCCCTTATCTGACTTGACTCACACAACAGCTAAATATACAGACTGAATTACTCAGGAGTGTTTATTAATTAGGTGACCTCTGAAGACAACAGGTTGCATTGGCCTTACTTTAGAGGCATCAGAGTAAAGTAAAGATGATAATATCACTAGAGATGGCTGTATAATCTAAAATGTAGGTGGCAGTTTCCATGTTAAGTCAGAAATGCCTGGGATTATGTTCACATCTACCCATCTCACCCAAGATGTGGTGTAACTAAAACCACAATCTAAACTCTTTCATTTTAATGATCCAACAGTTACTGAAGTAGTACCTCAGGGCTCAGTGTTTGTACATTAAATATTTGGCAGTCAGCACAGTGACCAAATCCCCGCTAACATCGCTCAGACAGAGAAGCGTACACACTTTTACACCCAACTTCTGTTATTTAGTGCAAAGCCTCAGCAATACCCTCAAACAATATCAGAGGGATTAAAATATTCTGCATACTTATCAGAATATAAGTATAAAGAATATCAGAGTACTGTTAAGGAGCTAAAGATACTTACTTTCCCTGGTGAGATTTCACAAGTAAAATTCATGATTGACGATATAACAATGGCATTTTTAAATCAATGGGTTAAAAGCTTGCGCTCAAACCTTGACCAGTCACTTGAACTCTATCTTCAGGACCCTAGCCACTGTTTTGTTATTACAAACTATGTTCAGATGCAGCCTACTTTAGTTCTTTCTGTGCATTTTAAACATCTGATGGAATATTTTACCCATTTTGTGAGAGCGCCCGGGAAAGCACATGAATAATGCAAGAGCACTCAGTGGCTGTGGTGGACCGTAATGAGATTTTTTTTGGGAGATTTAGGCTTTCTGAGTCATCTTGGGTGAGATGAGAATCGGCGAAGGAGTCAGTCAGGTGAGCAAGACTGAGGAGTTTTGGGGATGTGTCTCAAGTCTTAGTAGTTTAAATTCAGCTCGTGCCACATGCTTAATGTGTTTACTCAGCCAAGTCCAGGAACTTAACTGGGATGCACTGACCTTTTGTTTTGGATCCAAATCCACTGAGTTCCTTCCTCAGAATTTGTGTGAGCCTCATAATCCCAACTTTACAGCTGATCTATTGACTAACAGAGTAGTGTGACAAAATGTGTGTGTTTTATTGACAGTTAAAAATTTCCTATGCAGCTTGCAGACTCCTAAATAAAAATCACTTTTTGTTTATGGTGTCAGCAACAAGTCAAATGTCAGACTGCGGTGAACATACATTAATTTCACCTCGAAATTTTTGCATCTAATTGATAGAAAAATCAGGGATTTGTCAACTTTAGTTCATATTGTTTATTCTTGAACTCTTTCATATAGCTCAAACTATAGGACGCAGAATTTACTTCAAACCAAGGATGTCTAACTACATTGTTTATTCTACAGTGAAGATCTAGCAGCTGATAGACTAACATGGTGCCATAATAAATATTCATACCATTGGACATTTTGAAGTTAGACTTTGACTGGACGATTCTGACACATTAATATACTGTGATTCATACCATGGTAGCTCTGGTGATGTTTGCATGTTGTTTAGGATTGGTGTTCTGCTGCCAGGTGAAACCTCCACCCTGTTTTTGTGGTCTATTACATAAAATCCCCCCCAAAATATATTGGAGGGCTTGTCAGTAATTCTACAAATGTGAAAAAAGTTAAATGGAGTATTATGATGGATCTGGTGTTTGCACTTTAATAATTGATACACCTCATTGTCAGTCGTCCTTGCTTACCATGTTTAGTACTGTCATTCTTTATCACGTTTTAATGCAACAATTGACTTGAAAGCATTCCTCAGGCTTTTTTTTTTTAGGTTGTAATAAAATGATTGTTCGGTTTAAGCTACGCCGTGCACTATAAAGCCATAGGTCAATGGGAAACTATAACTTAAATGAATTCCTGATGAAAACACAAAATAAAATGTTGCAAACAACACTCACCAATCACCAGACATGACATTCTTGGACGGTGGTGGTGCTTATTGTGTAGACGCTACATGTGCTCGCTCTCCATTGCTGCACTAGATCATACAGGTCTTCAGGCTCCAGCTTATCACGGGTAGCGCACATTCTGGGACTGCTTTGGTTTGTAGTGCTTCCGATAGTCTCCTCATCCAGTCATTTTCTATTAAGGTACTTACGATGCCACCAAAACATGTATGTCCTCCCTTGAACACTTTTTTTTTCTGTTTTTCATGTGCCGACGTGACATCTTTACTATGACTATTTAGCACAATTACGCTTACCATTACACTCCAATAAACACATGTACCCGTGGCTACTGGACCACATGGTACTCAAGGTGCATTACCTGTCTTGGCACTGTTGAGAACCTCTGGCTGTTGGACTTAGATTTCTAACATCCACATAAAGGAAAACATAAAGGTTCACTAACTCCCACTGAACCTTAAATCTATTACATAAATAGTATTTTCAGATTGGTTAAAATAGTTTAAAATGAACCGTGTCACCTTGATCTATTCATGAATATGGAAGACAGCAACTATCATCTAGATAATTGTACAGCTGTGAAAGACGACACTCATTTTGCTCATCATTCATTACGCCTGCAGACTGAGAGAGCGGTTACAAGGTATCGGTAATAGACTATACCACATACGTTGACTGAAGAGGCTGGACAGGCTGTTGAACACGTTTCCCCTTGATGAACCCACTTTAATTTAGTTTTTCTCTATAATTTCTCAGCTTGGATGTTAAATCACTTTTGAACTATCTCTTCAGCCTCAAGAGAGCTACAATTTACTGAGCGATGTATTGGATCTCATTAAATACAAAGTGTTCTGAAATTTGTTTGGCCTTTGACAAGAACAATTTAAAATGCTGGCAGAAATGTATTGCTTCATTGTTGGATTTTTCGTTGCTGCTTGTGATAGCATGATCATCTAGCTTTTTCTTTGTCAAAACAGTGACAGAGAGGTACTGACGCAGTCGGTTGTGTTCATCCAGACTTTTTCAGTGTGTATTTCTGTTAGTGGGAAGAAGTTCAAACTTAAACCTGGCTTGTGTTAGAAGGTTGATAGACAACCGTATCTGCTTTCTGGATATCATGGTTTCACAGACACAAATTAAAACCTAAATGTTTATTTAATTTCTGACAGTTTCCTCTTTCTGTTCTTCTCCCTGTTTCATGCATTTCTAACTCATTTAATAGACACAGACGGAGAAAAACAAAGTTCCCATGACCTTCAGTACTGCCTTAAGAAGCACTTAGTTAACCCGTTGATGTATTAGCTCATAAGGCCCCGCTTGTAGTTGTCTGTAACTAACAAAAAATGTTTTGTTAGTCCTCTTGGAAAGCAAAACTCATAATGTTAGATTCATTGCAGATAAATAGACTGCAATATTTCAAGCTTTCGAGTTGTTTAGTTTTGATGGTTATACCATACCCAGTGATAACCCAAAATTCAGTGTCGCAAAACAAATGTAGTGTAAAAATTATAGCACATTTATAGTAAGTTGAGTTGAAGGAAAAAGTACACCAGCAACAGGGATAACCACAGCCTTGAGGGGATTGCTAAGAAAAGTCCATTCAAGAAACTGAGGGCGGTTCACAGGGAGTGGACTGAGGTTGGAGTCTGCCAAGAGTGCGACCATGAACACAGGCAAATTCTACAAATGGTCTTCAAATGTAGCATTTATCGTGACAGGTCACTTCTGAATGACACACAATGTCAGAAGTGTCATACCTGGGCTAAACAATTTAACATCTTTTGACCTCTGGACTAAGGCTCAGAGGTCAAAAGTCTTCTTTTCAGATGGAAATATAGTTTAGATTTGGAAATCAAGGTCCCAGAATCTGGAGGAAGAGTGGAAAAGCTGATTTAATTTTCCAGCAGGACTTGGCACCAGCCCACACTGCCAAAGGTACCAACAGCTGGTTCAGTGATCATGGTGGTACAGTGCTTGATTGGCCGGAAAACTGACCTGACCCCACAGAGAACCTCTTGTGTGTTTCCAGAAGAAGATGAAAGACAGCAGAACCATAAATGAAGCTCTGAAGGCTGGGAGTTAACATACTTTTCAGACACGTGACATTTCTGTTTAAAGGGTAACTCACCCCAAAATCAACTTTTTTGCCAATAAACTGTTAACATTGTTGTTTCATAGTGCTGGTGATTATTTGGACAATGTACTGCATACTGTTTTGTGTCTAAAACCATCACTGTAGCGCCTTCTTAGGGTTAAAAGGTGGTCTTGTAATGAATTTTGAATCAATATTGCAATATTGCTAATGGTTCAAAAGTTTGTGCCTCCGTAGCGAGTTAGAGTTTGAATATGGAGTTTTGCGGTGTTTCCATCGATTTTTCAGGTTAGCGATTTACTTGCTTAGCATTAGTTAGTTTATATAGCATTTATTTAGCTTTTACTAGTAGCCCAGACGTTTCCTGGTTCACCGGTATGAGATTGGACAGAGTAAGGCTTTGGTGCGGGGTGAGTTACACTTTAAAATGTCCTTTTTAAATTGATTTCTTTATATATATATATATATATATATATATATATATATATATATATATACTACCGTTCAAATGTTTGGGGTCACATTGAAATGTCCTTATTTTTGAAGGAAAAGCACTGTACTTTTCAATGAAGATAACTTTAAACTAGTCTTAACTTTAAAGAAATACAATCTATACATTGCTAATGTGGTAAATGACTATTCTAGCTGCAAATGTCTGTTTTTTGGTGCAATATCTACATAGGTGTATAGAGGCCCATTTCCAGCAACTATCACTCCAGTGTTCTAATGGTACAATGTGTTTGCTCATTGGCTCAGAAGGCTAATTGATGATTAGAAAACCCTTGTGCAATCATGTTCACACATCTGAAAACAGTTTAGCTCGTTACAGAAGCTACAAAACTGACCTTCCTTTGAGCAGATTGAGTTTCTGGAGCATCACATTTGTGGGGTCAATTAAAGGCTCAAAATGGCCAGAAAAAGAGAACTTTCATCTGAAACTCGACAGTCTATTCTTGTTCTTAGAAATGAAGGCTATTCCATGCGAGAAATTGCTAAGAAATTGAAGATTTCCTACAACGGTGTGTACTACTCCCTTCAGAAGACAGCACAAACAGGCTCTAACCAGAGTAGAAAAGGAAGTGGGAGGCCGCGTTGCACAACTGAGCAAGAAGATAAGTACATTAGAGTCTCTAGTTTGAGAAACAGACGCCTCACAGGTCCCCAACTGGCATCTTCATTAAATAGTACCCGCAAAACACCAGTGTCAACATCTACAGTGAAGAGGCGGCTGCGGGATTCTGGGCTTCACGGCAGAGTGGCAAAGAAAAAGCCATATCTGAGGCTGGCCAATAAAAGAAAAAGATTAAGATGGGCAAAAGAACACAGACATTGGACAGAGCAAGACTGGAAAAAAGTGTTGTGGACGGATGAATCCAAGTTATGAGGTGTTTGGATCACAAAGAAGAACGCTTGTGAGACGCAGAACAAATGAAGAGATGCTGGAAGAATGCCTGACGCCATCTGTTAAGCATGGTGGAGGTAATGTGATGGTCTGGGGTTGCTTTGGGGCTGGTAAGGTGGGAGCCAATTTCATCCTACAACAGGACAATGACCCTAAACACACCTCCAAATTGTGCAAGAACTATTTAGAGCAGAAGCAGGCAGCTGGTATTCTATCGGTAATGGAGTGGCCAGCGCAGTCACCAGATCTGAACCCCATTGAGCTGTTGTGGGAGCAGCTTGACCGTATGGTACCCAAGAGGTGCCCATCCAACCAATCCAACTTCTGGAAGCGTGGGGTGCAATTTCTCCAAATTACCTCAACAAATTAACAACTAGAATGCCAAAGGTCTGCAATGCTGTAATTGCTGTAAATAGAGGATTCTTTGACGAAAGCAAAGTTTGATGTAAAAAAAATCTTATTTCAAATACAAATCATTGTCTTGACTCTATTTTCTATTCATTTCACAACGTATGGTGGTGAATAAGTGTGACTTTTCATGGAAAACACAAAATTGTTTGGGTGACCCCAAACGGTAGTGCATATATATATATATATATATATATATATATATATATATATATATATATATATATATATATATATATATATATTCAAATTGGTCTGTAATCCATAATCAATATTAGAACAAATAAAGGCCTGCAACATTTCCCTCTGTGTAGTGAAGTTTCATAGTATATGAGTTTTTATTTTCTGAAATGAGTGGCAAGATAAATTGAACTTTTTCACAATGTTACTACTTTTTCAGATGTACTTGTACCAAGGATAACCAGGACGTGGCTGAGTGTTTAAACTTGTGCTTCTCTGGCAATGCTACTGTCAGGGTAGGACCCATCTGTGTCAGTGGGTGTCAGGGCCTGTTTATGCAAACGTATGAATACCACAAGGCTTCTATACATAGTAAAGCAGCCCCTCCATATATGTTCTTTACAGCAATCATTATCATTTCTTTCCTTTAGCTAAACACTGAAAAATGTCACAGTATTTATGGAAACCGAACCTTGAAATTCTCTAAGAAGTAAAATCCCTTTTCAAGTCTTCCACAATAGGCAGACTTTGCGAAGCAGATTGTGCTGGAAAACAGACACGGATCAGCTTCAGTGAGGTTCTATTTTTAAAACGAGTGGTGAAAATGTTAAATAGCACGGGTTGTGCCACTCCAATAAAGTGACATTCAGACATAAGCAACCTTGCCCTCAGGGACCTAGCAGAGCAGTAAACATATTAGTCTTGTAGGACAAGCTAAAGTAGCTTCTGTTGCGATGCCAGCCACTGCAATGATGAAGTTTATGACATTTAGGAGGATCAGACATGGCAGATTATTGCTCAGGAAATATTAGAAATACATTCTTTCATTTTACATGGATTGTTTTTGCAATTTCCTATAGGTTCTTTGTGTTGCAAGATGGGGAAAACAAAACATGCCTTAGATATTCTTCTTTTTTGTTTCATTTCATAAAATATGACTTACTTTCCCAAATGGTCATATGGCCTCTGTACCGTTGTTATGAGCGATGACAGCGTGCTACAGTAAACTGTGGCCTGAGAGCAGATGAGTCACAGCATCACC
The DNA here is from genome assembly GCA_037039145.1 of Fundulus diaphanus. Classification (NCBI taxonomy): domain Eukaryota; kingdom Metazoa; phylum Chordata; class Actinopteri; order Cyprinodontiformes; family Fundulidae; genus Fundulus; species Fundulus diaphanus. Next base: position 15,407,234 of record CM073135.1, read on the forward strand.
ATCATCTGATCTGTTTATGATGTAGGAGGAGAATCATCAACGCCTTCCCCTGGCTGCTAATGAAGAAAAAAAACTCTGATTTGCTTGATTTAAAGCCACCGTTTAATCCGTAAAAAGAGCAATAAATTCGTCTCTGAACTAATTTCATCAGTCACTTTAATTCATGATGAAATATTCAATAGAGACTGAGAGAAAGACTTAGCAGCCATTCCCCCATAATCGCAGCACATGAAAAGAGAACAACAAACCTCCCGTAAGCTTCCACTATCTATGTATACTATGTATTTTAACCCCTAACTCTACAGATTTCAGTTTGTTTCTCATCAGACCAAAACAATATCATTATTTTTCTGTGCTTCATTTCATATATTTTTACATAAATGAGTGTCTTGACCTTTTCCCATTCTCTGAAGGAGCTACTCATTTTATCTCACATCATATCTGCCATACAAGCACGTATCTGACCCGGCTTCCTTTTACTGCACACGGGTATGCGGGTCCGATTTATTTCCGTCGGTTCTGATCTCTGCTCTGTAGCTGTAACACCTGTAGCACAATTCCCGTCTGTACTGACGGTTTCCGCGGTTTGGATTTGACTTCGCAAAGCTTTTATGGATGTGAAATATTTTTTACACTCTCTGGAAAATGTTTGTTTTCCTGTGAGATGAGTGTGGGATGCTTCTTGTAGCCACCTCCTATCTTCCAAAAAGATGAAAAAAGTGTGCTCCGCTCCTCGCTTTCAGCTGTGATATAATTGTGGGATTTGGTACATGTCCCGCCCATTTTAAGTCCCCCCGCAGCATCTGAATGAGATCAAGCTATGGGCTTTATTCTCCTGCTTTTGGTGAGTATGCTGGTGTGTTTCGGGTCGTTACCATTTTGCAGCATCAAGTTCTGCTTCCACTTAACTTTTTCAGTTGGTCTCATTTTCCTCAAGCAGCCTCAGATACATGCTAGAATCCATAGCGGGTACTATGATGGCAAGCTGGCCAGGTCTTGGTGCAGCAAAGCATCCCTCCACCCTCATTGGTGGTATAAAGTTGTTTTCCAGGGATCGTGCATTTGTCTCATGCCAAACATGTCCTCCGTTCTGGTGTCCAGGTAATTTAAGTTTAGTTAAAATAACTTTTTTCCCAGATGATCTGGACTTTGTCTATGTTATCCCTGGGAAGTTTTAGTCTGCTCCAATGAATGTTAAACATGTCTCTTTCTAGCTGTACAGTCATGGCATTTTTAATCAAAAGTATTAAAAACCTTGGTAGCCTGCGATAACCTTTTTAGCGTCTTGGTCGACTACTTAAAATGTGGCTCTGTGTTATTATTGTGGACTTGTTTGGACAGCCAGACCTGGTAACTGGAGGCAGTTTTGAATGTCTTCCACTGTTAGACTATGTTGTGTATAGAAGAAAGGCTGATTTTAACTTTTTTTAAGGCCATTTAGATCCTGTATCAGACACATGCTGTTACAGTCTTCTTTCTGAAGGTCTCAGTTCATACATTATCTGTTCAGCAGTCAGGAGCACTGCAGACAAAATGTTTAAAGCTTTAAATATGGCAAACCTCCTTTAATGTGCTGTGTAACGATGTTCTAATGGCGTACCCTTAATGTGATACGCTTGTGTGTAATTTTAGGTATTTTACGTGGGAATAAATGTGGGGGTCTCCTAATTTATTGCTCACCAGAAATTGCATTTCTATTGAATTTTCAGAAACTTTTACGTCTTTTCTTCAGTCTTTATTGTTTATTTATAATACCATAAACCTTTCACCATTTTAAATTACTATGAAATATTTCTATCTGACTATGGTAGAAACCCCCTAAGGTGGCGTTGTATGCCCTTTGTTTTCCCACATGACAAATTGAAATGAAAGTGTATTCTGCCATCAGAACCACTGGCATTGCCAGCATGGCAAATAAAACTGAAATACGGTGCCATTTCTGGATCTCCGGGTTTCTGATGTTCGCTTTAGAGGTCATTGCACTGACAGCCATGAATTATTGCTTCAATGGTATTTAAGTATATGGGCGACTCCCAATGACTTTGTTCTGATGGTTTGAAATGTAATCTTGACCCGGGTAACGTCCCCCTCTAACCTATGCATTGTTTAAATGCCAGGTACAAGGAGGGCCACATTGACTTGATAAGTGCAAAACATGTTTATCTGCTGCACAGTTACAGCAGCGGTTCAGTGGAAAAAGCAGCACAGCTTAGTCGCATGACATCATCTCACCCTGTCACACGCTGCAACTTTTGCTATGTTGAGAATCGCACCACCACAAGGGTGCTAATGATGATTGCGATCGCAGCCCATGACCAGAGGCAAGACGGGCTATTCTTAGAAGCAGCTCTTTTTATTTAGAAGGAGAGGAATGTGTCATTGTTGGCAGCATCGTGCCTCTTCGTTTTTCTCACTTCATTAATCTGTTCATTTATTCAGAGGACTACTTCTAATCTCACTCATGTCTTGCTCATTCATCATGCTGGCTGTGTTACCGTCTTCATTTTCTCTTTCTCTCTGCAGCTGAGCAGGAGTCCCACATATCAGTTGACAACAGCACTGAAAGGAGTGGCTCATACATAGAAAGTGAAAACTGTACTTGCTCACATGCTCGCAATAATGCCAGATTTGGAAAAATTCTATTAGATTGGCTGGTTTGATGCCACGCTTTAACAGCAGGCAATGTTCCACCACATAGTTTTCTTAAGTTTTTTTTTGTCTTAGACTTATTTCAGGCTTTGATCTATTCTAAGAATAGTAAAATAGTAATTTTTGTATGTTTTTTACCTTAACAGAATGAAACAGGAGAAAAATAACCATCAAATGGCTGCATCTATCCTAAAATGCATATTTAAGACTGTGGCAGAGGCGATATCTGACACTGCAGAGTCAGAGTCATATAAAAGTTAACGTTTCTTTTGTCCTTCCATTTATTTATGTGTCGTGTGGGTGATTGAGTCGTTGTGTGCAGAGCTGTCTCCAGCTTTTGCAGTGGACACTGAAGCCATCGAGGAGCATCATTTCTCAACATTTCTCAATTAGGTTCCTCCCATTTGCTCTTACTTATCAGATGTAACATATCTGAAACCTTTAGAAGTGTTGTATAGGCAACCCCAACAGCTGTCAAGAAGTCTCAACCCATCCAATTTCTGGAGGCAGTGTGTTGAGGATCCACTCCACCCACATGGGGTGAAAAAAACAAAAGTGAGTCCCAGAATGCATAGCATTAACCCACGGGAGTGCCACACTGCTGAAAATTCCCTGTGACATCTAAAAAGTGTAAAAGTGTGAGCGACACAGTGCACTTCCTGCAGTTCTACTTGAGCTGAATTTGGGAGATGTGCATGAATGTCTTGATCCTGCTGGTCAAGTAAAAAACTTCATTTTCAAAGAAACTATGGATCCAAAATTCTGATGACATCTTTAGCGAAAAGAATGCATAATGTAGTTCTAATCTTCGTTCAGGGAAGGTAGACAATCTTTCCTTTATTAGTTCTACCGAAGGTTTCAGTGTCATGTGGTCTACCACGTGTAATAGACTAAAGCATGTTTCAATTACTCTCAACCCAACCGTCTTACATATAGAGGGAAATGCATCATTTAAAGACAGGATTCTGCATTTCATTACATTTTGATGACATTTCTAGCAAAAAAATACAAAATATTTTCATATTACTCTTTCAGGAAGTGTAGATAATATTTCTACAGTGGTTTTCCTAACCCCAACCCCTAACCTTTGCTGTTTCAATGGAGGCTGCTGCTTCTTTTGTCTTTAAAAGATTTATTGAAAATTATAAGAAGACGTTTGTAGAAACAGTCTGCACATCTGGTGTTTGATTTTATACACATTACCATGAAAATGGTTAGAACATCTGATTTCCATTATTTAGATGGGTGGGGAAGCTTTGTTGTGTGTGTGTGTGTGTGTCTAGTTTTTAAATGTGGCCAAATTGTAGACCCTTTTGCATGTGAGACACCTAGACTCTCATGCTCCCCTTTCCTCCTTGACCTTTAAGGTGGATTTTAATCAGTTTTTAGTAATGTGCAAGCAGATATATCCCAAAATCATCCTTTACCCATACTAGGCCCAGATCTATTTAATTCCTGTCAGGAAAGCCTTATGTCTAACTTAACACTCATATACAGTGGTGTGAAAAAGTGTTTGCCCCCTTCCTCATTTCCTGTTCCTTTGCATGTTTGTCACACTTAAGTGTTTCGGAACATCAAACCAATTTAAACAATAGTCAAGGACAACACAAGTAAACACAAAATGCAATTTGTAAATGAAGGTGTTTATTATTAAAGGTGAAAAAAAATCCAAACCATCATGGCCCTGTGTGAAAAAGTGATTGCCCCCTAAACCTAATAACTGGTTGGGTCACACTTAGCAGCAACAACTGCAACCAAGCGTTTGCGATAACGTGCAATGAGGCTTTTACAGCGTCCTGGAGGAATTTTGGCCCACTCATCTTTGCAGAATTGTCCTAATTCAGTTACATTAGAGGGTTTTCGAGCATGAACGGCCTTTTTAAGGTCATACCACAACATCTCAATAGGATTCAGGTCAGGACTTTGGCTAGGCCACTCCAAAGTCTTCATTTTGTTTTTCTTCAGCCATTCAGTGGTGGACTTGCTGGTGTGTTTAGGATCATTGTCCTGCTGCAGAACCCAAGTTCGTTTTAGCTTGAGTACACGAACAGATGGTCGGACATTCTCCTTCAGGATCTCTTGGTAGACAGCAGAATTCATAGTTCCTTTTATCACGGCAAGTCTTCCAGGTCCTGAAGCAGCAAAACAGCCCCAGACCATCACACTACCACCACCATATTCTACTGTTGGTATGATGTTCTTTTTCTGAAATGCAGTGTTCCTTCTACGCCAGACATACTTGGACACACACCTTCCAAAGAGTTCCACTTTTGTCTCATCGGTCCACAGAATGTTGTCCCAAAAGTCTTGGGGATCATCAAGATGTGTTTTGGAGAAATTGAGACGAGCTTTGATGTTCTTTTTGCTCAGCAGTGGTTTTCTCCTTGGAACTCTGCCATGCAGGCCATTTTTGCCCAGTCTTTTCCTGATGGTGGAGGCATGAACGCTGACCTTAACTGAGGCAAGTGAGGCCTGCAGTTCTTTGGACGTTGTTGTGGGGTCTTTTGTGACCTCTTGGATGAGTCGTCGCTGCGCTCTTGGGGTAATTTTGGGCGGCCGGCCACTCCTGGGAAGGTTCACCACTGTTCCATGTCTTCGCCATTTGTGGATAATGGCTCTCACTGTGGTTCGCTGGATTCCCAAAGCTTTGGAAATGGCTTTATAACCCTTTCCAGACTGATAGATCGAATTACTTTCTTTCTCAATTGTTGCTGAATTTCTTTGGGTCTCGGCATGATGTGTAGCTTTTAAGGATCTTCTGGTAGACCTTACTGTGTCAAGCAGCTCCTATTTAAGTGATGCCTTGATCAGGAACAGGTGTGGCAATAATCAGGCCTGGGTATGGCTAGAGAAATTGAACTCAGGTGTGGACAACCACAGTTATAGTATGTTTTAACAAGGGGGGCAATCACTTTTTCACACAGGGTCATGATGGTTTGGATTTTTTTTCACCTTTAATAATAAACACCTTCATTTACAAATTGCATTTTGTGTTTACTTGTGTTGTCCTTGACTATTGTTTAAATTGGTTTGATGTTCCGAAACACTTAAGTGTGACAAACATGCAAAGGAACAGGAAATGAGGAAGGGGGCAAACACTTTTTCACACCACTGTATAAACATAGTGGTGTTGGCTCTCATTCGGTGTCTATGTGAAGGCTTCCCAACTACCATTGGGAGTCTGGAGTAGAATCTGTGAATGTGTCTTAGGCTTATGAATGCCAGTTACACCTATGCTAAATGTGTAAAGTTAGATTCTAATGTGGAAAACAGCTTTTATACTCTTTTATATCACACCTCACCATGCAGGTATTCATGAAACAATAACTAACAGAGACCTAAAGCTGTTTGGTTGCCAATTGCTGATAATCAGATGGTGCCTCAAAATTCAGTTTTTATTGAAATTACAGACTTTATCATTTATTATTAATAGTTATGGAAAGCCAAACCAAGCTAACGTTGAACAAGTTACTTTACCTTGAGATTTTCAAAAAAAGACAACCTTGGCTTTTTCTCACATCAGCCTTTTTCAACCACTACTAAAAGCTTGTGAATAAAGGTGTCATTAGATAAGTATTTGTGTAAAATAAACACTTTATATTTCTTTCCATCTTCACTTTTTAACCCAGCGGTTAGAGTGACAGACGTTGCAAAAAGAGTTTGCATCTTTTTTCAACTAGAGATTTTAGAGCAAGATGATTAAAATATTCCATGGAAGATTGAAAGTTTATGTTTTGCATTTATGTTTGATAGTCTGAAAATGACCACTTTAACAGAAATGGGTGTGTTGGCAGAAGGTGTTTTTTTTCTAGAGAACGTACAGTAGCTAATGTTTCCCAGGGATTAGCTCCAGAGTATCTCTTTTTTTAATCACTAACAATTTTTATAACAAAGAACCAAATTCTAATGTACACGTCGATGCTCTCAGCTTTACCAACATTTTTCCACTTTTTCCCCACTTTGTGCAATCTCAAACTGGATTTGCATCCTGCACAAGTTAGGATGTTCTCCAAGTACAACAACACATGTTTTAAAATTTCTATATGCTCTCACTTTTGTCACTCTTCATGACTGTAATTGGGTTAATTTTTGAACTTTTGAAACCAAAACATAGGTTTTCTGATTGATGGATCATGTTTAAGTATCAAAGACAGCAGCTGGAAAAAAGCTAACATTTGGGGTAGACCGGAGCCTTCTCTACAGTATCACCCTTTGTCTTTCTTTGACAGGCCAAAAACATGTTTTGCTGATACTTTTATGTCTGTGCTCAGAAAACTGAGGGAAACATTATTGTTCAGTCCCCTTGATAATCCCCAAAACCTTCATACATTCTGCTCCAGAGACTGGGGAAAGTAATTAATGGCTGTATATTGCATTTCCTTGCTTCCTGTTTTGCCTAAACCAATGCCGTATTTATACCCTCAAAGCTATTTTTGGTACCCTCCCTTCATATTCATGACCAACATATACGTATTGGAGGTTATGCATCCCCTCTTCTGAGTGTGCCAAGAGGCTGTACTGAATTTATTATGGCTGGTGTTGTTTCTGTGTGTTGTTTTGCAACTTGGCTTTAATAGAGCAGCCCTTAGTTTTCTGCAGGACATGCTCATAGACTTCTTGTTTAAGGGGAAGAGTCGTATTCCTTGATGGCAGCATGCAGTAACATGAATTGTGCTAAATCCAGATATTCTAGATTAGAGGCATTTTACTGCTGTATCTCGTATTGAAGTATTTCAGATGCATATCCATCTGATATATTGTAACATTTATTGGTGCATGTTATTCCAGAATTGTCTCCTTAAATTTTTTTTATAGCTTACAGCCTTTAAATAACATCAGTACACTTTGTAATCCTAGTTTAAGAAAGATACCTGCCTCATTTCCTTCCTACTTCTTGAAATCTAGATTTGCCCATTAAGAATAATGTTGGGTTGTGACCTGATGCTAGAAATGTAGAAAAGACAATATATTTAATGAAATTAACTGTAAACATGTACAGACGTTTAAATAATTTACTATGTGCCATGATCCTTTGGTTCTCGTTTGGAGTTGCTTTGTTCCTTGCTCCTTTAAACCTAGACGAGTTGCTGTAATTGGAGAATGTCCAGCCATCAGGCTGACCGTAATGTCAACGGCGATGACCCGGATAACTGAGAATTTGCACAGACACACATTTGGATTGTGCAGCAAAGCAATAATCCGAAGCAGACCTTCAGTCTCTGAATAATTCAAAATTAACAACATAAGCGTTTTGGAGTGGCCTAGTCAAAGAATGGCCTAAATCTGATTGATACCCTAAGGCATGACCAGTGAAACAATTCTGCAAAGAGTGGGCCAAAATTTGCTCCAAAGCAATATCAAAACCTCATAGCCAGTTATTGCAAAAGCTTGATGCTAGTTGGTGCCTCATAATGCAACACACCCAGTTATTAGATTTAAGTGGCAATCTTTTCACACGGGCGCTTTGAGTCAGATACCTTTTTTACATTCATAAATGGAATAATAGACTTCTTACTCGGGTTACATTTGTCTAAAATTCAAATGTGTCATTTATTCTGAAACATTTAAGTGAACGGCAAAGCAAAAACAGAGGACATTTGTAAGGGGGCAAACTGATGGGAGTCCATCATCACCTCCACTTCAGCTATTGACTTTCAGGGAACATGGCCAGCCAACGAACACAAATAGAGTCAGAGGATCTGAAGGAATCCTTAAGCTTGTTCTGACAAAGGAGATCTCTCGTTTGCTGACATCCAACTTGACAGACATGCTGTCAGAAAGTCACTCGTCTTGAGCTTGGCTGACAGCTCCGCAGGCATACCTGGACTAAGGCTAACGTGTGCACAGCAAAAGCTGCATTTAAGATCAGACTGATTTTACAAGTCTTAAAAAGTTGAAGGGAAGCAATGAGGCTCAGTGAATGCCAATCAGCGATCTTAACATTCTCTTCCTGATCCATTTGATCCAACTGATGTGCTATAAGGAAAACAAGCAAATTGTTTACAGCAGAGTTTGACCAAATTAGTTCTAACTGAAGGGGAAATATCTTTTATATCAATCTAGAGTTACTAAATGTTGTCTTATATGCTTAAAAGTAAACATTTGAAGCTTTGATTTTGAGGTGAAAGATGCACTAACGTTCCAGTTTTGTGGACTGTGGACTATTTCACTTTGGACGACAGTGATAGACTGACTGACAGCCCTAGAGCATTGCCATTCATAGAGGCATGCTGCTAAAGCTGAAAGACTTCAGGACTATATGTAAATACACTCAGACAAGCCACTTTTCCGTCTACGTTAAAAGTAAACCTCTAACGCGGAGCATAGACCTAGATATTTATTTCTACCGGGTAACAGAGAAAGGTTCAACTGCTGTTTGCTTTTACAGGCACAAATGTGGTGTGAAAGCTGTAGCACTTAAGCTGTGTTCCTCATTCAAAGATAGGCACTCATACAGTAGTTGTGAAATGGCAGCTTGTTTGATAAATGGGAAAAAAATAACCCGATATGTAGTGTTGCAAAAAGAAACATTTGTGCGGCTCGGTTCCATCCTGAATATTAATGTTCACATCATGTAACTTTTATTGGTCCCAGTCGAATGCAAATGTTGTTTAAAGCTTTACAAACCAAATACTGTAGTTAAATCTCGCTTTTAAATATCTTCCAAAACCCGTCTGGAGCACTTGCCATGTGTCAGTGTTTCATGTCTCCTTCCAGATTCTAAAAATAAACCAGCTTCGGTTTATTACCCCAGAAATCCATAAATTATTTAACAGGGTTTTGCTAAATTTATGCCTTGATTGGCTTGATCTTTATAGTCTTACTCATTTCCAAACCAGCACTTGCATAGCTTGTAAAAATCAAATCATTTTAAGTGAATAGAGAAATAATGCAGCAGTAGCAGACTAAAGGGAGAAGCCCCTTCTTTAAAATGTTGTTTAACACGATTTTACTATCGCCTACCTGAAGTTGTATGCCCCTTGAACTTTTATTTCACATTTTATCATGTTACAACAGCAAACTACAGTGTATTTAATTGGTATTTTTATGTGGTAAATCCACACCAAGTAGGGCATAATTGTGTAAAATGGCTATAATGTTTTTATAGAAAAAAATGTGAGACATGTGAGACTAAATTATTTAAATTCCAGTATATTTACAGATGCTCCCAGAAGGCCTTTGTAAGGGAACATTAGTAAAGAAACGGCATGGTGGAGACCAAGGAACACAGCAGGCATGTTTGGGATAAAGTTGTGGAAAGATTTCAAGCAGAGAACAATGTTCTAAGCTGAACATTTTAAAAAGCCATGTTCAACCCATCTTCAGGAAGTGGAAATACAATGGTCCTTCACCTAAACTGGCAGCACAGATAAGAAAATAAGACTAAAACAATTGGAGAACAACCTAGACACCTATGGTAACTCTGGGGGAGCAGCAGAGATCCACACCTCGGGTGGGAGAATGTTTAGAAATAAAAAATGACAAATGACAAATCTGGCTTTTATGGAAGAGTCGCAACAAAAAAGCCAGTGTTGAAGGACAGACGGAAAAAGTCCTTTTTGCAGCTGGACAGAGGGAAAAAAAACAGATGCCGTGTTTAATGGAAAACAAAAACAGCAAATCATCTTAAACTAGGGATACACAATACATCACAAATCTATCACAATATCACCATACGCAATATGCTTATCGCAGAGAACTTCCTAGACTGCAATAAATGCGAGGTATTTATTTAAGTGCTGTGCATTCAGGTTCTCTGTGCCTGTAATGTATTTGTTGACACGGGCTTCTACTGCAGCATAAAGAGTTTTTGAAGATATAGAGGTTGTACTCATTAAGAAACTGCGACCTTTATCAGTGCCAAACAGCAGATGTCAGCTAGAAGCAACTTTTTGTTGAGATGAAAATAAAGTTGTTAGTTTTTTCCAGTCGCTACTTATTGTCTGGGGTCTGTGTTTGCTATGAACCCAAAACAGAAAGACGGTAAGTCTTCTTAATGATATGTTTGTCTATTACAAGTCATATTTTTATTGCAGCATTCACCAATATTATCACTTGTTGCATGTCTCATATTTCCTATATGCAGTCCTGAACACAGCATCCCTATGGTGAAACATTAGTCCTTTAACCCTGGAAATGTTCCTCAGGTGATAGAAAGCCGACCTTGCAATTGTCTTTAGATGCTTTTGGAGGTTCAGGTCTGAGTCCATCACTGCACCCAGGTTTCGGGCCTGATCAGTGGTTTCTAGCTGAAGCTGTGTGCTAACTTTTGATCTCTCCTCTATTGGTCCAAATATTATTACTTGTGTTTTGTTTGTATTCAATTGAAGAAAATTGTGGCACATCCAGGCATTGATTTCTTCTAGGCATTTACTCAGTGCTTGAACTGCTTCATAGTCACCTGGTGACATGGTGATGTAGAGCTGTGTGTCGTCTGCATAGTTATGGTAGCTGATGTTGTGGTTTTTTATTATCTGAGCAAGAGGGAGCATGTAGATGTTGAACAGGAGGGGATCTAGAATGGACCCTTGGGGAACCCCACATGTGATTTTTGTCATCTCTGATGTTACCTACTGATACAAAAAAGTCCCTGTCCTTTAAGTAGGATGTAAACCAGTTGAGAGCTGTACCAGAGAGGCCGACCCAGTTCTCCAGGCGTTCTAACAGGATGGAGTGATCAACAGTATCGAATGCTGCACTGAGGTCCAATAGAACCAGCACTGTGGTTCTTCCACAGTCTGTATTTATATGGATGTCATTAAACACCTTGATAAGGGCAGTCTTGATAAGGGTTTAACCCTATTAGCCTGGCCAGCCAGACTATTTTACGGCATATTTACTGCGTATCAGTCTGTAAAGGAGTTGTAGAGCCCGATTTCAAAGGCGGGACTAACAGGGTCAGCGTAAACAGGGTAGAACCAGTCAGATAACTACAGATGTGATTCAAAAAACTCCAAGCGACGCACTCTGGTTTTGTAATTTATAGTCCTTGAAAGATGTCATGCCATCCAGCAAACTCTCCAGTGAACGATTTTTTGCTGCTTTTGTCTACACACTCTGAGTATATATGGTGTACTCACATGTACTTTCAATGTATTTTGACTGTTATGGTTACAGAAAAGCGCTGCTGCATTATGGGTAATTCTGCCGCTGAGAGTGGCAAATTGTAATGTCCCGCTTCCCGTACTGTGGTCCGGTCTGTTTTAGGCCGAAGAGCATAAAGCCTTACCAGACTGACTTACAGCCAGACTGTTTAGTCAGACTGGCTGGCCAGGCTATAAACCTATAATTGCATCAAAAGCTAGTTTTACAAAGTATTTATTTCTAGAGGCTGCTCAAAGAATGCACACATCACAGTTCAGATATTTAAAAGTGAAAATGAAATGGAGAAGCTTAAAATGTAAAATCTATTTAAGGGTTTCCGCTCTCCTGTGACAAGATGTGGAGAAGTTGAAGGGGTATCAATACATTTGCAGGGTGCTGTACATTCCTGAAGGTGTGCAGATATTTCTTATTTGATTTTTAGCTTTTCAAATTTCACCTGTCTACTGGATATTGTTTTCACTTAAATCAGTTCCTGATCCTGATTTATCCTTAATTAAAAGGCATTTGTGATCCAGCCTGCTCTCAGTCTTTGGAAGTGGCGTTTTAGCGAGAGCAAGCACTTAGGTTTAACCACACTAATTAAAGAGCATATCCTCCAATTTTTACTCCAATTATTCTTTGTATCAAATTGCAAAATTAATGTACTGAAGTGTTTTTGATTATGGTTCTCATGGAGAGGTTGTACCTGATGCTCTGATCTTGGTCCTCATCAGCAACAGAGCTACTCCTCTACCTCTTAATTACATCAGACACAAGCAAACCTGCTTTGGGTAATTAGACCTTGGCTGAGAAGCACAGAGGACTTCCTCGTCTAGGGCATAAAACTCCGTCTGATATTCCCTTCTTAACAAGATTTAGCTTTGTAATAAATGGTGATAACCCTCTGATCAGAGGTCAGGGACATTCAACCCCTTTAGACTGTTGGATTTGCTAAGGTTCAAGTAGCCCTGGGTAACATAGTGTCTGTACTTGTAGGACTGATTAACCTTCTGCCTTCACTGTTCACATGGAATTGTCTAATGAAGCGTCTCAATAGTTTCCAGGACGGTACAATGTGGTTTAGACATTTGCTTGATCTCTTAAGTTGAACAAGAGGAAAACATCCTCAATCAATTAATCAATCTTTATTGTCAACCACAATTTGCATTGTAATCAAAATTACAGTTTCAGTACAACCGTTCATCACATACATCACATACATTTGGGGGGAACAGTTGACTGAGGCCTTGCGTGCCACAAGAACGCAGCCGTTAGGTTGTTAGTTTGATGGTTTGTCCTCTCATCTTCTCAATACTTCACCCTTGAATTCTAATGCTCTGTTTTATTCAAGGTGACACTTTTATTTGTTTGCACACAATGTTTGGTTGTCTTACGAGTTGTACGTAGTACGTGACAACAGAAAATGTGTTCTGTCTCCCAGGGATGCAGGAACAAAAGGACGTCATTCTGGCCTTGTAGCCCTGGTGTGGGAGTTCTTGGCACACCATCTAGTGAAACTTTTTTCCTTTGTGGCATCCGACCTATAAAGACACTCAGAAGTTTTACACTTGAGTTCTTGTGACATATAAATTGTCCTGTACAGAAAGAACCTTGGTCTTTTTCTTGCCACTGTGAGTAAGATAACTACTTTTTCTGTTCTTGCAGACTGCGTGCAGGCTTTTAAAAATGGCTTTAAAGTCAAAGCTAATAGATGTCATTGCCAACTTCACGTTGTCAGACAGGTTCGTGTTAAGGCCTGGTTCATGTGGCAGGATAATTAGCCAAATTTTTGTCCCAATCTTCCACTTCTGACATGTCCCCATTATTGGGATGGCTCTTAAGATAATCTTAAGAGATATTCCTGCTGTGTGTGGTGTGTTAAGAGTGATCTGGTCTGCTCGAAAGGACATTGGGACCACTCTGACCTTAAATGGGGGATATTCAACAAGTTGGATTGTCTTGGCCCGATATCCTAGCATGTGGGGTGTTCCCCGAGGACTAACAAGCTGTTGAATGTGACATTTAGCTACTCAGAAAGCGAGGTGAGGATGACTGGTTGAAATAAAAGACAGCTCATCTCTATATCATAATGTAGCAAACGTAGAGCTGCTTTGTCTCCATTCCTTTAACCAACGACTTTTATGAGTGAAATCTGTCCTGCTGTCTGACCGGACAACACACGCTGTACCAGCAAACCTGTTGCATCCGTTTTTTGTTGTTATGTGTGGTGTCTTTGAGGCTTTGAAAATCAGCCGGGAATTTTAAAATCTTGCCGTGTGAACCAGGCTTAAGGGCTACCTTGGTTCGTCAGGTCAGGAGGTAGTCAAGTGGGAATTTGGCTTGTCAAATAGAACCAAAAATGTGGTTAATCACTATCAGTTCATGATTTATCAACAGGGGTTTGGGTAGTTTGTTTTTCATAATAAATTAAATCAGAATTTGAAAACGGTTGTTTTTGTTTGTACTCACTCAGGTAATTTTCGACAGGGCAAACACTTTTTTCATGGCTCTGTAACTCAGCCGATAATAGGCAGTGGCTCGGGTTTATTTATCTTCCTGTCACAAAAGCCTCCCGATAATTCCAACCTAACTTTAGCACCACAAACCACAACTTGAAAATGACACTCAGACCTAAAGTCTGTTTTCCGATCGAAGCAAAATTGAGTACAAGCTTTCCAAAATGGCTTATTCATTGCAACCCATTTGCATTAGATTGTCTTAAATTGCACAGGTGATCCACAAGCTCAAATTTGTCCTGACAGACGTTCACCCAAAGTATGGGTGCTAAATAAATCGGCAGATGTAGACTTGTGTTTGAGGACTGAGCATTTCTTCAGCTTGTGGTTTGGAGACTGTGTGCGTCTGGAGCAAGATTGTTTTCCTCTCCCTGAAAACTGTGATCAGGAAAAATCGATCAGATTTAAATGTTACCATCAACAACTTGAGAGCTGATTGTAGTCCGGTGTCTGAGTGACTTTGTTACATCTTTCATCAGCCAGTCAGTGGCAGCACACAGTATGTTGGTCAGATTTCATCCCAGTTTTGTCCTTTGTCACTTATTTATTCAGTCAACCTAAGACGATAAAAACACAGTTTATGTGATGCTTTGGTGACTTTGAATAATTGAAATGATTAGCAATACGATTAAAAATGGAAAAATGTCTGCTTCTGGTGTTACTTTTTTGTTTAGGTTTTATACCAGTAATAATTTTGAGAGAAAAAATTCTTGCAGTTTTCTTATGTCAGTCAAAATTGATGCGCCTGTTTGTACTTGTGTTGAGTGACCCTGCAGTATATGAGGGACAATAGACTTGACTCCAAGTATCTGATCTGCGGGTTTTTATTGATGCGTGAGGCTGAATACTGCTGTTTGTAACTCTAAATGAAGGATGTTTAATTCACTCCTGGTAATCTCTTCCAAGACCCTGATGACCTGTGGATCTATTCCACTTCGTTTGCCTGCTATAAAACTAATTGACAGCCTAAAATGGTAATCTTCTTTTTTCTTCTATATCCAGTTTGGATTAAACTCTCGGACTACTTTATGGGGTAATTTAGATATCCTCTTTGAATCTCTCAGAAAATTGCTATGTCATTCTGTTCTGTCGCGAGCGAACAGAAGAACCCGGCGGCGACCGAGCCTCATTTCGGTTTTCTTAGCCACGGTGAAGTCAGGTGTCAGGAAAGTAATGTGTTTTCATTTTTCAGCAGCCGCGACGGGTGGTTTATGGAAGTGCAGTGCAAACATACCACAGCACGGCGAGCTTGGCACAAGAGCTGTTGGAGTGAAACTAGATTCTGCAGCTTTCGTCTCACTACAAATCAAATCATACTTGTTCAGTCAAGTGGCTGTTCACTTTGTCTTTAAACTCGTCGTCTTTCTAACGAAAGCACACTCAGGTTAGATATGAATCCCCCATCTCTTGGAGTTGTGACCAGTTTCTTCGAAAATATAGCTGAGTGGAAATAAAAAAAAAAACAGGTAGATGTAGGGAAGAAAAGAGGGACGACACCAAATGCTGAAGCGGATGACGACAGGATTGCAGGGTCAGTGATGAAAACAAAGAGAGGACTGGAGGAGGGAAGCAGATTTGACTTATGAAGATGGATAACAACAAGCAGGTCCCACAACACTTAATGAGCAGGAATGATAGAGTTGAGGAGTGACGGAGTGAGAAATGGAGATAGAGCGCAGTCTTTGTGTAGGTATGAAGAATGAGAGGAGCTTCACAGGCTCCCTGAGTGATCTGGGCGAAGAACGCCGGCTACAGTCCTGAATGATGGAGAGAGTGAGTTAGGAGGGTGATTGATAGAGGACGGGTTGGAGACGTAATGCCATTCACACTGATTTAATTTGGAAGCTAGGAACTTGGATTGCTTAGCATAGGCTAATTCTGTTTGACCTTTTTTCCTGACTCGTAAAGGAAATTTGCATTATTTTGCCATTAATCATGCCAGAGAAACTTTTCCTTGCTGATTTGCAGAATGTATGATAAAGACGACTGTGATAATGGTCCCAGCTACACCATGCGTTTGAGAAAAGCTTCCCAGCCTTTTGGGTTAGATGCTTCATTCACTTTATCTGCCATTCAGTCGAGATTTACAGCAGCTCTCAAACGTAGACAAGTCCCTGCTAAAATAACACCACTTTGAGCAACCTTTTTCCACATATAATGCAACATACGTTATGTGCAGTTTATGTAAAAAAAAAAAAAATACATTTACTGAAGAAAGACATATAAAACAAAAAAATACAATTTGCAACATTTTTACACACCCTTAAACTAAAACGCTGTTGAAGCAACTTTTAATTTAGTTTTAGCACTCCCAACTTCTTGAGTTCCCATCTGCCATCTATTAGGGTAAATCTGATTTACCTGGAAGAAAAACCAGCTGCCATAAGAGCGTTTTTGATAGATTTACATCTTTTAAAGCTATGATTTTCAGAGATTACAAAGAATCAAAAAGATCTTGTTAAACAAAGGCTGGATTCAGTGAATGTGGCCGACTTAATAATGGACAAAGTCTTGGACAGCAGTGAGAAAAACTTGGGTTTCATCCAAAATAGATGAAGTAACAGAACTGAAACTGGTCAGGGAGGCTGCTAAGAGGCTGACAGCAGCCATGATGGAGCCAAATGAATTTCCAACAGTACTGGTTGTCTTCTGCATGTGACAACAGTGTTATATATTCTCCATGTATCTAGGCAAAGAAGTAGGGGTGCAATGAAGAATATCTTCTTCCAAAGGGAAGCTTGAATCCCTAAAACCTTGTTGGGGATTACGTGGTACTCTGATGAATTCAGTTTCAAACCTTGCATCATGCTCTGGGGTTGTTTTTCTTAGGATTGGACTGTGGTATTGACAATGTAGAGGAAGTTATGAATAGCCCAGCCATGTTTTTATTATCACTGTGAATTTTGTCTTCCACCCAAATCAACAAAACAATGACTTTGTGAGACGGTCGTTTCGTTTTTTTAATCCAGACCTGAATCTGACAGAAATTCTGGGGACCCACCTGAAAAGTGCTGTGGACATCCGCTGCCCTGAAAATGTCCCAGAGCTGGAAAACTGTTGTGAGGCTGTCATATATTAAGTCCACATGTGGCATGCTGTGGCTAAGGTGACTAAAGCATGTACCGTTTGAACCAATGGTAAAATTCAACGGCAGTAGTCACCGTTTAACGGCATTAAAACGGTTTTGAGACAAATATTGAAGAATTAAACAAGTTCACACAAATTGCACAGTAACATTAAAGTAGCACCCTTAGGGTCAACTTATGCCGTTTATCTTCCAAAAAAAACAACAACGTATTTCTTTGGGTGAGTTGGGCTTTAAATAATTTCCATCCTGGGATTATTAAAGTACTTTATCTAATCCAATCTAACCCAAATCAATTGATGAGCTGTAGCAGTTCTCTAAGAACATTTTACCTTGACTGTAGCTGATTATCTGTGCACAGTACATTCCTCAGCTAAATATATCTCAGAGAGTGAGTCATTATCCAATGTGGCATCTCATAATTAGTTTTTGTTTGAATTTTCTTACTCCTCAAACAAAATGTATTTTGTTGTCCTCACAGGGATTTAGCCTTTTTCATATTCCTTAATGTTCATTGCTGCTTCAGATGGAGCAGCATCTCCCCAGAAATGCACAAATGGAGCCATTTATCTTGTCTTTATGCCTATTTCCAGCTTTTCTGGTGCGTGATATTGATCTCCATCATTTACATGCTGGATCAGAAGCTCACGTGAAATTAGGTGCATTCATCGCCGGTGTGGTGAGAAAGCCAATAATTAAAATGTGTTAGAATTCAACAGGTCTATTAATTTGCCAGGGCTTCGGTGAAGCATTGGGAAAAGACATAACGAGGGGCAAGTGCTTTCTTCTAACTGTCTATTCAGATTTACTGCTGGGTTTCACAGAAGATGACAGCTTGATTCATCACTGCATTAGAAAAGCTTAACGTACAGCCTCGTCGAACTAAAAAAGTGATTTTGTTTTTTTTATATTAACTGTACGGCCCTCCTTTTTTTTCTTCTAATAGCTTCTTTGTTGTGCTGTACCGATCCGTTGTGGTGAAGAGAGAGCTGAGCCAAAAGGCGAAGCTCTCGATTTACCGGTCGATCTACGTTCCTACCCTCATCTATGGTCACGAGCTTTGGGTCGTGACCGAAAGAACGAGATCCCGGATACAAGCGGCAGAAATTAGTTTTCTACGTAGTGTGTCTGGGCTCTCCCTTAGAGATAGGGTGAGGAGCTCAGTCATCCGGGGAGGACTCAGAGTAGAGCCGCTGCTCCTCCACGTCGAGAGGAGCCAGTTGAGGTGGCTCGGGCATCTGGTTAGGATGCCTCCTGGACGCCTCCCTGGTGAGGTGTTCCGGGCACGTCCCACCGGGAGGAGAGACTATATCTCTCGGCTGGCCTGGGAACGCCTTGGGATTCCTCCTGAGGAGCTGGCCCAAGTGGCTGGGAAGAGGGACGTCTGGGCCTCCCTACTGAAGCTGCTACCCCCGCGACCCGACCCCGGATAAGCGGAAGAAGACGGACGGACGGACGGACGGACGGACGGACGGACGGACGGACGGACGGAGCTTCTTTGTTTGTTTATGAAAAGAAATCTTTGTAAAATTCTGAAGTCTCATACAACTTTGTTTGCATGACAGGACGCTTTTTACTAAATCAGTCTCCGTTGAGCTTGTTCTACTCCTGCATGAAAATTTTTTTCAAAGACACTGATTGCTTCTCGTTCTGTTGAAGAACTAATAACCCCACAGGTAGCTCTGCTGTCTACACTGATTTGTCCCCCTGTTGCGGCTCCGGCAGCTCATTATATCACCGTCCCTACTAGACACTGATAATCCAGGCAAAAAGCTGCATGTCATGTCAGCGTTGTGTTTTTTTTTTTTCTTCTCTTGAAAACTCTGCTTCATCTGCATGTCATCACCCGTCCCAAAGATTGTACTCGCAGGTTTTTGGGTGTGTATCAGATGGAAACTGTAGGACATTTTACAGAAACTGAGCCGGCATGGTCATGCCTGCATTTATAACTACAATATTTTGGATCAAATCATATTAATTCCACAGGAATCACTGTGCTTAATGGATTAGTTCACTGAGGCGTAATAAATCCGATTAAAGCTTTCATAAACCGAAGAGTTCAGCCTTGTTGATCTCATACATGAGAATTTGCATCACTGACCAACCATGAACTGAGGTGAAAGTGTTGACTGGGAGGCAATAAAAACACTGTTTCGCTGGTGACCTCCAGAGCTTTTCTGGAAAATATGGCCGACGTTTCTGTTCAGGCTTTCTTCAGTCACACATGCACTGTCAGAAAGAGACCGCGGAGAGCTTGAGTGAAGCGTGGCTGATCCAAGGCATGATGCAAAAAGCGAACCGTAGTGGCAATACTAGCTGAGGCTCCAGAACACTTCCGTATATAGATGCTGATATAGTATAACACTGCTGTCAGACTTGATATGTCTTTAAAAACCTCCAGGACATTAGCAGGAACAATCTCACACTGCAAAGCAAAAAATGTGAAGCAGAAAATATAAACAAATTCAAGAGGCAAAGCTTTGTGGAAAAAAGTGTGGTTTTGTTGCTTACGAGGGGTTTTAGGGTTTTTGTTTTCTGCCTTATACAGATAACAGGACCAACGAGTTTCCTTCGACAAACCGAGCTTTCAGAGCAGTAAAGGTTACATTAACAAAAACATCCAACCAGACTTTTAGGAAGCGTGACCCAAACGATTACATTTCCACTCCCGCTATAAAAACCTTTTAAAGTAGGCCAAGAACACCCTGGGTTTGACCTCATGTTCTTTCTGGAGTATTTCAGTTACAAATCTAAAGTTACTATGATTATTAGCTATGTTTTTTCCAGCAACAGCAAATATACCCCTGTGAATATATGTGTTAATCTCACGCTAAGCGTGTAGATATTAGTATTTTCTTGTTAAGTCTGTTGTCATGAAGGCTGTGTGAATCATCAGCAATGAATGAGATTTCCCACAGATATTAGCTTTAAGTTTCACACTTGGTGCTAATGTTCTTGTAGTATTTCATAAAACAACCCAGCTACGTTGTGATAGTCATAGACTGGTCTGTGGTAATGTGTAATTTGCATGCATGAATTTATCCTCTGAAAGAGGTTTATTTTGGGGGGTTTTCTTGCTTTTTTCATGCCATCATAATGTTCAGGTATGGTGTAAGAACTATCTTAGCTGTCAGGGATTATTAGATTCTCATTGTGTTTCAGTATTTTTCAGCAACTATTTTTCAAAGAGTAAAAACATCTTGCATTATATTTCAGTTAATAACATTATTAGTAGTACTTTGTTCATCACTTGCACCATCAATATGTTCTCATTGGGCTGCACAATGTATAGCAAGTTTTTCATCATGGCAATATTACTGTGCTGAATATGAAAATCACAAAGAACTGCTTAGACAGCAATAAATGTCAGCTAATTTATATATATATATTACAGGCTTTGTTGCCTGTAATATATTTGGTGATAGTTGTTTAATGAAGCATGAAACATGTTTTACAAGGCAAAGAGGCAGTCAGGAGGTCAAGTTATCAAGAAATTGAATAGACTACTCAGTGTGTGTGCTCTATGTATGTGATAAACCAATGCAAAAAGAAAGTAGCACTTTTAATTGTTTATTTATAGTAAGTCATACTATCATGGCGACTTTCAATAATATTATTGCATATTTTCCTAACATTGTGCTGAGTAAATGTGCTCAGATAGGTAAAAACCTACAGGTCAGCATTATTTAATTTTCAATAGGGAGCTGGTTTTTAAATGCCTTCTTTGGGTTTTAGAAAATAGGGACTTGTTAATTAAGCAACCCTGTTACAAACCTTCCACTCTCCAGCCTCCACAGGTGGTCGCCTAAACTCATTCAGTTTTGATACATGGGCTTAATACTGTTAGTTCATTTCCCCGGCACCCAGGTATTAGATTACCAGTCTTTATTGCAACTGCTTAAAGGCTTATTTTATTGTCACAAGGAGCTAAGTGCTCCATTATACATTTAAATAAAAACAGAAAATATTGTTAAAACTTTGTTTTTCAGTAGTATGTGCACATCCACAAACCTTTTTTGTCCTCCTGGAAAGTTTTCATCGTAATAATTTCTTAGTTTACCACTGTTAAGATAACATGCATGATTCCTCTAATAAGCAGGTTGTGTCAAAGTTAGTCAAACAGAACTCTGTTTCCTCTCAAAGTAGCAAATCGTATGAAGCCAGAGGACATTTCCGTCTCCCCCATGGCTCACGCTCTCTTTTTTCTAACTCTGCACCCCATTTTGCACTTAAGATGCTGCGTCTATTGGAGTGATCCCCACTTCATGGTCTCTGCTGCAGTAAAACACGGCCACGGCGTGATGCTGCCACCCACATACAGTTACCCCAGAATGATTCACACCCCTGGCAGGATTACATAGAAAAGTTGTCATTCCACCAAATTGTTTCTGATAGGAATGGAGAGAGATAATAGAAACAGTGAAAAATATACACTACCGTTCAAAAGTTTGGGGTCACCCAAACAATTTTGTGTTTTCCATGAAAAGTCACACTTATTCACCACCATACGTTGTGAAATGAATAGAAAATAGAGTCAAGACATTGACAAGGTTAGAAATAATGATTTGTATTTGAAATAAGATTTTTTTTACATCAAACTTTGCTTTCGTCAAAGAATCCTCCATTTGCAGCAATTACAGCATTGCAGACCTTTGGCATTCTAGTTGTTAATTTGTTGAGGTAATCTGGAGAAATTGCACCCCACGCTTCCAGAAGCAGCTCCCACAAGTTGGATTGGTTGGATGGGCACTTATTGCATACCATACGGTCAAGCTGCTCCCACAACAGCTCAATGGGGTTCAGATCTGGTGACTGCGCTGGCCACTCCATTACCGATAGAATACCAGCTGCCTGCTTCTGCTCTAAATAGTTCTTGCACAATTTGGAGGTGTGTTTAGGGTCATTGTCCTGTTGTAGGATGAAATTGGCTCCAATCAAGCGCTGTCCACTGGGTATGTCCACTGGGAAGGCTATCACTGTGTTAGCCTTCCTTATTCAGAATCCCTTTTACCCTGTACAAATCTCCCACCTTACCAGCACCAAAGCAACCCCAGACCATCACATTACCTCCACCATGCTTAACAGATGGCGTCAGGCATTCTTCCAGCATCTTTTCATTTGTTCTGCGTCTCACAAGCGTTCTTCTTTGTGATCCAAACACCTCAAACTTGGATTCATCCGTCCACAACACTTTTTTCCAGTCTTCCCCTGTCCAATGTCTGTGTTCTTTTGCCCATCTTAATCTTTTCTTTTATTGGCCAGTCTCAGATATGGCTTTTTCTTTGCCACTCTGCCGTGAAGCCCAGAATCCCGCAGCCGCCTCTTCACTGTAGATGTTGACACTGGTGTTTTGCGGGTACTATTTAATGAAGATGCCAGTTGGGGACCTGTGAGGCGTCTGTTTCTCAAACTAGAGACTCTAATGTACTTATCTTCTTGCTCAGTTGTGCAACGCGGCCTCCCACTTCTTTTTCTACTCTGGTTAGAGCCTGTTTGTGCTGTCCTCTGAAGGGAGTAGTACACACCGTTGTAGGAAATCTTCAATTTCTTAGCAATTTCTCGCATGGAATAGCCTTCATTTCTAAGAACAAGAATAGACTGTCGAGTTTCAGATGAAAGTTCTCTTTTTCTGGCCATTTTGAGCGTTTAATTGACCCCACAAATGTGATGCTCCAGAAACTCAATCTGCTCAAAGGAAGGTCAGTTTTGTAGCTTCTGTAACGAGCTAAACTGTTTTCAGATGTGTGAACATGATTGCACAAGGGTTTTCTAATCATCAATTAGCCTTCTGAGCCAATGAGCAAACACATTGTACCATTAGAACACTGGAGTGATAGTTGCTGGAAATGGGCCTCTATACACCTATGTAGATATTGCACCAAAAACCAGACATTTGCAGCTAGAATAGTCATTTACCACATTAGCAATGTATAAAGTGTATTTCTTTAAAGTTAAGACTAGTTTAAAGTTATCTTCATTGAAAAGTACAGTGCTTTTCCTTAAAAAATAAGGACATTTCAATGTGACCCCAAACTTTTGAACGGTAGTGTATATATTTATCAGCCTTTATTCAGGCTTGATTAAAACGCTGACTAAGCCACTTCTAAACTTTATTATTAATTCCAGTAAGAAGAAGGATGCTGCTAAAATTAAAAGATTACTAAAAACATTTCTGAATAATCATGGGCTTAATTTTCTAAGTGATGGTGTTCTCAGACTTGCAAACTTCCCATCTGCTCCTACAAATCTAACCTTGGTTATAAATCTTTAGATATCGGGACATGCCCAAAAATGTAAGGTCTTTGTCCTTGATTACAAAGTCACACTAAAAATCTATCTTTATATTTTGCTTTTGGAGTAGCAACATAAAAAGAAGCCCTGAAATGAGACCTGAAGTGCTCCTTTTAGCTGTTATTTAACACAAAGGTTACGGTCCTATACTCCTGAGGAGTTCTTGGAGAATGTGTTCTCTAATGTTACATTGAATGATTGACAGATTCAAAGTTAATAATAATAATAATAAAGAAAATAGGGTGCTACTAAAATCAGCCTAATGGAAGTGCATTGTGCCAATGAGAGTTTTGAAGGCCAGCAGCTCTTTGTCATTGAGATTGAGACTAAAAGTGTCTCCATATATTAAACTCGGAATATTGACAGAAAAGTAGATTTGTGTCTAGTTCGGGTTGTAGTATAACAAGAAAAGACAAGCAGCTGAGTAATGAGGCAGAGAAATGGGAGTTAGAGTCCACCGTGGTATATGACAGCAGCCTAGCTTAGACATCACTGCAGTCAGATTCTCTGGAGAGGCTATCTAATGACTTGGATTTTGGCTAAAATGAGTCAAAACAGTTGTCCAGACTGCCTCATTTCACAGTTTAACCCAGAATCTGCCCTCGCCAAGCAAGCCTCTCCACAGCCTGCTGGTGGGGTTGGCGTGCTGATTGGCGAGTCGCCTCCGCTGCCTCTTGTACAATGGCCTTGTTTGGTTTTCCATTCCTGGAGATTATGTCACTGCAGGCAAAGGTGGGTACTTTACAGTACTCTCCTCTCCTGCGCTTTTGAGTGCCATACTGGTCCAGTTGGTAAATATTTGATTAGGATAAATGCTTTGTGCTCCATTCAAACCCTTCTTGGGTACAATTTAGATGTGAGCCGCTCTTTTGTTGCTCTGCTTCTCATTGTCTCCAGGCACCTCCACGTTGTAGATTTTGCATGCCATTTTCTTTTTCCATTAGGTTTCCTAAAGATGATCCTCTTGTATTTTTATAAAGCAGCAGTAAAGAGTTTTCTGTTGTTTTAGTGAATAATATTGTACTTTTGTATGATGGATTGACTTACTGATGATCCAGCTGGTCACCCTGTTTGGGGTTGATCGAGCTGAAAATGGTCCAATTCAGGTTACCAGCTGATTTCTATGTGCATCCCTAACTGCAGCTTAACTTGTGATATGAACATATATGTACTTATCAAAGTGGCAATTCCTACTGCATTTAAATTATCCAATACATTGCAAGGAAGAAAATTAAGGAGATAAGATCCGTTTTGTATTTCTTCTTATGATTATCATTTTATCCCCCTGCACTACAGCTTAGCAATCAAGCATCTAATTTTCATGTGCTATACAGAAGTACATAAGAACATCAGAAGAGACATCGAGATTCTCTATCTTTACAGTTTCAGATTAATTATCAACTCAGTTGTTTTGTCACACCGGCTGTTTATAGCTCCCTACATCTGTTAGGGAAAAAGAGAGGGAAATATTTCCCCTCATGTGATCAACAGGGATTTAGCCAGATACAGATTGTTTATAATCAAAGGCCTGCTGAACACTCATCGCCCTGCCAAAGCTGCTCAGACATGGACCAGTAGCATCAGACTGGACCCATGAGCTCATGGCTGGCTGCGCTCCAAGTTTCATGTGAAAATGAACGGAGCTGCGAACCTTCAATTGCAAGTTTCGTCTCAAAGTCTGCCTTTAAGAATGTCAGAAGAGCTCAAACGTACTAGAGGCAACTTCAAACGGGTTTACAGCTACCATATATTTAACGGTGTGAAAAGAAGGGGCTGCTATATGGCCTGCTTGCACGCATTGCAGCTGTGGAATTGTTCCATCTCAAGCATAGCTCTTGATTGGCTTTAATTATTCATAATGTTTAGTCCCAAACTGGAGTCTGCAATTACAAAAGATTCTTTTGTAGCTTTTTTTCCTGATTGAGGCCATTGGGGAAATTGAAAAATTGGATTCTGATGGGTAAATTGTTGGCTGTTTACAGGTAAGGGGTGTGGAAAGGAAAGCAGAGAAGAAAAGAAAAAAGCCAAAACTCATAGCTCAGATTCAGCTGCTTTGTGGTAATATTAGCTGGGGAGATGTGCAGAGGGACAGAATTGCAATTCAAAACACTGAGGCACTCTATAAATCTAGAACACAATATATATGCAAGCAATAACGCTGCAGAATATTTCTTTTGGTTTGAATATGAATTCTGGGCTTTTTCTGGCTTATTGGGGTAGGTACAGAGATGAATACGTACTATACGAAGAGCAATAGGGAATGAAGTGCTGGAGTTTGTCTTGTTGTTTTTGGCCTGGAAAGCCGACTGGCTCTACTGATGGGGATGTCTGTCTATTCGACAGCCATTTTGACCTAGAGTGGACTAAAAGCAGCTGCTGACTTATTTATTTCAAAATTTAGTTAAGAAATTTTACGGTTGTCAAGAGTTGAATGGAAAGGGAATTAATGATGACCCCGGTCCTGTGATGATATTGACTTTTTGGTACAGAGTATTTTTTTTTCAGTAGTTGGTTATTTGCTCCATTGAATGCATTCATATCCTTTATTCAATCAATTAATCTTTTCTATCAAAATAAGTCATTAAGTCTGAAGTACATCAAATTACTGATGTAGGCATGCCCTGCAGAAGCCATGACCATCGACGTTATGAGTGCATTACTTAATAGATGTTAGTGTAAGGCCTTTTTCCATGGGTCTACATAGTTCACTCAGATTCACTGTTGACTGAACATCACTCCGTGACATGTTGAAAAATGAATATGATATTTAGTTAAAGTGTATATGTTTGGAGATCTGTTTAGAGCTTATGCGCAGCAGGCGTTGAACTAGTGGTGAGAATCTTCACTGATGAAAAAGATACTAGTTTTCTAGTTGCCAGCTTTTCCAGCAACTTCTTGTCAATAGTCATCATCGTTCATACTGTGCTTTCTAGCAGCATGTGCAGGAAGCACTGTGGGAGTTTTGGGGGCTGGAGTGGTTTTAAGTGAGTGTCAGCACATCCTTGCCCAGAAAAAGAGGTTGCTGCAAAGTGCAGTATTCTGACCCGCTTAGATAGATAACTTCCTATCTTTGGTATGATATGATCAACTCAATTTGAATGTGCTTAGTTATATATGTATTATTAGAACTGAATTTGACTGTATGGCCCTGTTTTTGAATCATCTTAGCTCGATTTAGAATGAATTTGACCCAGATGGGATTGCATATGATTAGTATGCAGTATTAGTGTATTTTTTTTTATTAAATTTTATTTGCAGAAATGTAGAAGTGCAACATTTCTCTGTCTTCCTAAACTGTTAGTCCTGACATTGCACATCCTAACAAAGTATTTGTTATTGTTGTTTTTCCATTCTACGTAAAGCTATTCTGTGGTCCATAGAAAGCTTTCTACAGTGTTAAAGCTTTGACATTTTTTAGTGCTTTGTTCGGGAGCTAAACATACCATATTAGCAAGTGTGTAACTTTATCAGAATTTTACAAAAACCCAAGGCTTTACCTCAGTTTGGGCTGTTAAAGAGCAAAGGCAGTCAGCCATCTCGCTTGTGAGTTGTGCCAAACATTGATTTGTGCTTTTTTGTGGAATGTACTGTGAACCAAAGGCTCCAGGGAAGCTTGTTTTGTGCTTCTCTTTGGGCAGTTTTACCTTCACTGATAGAGGACCAAAAACTGCAGGTAAATTTCATGTTGCTTGGGCTAGTACAAGATTGCTGTTGTCTTTTTCTTCTCTGAATTCCTTCCTGAAGTCCTTGCAATTGATGCTTTAAATCTGAACTTCTCACCCCATCTGAAACAGAAATAAACCTAAGTCTGTTGGTTCCATACATGTGGACCAGCATTCACATATATTTAGGATGCGAAAGGTACAGGAGTAATATATTGGTCAATGTGTTAAAACTATTGCTTCCTTCAGGTTCATAAAAATGAAGGCTGAGCAGAGGAAGTAGGGTCAACATTCGATCAGAAGTATTTAGGCTGGAAACATGCTTGCGATGTCCACGAATGTTTCCATCTCGTTAATTTTAGGTCATTCAGACCATAGTTCCTATAAGATGCCTATAGTTTGACAATAGCTTAAAGTTTGCCAATACTTCTTTTTTTTTCTTTCACTTCTTTTCATTCGTAAAGGAAATGTACAGCAGGAGTTTGAGGCAATCTTTTGTCGACAAGGGATACACTTTCCAAATGGATAAAACAATAGTAATTATTTACAAAACAAGAGTCCTTGTTGTCTTTCTTCCTCTGGTTGTGGTTTGTGTTGCGTGTTTGGCGGCATCTTTTGAAAGGGAGTTTCATTGTAGCGGACAGCGCACACTCAACCCAGTCAGAGAAATCTGGCCTCCACGTGGTCATTCACAGAGTCACCAGCAGAACCATCTTTAGCAGAAACATGATAAAACTGGCGCCATCTTCACACATCAAGAAGACACTAGGCATCAGGCACTAATACGCTAATAGCATTCACTTTGATCTATGAGATGCTTAATGTCCAAGTCTAGCTTTTGCCTTTGGAAGCTGATCGGCATCATTTGAACATTTTAACATTTGAAGCCTCAACTGTGTACAACATGGGCTAGCAGCTCATACAACACATGTTCTCATAAGCTGTACTCTGTCTTGCTCCTATTTACACTCAAGAAAAGTGCTGAAACATTCTTTCGGTGTAGAAATAATGTAAGAGAGAGCTCAATAAGACGTGCAGGTGTCTTAGATTTATTTAGTTAGTATAAAGTTTATATGACCGATGACTTTGAGAGTGACGTTTGCTTAAAAAAAAAGAAAAGAATAATAATAAAAAAATTAACACCCCAGGCAGGTCATTCGTAAAGTTTTGGAGAAGTCTGAAGCAGAGTTGGATGATAAAACAATTTGCCAACCTTCATATAATTTACAGAGCAATTTTTAGTCATCATCCAAAAATGGATCATGGTCTGTCTCCTGAAAAGACAGACCGGGTGAGGAGAACATTGATCCGAAAAGCAGCAGCCAAAGCCAGAAGAAAGCCATTGCCTGTCATTTCCCTTACAAGACTTATGGAAATATGCAGTTTGGACTTGTTAACGCTTCTTCTCCCCAAACGTGGAAGAAGGTGGTCTTGTCAGATGAGACCAATGTTGAACACAGTTGAGTCCTGGAAAAAAGAGAAACCTGCAGAAAGCCTGAGACTGAGGCAGGGATTCACCTTTCAGCTGGACAGCGACCTTAAACATACAGCCAGAGCTACAATGGAACGGACAAGATCACAACATATTCATTTGTTAGAATGGCCGGGTCAAAACCTGTGTAAAGACTTGAAAATCACAAACACAAATGCGCGCCACACTTTTCAGATTATTGTAAAAAAAAAAAAAAAAAAAAAAAAATGCTGAAAGACAAATATTGTTTTCCTCCCACCTTATTTTTATGCACAACCTTTGGGTTGGTATTTCACATCCAATCCCAATAAAATTCAGACATGTTTGTGATTGTAATCTGACAAAACCAGAAAAGGTACGAGGGATGTGAATAGTTTTGCAAGGCGCTTTAGTTATAGTTACGTTTAGTATGTCAGCATCTCGTCTATCATTGATTTAGTCGTTTAAATCAACCCAACAAATCTGAGCCTTGAGCCTCAGTTTATATTTGCTCATCCCATCATCCAAAGCCTCTTCACCTCTATTGTCATCCTGTTTTGAAGTGCCACAGAGTGCACTCTTATTTCCACTCTCAGTCAGACAGGTAGCTCTAAGTAGCATTGTTAAATGTCTCAATAAGTGCTTGTAAGCGTCTTAACCTGCATTCTGCCCGGTTCTGAGTGCAACTCGGTGTCATCAGGCTGGACAAAAGCTTTACATGCAGACCCCAAGCAAACTGGGTGCACAACTGCTTATAAATAGGTAAACACAGAGGGAACAAAGGCTGAGGATAAGAGGGAGGACTATTATTTGAGTAAACAGAAGTCTGATAACGAGCAGGAGGGGATGAAAGTGATGGTGGATGTTCTGGATGAGTAATGCAGGCTCTGCTCGGCGAAGTGTCCTGTGTGCAGATGAGCAGGGATTGTTGCACAAACCTCTAAAACTGTTGCTTCAACACAAGCGTCAGGTTTTGCTGCTACAGGCTGGTGCTGCTGCTGACTCAGACAACGGCGCACTGTCAGGTCTGCTCGTTTAGGAGGACTCTTGTTGAATTTGGCAGAGCTAACGGTGAAGTGCTTACATATGGCCATCTTTATCATTATATTGTAAAAAATGTCAAAAGAATTACATTAATCTCTTTATGGTAATTAGTAGGGCTTCCATTACTGCCAGTTATTGCTGAAATTGTTACCTTGTCTTATTTTTCAATTAATTTGCAAGGAGATTGCTTGCTTCATTACCATGATTAAAGTTCTCTGTACGTGGACTTGTATTCCTGCCTCTATTATTCTGTTTTGTTATAGTTTTAGTTTTCTTATTTTATTCAATGGTTTTTCTTCTTGGGATACAGCAGAAGTTCCTTCTAGGTCCTTTATTCTCTATTCTAGTTCCAATTGCTTTTATATGATGAATAGGAAATCGTTTTGCTGCCACAACGCTTGCTGCCTCCCAGAGGACAGCAGAAGAGATATTAGGCTGATTATTTATTGTCAAACAAATCTCTCCACTCTCTCAAAGAACCTGGTAAATTCCCCTCTTCAGGTAAGGACTCGTTAACCCCCAAGCTTTTACGTGTCATGTTAAAAAAAAATTTCCATCGGCTGGTGGTGGGTTTTAAGAAGGCCTCAGATGGAGAAGGAATTCTCTTTCCTTTTAACGAGAGATGCTGTCGTGGCCGGATTATGTTTTCATTTCTGTTATCTACAACGCTGACAAGAGGTATTGGCCCCCCTTAAACATATGTTGCCTTCTCAGTTCCTTAAAACAATCAAGTGAAACAATTAGATGTTTCAGTTTATAAACGATATGTTAATATTGTGGAATTTGGTCCACTCTTTTTGCTCAGTAACACTGGAGAGTTGTCGGGTCTTGGCACAGCGTTTCATTCGGATTTAGGCCCACGCTTTGGCCCAGCTGAACCTTACTCTTTCTATCTTTGAAGCATTTAGACGTAGACTCGCTGGTGTGCTCTGGGTCATTGTTCTGCAGCCTAACCCAAGTATGTCTGAGCGTCATGTCACAACCTGATGGCCGGGTTTGCTCCTTCAGGATGTTCTGCTAGAGAGACGAGTTCTTGGCTCCATCAGTTACGGCAAGTTGTCCAGGTGATCCCCCGACATTCACACTCCCACCTTCATGTTGACGGTCAGGATGATGTCTCAGAGGAAAGCAAAGCAAAGAAATCTGTAAGGCGGGAAGTAGTTTTTAAGCATCTGTAATGAGAAACTAATCAAGCCGAGTGGCCGTCCTGGTCCAGACTGAGCAGAACAACATCCCGAGCATGTTCCTGGCTTGTTGTCGCCAGAGCAGATGGAATCTGGGGCCGTTCGCCCATAGAGAGTACAACACGCGTATCATGTGAGCGGTTGTTATGGGGATAATGCTAAAAAGGGGGCAGATGGCTTTGGGGGGATATTAGTGGCTGGCGGGTTATTTTTAGGCTCACTGCCGCACACCTCAACCTTTTAAAGCACATCCTCCGCCTCCATCAGAGCATTCATCAGTGACCCTGCACCGCCAGCAGCCACAGGTGGGGAGGAGCTGTTAGACCCCAATGACCCGGTCACTGCTTTTTGTCAGAATTCATCATGGAGGAAAAGTTCTCGTTAGTGCTTTTTGCTTGCACCCCAGATCAATTTGTAAGGGGACCTTTTATTTCTCTGCTTTGAAGCTCAAAGAAACAATCAAATTTCCTTTCAGAGCTTCAATTTTCAGCCTCAAGGAGTGGAGTTTTGGACACAAGGTACTTCTATTACTAATGTGTTCAGATATTTGTTTAGAGCCACTCGTTACTTAGATTAATGTTATAGTAAAAATATAACTTATTGTATTTAAATACAACAAACAGCCTCATTTCTTTGGTACAACACGTTCATATCCAAGTTTAAATGTAGTGTTTTCTTTAATCCACATGATTCTAGATTATACACACAGGATCAAATAAATACACTAATTTACTTAAATCTTTTAAAGAGTGATGCAGAATAGAATGTTTTCTAGCTCCGGCCTGAATCTCACATGCTTCTCATAATTGATCCTTGGTGACTGCAACTTGTAGTTTCTCTTTCCCCTTTTTTTAAAAGCACTGATTAGATACCCCCCAAAAAACAGAAAAACTCCAGAGAACTCAGCGGTGACCTAAACTGAAGAACTGTCTTTTGGAGACATGCCTGTGCGAATTCTCAGTTATCCGAGTCATCCCAACAGCAAACGGGCTTAAATCGGAGGCAACCAGACGTTTGCTCAGTTCTTCTGAAAAGGTTTCCACACCTATCCAGGAGACTTTGTTGATTCTGGAGGCTTGAGCTCTTAGAGACATTTTTAAAGAAACACAGATTTTAGCATCTTCAGTCCAAGCAACTCTGAGCTCAGCTTCAGAAGTATAAATGCTTGGATGTGTCAGTGCCTTGCCAAGGCCTGGAACAGGACCCAAACCGGTACCCTCAGATAAGAGGAAAATGAGTTGGAACCACGGATCAAGCTGAGCATAAACTGGAAGATGCTGGAACACCAGTCCACAGTTAAGCAAGTGTTAAGTCACTTCAGACCAATAAAGTGGTCCCTGCTCCGAAGGTGGCACCCTTAGACTTGCCGGGATTTTGTAGCTGCCCTAATGGACAAGATTAAGACCTTCTTGAGAAAAGTCTGATGATCAGAAGGCAGACTGATTCCCGATTTAAGCAAAATTACGAAAAATTTTGCATTCAAGTTGAGGCCTTCAGATGTGAGAGCTCTGCACCAAATGGAAAGTATGGTGATGGCAGCTTCATGTTCTTGGGCTGTTCTGCTACCGACGGTACTGGTGCACTGCAAAACAAAATGGTAAAGGGTCTGTACTTGTACAGCGCTCTATCAAGTCCTGAGGACCCCAAGGTGCTACGCACTACATTCAGTCTTTCACGCATTCATTCACACGCTGTCGATGGTTAGCTGCACTGTAGCCACGGCCACCCTGGAGCAGACTGACAGAAGAGGGACTGCCAGACAATCGGCGCTACCGACAGCAGGCAGAGCAGGTGAAATGTGAATGGGGGGTTAAGGTTGATGAACTACAGGATGAACTCCTAGCTCCTGTGCCACTGTGCCCTGATGGATTCAAAGGAGCTCAACAGTGTGAAGGTAGAAACAGGGACACCGCCTGGTTCAAAACTGGTCTTGGAATGGAAAACACAGTAGGATCCAGGAATGGCCCTATTCCCAACTATATTCAACGTTTATATAAATCTGTGAGAGTAAATGAACCAATTCTACAGCATTCTACCAGTTTTGCTAAGAGAAGAGGTCAGATATCTGCAGTAATAATGCCAGAAGCGTGTTCATGGCTACAGAAACCATGCTGTGAAGATGCCACTTCCAAAATATCACTGGCCATGTATTTATGTATTTGGACCTACTGTATATTCACTCAGCTCCTATTTTTAAAAGTCCTTGAAGATGCCCAACTTCTTGATTCCTTTTACATAATAATATTCCTATATTTTACATCTCTGTAAACCACATCTACATAGATGTAGTCTTTCTAGCATTGTTCCCACATATTCACAGTGCTTACATGAAGCCGTCCATCTCAGGCAGTCAGTTTCGTAGCAGTCATCACCCTGTAGCTTTTCTAAGTGCTTCGGTCAGAAATACAGCCCTGCATGAAGCTGAGCATGACATCTTTATTTCCATGGACCTGATTTGTCCACTCATCTTGCACACTGTGCAATATTCAGGAGCGACTCCTAAAGAGCTGAACCGACAGCCGTAGTGACACGCGGCATTATCTTGTAAACAGGAACCAATCAGCATGTGCTGGTCGGTTTTCCACCTGGGCTCCAGCGGTTCTTCTGATAGAGGTGCCGGGCCATGTATAAACCCCAAGTTGTAGTTCCAGCACCAGCTTTCATACTTACAGGGGAGAGGGGCAGGTGTCATGGCTCCCCCCGGTTGCTGTGGTGACACCCGCTGCAGCTCTTTGCCTCTGCAGGTTCTGGTCAGAGAGCTGTGTATGCTAACATGAAGCCAGGTCCTCGTGTTACATAACATGTCGACGGAGCCACACATACCTGTTGACATGTGCAAAGAAGGAATGAAACGCTGCAGCTCAACCCGTTCCTCAGACTGAAGCAGAAAGGCATTAAAATGGAGCTGTGTGGATCCCCGAGGCGTGTCACCCGCACGCTCTCTCTGTTCTGTACCTGTTGCTCAGACAGCACTTAGTGGAGCAGGATTTTTGAGGCATTCATGATCCTCAGCCACCATCATGCTGATGACTGCATTTGCGGTCACAGTCAATAAATTGGTCCCTATGAGGCCCATTTGTCAGATCAAAAGCAACTTTTAAAAATAACCTTTTTGTTTTTAAACTTAACATTTAGCATTTTCATCAAGCCCGCTTTTCTGTATTAAAATATTCTAATCATAAATATTCAATTTTCATTAACTGTAAGGGGAAAATCATCATAACTGGCAGAAATAAAGGCTTGAAAACACCGGTCTATTTAGTTGATCTGTATAATGTGTCTCAGTGGGCAGACTTACTGAAATAAATAGACTTTTAATTAATTGTTTAATTTATTGAAAGGATCTGTATATTCCGCTAACCTTTCAAAACAATTGTGACGTCATAACCACTATTTTCTCTTAAATTTGGGGGATTTTAAGTGAAAGATCAGCATAATTCGGTAAGTGGAAGGAAAAGACTTTGAAGGGAAGATGGATGTAGTTAAATCCAGGTCAGTCCCAGAACAGTTCAACACAAAAAAAAGAAATCATGGCAGGATGCTTTTCTTCAGGACAGAAGGGGAGGCTGATCAGAAAGGATGAATATGTGAGTGGAGATAGATACAGGACAATCCCGGAGAAAGACCTGCTTGGATCTAGGGAGGAGGTTCACCTTCTAGGAGGAAAAAACTCTAACTATACAGCTGGGTTACAATAGAATGGTTTAGATCAACCCGTACTCATGTGTTAGGATGGCCTAGTCCAAGTCCAGAATCTGTGGAAACACTTGAAGATTGATTCTCACCAACACTCACCATCCAATCTGAATGTGCTTGAGCTGCTTTGCAAAGCAGAGTGGGCACAATGGCAGTCTCTATACGGTAGAGACACACCCCTGAAGCCTTGCAGCCAGTAATTGCAGTGAAAGGTGTTTCTGCAAAGTACTGACTCTGGGGACATTTTTGTTCCACCTGACAAACATGCCCTACGTTGTGTTGGTGTAGCACTAGCATCCCAGTAAAACATGTGATGTGATGCAGTTGGCACGGTGGGTCCTGACCGTATCCCATTTGAAGCCTACGGGATACGAGTGGTGCTTGTTCTGCCCATAGACGAGCAGTTTGCCTTCACATGTGGACTCACAGAGTGTGCGCGGGGGTCACACAGAGACTTCCTGACACGCGGCTGAACGCAACCAGGAACACGCAGCAGATGTTTCTAAAGCAGTCTTCATCTTCCGGGTCCTCTCGGGGTACTTTAACACATGTTCGCTGAGACACTGAGCCAACAGCCTTGATCTGCCTAATCCAGCCTGCTTCACTTGTGATGGCTCCATAACAAAATTAGGTTTGCATTTATCGGTCGCTTCCCTCTCCACTTTTCCTTGAACTGAATACATTTTTAACATGGTTGCCCCTTGTACTTGTCAGTGGACACCACTGGTCATCCTGATCAGCTGGTGGCCTTTGCGGCGCAGTGCCTACTCTGGGATAGTAGAGCGAGAAACTCTGGCGCGAGTGCTCCAGGCTGTGGGTGGGTGTGACTGAGCTGCTTGTGTGTGGGAGTTCATCAGCAGACTAACCATCATCTTTTGTTCACTTTTAATGTGGAAAAAAATGCATTCCCACATTTAGAACCAATGTAGGCTACCTATAATTTGCACATCTCCTAGCAACAGGACTTTGAACAAGCTAAATATATCTACGTGCCAAGGTGTCACTAGAGGCTCAGTGCTGCCAGCTCTGGAGTGGTTGTTTCGTGCACGTCGTGGACATCCCGACATCTTCATGTGCTGTCAGCAGAGGTCCACAGCTGTGATTTTATTTCGCCGACCGGCTCTGCTGTACATGAAGAAATCAATGATGTCGTTATAAGGAAGCAGACAAAAGCAGAAGCAGGTGATGATGACGCTGCTGGGCGCCGCTGGTGAATTAATTAACAAAATTTTTATTTTTACACCTTGCATCCAAAAAGGCTGCGAATAACAAGTGTGAATAGCAGCAGACAGCTTTGAGATCTGAATATATCTGCACCAGCAGCCAGGGCGGGTCTAAAACAGGTCTGGCACGCTGCGCGGTTGGATCCTGGTCAGGTGTTATCAAAATTATTTCCAGCATGGACACGTTCTTCAGAACGAGATCTGCTCATCTCAGCCCGATGAGGAGGATGTCTAAAAGGAAACATGACAGCAGTGCTGAGTACCCATCATGATTTAATAGCTTTTAAAATCACATTTAGCAGCAAAAAAAACTTGAAGTAGTCATTTTCTTAATGACTTTATCAGTCTCTCAAATTGTTTTTCAAGAAATTTTGTGCCGCTCTACAGCGTTATGACTATACGGGGATTTGGTACACAGCCATTTGTTT
Organism: Fundulus diaphanus; assembly: GCA_037039145.1. Taxonomy (NCBI): domain Eukaryota; kingdom Metazoa; phylum Chordata; class Actinopteri; order Cyprinodontiformes; family Fundulidae; genus Fundulus; species Fundulus diaphanus. Next base: position 15,443,546 of record CM073135.1, read on the forward strand.
TCAGACGGCTCTCTCAGGCTCCCAACTTTATACTAGCTTTTTAATCAGGTTGAGATCTGGACCTGATTGGTTTCTTTTTCGGTCTTTCTGTTCTATATTTGCAGTGTTTGGGATCGTTGTCCAATTCCAGGGCCTAATTTTATTTTGCCAGACAAACGGCCTTAAGTTTGGCTCCAGGTTACTTTGGTAAACGGAGCAGTTCATGTTCCAGTAGACGGCTGCAAGCTATCCTGTGGCCTCACCAACCCTACTCGACTGTGACCGACAGTTGCCCTGTGGTCTTTGCCTTGGTACGTTGTTTGGTTTAGGCCAAAGAATGTTGCAGTGCATCATGGGCAAAAGTAGGCTTCGGCTTTATCTGTGCTACAGACAATGTTCCAGAAGTCTTGTGGTTCATCCCAATGCAGTCTTGCAAACCTAAGTCTTGCTGCCATGCTGGACTTGTTTTTCGTAGTTGAAGACGTTTCACTACGAAAAACCAGTCCAGTTGCTTTGTTTTTTACTTTTTTTGGAATGACCATGACCTGGATGACTGAGAATCTTCACCAGCATGCTGCCATGTTCCTTTTAGACTGAAGAGGTTTTCTCTGGCCACCCTACTGAACCAGCCATACGTCGTTGGTCTTTTTCTAACTGTGCTGTCGTGAACTTTTAACATTTCACGTGGTACCTGTGGCATCTGAGATGTAGCTCCTGAGGTTTTATCTTTTGCAGTGTCTGCTCGTTGCACAGTCCGACTCTGGTGTGAACTTGCCGGGACGTCCACCCGTGCAAAGGTCAGCAGCTGTCTTAAATGTTCTCCCCCCTTGAACAAACCCAAAGCTCAATGTTTCACACACAGCTCTTACATGTTGGCTCGGCTTTTAGTTAACAAATTACGACCTGGTGGAATCTGTTGGGGGTGGAGGTTGAAATTAGATGTAAATAATTTCAGATTCTTGTAAAAGCCAGATGATTTAAATTTTGTTCTGATGCATAAAACCATAGAAGTGACACAATGTGTACTTGCTTTTACCTTGACTGTAGGTAACAGTGAGCAGTAAGTATGTGTAGATGTGTGATTTGGTGGTTACTAAAGCAAACATGTGGAAGAAGATGATCCGGTCCCAAGACACCTTAAATGAATGCTTATGCCTGCATTAAATCTATTGTGTGTGGTAGGAAGACAGCCCTGTTCATTGCCCTGAACACATCACCCACACCAGGAGACAAAGGGGTGGCAGCATGATGCTATGGGGATGCTTTTCCTCAGCATGGACAGGAAAGCTGGTCAGAAGTGGTGAAAAGATGGATCGAGCTAAATCCAGGGCTATCGTGGAAGGAAACCTGTTAAAGGCTGTAAAAGACTTGAGACCGGGGTGGAGGTTCATCTTCCAGCAGAAGCGTGAGCCTTGACGTACAGCCAGGGCTCAGTCGGAATGGGTCAAAGAGCAGACACTAATTTAACCCAGTGCAAATGTAAACCTTGCGGTTACTCGGCTGCTTTCCAAAGAACTGACAAAGATTTTAATCTTTGGAAGTGCAGAGCAGGCTCAAACATCACTAGGGTTGGGAATTGATACGACTTTCACGATTCCGATACCCTTATCGATTCTGTGAAACGATTCGATTCCTTATCGATTCTCTTTATCGATTCCGATTTCGGGAATTTTTTTTAACCTCTTAAACAAAAATATACATGGTATTAAGCATTTAAATTTAAAGTAATACTAATTTAACATTTTAGAGACATAAAAAGACAACAAATAAGCATTAAAGTATGGTTTATGGGTTGGGTTCTGCAATGTTATAAGATGAGTATAAAACTCATCTTTAGAACCAATCTCTGCTCAAAATGGTGACGCCTAATCTACTTCCAGCAGTTATCATCAGTTATTGCAGCCGTAAACTGCAGAAAATACAGGCAGAGCGGCTCCTTCTGAGTTTACTCTCTGCTCCTGTCAGGATGAGCTGCGGCACGTTATGAAGCGGAGGGATATTTCATCGTCACTTAGTTTAGAGCCAAAACAAGCCACTTCACTTTCAGAAACAAGCCCAAAAAACTGCAACCCCACAACTCATGAAATATACAAGCGACTTTAGAAAAAATAAGACCAAAGTTGCATAAAATAAGTGGGCTTCACAACAGTGAGCAATGTTTCTAAGTGTCATATCACTCCACCCCTCTGGTCGGTAAACAAATGTTTCGACAAATTCTACATTATAAAAAAAAGAAAAACCTACCGAAAAGTCTCGCTCTCATGTCATCTTGAAGACATTCTTCTTCCAAATGTTGGCTACAGACGACGTTTTTTCTCTCTGGTCAGAAGTTCGATGGTAAGTTGGCAATCCAACAAAAGAGCCCGTGGTGGATCATGAATCGGAAAGGTGAAAAAACTAATGTTTTTTCCACTTTTACCCGATGTATTGGAACATCCAACGGCCATACACGTGGGCATTGTTGCTTCAACAATAGCTCTCGTGAATTTCAATGGTGAAGTCCTCTGGAAATCCGAAACAGTTGTTGTTGTAGAGCGCAGTGCCTTACCGCGACATTACGTCACAGGATATGATGTCGGGCAATAATGGCCACCCTCATACACAGTGATTGAGACGACAATTTATGCTTTTATTTTCTTATTGATTAACGCTAAATTCATTAAATCACCACGAACGTATTAGTTTTAGGTATAGCTAATGATCCAGTGATTTTTCCTTGTTGACCGGACTTTTGATCGCTTTACCCGATGGGGCGCCATTTCGTTTGTTTTGCTTTTCTAGACTTACGCCTGGTCACGTCGTACTTGCTTACTGAATGCCGTGTGCGTAACTTGTGACGTAAGTCTTGCTGCCCGGCTCTGGTGCTGCCTGGAATCGATAAGAGAATCGTTAAGCGAGCTGCCAAACGGTGCCATGGAATTGGAACACACGGAATTCCCATCCCTAAACATCACCTAAAAGACTTGCAGGTGTGTTTGTCGCCTGAAGTGGGTTTATGTTTAGACTCGGGGCTGCAAACAAAAGCACATCTCATCTACAGCTTTTTGTAAATTTAAAACAAATTTTTTGTACAAATTCATTTAAAAAAAATTGAAATTTTTCTTTCACTAAAACAATTATAAGCTTCATTGGGGTGGCCTGTCCCCTGAGATCCCAGTAAGCTACATTAAGGTGCGTTGCTGTAAAGTGGCAAATTGGATCTATGAATTTTTTAAGTAAATTATTGCAGTTAAATCTGGACTTTGATTCAGTTTGTAAAACAGTGAACAAAGCATTTTTTAGAAAATGTAAAGCTTGTGTCCTGTGTGAACTAAGAAGAGTCCCTCATGTGGTCTCCTCGGTGTGGCTTCTGGTTGACTGAGCGGTGAAGTCGATCCGGACGTGAAGCTGAATGTCATCCTCGTGTGGCCCCAGCCTCCTCGGGGGGACCCCGCTCATCCGCTGTGACAGCGCGGCCTCCCTGCCCACAGCCCATCCTCTCTGTCCTGCTGGACAGTCGCTCCTTCTCCATACCCCCAACCCTCGCCGCCCCCGCCGCTGTGCGCAACAGATCGGCTCACCAGCGGCACCAAACGCAGCCCGACTCTTTCATCAGGCTGTCACAGCGGCTCTGACTCACAGTGTTTATCACAGCCGCGGGCGTGACACTAGAAAGCATATACCAGCCGGGTCTGTGCATCTGCGGTTGAGCGTGTGCCACTGAGAAACTAAAAAGAGCCATTATTGGGTGATCATGGCCACTGTGTCCGTATGTTTGGGTTCAGTCTTCTGAACCTGCTGGGAGCATGCGGCGCTGACGTCACCGCGCTGCTTGTGTAAAGCAGATCGTTGCTTCTCGATCGGCACCGGAGCCAAACAGGGGCCACGTCAGGAGTCGGTGGCACACATCAGTGAAATTGAATTGAACTCGCTCACTGTTTCCTGATTGGCTGTGACAGCAGGCAGGGTTGATCTACTTGACACCAGACAAGTGCATTTGTGGGTGCTGCGTGTTTGTTTGTGTGTGTTTGACACCATTTTTCCAACCATCTCATCGGTTTTTTCAAGGCAGAAATTATTCATGCATGACATTAAAAGGAGGGAAATCCGTTTACTACTCAGGGTTAAGCACTCTCTCTATGCCGGCAGCAATAAAATCTATATTTTGAAAGTGAGAGGCTGATTCTGGTCAGCGGGTGAACACATCCTGCAGATGCGTCGGTTTCAGATCTGTACTCTTGTCTCGTCAGCTCTGAAAGTTTCCTCTCTTCTGTCTCCAGATGTGCTGGTGAACGGGAAGCCGTGCGACTGCGACGTCATAGCAGACTGTAAAGCGGGCGACGCCGTGACTCTGGAGGTTAAACTGACCAACCTGAGCAAGAACCCAGTGGGCCCGCTGACTTTGACCGTGATGCCCTATCAGGACTTCCAGAACGGGGTCCAAAACTATGACCTGGACGAGGCGGTCGCCTTTGTCGGCTCCAACACCTTCTTCATCGACACGGTCAGTAAAAGCTGGAACGTCTGTCCGTCCCAGACCCAACCAGGGGAAGGTTGGTTTGGTACAGCCGCAGCGCTTTGCTAAATTTTAATACCTGTTGAAGTGTTTCACTTTTTGTCACGTATGACCAAGGAGCTTCATTTTATCTTATTCAGATTTTAGATGATGGACCGACGCAAATTAGGCATAACGTACCAGAAAGTTAAAGTTAATGTTGTGATTTGGACAATTTTTTGATATAGCTTAAACTGATGCATAAGGACATTTCTCTCCCTTTTTCTTTAAACCTTTGTTTAACCAGGATATAGTCCCATTGAGAATTAAAAAAAAAAACTTTTTCAAGGGAGCAACAAATAAAGGCAGCAACAAATAAAAACTAAAAAAAAAAAACTATCTTTAAAGAACAGGTACATGTTATTGAGTCAGCTTCGAGAGCTTGAGTTTGGAAGAAAAAGCACTTTATGACATGAGTTGACGTAATTTCAAAGTTTTCTTCAGAGAGCGCTGAGTGAACCAACACCTTCCTGCCCATTTCAGTCCGAGCAAAGGGGACGGAAAGAAGCAGCAAGCTGTGTGAGCGAAAGTTATGCGAGTCGACATTTCTCAGTGCGATGGCAGTACAGAATTAAGGAGGCAGAGGTCCAAGTGATGCCTTGTAAAGAAAAGATAGCCAGCAAGACCAGGCCATCCCACCTGTAAATATAAATCACAGTGGTGCGTTGACATTTTGCTGTTTGTGATGAAGCCCAGAGAAGAGAGATGGACAGACTCAAGCATCCTAAGACATCGTGACGAAGCAACCATGTACAAAAGCTCTCCATGGTCCAATACAGATAGAAATGTTACAGCGGCAAGCCACTTTTTAGCAACATATGAAAAACACTGCTTATGATGAAAAAAATAGCAACTTTAATTTCAGCCTTTTTACAACTTTTTCCACATGAGGTTTAAAAGCAAGGGAGTTAGATATTCACGTGTAATGTTTTATGAGCACAATATCAGATCTTTGTTTGACACAGCCCAAGACCTTCTTCATCCAGTAGTGTTTGAGATCTTCGTACAGATTAGAAATGGCAGTCTGTGATTGGCTGAGGGCGATGGTAGAAGCAGGAAATGCTTTTGTTCTATATATGTCAGAGGGAAAACTGTTTGCCATTGTTACTATCCCAGAGGCTGGACTTGTGTGGAATCTGTAACCTGGATTAGTCTAATAGAAGACCCAAAAACCACTCTCTTGGTAAAAGTCATTGTCTGACTTCTTCCATCTGAATTCCACACTAGTTTTCAAACTTTTATAAAAAATTCTGGCTGTTTGTTTTTATGTTTTGTTCAGGATGAGTCACCACACACATTGATATATAATACTGGATAAGACACAGAAGACTACAGCATGACACACAGGCGCCATTGATATGCATCGAGTCAGGGCTGCTGCAGAAGCAGAAATGGCATCAGAAGTACACAAAACTGGTTATTTTTAAAGGCCAGTAAACTTTTATAAGTAAAATGACATGTTGCTTCGACAGTTTGACTTGAAGTCTATTTGACATGTAATTTGTAAATGTAATTTGCGAGAAATTCTAGGAAAAATAAGCGATGTACACAGGTATGCCTTAAAAAGGAGTACAGTGTTCAAAACACTGAAATGAAACATTTAATTGGTTAAATAAAATAATACAAGGATGTCAATCTTAATTTAAAGTCATTTATTAGTGGAGTTTGTGAAGGGTACACAGAATCTGAATTTCTGGACATTTTAGCATTTAATAAATAGGTTTTAGGCTAGTTGTGCTGGATAGGCTGTTGTAGCATTCTGACACTAGTGTTTGTCTAACTGGCTCCACTACGAACAAATATAAATTTACATTGATTGATTGGTTATTTTGAAAAAAAATCAAGCAGGACCCAAACCGAGCTTTTGATTTTGCCGGCCAGGTCTCTGGGAGCCCCGTGACACACCGGGAAATGTCCTGATGGCAGAGTCCGCCCTGAAACCCTCTTTTATTAGCTTATATCAGTTTAGAAATGTCAGCATCAAGGCCAGGAACCAACAAACTGTGATGCAATAATGCAGCTTGAGCTGTTAAACAATAAACTGATGGCATGGCGACTTTTATAGCACAGTAGGTATACCTGTCAACACTATAACTGCACAGTTCCTTCACTGCTGTTGGATTTATGTTTTGGCAGAATGCATGTTTCTATGTATCATAACATCTGCAATTTTCTCCGCATTAATTTGAGACATATTTTATAAAAACGGGTAGGAATTAATTAATGATGGGTGCTATGACAGTCTTTTTGACAGATGTGTGCTCTTTTGGCATTAGAATAGACTCAATCACTAGCAATGGCATCTGTGCACTTATGGCACTGTCTGTAGAGGCAAATGGGATGTGCTGTCCAGTAATATCAGTGGCCACACATAGCATTTGCATGAAAGTCAAAAGGTCAATTTTGGTCTCCTCTGAGTGGAGTACGTTCTTCCATTTGTTTACCATGGCCCCAACATGGATTATAGCAATCTACAAATTTGACTTGTTATAGCTATCTTTCAACAATGGCCTTCTTCTGATTAATAATCTTCCTGCACTACCTGTCAGTTTCAGTGGCCGGCAATCTCTTGGTCGATCTGCAGTTTCACCATACTTTGTGTTCAGATAAACAGAGATCACTGAGATGTTTAAGTCTTTGGTTTTTATCATATAATCTAATGCCACGTTAAAGGGGACATATCATGCTTTTCAGTTCTTCCTTTTCACTGTTCTGAGGGGCAGCTCAGAGCAACTTGTTTTGGTAAATCAAAAGGAGTCACTTCACTACCCCCGCCCCCCTCCAGGTCGCAGAGCGTTCTACTCCACACTCCATTTTTGGAGTATGCTGGGGGACGGCGTAATGATCAACTGATGACTTTTACACTTGTAGCTTCAGCATCCATCAGTTTGGACTAAAAAAAAAACACTGAGATGAATAAAAATGGCAGATTTGCAAAACTGGTTTGCCGGAAGTCCATGTCCTTGTTTAGCAGTTTTGCATCAAATACTGTGACATAATTGTTAATTTTTTTTTATAGAAAACAGAGAAAACTGAAATGCTCAAAAATTATGACCCAAACAGAATATAAAAATTTCTACGCAGCTCCTGGACAGACTACATTCAACTTTTCTGTACTCCTAGAGACTCAAATTAACACAACACTATTTAAAGGCTAAAAAAGTGGATTTTGCATATGTCCCCTTTAAAGCTGTACACGTCCAGGCCTGTTTGCTGTGTTCCTTGGTCTTAATCATTGTTTGTTCCCTAATCTTTTTCAACAAACTTCTAAGGCCTTTACAGAACTGTTTGATTTATACTGCGATCAAAAGACACCCAGGTGGACTCTTTTTACAAAGTATGTGACTTCTGGACAGCAGTTGTTTGCACTAGATTATTTTAGGGGCATCAGAAAAAAATTTGGCTTCATATAAATGCATGCTTCAGTTTTCAGATTTTTATTATTAAAGGAAATGTGAAAAATACACCTAATTGTTATTACATTTAACAATTACACACTATCTCCTGTTGGTCAGCCACAAACAATCCCAATAAAATCCATCAATACTTTGGCAGGCCACCATCTACATTACCCTTATTCTAGCTGATAATGGAATAAAAGTAAATTTCCTTTAGATGTTGTCATAAGTCAGTCTAGTATAAGTCTAAAAGTAAACATGATGATCCAAACGAAAGTTACTGCTGTAACTACGGTTCTATGAATCCCGGATGACCGCCAGAGGCGGTGCTTTAAGCACTGAATGATCATTCTTGCGCATGCGCAGGTCGAGTACTAATGACAACAAAGTCACCTGTGACCTGCCGGGGACCCACGTGACTCTATATAGTCACGTGGCACCCGGCGTTCAATCCCTCAATCTTCTCGTGAAAAGCAGAGATTCCGAGGGACCAAGCACTCTGGCGGTCATCCGGGATTCCTAGAACCGTAGTTACAGCAGTAACTTTCGTTCTATTTCATCCCTACTGACCGCCAGAGGCGGTGCTTTAAGCACTGGATGACTTATGTCAACAAGGTCACGAGGAATCAGCAACATTCAAGGAACATCCACCTAATGTGTTGTAGATGTATGCTGCTCCAGAATTCTTTGAAGGGGATGGGGCGCAGCCACATTCACCCTGTAAAACCGAGTAAAGGTACTCTGCGATTTCCAGGAGGCCGCACGGCATATAACATCAAACGGCACCCCAGTCATGACAGCAAACGATGTCTACATGCCCCTTGTAGAGTGGCACTTCACTCCTGTCGGCAGTGGCTGGTCCTGCAAGGCATAAGCCTTGGAGATCAAATCCACAACCCAGTGTGCCAGTCGCTGCTTAGAAAGTGCCTGACCTTTCCGTGAGCCGGCGTAGCAAACAAAAAGGCTATTTGTCTTTCGGAAGGATGCCGTGATATTGATATATGCCTGAAGGGCACGAACAGGGCACAGTGGTACGGCGGGGCATCCCGTATCAAACCGAGCAAGATGGAGTGGCTGGTTACTGTCTGCCGCCAGTGACACCTTAGGAATGAACGCTGCGTCAGGCCACAGTGTAACACCTGACCCATCAGGATTCCACCGGCAGCAGGGCTCGGCCACTGAGAGAGCCTGCAATTCACCCACACACTTTGCTGAAACCATCGCCAAAAGGAACGCTGTCTTCAGTGAGAGCCATTTGAGGTCTGCTGATGCCAGGGGCTCAAATGGGTGGGATCGAAGAGCTTCAAGCACCAGAGAAAGGTCCCATGCCGGTGCCACAGGGCGGTTGGGTGGATGCAAACGCCGAGCACCTCTCATAAACAGCACAACGTCCTTGTCTCGGCCCACTGTGCAACCATTCTGCCTGAAAAAGCAGACTGAATGGTGGAAAGGCGTAAAGGAGGGTCCGGGGCCATTCGTGTGCCAGCGCATCGTGGCCCAGAGGGCTGCTGTCGTCCAAGGAGAACCAAAGGGGACAGTGAAATGCGTCCCTTGAGGCAAAGAGGTCCACGTCCGCCCTGCCGAAGACCTTCCAGATGTCCTCCACTACCTCTTGGTGAAGCTTCCACTCTCCTGGAAGTGGCTTCTGGCGGGATAGAAAATCTGCTGGCACGTTCTCTGGCCCGGGGATGTAGGCTGCTCTGAGGCTGGCCAAGTGTGGAGCTGCCCAGGTTAGCAGCTGTTGAGTCAAACACAACAGTTTCCTTGACCTGGTACCCCCTTGGTGGTTGATGTGAAAAACCACAGCAGTGTTGTCTGACCTCACTAGCACATGCTTTCCCTGCAAGCCTGGGAGGAAGCTCTGAAGAGCCAGAAGTACAGCCTGTAATTCCAGGACATTGATGTGTTCCCTGCTCTGCCGCTGGGACCATGTCCCCTGTGCCATTTGGCCCCACCAGGTTGCACCCCAGCCCGTGGAGGATGCATCCGTAAACACAACTTCCCGACGACACGGGAGGGAGCCGAGCGGGACTCCTGTCGTCATAAACGCCCTCACCCTCCACTGGGACAGAGACTGAAGACACTGAGGCCCCACCCGAAGTCGTCTGAGACGATGAGTGTTCCGTGTGGAGTCCAGACCGAAGCTGTTCAACCACATCTGGAGGGGCCGCAATGACAGCAGTCCCAAGGGCACTACGGCGGATGCGGCTGTCAGCATGCCCAAAAGGCGAAGATACCGCACAAGAGGTGGTGCCATGCCACGCCTGAATTCTGGAAGGATGCTCAATACGCTGTTCACCCGCAGAATGACGCAACCATCACACCAGTGCCCAAAAACCCCTCAGTTTCATCACTGAATGATTACCACCCCATCACACTCGAGAGGCCGGCGAAGGACCACGTCATCTCCACTGCAGCGTCTGCACTTTCTGCGTCGGAGAACAGCGAACCTCCCTCCTCCCATCCTCACCACTTTCTACAACGGGACAATAGAGAGCGTACTGACCAGCTGCATCACTGTCTGGTTTAGGGCCTGCAAAGCTTCAGACTGGAAATGTGTTGAGAGAGTGGTGAGGACTGCTGAGAGAATCATCGGGACAGCATTTCCCTCCATCCATGACACTGCTCGGAGACACTGGCTTTTTTGGTTTACTGCTACATTCCTGACAAATGGCAAAATATTTTCATTAGTTTCTGTTCCTTTTATATTTTTCAGTTTATTTCTTTTATATTGCACAGACTTACATTTATACGGTTTCTCTTGTCTTCTGTTTTTACTCTGAGCTTTGCGACAAAATTTCACTCAAATGTAGATTGTGAATGCAAAGCTCAATGACAATAATGTCTAAGTCTAAATGACCAAATTTTCTTTTGCTGCGTCATTCCCTCCTGTCTTGTTGTCTGACTCTTCCGTTTACATTTGTCTGAGTGACAAATCTAAGCTGCCAGGGGAGTGACTTTGAATGAGCAGTATGTGGAATCAGTATGATTAGATGAAGAATGACACAAAAAGCACTGATTGACTATGGGCGTAGAGAACTGCGTCAGGGGAGAATCTCTGAATAAGCATAAAGACAAAAGTTTGAAAGCATACATACATCTGTCTGGCATCCTTGCCATTAAAAAATGACTTACTCAAAAATCACCTGAAATAAACACACAATGAAATGGGAATGCTGAAAAATCTGAAGTCAGACACATTTTGATGAGAGAACAGATGTAATAATTACTTTTTATTTCACTTAGACTTTTTTCCATCATTTCTGATGGGGGCGGCGCCTGAGGGCCCCTCATTGACAATCCCAGTTACTACCTGGAACCAATGTTGGCACTGATGTTCAAAATGAATGAAGCATGTTTACATGTCCAGACACCAGTAACGCAGTGTACAGTTGGTGACTCAAAAGAGAGAATGTGTTTTTGTTAAGGGGACAGATCAGTCTGTGAAAACAAAGAGAAACCAGTTGGTGTCTATAGAGCAAAACAGACCTTTGTCAGCAATGAAAACCTGGAAGGTCTCTGAAAAACTACCGACTCCAAGATTCCTTAAACTGTGTTGCATAAAGTCCTCAAAATAAGAGTCTTACCACAGAAAGAATCCAAGAAGTGAGACTTTGTAAGTATATGAAAGACAAAAAATCTTTTGTGAGTTTAGAACAAACGGGTGATTAAAAAAGACTCTTGGCACTAAAACAAAGAGCTTAGGACCTAATAACAATATGAAAAAATGGAGAAAAAAATTAAGAATTAGGCAAGACAGATTTCGTTTAGTAATTGTTCTCACCTTTGTCTTTTTTTTCCACCTAAAGCAACATCTCACTCACCTGTTGCTGAGTGCTTACCCAGCTTACTAACAAATGACAGCAGAGTGCTCACTCACAGTTTTTATTTCCGTCTCCTTTCTGTTGCAGGTTAAACCCAAAGAAAGCTCAGTCTGTGAGGGCGCCCTGCTGTTCCTCTACACTGGAGATTTCTACCTTAACATGAAGGTTCAGGATGACAGCACTCCACGAGAGCTTCCTTTGGCCTGGTTTACTCTGCCATGTGTGCACATCAGGGCCCTGGACACTCCTCTGCAGGCGGGGGCCTAGGGGCTCCAGGGGCCTTAGTGTCCTTAGGATTATACAGCCGCATGAAGTGTAGCAGTGTAAATATAGCAGCCTGAATTACAGGTAAATGTAACTTTGTTGAATGGTTCTGCTGTGTCACAGTGCCAGCTCTGTTTGACCAAACCAGCACAAACTGCTCACAGAAAGCAGAATAAATTTTTCTAGGTTTAACTGTGACATGAAATTATTTACTGATAATCAAGCCACACAAACTTTGCTTTTCATTACAGGAAATAGGAATTAGCTTCACTTTGTAAACTCTGGTTTAACCCCATTTGCATTTAATTGTAAGTTTGTGAGTCAAGTTTCTGCATGGGACCCTACAGTATAGTGTGGCAAGATATAAGTTGTTGGACTGGTATTGTCTCTGTGAAACTGCTGTAATTTCTTTTTTAATCAGGCGCTAGCTCCATTCTTACACTATTTTGTTGTTTTTTTGTATACTTTATGCAGAATCCTACGACAGCAAGATATTGATTTATTTAATTTTCTGTGCTGACTTTGTTACTCACCTCTGTTTGGGAACCCTGAAATATAGATCGGTTTGACTGGATTGATTATGCTGATGAAGTACTGCTGTAAATAAATGCCTATAAAGCTATATTTTGGTCACTTGGGTGCCATTTCATCCATCATAAGCTTAGCCTCTTAACAGTAATCACATTTAGAGCTTTGGGGAGCTAGCTGATTGGTGGGAAAACAAAGACTTTTATATAAAGATATTACACGAGGAGAGATGGCTAATCTTATTTAATGGTTTACAGTGTTTGATATCTTGCAGGTTTTTTTAATTTACAGCTGAAACCAGATATTTACATAATTTTTTTCCCTCCTTCCGATCTTAAACTTGACTAAACAGAGTTTTTCAAGATGGCCGCCAGGGTAGTATGCTCAATCGTAATTTGTATTTTTCTGTTTATTTCCACGGTAATTTGCTGCTATACTGCAGTTAATTTCACAAGAGAGCATCTCCTACGCACCAGGCAGTCCTGTCTGGACAGTTTATCTCTGGTTTTCATCAACCCAGAGTTTTTCTCTGCTGGTAGGTGGAGGCGTGGCAGCTCTCTGTGGGTCTTTCAGGAACAGAACAGGGGAAACAAGCAGGCATGCTTTGTTAGGCTTCAACAGCAGGGGCTCCACTCCCATCTACTCACCTGGCAAATGTCCGCTCCTTAGTGAACAAAATGGACAAGCTGCTCCCGAGTAGAGGGTGACACGGGAGTGGATTTTCACTCCTGTCCCGTCCCACTCCCACTGAAAAAATTTGTGTCCCGTCCCAATCCCGGGCCAGAGTAGAAAATAAAGTCCTGTCCCGTCCCGCTCCTGGTAAAATTACTCCCACTCCCATCCCGCGCCCACTCAGAATGACTCCCGCTCCTGCCCCACTCCCATTCTTGTTGTCTTCATTAAGTTTTCTGGCAATATATTAAACCTGAACGTCTATGAAGGGTCAGTTAAGTTCCTGTTTTAGCTGGAGTAAAGGCCAGTTAAAGTAAAATGAATAATAATAAATAAATAATAAAAGTAACAAACAAGGAAACATACCATGCCTATCTTAGTTGAATAAACAAAATGTACAATGTTGCCTTTTACTGATTCATTAAGTAATTGTTTCACATGAACAATGAAGTTACTTTTATGTTTCAAATTGCTGAAACTAAAGAATAATGCACTGAGCAAGAGATTTATACTGAATTAACAAAAAAGTGCATAAAGGCATTACTGTCACAATTTAGATAATGTACCTCAATGGTTCATAAACTCAGTTTAGTAAAAGAAAAAGTTGAATATCATTCAAGCATATTAGTATTTTTCCATTTGCAATAAAATATCCATAAACTAATTAGGGTTTACTATCAGAACCAATACATTCATCAAACATTAAACACATTCTTAGACAGACCTCTCAACTTTTATCAAAAGTGGGTGATGCGGAGCTGGAGGCGGAGCTAACTGGACCCAGGAAAAGCCGGTCCTGTCAGCTCCGTCTCATTTTTATCCGACCAGACATGGAAGTGGACATGTTTTACTTTTGTTAAAAAGTGAAAGAAGTGTTAACACGTTGTTCAGTTAGTGGGTTAAAACAAAAAAAAGCACAACTGTTCAGATAATACTAAATAAAATAATAAACTGTTGCACATTGGAAAACGAGTCCAGGAAACATGTTTTACAAGCAGGGTACTGAGTGTTAACGCCGTGACATTTAACTCTCGTCAAGTTTGTTAATATTTGCAACTTTACAGTCGCTCTGTGAGTTTAATAGATAAGTCCTTACTTCTGACTTTGCGTTGCAAATCCAACTTTTCCAGGTTGAGTTTGCCACTAGCGGTTAATCCCCCCATTGTTTTTGAGCGCTGGCGGAAAAAATAGACCGGAAGCACTGTTGGCTTCTGGGTCGTGTAGTTCTTTTGACTTGCATTATAGTTTAGGTTTCATTGAAAAAAACTACAAAATGGCGGCGGCGAACCTACATTTTTGATTTTCTATTTTATTTAATTTTTTGCCATCGATCCTAGTTTATTGTACCTGCTATTGGTTTACTCCCGCTCCCGTCTGCTCCCGTTGATATTTAATCCTGTACCGTCCCAATCACGTGATATTTACTAATGTTGACTCCCATCCCGCGGGGTTCCCGTGGGAATCACGTGACCCGCGGGATTCCCGAAAAAATGTCAGCCTCTACTCCCGAGCACAAGAAAGCCGGAATTTCCACCGATCCCAGAGGGAGTTCTCTTTTTTGTTCAGGTGGGTTGTATACATATACTACCACAAACCTTCATGTCAGAGGCTGAAAATCAGCTCACCGAGCTTATAAAGATAGAGGGAAAAAAAACTAGATTCTCTCTTATCATTGTTCTTGAGAAATTTGACTGCGCTAACCTCTCTGATGACCTTTCAAAATGCAGACAGCATATTAAGTGTCCCACCAGGGATAAAACTGCACTGGATTCGTGCTATACTGCTTTAAAAGATGCATACCGAGCTGGACCCATCCGGCTCTAGGACTCTCTGATCACTGTCTGTTTCAGCTCATCGCAACTTCCAGCCAAAAGCTGAAATGCTCCACCATGGTGATAAATGACGACAGACCTGTCACCCTGACGTTTGTGGTCATGAAATCCTTTGAGCCACTGGTGTTGCATTGGAAAGACATGATAGGCTCTCTGCTGGACCTTCTGCAGTTTGCTTACCAGGTAAGAGTTGGCAGAGGATGCAACATGGGACTAAACTAAATCCTGCCCCGCCTCAACCAGCCAGCTGGAAAGCACTTCCTCCCGCTCAAGAACCATCGGTCAGTGCCCCACAGGGCATAAGGTTGACCCGGTGGTCCAGTGGTGCGGTCAGGACCATCTGGAGCTTAAAACACTGAGAAGACGACAGTGGACTTCTAGAGAACTCTCCCCACCCTGCCTCCTCTCACCATCCTAAACAACACTGTCTGCTGTGAATTACTTCCTGTTCCTTGGAACCGCCCTTTTTTGGGACCTGATATGGTCATCACCTATAGTATCTGCTCGGAAGAAGGCCCAGCAGAGATTCTACTTCCCGTGGGAATAAGTGGAAGAGTGGAAGAGCTGCTGGCCATCTTGAACACTGCTATCATTCAGTGTTCTTCCATCGCTGTGTGATTTGGGTCTTCCTAAAAACCAGACATGTTTGAACTGTATCAAAAAATTAGGTCTGCAGAGAGGATCATCTGGGCTGACCTTCCCTTTATCTAGGACTCCCTCTCTGAAGACCTGGGTCTTCAAGAGTTTTTTTTTATTTAACAGGAGGCTTACAGGAAATGGGGTCAAGAGAGAAGGGGAAGACATGCAGCAAATGTCCACGGGCCAGGATTTGAATGTGGAACGGCCGCAACGAGGACTGAGGCATCCAAGCATAGGTTGCATGCTCTACTCCTGGGCCACCACTGTGCCCGCCTAAGAGTTTCTTGAAATAAGACAGGGAGGACCATGTTCCTGTAGCACTCGGTAGGTCATTCAACCATTGTGGAACATGGAGAGTCTGGATTGTCTTGAACGTGGTTTAGGCACTGCTAACCGACAAAAGTTTGATGAGCAGGATTTAGTCTAACATGCAAGTTGAACGTTTAGATGAAGTTAAAATTTTTGATAACTTAGAGGCTCACCACATTAAAAGTACTGTTTGAGAAAGTAATAAAAATATAGTATAAAGGATTTTACTTCTCAACAGAACTTAATGACATGGCATCTTGTTAAATATTGCTCTGTGTTTCCAAGCCTTCTTTGATTTTCTTGAGGAGCTTACTTGCTCCGCGGGCGTTTTGAATGCCAATGTTTTGTTTCCAGAAGTCACTAGGAGCGTCATGGTGGGAGTCACTCCATTCAAATGCCCTGTTTACACAGCTCCTGCTGGATTGGATAAAAACATTTTCTCAACCGATGCACCCCCGTGGCCTAGTCAGGGGAGAAGTGGACAGGTTGGTCCATGTCATAGACATATTTTTTATCTCGTGCTGCTCGAATGACCGCTTGCTTATCCATGTAGTTCAGGAACGTCATTATCAAGGTTCTCGGGCTCGAGGAGCTGTCCCCTCTCAGACCAATTCTGTGAGGTCTTTCTAAACTCACCGAGGGCTGCAGCGCGTCACTCCTCAATCCTTCAGGTATCCACTTCTCCAAAAAGTATACACGTCTGGTCCTTTTTCATGTCTTGTAACGTCACCATCACATTACCAGGTTTTGAGGAAAAAATGAAAAAATGACTCGAGTGCTGGCAGTATTTGACCAGACCTGTTTCCTGGCTTGCTTTCTTCTTTTCATGTAGCCATGCTTTAGTTCGCTTTACAAGCTTCTCAGTGGAGGATGTGGTCCAACAGCTTTTTCCCTTTATGTAGTTTAGTCGAGTTGGACAGTCGCTTTTTCTCCGTAAGCTGTATGTGAGCAGCGCATTTTTATGTCCACATTCCAGCAGCAACAGCGGAGCGATGTTCGGCACATCGTCCTTTGTGGTAGCCACAACCGGAAATCCCTCCTCTTCATTCTTACTTATATTTGGACTTCTCAAATTTTTTCCGTTTTTGTCGGAGTAGATTTAGTTTCAAGCACAGATCAATTTGTTTAAACACATGGTCACAGATAATTAGATGTAAATAATTAATAACAAAGTTTGTGAGTCGAACTGAAAGCAGTTCAGTAAACAGCAGTGCTTCTTGTACCATAGTTTGAGAACCATGGCGTCCTAAACAGTAAACTAGCCCTCTCTGTCTTCGGTTTAATTTCAAACGACATAACCTATCAGATATCAGCACAGCATTCTTAGCCACCAAGTTTCATTACCTAGCAGCAGATCTGCTATTTTAATCAAAATAAATCATTCCTCACTCTGTGGTGATAGACGTTCTCACTGTGTGATATAAACCTGTTACCACGGCGAAAAGAATCCCATGTTAGAGAGCAAATGAGCCTTTCATTCGAGAAATCCCTCGGAGCCAAGCAGAAGACCGAGCTGAGTCTGTCACACAGCAGAATATTAATGCAAATGAACCTCCAAGAAGGCAGAGTTCAATCAAATCCCTTTCTCTTCGCCTGCTGCAAGTTATGTCCATTCGTACGTACCTGTTACCTTGATATGTAAATGGTGTGAGGAGAGGAGCGGAGCGGATTAAGGTGTGTGTGTTAAAGAAAGAGGAGCTCTCTGACATCTCCAGTTCTGCAGACGGAGCCTGGCAGAGTAACCACCTCTCAGCAGCACGCATGCCGATCCAGAGTGGATTTCTGTCGCAGCACGCAAGCTGCCAAATGTAGAGAAACCCCAACAGGCCCCCAAAAATGTAGATGGGAATTATAGCTTATGAAAAACACTGCCTAGGTCAAAGCACAAATAAAATGAAAGGAGAATATTGTCCCCTTGTTCTGTAACTCAGGTAGAGGTCTTTGTTTTAATTTCTCTTTATTTAGTCCTTTTGTATGGCAAAACAATGACATCCGCAATAAATGTGCGGTTTATTAATTCTTATGCAACAATCCACCACAGTGCTTGAGGATATTCATACATACAAGAAGATCTCTGAGACACGCATGCAATGCATTACCATTCAGTAGTAGCATGAGACATAGCCCTTTGGGCCATCAGTTTTATTCATGAACAGCTTATTGTGTTTTTGTTGTAGCTAAAACTACAACTATAATATTTGCTCTTTCTTCTTTGCATATTCAGTGTTCAAGTCTTGCGACAAATTCTAAACTTAGTCTGGACTTAGACTGGATCAATGAAACCTGGTTTGTATCAAACCTTATTAATACAAACCATGCATCCTTAATTAAGTTTTTTTTTTTCTTTTTCTTTTTTTGATTGTCTGTTTCAACCCCATCCATCTTCCCATCTACTCTCACCATACTACTCAATCCCCTGCCGGGGGTGAACATTGCCACTGCATGATGCTCACACCACCAGGTATCACTATTGGGCCAGTGTGCTCAGGATGATAACGAGTGTTAGCTTTCCCCTTCTGTAATACATTTGGAACAAAGATTTTGGTCGCGTTGGAGCAGAGAAGCTTCTTCCATAATTGCTGTGTCCTTTGAACAACTTGCGGCACACCTTTATCTAGGTTTACTGTGACTTTCTTTTAACAACGGCTTTCTTCTTGCCACTTTTCCATAAAGGCAAGGTTTCTGGAGTTCACTTCTAATTTTATTTGTCAACAGATTCTCCAACCCCAGCTGTGAATCCCTGCAGCTCCCCCAGAGTTGTCCTGTTGGTGGCTCCTCCCATCAGTGCTCTGCTTGGTCCCTTGTCAGTTTAGGTAAAAATGCCATGTCTGGAATGATTTTACAGAGGTAGTTTATCAGATGTTTAAACACACCCAACACACCTGGCTTCTTTTCATAACTCAACTGCTGGGGAAAAGTTGCTGGGTTAGTTGGGCCAAATATTGGTTCAAAAGTTGTGATTCAAGATTTGGGTCAGTGACGTGCCGGATTCTTTAGTTAACCGCACAGCTTGGCTAATTCTGTTGGGTCAAAGGTTGGGCAGCTTTGATCAAATAATGGGTCGCATTTCTACCCAACTGGTTGGGTTATCCAAAGCATCAGAAGAAACCACATCATTTTCCCAAACCGCCGTTTACAGCTCAACTGTGGTCGGATCAGATCACACTGGACTTCTCCTCTACTATGAAGTGAAACATGGTCTGTAAAAAGTGAACAGTTTAAGTGTGATAGGGTTATGTTTGTTAACTACAAATTATTGGTTCTAGAATTTCTCTTGATCATGAAAAGCCCTTTAATCGGCGACACCACCCAGGCTTTAATAAAGAAAGCTATCATTATTTATACTTAATATTTTAGGGTTCGATTTACCAAGATTTCACTGATATAATGCCCCTGACAATGGGTTATGAATTTCCACTTAGTTGAGAGTAATCCAGTAATATTAGTCTAGTATGCTGGGTCAAACCAATTACCCAAGCCTGCTGTTATCACTCTAAGGTGTTTGAATTTCTGTTTTTATCATTTTTCCAATCCTTGTGCATTATTGGTCTGTTACTGTGTTTTAAATTATTTCTATGTTTTTCCTTGTCTTTCTGTTCTGTGTTAATTAGTCTCCCTCCCTCAGCTTTTATGCCCTCCTCCTACCTCAGTTGTTCCTCATTTTCACCTGATGGCTCACACCTGGACTTTTTGTCTTTCTTAAGACTTCCTTCAGTGTTTTAACTCTTTGGCTCGCACTAGTCTCTGGCATATTGGTCTCCTGTTTCTCCTTGTGTTTTGGCTGTAAGTTTTCTGTTTCATTTATTGCTGAATCATTCTACTCACCATGCCGCTCCGGAGTTCCTATCTGCACTTTGGTCCTGCAAACAACCAACACATCCTGACATGCTGAGTGGAAACAAGGCAGAGTTGGCTTGGTCCAAATTAAACCCAGCACTGGGTAACAAATTGGGTCATTTTTATCCCAGTGGTTCTTGGGGAGCACTAATTAGGTGACAGTCGTTGGCAATTGGTTCCAGCAGATTTTTATTGGGGCATCAGAGTAAATGGTGCTGGATATAAATGCACGCCACACATTTCAGATTTTTATTTATAAGATCATTTGAAAGCCACGTCTTACTTTCCTACAATTAGTTTTGCATAGCTTTTTGCTTGTCTGTCATATGGAATCCAAACGAAATACATTTTACATTTTGTAAAATGACAAAATGTGAAAAAGATTCAGGGATAATGGCACATTATATAGCAAGACATTTATTGTAATTTGGTCAACCAGAATTCTAATATTATTTTCTTACATTTTTAATTTTAGAGTTCTGACATTTGAAAAAAAAAGTTATTCTTTTATTTGATTGTTTATTTGACATTGAAGTATTTTTATTCATCTCGTCTGGGACTGAAATTGAAAATGTGAAATGAAACGATCTCAGTTTGGTTTAAAAGAAGATACCTTAAATAGTCACACTGCTGCCAGATTTAAATCCTTTCCTATCCCTCCTGATTTTGCAGTGAGCATTTTTTATTTTATTTCATTAAATATGTAAATCCCAAATCAGGTAAAGATTTGAATGCATCTGCAGAATCCTCCAGCCCATTTGTCTTTTAGTCCTCACATCATTCTGTTCATTGTTCATTGCTGGTTTCTCTGCTGTCTGTTCGGATCAAATGTTAAAGGCGTTCCGTCTTTACGCAGCATTCAGAGGACATATCTTTGCCGCTGCGGAGACCTGTGTCATGAGCAGACATATCATGCCGTATGTTCTCCACTATTACCATGGAGACTAACCTGAACAGTTGCCATTAGTAAACATTGCTATCGGAGCATCTCCAGAAATACATCAGGAGTTCTGGATGTGGGCAGAGCGGGTGCTTGAGATATGAGAAGTTGGACCTAAATATAAATCAGCCACATATTCAGACACCACTGATCGGAGAAACTGGGGCTGTTATTGTTTGCTCCCAACTTACATGCTTCTTTATGGTCTTCTGGGACACGATGGTACATTTGCACTGCTTTATTACAACCCAACAATTAATAACATTAGGGAAGCTCTCAAGTCATTTGTGGAAAGGCTTTAATATTGTTCCAACAAAGCAATGACGTCAGAGTATTAAGAGCCCCTGATAAAGAAAAGGTAACAGAGCAGTACTGATGCAGAAGTTCATAAAAGCTGTCTCGCTTCCTGCTCAGGTCATTCAGTTCATATGGAAAAAACGGTTTGTTTCGTTCCAACAATGTTTTCCACATTCAGAGAGCAGAAAAAGTCTCTTAGCATTTAATGTGGCAACAATGTTCAGTTCAATTCCATGTTATTTATATAGCGCCAATTCACAACACATGTTATCCCAAGGTACTTTACAATGTCAATTCAGTCAAATCAAGTCATACAGATTGGTCCAAAAGGTTTCCTATCTAAAGAAACCCAGCAGGTTGCATCTCTCCAAGCAGCATTCACTCCTCCTGAAAGAGCGTAGAGCCACAGGGACAGCCGTCTGCATTGTCCATGGCTTTGCAGCAATCCCTCATGCTGAGCATGCATGAAGCGACGGTGGAGAGGAAAACTCCCCTTTAACAGGGAGGAAAACCTCCAGCAGAACCAGAACCAGGCTCAGTATGAACGGTCATCTGCCTCGACCGACTGGAGGTTAGAGAAGACAGAGCAGAGACACAAAGCACAGAAGCACACATTGACAAAAGAACAAAAGGACAAATAAAGATAGTTGAAAACCATCATCATAAGAATAGCTCAGTGAATCTTGAGTTCACTGCAGATGTTTTTTTTTTAATTATTATTAGTGTAAAGATCATTCTCTATTACACTATGTGCCAACAGTAACAAAAAGGGGCACTCGTACGCCGTAATTACTCCCTAAAATTGGTCTGATCCAGACCTGTCTCAATGTGTGCCCCCATGAGTGCTTTGTTTGTAGGGTAAGCTGCCTGCGCGGTGCACCCAGTATTGCCGCTGTGACAGCGCCAGAGATTGGTACACAGCCGACCCACAGCAGCTCCCATCGGCTCATTCACCATGGGAGGCAGAGCAGTAAGAGATCAGACTATCAAACAATCTAACGTTGATCTGGTAGGTAATGGTCATGTCACGCAGCGTAAACAAACCTGTCATGAAGGATGACAGCCCGTGTCTTCCCACCGGTTTATTACAGTTTTTCATAATTCTTGCTAACTCTGGTCCCTGCTAGCATCCAGATACGTCACGTTGTTATGCAGTGAGCACAGATGTGTATTTCAACACGATGAATGAAGGTGTTTACTGATAGAATGTGATAATATGGGTCCAACTGAATTTTACTACGTACTTGATTAGATTAGAGTTGGTTTATGAAAAAAGTGATAAATATAATATCTTATAAATATCTTTAACTTTAACCCCCACATAGGGGGTGATTTTTACTGCCTATGATTTTCAAATGCTTGTATCTCTTAAAATAAACCCCAGTTTCTCTCACTTCACGACTTTTCCTAAAATGGGTCCAGACTGTTTTGTTAGTTTTCCTTAGTTTGTACATATAAATGTTTAAAAAATAAATTAGAACAACTTTACTGCATCTTTGGATCACTGAGACTGTTGCAATGGGAGTAAAAACGATCTCCTTTGGCGGTTATAGGGGTGTTGGAATGCATTCTAGTGTTAAACCTATTATAATTAACCCCAGTATTGCTTAATTTGGAAACGTATATATACTTTTATTTAGTTATTTGCTAACTATGGACACTGGCTCAGGTGAGACAACTAGAGACAATTTCACATTATCGTATGTCATATAACACTGGATAATAATAAGCTCTGGTCGATGTATGAATGTAGCACAAAAAGGGAGAGACAGCAGAGAGAGAGAAACACAGAACAGAGAACACAGAGATGGAACAAGAACCTGGTAAGAAATGGTGAAGACCTGCTGCCTGTGGTCAGTAACAGTGAATCAACCGGGTGCAATTGTCTCAAAGGGTGATGGGCTGGTGACCTGTCCATGGTGTACCTACCTTTTGCCTGATAAATGCTGGGATAGGCTCCAGCCCTCCCACCACCTAACAAAAGGACTAAGCGGTTCAGAAAGTGAATGAATGTCTCAAAGGACAGTTGATTAATTAGTCTTACTTTGAAGCTTAGTTTGAAGCTCAAATATCTGAGTATTTAAATGCAGCTTGCAGTTTGCAGCAGCTGGTTGGGCTCTCCAGCAAACACTAACCTATGAGTAGTCAGTGCTTAGTGGTTATCAGTCTGTGGGACAGGGTTGGAATTGATGTCATATAGTAGGACACACTTCATAGTTTGTGTACTTCCTTTTGAGGTTAAACTTATGACATCTTTTCCTGCTAACTGCTAATTTATTGCTGGTTTTGTTAAAATTCTGCCCAGAATGAATCCTGGTTTAGTCCTGGGCTATAACTGGCTTTAATGTAGTTCTGTCGTTCTTTATACACAATGTCTTGTTGTTTTGTGTTTCTGTTTCCTGCAACTATGTTGATAAACTTCTCCTGCATAAGTCACCCATATTTAGGTCTACTCCTTAACCACATCATCTCAGGCAATTATATCCCTAACAATATTGAGCTGTCAATAATGATTAAATGTGCAATAAAGCTTGATACATAAGTGGCATGGAGGACCCAATTCAGTACTTTGAGTAAGATGGGTGACACCAAGACTGAATTGTAACATGAGTGGTTGTCCATTTCATCATTCAAATGAGAACATATTAATATACTATTGGTATATACTAGTATGATTATTGAAGAAGAGCAAATAAAACTTTAAGATATGTAAAGGCAAATATTAAATTAGTTCTGTGACCACATCAATAGATTAAATAATTTCTTACTTTTTGGTGTACCAAATCAGCCTCGTAATGATTAAATATTTGGTGGGCTAAGCCCCTGATGATGAGAATGTCTAGTTCCGCCCCTACAGCATTAATTAGGGAACATTAATGTCGATTTAAGGGTTATTTTATACTTAAGATTAACTTATCAATCACATGGCACATGACCCGGATGTGCCCCGACATACCATTGACAAGTGATTGTCTGCCTACAGTGCCCTCTAGCTTTTTAAGTTACCAATTTGAGTCTTAATTATTTCCAGGAGAAATTATTACATTATTACATTGTAAGTGATTTTTATTTAGCAAATCCCCAGTTCAGGGAGAAAGCGCCCGTTTGGGTACCACACCTGGCTTTTGCACGGGTCTCTAGTGGGCTGTGCTCGGCCTGCGGCGGTCGCAGCTTGAGGATCTCTGCACGGCCAGCAGAGGTGAGGCCAGGCTCCAGGGTCAGCTTTCTCCTGGACAGCTCAGGAAGATTGGGCTGGTTTTATAGTTTGGTTGGCAGTTCCTTGGTGAGTGACTCTGATGTCAGTCTCCCATTTGTTTTGGCTTTAGCCACCGTCTTACATTTCTGTTCTTTCTTGGCTGATTTCACAACACCTGGTACTAACCGGTCATCATTTAAACACCTCAGCCTACCTGAGCACTGTAGCAGACCCTGCCCATCCCTTAATAACCACAGTCTACCTATCTTCTGATGGCCGCTTCCAGCGGGAGAAGGCACCGTATTAGAAAGTTCAAACCATCCCAAACTGCTTTCTTGAACATGGGGATGAGTGACGTGTGGAGCCCTTAAAATCACCGTTACGCCGCCAGAGTCACAGGTCTCAGTCAAATGCAGGACCTTTGGGATGTGGTGAAATGGGAGATTCTCTTCTCTTCATGTGCAGCTGGCAAATCTTCACCAACTGCATGATGCCATCATGTCAAGCTGGATAAAACTCACAAGGAATGTTTCCGGCACCCTTTTGAATCTGTGGCAAACAGACTGAGAGCAGCTCAGAGCAAAAGATGGAGTCCACCAAAAAAAGTGTCCAGTGAGAGTGTTTATAAAGACGGGCAGTTCTCGTTTTGTCCAGGTGGGGTGCTGTGCTGCTCGCATCACCGGTATCATGGGAGGATGTTGTAAGGTACGTCTATTAACTGCAGTACAGACCTCTTTTAAAATCTGTGATTAGAGGTGAGCAGCTGTTTCATAAATAAACAATGTTTCTGTCCAGAAAATGAATCGTGCTTGGTGGTTCTGAGTTCAGACTAACAGGCCCCGTATCGGTAGTAAAAGCCCTGTTTCTAAGTTCAGGTTTCCGAAGCCAAGTTTAAAGGTTGTAGTTGGTGCCGAACTCTTAAGAATTGCCATTGCATAATGCTCTGAAAAGATTCTGGAAGGTTTTAAAGGTTTATGTAAGCAATTTTAGACAGACGTCCTTGTCCTTATTTCTTTTTTAGAAAATAGCGTTTCTAGTTTTCTCAAACTGGTCATTGTGTTATCACACTCTCCCTGGTTTTTGAAATAAAGCTCTCTAATAATGAGACAAATGGAGTCTAGTGTTGATTTAAAGTTTTTCCGTGCTGAAAGCAGTCTCCATTCAGCAGATGTTCTGCAGCTTTCCATCCCGTCACTTAATCTTTATTTGCATGCAGAATAAGTCGTTTATCATCCACAACATCATCAGACCTGATGCTCGTTTAAACAGCTTATGGCTCTGTCCCATTATGGACCTGCAGTTTCAAACCCTGATGCAAAATTTATGAACATGGAGCCATCTTTCAGGATGCGTCCTCCTCCTCCTCCTCCTCCTCCTCCTCTGTCAGGCAGAATCACAGGTGTGTGCTCTGTTCCCGCTGCTGCTTGAAGTCAACTCCCGTGCTCGAGACCAACGTGAGCATCAATTTATGTCTGAAAGAGTCTCGTGTGTATTTCACATGACCTGTTAACTACGCAAGTCATCCAGACATGAGCATTCAATGCAGTGATGGCTTCCTTACCACAGTGTGCATGTGCGTATAAATTATAAACCAGTTGTAGTTAAACAAACAGTGCAATATATATATCTATATCTATATCTATATATATATATCTATATCTATATCTATCTATCTATCTATATATATATATATATATATATATATATATATATATATATATATATATATATATATATATAAAGCTTTCTTTACCTTATGAGTGAAATTATACTACTGATTGTTTCCATGAATTTCACTTTTGTCTCTTCTACAGTTGATCAACTAATATAATTAAAACTTGGCATTTTTGTCTTTATATTAGTGAATGGATTACTGTCCAAGTACGGCTTTTAACATATTTGTCGTTCATGGATGTGTTTTTGTCTATTAAATATCTGTCTGTCCAGGATGACCTTGTGCACAAATGCTGTAATGCAGATAAACTTGCCTTGCTCTGTTTGCTGCAGGTCCTCATGTTTTTGTGCTGTTATTATTTGTTTTCATTTATTGAGCAACACATTGAAATGTAGGGGTTACTTAAAATTACAGGATAATTTCCTGGAACTTTCACAGTACTTCCCGTAATCGACAGCATATAAACATACAGGTCACTTTTTTTTAACCTAAATCATACTTTCCATATAATTACAAGCTCCTTTTAAGGAAATTAGGAAATCCATAAAATTGCAGGTTATTTCCTGGAAGCTTACTGTTTACCTTCTGAGAAACTCACTGGGTAAATTGCAGAGAGTATGTTGCAGTGCTTTCCAGGAAGCCTCTCCTACAGGCTTCCATGTTTGCAGGCTGCTGCTCTTTTGCCAAGATAAAATACCAAATGCTGTGCTCTGTTTTGGGAACCCTGGGAGCTATGATTGGCTCAGGAACCAGGAAGTAAACATGGGCTACACTCTGCGCCAAAGTAGTTCTGCATCGTACCTCTAGTTTAGAAGGGAGGAAAACTTAACCAAGACATTGTTGATGGAGAGGACTGATTGTTAATAGGGAATGTTACTTCAATTCTGGAAATGAGAATGATTTTGGTTGATTTTACAGTAAGTTTCTTACTTATTGCTCCCTTAAGTAACACAAAGGTTGAGTTTTGAGACTTCAATCTGTCACAGACCATGAAAGTTCTGGGGAAAGAAAAATCTGCAAAAGTCTGTGGTCCATGCTAGTTTGTAACCTCTACTTCCTGTTTATAACAGCCATGCATAACATCAGCTTCTGACAAAATTACGCTTTGCATAGCCTGGTTAATTAGCGCCTAATTAACATTTTTTTAAAATTTCGCTCAAAATTTGCATGAAAATTGGATAAAAGCACGGCTATTGACAAATTAAGCTCGACTCAACCACAGTCATCCACACAATAGGTAGAAGTAATCACAGTAGCATGGCTAACATGGCCATGAGGCCATGGTAGGGTGTGGATAGGTGCAGCCACCGTTCTACAGGGGAAGAAGAAAAGCTGCTAAGAACAATCAAGAAAACCTTATAAATGTTTATTAAACGTCTCAGTAAAGAATCCTGTTCTGCTGCTGTTCTGGGATAGTAACTTACATATCAGGACAGCAAATTCTGTGGTTCACTAAAGTCCCAAAATGTAATGTGCTTTAGATAAAGTGCCATATTGGACCCAGAAAACTTCCAGGAAAAGTGAATCTGAATATTCCGAGAATAGTCCCAGGAAAGTTCAAGTAAAGGTATACAGTAAGTCCCAGTAATGTACCAGAACCTATTCTTTACATTTTAGGAAAGTTTCAAAAGAGAAGCTATTCTGTAAGATCTGGGAAAATAATAGAACCTATTTGAAAAATTTCAGAACATTTCAGGGAAACACCCTGAACGTTCTGGGAACGTATCCTTTAAGTTCCATGAAAACTCAAACATTCTGTATGATCTTATTGGGTTCAGGGAAAGAAATTTTTGTGGTTCAGAAAAGTATTCCGGCGGTCTGGTGAGGACAACCCGTAACCTGTGGGTAAGTTACCTTTAGGTTTTGATAAAGCATTTTGTTTTTCATGAAAGTTCCTAAAAAGTATCCCATAATATCTGAGAACATGTTAATTACAACGTCATTGTAAGTTCCATGAAAGTTTCCTTTACGTTTACTTAGAGATATTTGTGAGAAAAATACCCATTTAGCTCTAGAAAAGTTCTAAGAAACAAACTATAAATTCCAGAACATCCTTTAGGTTAAATGCAAGGCATTCAATTTTGCGTAAAATCTGAATTATTCAAACTCCCCCTTCTTATATATCTCTGCTGCACTGAACTGTTGTCTGTACATGCTGGAGTGTGATAGCTGTGGATCCTTCTTCCCCACGCACAGCGCCCGGGCTGCGTACATTTCACGATCTCACTTGTAAACCATGAAAGCGCACCACGGTGACCAATTAAGCCCGAGTGGATCCTCTTCCTCCACAAGACGGATAGTAGTGGCCATAGTGGGAGGGGTCACGCAGGGCTGCAGCCACTCATCCACAAGGAAATAAGAAAAAAAACAAGCTGGTAGAGCAAGCCGAAAAATCTCACATCAGATCTGAAGTGAATCGTGACACTCGGAAACAGAAACACAGACGGGAGGAGCGACGCCCACCGACCAGTGCTTGGATGGAGGCATAAAATGTGGAGCCCTTAAAACGTGAGCAGCTCGTAACGCCCAGGGAAAACTAAAGCCATTTTTCTCTTTGTCCCCCCAGAACACAAACCAAGGGGTTTAGCACAAAGTGCGGACAGGGAGCTGTGGATGTCTTTTAGTGTGCGCAACAGAGAATGAGCGGCACTGCGGGTACCGAGCGCGCACTTATCCATCCTTTTTCGCCGGCGGACCTGGAAAGTGCTTTTCTCTTCCATTTCAGCCTTTTTACATCCTAAAACTAAACACCTATAAATCTGAGGAAACTTGCCTGCGTGGAACCTGTTGGAAGCGACCACACTTGTTTCCCCCCTCCCCCCCAACAAGTGTCTGGTTTCAATTCGCAGTAAACTAAGCTTTACATTTGGTCTTATATGAAAACCTGCCTTTCAAATTTTGTGAGTGACTCTCTCCCACTTCGTGCTCCTCTCCTTCACGCTGAGACCTTCTCGAATCATTTGGACGAGTCAGCACATTTCGGATGGAGATGCTGACTGTAAGCGGGGAAGATTCACGGATTTCATACAGAGTAAATTGATTTTTCCCCCCACCTACTGTGAGGAGAATGGCTCCTAAGAACAAACTGATGGTTAAGGTGAACAGGTTGCTTTCAGGCTAAAGAAAAAAAAAACTTAAACCCAGGCGGAAAAATGCTAAGTTTTAGGACATCTTTATTCAGATCACAGACAAAGTAAGAGGGGAAACAAGAATAAAGACGCAAAGGAAGGAGAAAGCGCTATCAGCGCTGCTTTGTTTACTTGGGAGCGATTTTTATTCTTTTTCTTTTTTTAACATCTGCACAATTTGTTGGGGGAGGACAGAGAGACCAACAGGCGATCCGAAAAGCAGCTTGTTGATGGCACTGCGCACAGGGAGGACTTGGTTCGGGCAGGTCTTGCGCAGGGTCTCTCGTCTGCAGGGCTCTTGGTCCAGGCGATCCAGCAGTCTGCTGTGTCTCTCCGCGAACCAGGAGCAGGATCTTGGGGTTTGTCATCGGGATCACTACAAGGCGGGGGACTTCGGCGCCCTCCGTCCCCAGAGCTCCCCCGCCTCCGGGCGCTGCCCACGCGGCTTTCCCCACGCCTGCTGCGCCTTACCGGGTCACCCGAGGGGACATGAGACCCTCGGTCGCCGATTCCTGTTGGCCATGAAGCGGCAAAACGTGCGGACCCTGTCGCTCATCATCTGCACGTTCACGTACCTGCTCGTGGGGGCCGCCGTGTTTGACGCCCTGGAGTCCGAGTTTGAGATGCGCGAGAAGGAACAGCTGGAGGCCGAGGAGAAGCGGCTGCAGGGGAAATATAACATCAGCGAGGATGATTACCGCAAACTGGAGAGCATCATCATGGAGGCTGAGCCCCACAGAGCTGGGGTGCAGTGGAAATTCGCAGGCTCCTTTTACTTTGCCATCACGGTCATAACCACCATAGGTAAGCCCGCGCGTGTGCGTGTGTTATTCCAGCTGCTCAGCCTACTTTGCATGAAACTATTTAATAGAGGAACGTCGCTGCGTGAACGCCACATACACATGCGGTCGCTCTCACGCCAGACCCCAGAGACTCCGTGCAGCGAATCTTTGCATCAAGTTTGTGAGCAACATGTTGCAGCCCTTCTGCCCGGAGCTTAAGTTTGAAAGCGTCAGACAGCATTTGCAGCGTTGTTGCATTGGCAAATTCAAGGCAGGGCTGAGAGCCGCGGCGCAGAACGCAACTTTTCACCGCGCATCAGGACGCAGCGGAGAACGGGGCTCCGATGGTGCTGAACGGACAGCTCCTCACAGCT
Source organism: Fundulus diaphanus (assembly GCA_037039145.1). Classification (NCBI taxonomy): domain Eukaryota; kingdom Metazoa; phylum Chordata; class Actinopteri; order Cyprinodontiformes; family Fundulidae; genus Fundulus; species Fundulus diaphanus. The sequence goes on from CM073135.1 coordinate 15,473,754, forward strand.
CAGCAGGCAAGGCATTGGCGTCCCTAAATAATTGATCATTTGCGGCACCCCGGTTCCCCTCTGATCCGACAGATAGTCACATGCACACAACATTTTTTTCCCAATGTGGATTTAAGAAAGAGAACAAGCTGAAATGAGGTGCAACATTTATTTATTTATTCACACCTACACCTAAAAGTCCTAACAATATTACCCTTTGCCCTCCTGTCAAAGATAGGGTCTTGACCCACACTTTAGTTACTTTTCTCCCCTAAATGAACACACTATCGGGGCTAAAGTTGCTAAAGATTCAGTATACTGTTACTTGAACATAGAAAGTACTCCCGGACCAGCGATTCTGTATTTTGTTCTGTCACATCTCACCCATAGCAAGATGGCTGCTCATACTGACCCGGGTTCTGCTGGAGGTGGTTCTCTTCCTGCTAAAAGGGAGCTGTTCCTCTCTGTTGTTGCCACATGCTCACTCAGAAATAAGGGTTGCTACAAAGTGAGAGAATCGATAAGTTGGCTAGCCGTCCTTACATAGACATTTTTTTACGGCTTGATATGAGAAACTCATCTTGTTTGGATTGTTGGAATGTTTTCAATTTCATTTTAATCTGTCTATTAGGATCGGATTAAATTTTTATAGTTAGTCATATTCAGTGTCATGGAAGTTACTTTGAAAAGTAATTAGGAAGAATCATTAACAATGCTGGATATCGAGCTCATACCAACCCATTATTTATTTGATCAAAAATACAAATAATTCATAATTTGGTGGATTTCTAAACAAGGCCGGAAACAAACAATTACCTCCAAACATTCAGAGACAGTTTATTGAAAGGAAACACAATACAATCTACAAGGATTGTGTTGTTTTCAAATCCAAAAAGTCCATACAACATTAAAAAGCTTTCATCTTAGTGTTAGAGGAGTAAAGAAGTGGAACAACTTGGATCAAGAACTAAAACAATGGGAAACTATTTAACAACTTCAACAAAAAAAAACAGATATAAAGACATTATCTTTGTAAAATATGCCAGCGACGACAATTAAAAAATAAACAAAGAAAATAAAAATAAGATTCACAAGCATAATTTTTTGAGTGCCACTTTAGAAGGAAGCAGATATTTGTGTTTTGGAGGACAGATCTGTATAAAGGGGTGGGATCATAAAAGTTATTTACTTTTGCCCACTTCTATTCAGATATGTGTGTTGTTGTTTTGTACATCGGTGCAATAGATGTATTTATCTTTGTCTGAATATCTGAATAAACAAACTGAACTGAACTTCATAAAGATAACTGAGTTAGTAACCGAGTTACAGTATATTGAAATAAATAAATTACCAGGAAATGTAACTATTGCATTGCTTTAGAAAACTCATGTATATATGTAAAAGTGTTCGTATCCTCTCTTAATGGAGTTTTAAGATGTACCTTTAAATGTTTATTATAAAACAGTATATATATATATATATATATATATATATATATATATATATATATATATATATATATATATATATATACTGTTGTCATCGGGATCACTACAAGGCGGGGGACTTCGGCGCCCTCCGTTCCCAGAGCTCCCCAGAGCTATATATGTATATATATACACACACACACACATATATATATATATATATATATATATATATATATATATATATATATATATATATATATATTGTATATTGTAATACAAACCAAAATTTTGCAAACAGTACAATGCAATTTAGACATTTTGATTTTTATTGCCCATTCACAGGCTGCAACTGGCTAAAAAAGCGTCCGTCCATCCGTCCGTCCGTCCGTCCGTCCGTCCGTCCGTCCGTCCGTCCGTCCGTCCGTCCGTCCGTCCGTCCGTCCGTCCGTCCGTCCGTCCGTCCGTCCGTCCGTCCGTCCGTCCGTCCATCCATCCAATAGCATTGCTTGATGGCATGGGTGTATTGTATCAGTGAAATCAAACTTAGACTGTTAGGGTTGTGTCTCTCCTTTCTTTGCTGACCTCCCATCTCCTTTGTCAGCCTTCCCTGGTTTTGGGCTATGCTTGCAAGCATCAACACCGTTGTTCTTGGTGACTAGTTTTGTTGAAGCATGTGATTTTGAGAGGTGCTTCAAGTTCTTTACCACTGATGTGAGCCACTTTGTTTCAGGGCATAGATTATGTTCCGCATATAGATGCTTGCCTCTTATACACTATATTGCCAAAAGTATTTGCTCATCTGCCTTGACTCACATATGATCTTAAGTGACATCCCTTTCCTAATCCATAGGGGTTCAATATGACCTCGGTCCACCCTTTGCAGCTAGAACAGCTTCAACTCTTCTGGGAAGACTGTCCACAAGGTTTAGTAGCGTGTTTATGGGAATTTTTGACCATTCTTCCAGAAGCACATTTCTAAGGTCACATACTGATGTTGGATAAGGTCTGGCTCTCAGTCTCCGCTCTTTTTCATCCCAAAGGTCTTATATTGGGTTGAGGTCAGGATTCTATATATGCCAGTCAGGTTTATCCACACCAGACTATAATTCATGTCTTTATGGACCTTGTTTTAGGCACTGGTGTACAGTCATGTCTGGAGAGGAAGGGGGCAGCTCCAAACTGTTCCCCCAAATTGGGAGCGTGGAATTGTCCAAAATGTCTTGGTATGCTGAAGCACTCAGAGTTCCCTTTGCTGGAAGAAGAAGGGAACTCTAAAAGAAGCAGGTCCTAAGCATGGGTAAAGCCATGCTGGCCAAAAATCTTCCAAAGACAAGCTCCTACTCTCCTTCATCCACTTGACCCTATCCTCCCAGTCATTACATCCTTGGGCTACATTTAAGGTTTGGTGGATAGAGAACTGGAACAATGTGAGACTGATGTGGAAGGTAAACATGATAATAAATGTGTAGTTGTGTCTTTAAGTACAGAAGGCAACACTGTCAGCTTCTACACATTGTTTTATTAACACAAACTAGCATGACCTCTTTTGCCCAAACATGTCCACGTTTCATCCTTCTATCAGAGAAGAAACTGTGGATTCTCACAAAATAGATGTGAGAGCAGCAGCTACGCGTGTGTCCTCCTGCGCTGCCATGCTTGTATTGGTTCGGTTGTGGGCTCAACTGTGCTTGCTTTCGTCGCACCGGTATGTCCCGCTTTAAGCTTCAATACTGTAACGTGATTGGCCCGAACCGTTTTTGGTTCGGACACAAACGATTGAAGCCTAAGTGGTACAACATGGATTCTCATTTTTCCTTGAATGCACAAATACTACAAGAATTCATCTTGCAGGCAAGGTTAGGGCATCCAGGAGAGGATTCCTAATAGGAATATAGCGTGGAATACAACAGCCTTTTTTGCATGCGATGTCCTTTCTGACAGACGGAACAGTGGGACTTATGAACAAGAAATTAATTATTATTATTTTTTCTAACCATTCAGAAAAAGCATATTTTAGACATACATTTATAAACAGAGTATGGTTAAACAGTTCTACGACTGGGCCGAGTGTCCTCTTTTTTTTGTCGTTTGAGGATAAAATTCCAGTCTAGTAAATTATCTGCTTTCATGTGGACAAGACCTTAGAATCATGCTCTAAAGATGGGGGACAAGTATTGGACTTAATGTCTGGGACTCAAGTCTCATGGACAGTTCTAATCTCAATCACAGGCATAGGCCAGCTGGGAAGTGGTGATGGCCATTTTAGTACCTTGTTGCAGTAAGGTTCCACATGATATTTATGAGTTTGTTATGGGTTATGCGTTTGATTTATTACCCAGGCATCCTCGTAAACATACGTGAACAATCTGTTCACGTATGTTGAAGGTGCCATCTGCACGGTGTAGTGTGAGATCAAGTGACGTAAGGGGGCACTTTTAATAATACACTTTCAGGTGTTCAAAATAAAAGCACTCTGGGTTCATTCAAACATATCACACATCTCTTTCATCCACTCATTTCATATCTTGTAGCATAAACTAGAACATTTACAGTTTCAACCTGGCAACAAAGCTTTTAAATGCATATTGACCACTGTTTTATAATAATTGTTGATATCCTCTGACTCAAAGTTGGGAGGAAATAGCCTCTAAATTCTGTGTGATGGGCTGTATAGCAAATGAGCAGCAGTTTTATCAGTCAATAATAAAGACACTAACGACCCATCCAAAGAAAAAGAGAAGTTACCTTTTTCTGCTACTTGGTTTTTTAATATAGGAACATATTAGTATCCTTACTGGGATAAATTAACTTCTTCACATATTTTTTATGTGTTGAATTGAACGCTCTGAAGATAAAAATGTTAAATTGCCATGTGTGAAATTACACATGTAATGAACCGTGGTGCAGTCTTATAGGCAGAGTGTTAATTTTAGTCAGGGGGACTTGGCCAGGATAAAAGGAACTGAGAACGTCCCACTACCTGTCTGATAGTGTGCTGTGACCGGTCCATTCATGAAGTGGGCCCCTGGAGGTGGGCTGCAGGATCTGACACCAAGGTGTTTGCAGCAAAGCCTTTACGTCTGGAACCCGTGAGGTTGAGACCTGGGTACCTGACTTGTTTTGTCCTGCATATCCTGTAAATGCTGCAGTTCTGGTGATGCTCTGACCCAGTCATCCAGGTGTCTCACTTTGGCCCTGAAACTCATTCAAATCATCTGTAACACATCAGCTTTAAGGGCCGGTTTTTCACTTGTTGTCTTAAACATCCTCCTGACCAACAGGTGCCCTGATGAAAAGATAGTCAGTGTCATTCATTTCTCCTCAGCCATTCATAGCATGCACATTTTAGATGTCCATCTCTCTCTCTGGCCTCCCCACCCTTTTTAAATGCGATAACGGCATAAATCAAGTTCTTGGACTTGTTCTGGCTCTGGGTTTTTTTCACTCGAGGACGGTAAGGGGCCCCCACCAGGGTGGCTCTTTGGACACTTTCTGGAGGCGCCTCTGGCTACAGGCAGGCTAAGGGGAGCTCAGCATCCGAAACCCGATCCGTGCACTTGTTCACAGCCGGTGGAGTGTGTTCACGCTTCGTTGTTCACAGCCACAAACAAAAAGCTGCAGCGGTGTGAGCTGGTTGTAAATGAAAGCTGCCGCACTGAGAGCGCTGAACACCTTACGTCTATAAAAAAACAAAAACATTATAATTACTCCGCTAAAGTTACCTGTGGCTTCATTTTTATTTTGCTGGATAGAAGTTTGTTACTTCACTCCTTTTCGAGGTTTTGTCAGGATCTGGTGAATTAATTCTGAACATCTGAGCTGAATTTAAGTGAATGGAATCCAGCTGCAGACAGTTACCAGGATGGAAGAAGTCCCAGCCTTGCAGAGGGGCGCTGTGGGAAACAGGAGGTGGTACTGTGGCCTGTCCTCCCAGTTTGCCAGGCAACACTTGACCGGGACGACTGCTCAGCACAGTGAAGGTGGCACTTCTGTTGTTCCTAGGCTACAGTGGTAAAACCCACGGTAATATTCATGTTCTGTGAAGTGTCTGCATTCAGCGCAGCAGCATCCTGCCTTATGACGCTCTGTATGCAGCTGCTGAGGGGACACGCAGCCCTTTCCTGGAATAATGTGTAGAACCAAACTCTTGGGTGATGGGGAAAAAAAACACAAGAGCAGGAAAGGAGTAAGTCAAAGAGGCCAAACCGGTCAGGACCAGAGCTGCACAGAAAGGGTCCAAAACTATGCAGACTTTTCTGAAAGCAGTGGAGCTATAATTATTTAACATGTATTTCCATGTTGACTGAAATGCCCATCATCTATTTGAAATGTGAGCCATATTACATCGCTTTCTAAGGTCTGCCCTGTGAATTCAATGGCAGAGAAGGAAAGCTGATTCGCCCCACTGTGTCTTGGTCAGAAGATTTCCCAATTATTATTCAGTGTGCTCAATGGGAACGTGTGAAATGAGGCTCTGAGGCACAGATAAAGAACCAATCTTAGTAGTGTCAACAGTGAGCTGTCAGTGGGAACTCATTAAACTCATGGCAGACTGTATAAAATCAGGTTTGTGTTCAGATATGCAGCGTGCCATGCTGGCACTCGCGCTGCTAGATGCGTCTTTTTCACACAGCGACCAGGAACAGCTTGAGCTCTCCTGTATGTGTCTGTCGTAAGATCACTGTAAAAATCTCAGGAGCCCTTTTCATTAATTCCCTGTTTACTATTTTCCATCGCAGAAATCAGCCTGGTCCCTAAGTACAGTTACATAATGTTGGCAGACAAATTAAAGGTTCAAGAGGTTGATGGACATGAGTGATTTGGAGAATGGGGTTGGTCTCCACAGGAGAACAAGTGCTGCACATTCTGGTTTTTTTATTTATTTATTTGTCCTTTTTGTAATTTCTCCCATAAATTTCACAGCGAATCAGTTAGCCGAGCTCCTGGATGTGCCCCATTAAACATGGCAGTCATGCAACTAATTTATCGGCACTAGAAGGAATGACTGTAGCCAACAGCATCACTATAGGTTGTCCTAGGATCACAGATATTTAAGAAGCCTAGGAGATTCTACACGTTAAAGCGTTAGGAGCAACGCTCGTGTGGATTTGGAAGTGAAATTCAAAGACTTTCAGTGCCTGTTAATAGGTAGTAATAAAAATAATAATGCTAATATGCCCCCTTGTTGCAGAGGTAGAATTCTGACAGTAGAAGGAACACATGTCATTGCAGGTGTCTCTTTCTTTGAATAACACCCACCAACTGGCAAACAGACTCGCTGAGTCAGTGACTGAAGGAGCCGGTGAAAACATGGAGGACCAGACTAAAATGGGTTTGGGATGTTGTGCAACTGAATGTACAGATTCAGTAAGAATTTAACTGGATCTTTCTAAAAATGTGCTCTGCAGTTCATAAACACTATTAGCATCCAGGACCAGTAATTTGGATTTGCTGTGAGCCCTTTTGGACAAGTTCACCAAGCATCTCTACTCACTCTGGTTCTGTGGCACATCTTTTGAGCACGCATCTCTGTGCTCAATTTCTAAAGCCGTTTGTACTTGCATGAGGACCTATAGAGTCCAGCAGATGCCAGCGATTAGAGCCTGGCCAAAAACCTTTTAAAGGCAGTATCAGTATGAGGAAAGAATGACATTTGGACTTCTGTCTATTCATTGTCTTCCACTTATCTGAGATCGGGTTGGAAACCAGACATCTTTCTCAATGACATCCTCTAGCTCCATCATTCTCAAGCTGTGGTACACGTTCCATCAGTGGTATGCGCGGAGCCCAATGCATTGAAATATTGGAACTCTAGAATTGTCTTTAATAAAAAAAATATATAATGATTTGTAATGTGTGATGGACTACTTTGGCATGCTTTAACTATATTTTAATTGATTTAAAAGTTCAGCTTGTGCTACAACCTTTTAGTACGTCTGTTATTGGCCAATTAAGGCACAGGCACAGGCACTGTTGCCAACTTTGTTGCTATATTTAGCAACTTTTCAAACCCCTCTAGAGACTTTTTTTTCTCAAGTAAGCGAGGGAGGTCCTCCTGTTTTAACACGATAAAAACTTCTCCTTGGCAGGTGTATTTGAAGCTGGCTTACTTGTCCAACGTTTAAACCAACTCAATCTGGGACTACAGGGAATGTCCGCCAGAGTTTTTGATGTGCAGGACAAAATAAACACAATGTTGAAGAAGCTAAGCCTATTTGAGAACAATGTCCGTACAGGCGAAGTTTCATCCTTTGCCCAGTTTGTCAAGTTTCCTTTCCCACAATTACCTGACCATTTGCAGATGACGTCACACTCTCGCACCTTGCCTCTCTACAGCAGCAGCGGTTTCAATATTTTGCCCCTGATTACAGAGAACCAGTGGATGAGACGTCCTTTTGATGCTGACATGTCTAACATGTCAGAAAACCTCACATGAGGAGATCAGGAACATTTAGCTGAACTGTCCTGTCATGAGACACTGCTGTCTGCATTTAAACGACAAACACTGTCAGACTTCTGGATAGAGAGACAAAGCGAGTACCATGCCCTTTTTACAAAAGCTGTGGATATGTTGCCTTTTACAGCGACGTATCTGTGCGAGAAAGGCTTCTCATCCCTCACCTTGATTAAATGTGAACACAGAAGCAGGTTGGGTGCAGAAGATGATTTCAGACTGAAGCTGTCACGTCAGCTCTTTCTTCACCACAACAGATCATTTTTGAATCATTGAATATTGTAAATGTGTTTTAGCACACTGATAAAGATTGTGAAAGAAGATGGATTGAAGGTATTGTTTCTTGTACTGGCGGATGACTAAAGATAAAATCATTCGGTTTAATAAAAGAAAATAGTTACCCATGCATCACAGTGAACCATTAAGGTTCAATGTGATGCATGGGTAGAGTTGTCGTCATGTAGTCGGACAATTAGTCAGTTGTAAGTTTAATTTTAGGTTCCCTCGGTCAGATTTTGATGTAGCCCGGTAAACCAGGCTGGCTTATGCTGTAAACACGGCATATCAGTCTGTAAATCAGAGTAGAGGACGATTTCAAAGGCAGGACTAACAGGGTCAGTGGAAACAGGGAGAACCAATCAGTGTCGGTAGGAACGCAAGCACATTTTTGATATTCTTTGTTTAACTGCTGTCACATTGTCTCTGATCTTGACATGTATGTTTGCCTTTTGAAGACCTCATGCTAAACGGGCCTAAACGGGAGGGAATTAGAGACATTTTGTGCAACATGAAGTCCTGTAATGTCTTTGAAGTGTGTCCATAATACGCGTACTGGAGATGAATGCAGTGACATTCCCAGAATTCTGCTGTGTTACGACAGGGTCTGTAACTTCTCCAAGAAACCACAGTATTGTTTTATCAATCTAGTTATTTTCATCCAAACTGACTATCTGGTGTTCGGCCCATGTATGGAGAGCAAGGACTTAACTGCATACAGAGAACAAACAGTAAAAACAAGAGTGCACTTCACTGACTCATTTTCATGGCAGCCCCCCCCCCCCCCCCAATTTTGAATTCCCCTGATGTCATAGGAGTATAACAGCAAGAGCAGATCAGCTTTTTCCTCTCTTTGCCTGCAGCTCTCCAGGCTGCATTGGTCAGGACCCGAGTGTGAAAGTCTTGATCTCACTGGCTGAGTAAAAGATGGCATCTTTGGAGAATCCTTGAATCCAAAGTAAAGTACGGTCTGCTGTTTGTGTATCCGGTGACAGTACCCCAGGAAAATATAAAACTAGTCACCAGAAGCTGGCCGTCAGAAAGACTTTTAGGATTTTAGACTACACAAGAAGAGGCGCTGTCCATAAATAAGAAGCGTTTTCCCGTCCACCGCCTGAAGAAGACCAAAGCTTTGCGTATCTGTAGCCATCGCCAACCCGAGCAGATGCCTGTCCTACCCAAAACATTTATTTAATTGTCTTTTTCCTTGTTTGTGATGCTTTGCTGCTTGGGTTTTAACAGGCCACTGAGCCGGATGCCCCAACATTTATTTTGGGTTGTGGTTTGCGACTGAAAGACACTTCGTTTCAGTGAGCAGTTTAAACACTGATGGTCCGGTAACGCGAGCTTGTGCTGTGATCAGCTGTAGCTGCCAGCACTCCCAGTAATTATTGTATGAATGGTTTTTAAAGGTGCATGTGGGACTTTGTAGTGGCCCTTTATTTTCTTTGTGGTTTGTATGTGAAATAACAGCACGGGCTGTCTGTTAGTCGCCATCTTGGTAGTCCATCACTCCATTCAATCAGTCATTGTCATAGCTAAAATCAACTGTCAACAATGTGACTGATTCCCAATCAAAAAAAATGTTTTTTCCCTTCTGCTATGCACTGTGAACTGGTTGTCTGAACACACAAGGCAAATTTGTTTATTTAGCACATTTCAGTACAAGGACAACACAAAGCCAGAAACACAGCATCTATTAGCTTTTAAAGCTAATTTGGCTTCCTAAATACAAACTTCGGTTTAAACACATCCATAGTCATTTTGAACTGTGTAACCCAGCATTATTTTATTGGTTATTGGTTTCAGTTTTATTCTTGTTACTTTTTACTATTTTTTCATAGTTTATTGGTTTACTTTATTCATCTAGTAGTTTGGTTCAATATTACTAAACTATTTTAAATGGAAGTTGAAGTATTTTGTTTATACATTCACTAGTGGATCTATTGTTCGCTGACACCTCAGGCTGGTATTCATAAAAGAATAACTGACGGAGACTAAGAGCTGCTTGGCTATTAAATCCTGATAATCAGGTGATGCCTGACTTAGTGATCGTAATAAAAATTACCAAATGTATTAATAATTACCTTTGGCACTTAGTATTAGTTGTTCATAGTCAAACCAAACCTATTGTTGCACAACACTGGGAATAAAATTCAGTCCCCCCAAGGTCAACTCATTTCAGCAAAATTATTTAGGCAGCAAACAATGACTTCAACATGTAACAACCACAACCTTCAATGCATTTACGTTGGATTTCACATGTAAGACCAACACAAAGTAGTGGATGATTGTGAAATGCAAAGTAAATAACACATAGTATAAATAATACATGGGTTTCAAACTTCTTCTTTCTTCCATCATTATTAGTCAGCATTTTGTTTAAGTGTCGCTGGAACACAGTATGACATAAGAGAATGATGCTCATCTTGTCTACATACACATTTAACTTGGTCGCCATAATGCCACATGAGCACAGCAGCTCGGACTCACCATGTAACCACAAATACAGCACCTAGACAGAGTCATTGCTGTGATGACCCAATAATAACATCGGGTAATTGCCCTCTGCATCATGCAGATGCTTTAATAACTTTAAGATTTGACAATGAAAGTAAAACCTGACTGTAAAAAAAGCTATATGGACATAAATTAATATGCATGTCATCTTCATACTTCGGTTGGGCAAATCATTGGGCTTCAAGTCAGCCTTGTAAGGGCAGCATCAAAAGGTCCCTGAAAAGTTAACAGAGATCTGCAGTGATTCGACAGTAGTAATAACAGTATTTGAAATAGTTGTTATGGTAATGATGGTGTTTTCCAGCAGAGTTAGAAAGGCCTTTTCGTTAAACGACAGATCTGAGGCTTCACATTTAATGAGGATTATATGATGTGTCATCTACAGATGGAGGATGAGTTATTGATGACAGGGCAAATGCATGTGTAACAACACTGGTACTCAGTGTTTCATCCCAGTTGTCATCCTACCTTCATGGGAACAAAAAGGAAGAAAAAAAAAAGAGCAAAATCTCTGAGAGCAGAGCCCCAGCAGTGATAGGTCTAGCATGTCAGAGCAGCTGTTTTCAGAAACCGCAGTTATCCAGCCGTTAGCACCTCACCCAGGTGCCCCTTATCCAGCCTGACCCGGGAGTTGACACTGTGTATTCCTCGTGATTAACTGCACCAAATGTGACACTTAGTGATGAAAGCATGTGGTAAAGCGCAATGTGCGCTCTGAGGGAGAAAAGCAACCCCAGTGTGCTGTGGTGTGTATATATACCCCTGCCTTTGTCATCCCACTGAGACGTGTTGCTGGGAGACTAAAGACAGCTTAAAAGGTGAAAGTCATCCCTGCTAAATGTCTGGAAATATCAACATGTAGATATACTGTGGATCTGTTGAGCTCAGTATATGACTGACTGAAAACTAGCACATGTGATAATCAAGACTTTTTTTTTAATGAGATGCTCCAAAACCAAAATTACTAACCTTTCCTTTGTGTAATGCAAGACATGATGCAAAGTGTCTCCAAAGGGCGACCAAATTCACTGATAAGATTTTTTATTTTATTTTATTAAAAGCAAAAGCAACTTCCTCCAAATCATTATTTTCTGTCTTTATACTAATGAAACAATTAATTGATCAATCTGTATAATCTGACCCAATCTGTATAATATGATTGAACTTGACTTTGTAAAGTGCCTTGAGATGACATGTTTCATGAATTGGTGCTATATAAATAAAATTGAATTGAATTGAATTAATAACTGTAAATTATTTTTTCTTATTTTGTAAACTTGCCCTTTATGTACAAGATCTTACCTTTTTTTGTTTAGATAGTTTTTTTTTAAAAACATTTCTGTGTATTTGCATGCTTCCATTTACCTTTCATGTTGCTGCTGGTACATCTGAATTTTCTCTCTGTGGGACTTCCCATTTTATTCTATTCTAATATTTTCCATTGAAAACTCTGCATTATCAGGGAAATGAATGGAAAATAACACAAATATCAAATCATCACATTAGAAAAATGATCTTAAATTAGTTTCAGGGTCAAGCTCCAGGAAGGAAAATGCAAACAAACTTAGCAAAAGATGCAATCAAGACCGGATATGCACCAAATTTTGATATGGCTACTGTTAATAGTAAATAAGTGAATTATTTATAAGTAAATAAGTGAATATGTTCAGCGACTACACAGACTACACCATCACAAACGCTGTACAGAAAACCAATGAAATGCAATAATCTAATTGTGATGACACAAATGACAGATTATTCTTTCCCGTTCAGCTGAAGAGAAATGTTCCTTCAATGAAAGAAACAGAAACAACATACATATGTTATGTGTGAGTCAAAAAAACAGAGAACAATTGAGTATTAAACTAAGATTTTGAATCCCGGAATTAGCAGTTGGACAATAAGGTTTTTGAATGTAGTTCTGGAGGAGCTATAATCATGGTCGTATTCTCTTTGGTGTTTAAAACAATGTTATTGCTGGAAAGCCGATTACTAATCATAGACATACAGTTGACAAAGGTTGGCAGTTTATCCTACTGATGAGGCTTAAAAGACACGTAAACTTGAATATCTGAACCGAAGCAGCATGAGGGAAGACCAAACCCAAGGTGTGCCCTGCAGTAGCTATGATAGGCCCAGATACATGGTGAGCAAAGTCAAATGTCCATGATGCTGAGAAACACCTTGGTGGTACTATTTGATGCGGATTTGGCATGAATATTGATCCAGCTTAAGAAATAGTGGAAGATAGGAAGTCTTTAAAGTCCAACAGAAAAGATGCAGCAGACCCAGGTGGACGATAAATTAGAACACCCTACACAGGTTGAACATAGTTGTTTCTAAAGAGCTATAAGAGCTTGAAGAGATCATCTGGCCCAAAAATGTCTGTTTGAAAAGTCCTGGGTGCACAGAAGAGTGAGCAGTGTCTGGGACCCAGTTCTGAATTATGTGAGATATTTTCATATTACCAAGTCTCAGAGATAAACATGAAACTCAGCTCCTCACTTCAAAACTTAAAAATGTGAGACTTGTTATTAATTGAGCAGGTATTAATTACCATCGTTTTAATGGAGAGACCCATCGGGAGGGTTGCAGAGGTGGCTGGAACAGAGTCTGGCTGGTGAAGTAAGTTTTGCTCTGAATCCAGGTTACCGCCACTCTGAGCCGGCTGTGTCCACACTTTCAGATGGTCTCAGGTAAATCCACCTGTCCCCAGCCCAGAGGTGTAGCTCCTGCAGGTTTGCTTCTCTGTGAACCCGATGAAAAGGCACAACCCCAGTTCCCTCAATAGGTTCTCCGAGGTAAAAGCAGGTTCTATAGCAACAGTGAGCATATTCTGGGAGTGTCACCACACTCAAGTGGTGGTGGAAAAACACTGTTTGGTTGACTCTGGAGGTGATCCATTTGACCATTAGTAATGCATGTCGATCATATGTTTGAAATATTATTTTTTTAAATGGTAGAAAACTATTAAACATGACCAAAATAATTTGTTTTGGCCTTATTTTTGATGCACGCAATAAAGTGTAAAAAAAGGCATTTTTAATTTCTCCTATACCTTAGCTTTGCAGTAGCAGTAATGACAGCTTGTATGGAAACAGGAAGTGGATAATCAGTGTCAGCCTGGTAATTTCAACAAAGGTTTTTGCCTAGAACAAAATATGACACAAAGACCAAGAGGTGCTTTATGCTGTTACTTTTCATACTTTTTGTGTCAGCTTTTGGTGGCACAGTGGAGCAGTTGGTAGCCCTGTTGCCTTGCAGCAAGAAGGTCTGGGGTTTGAATCCCACCCTGGGGTCTTTCTGCACAGAGTTTGCATGTCCTCCTTGCACATGTGTGGGTTCTCTCTGAGTACTCTGGCTTCCTCTCACAGTCCAAAAATATGATGTTAGGGTGATGTGTTCGTCCATGTTGTATGTCCTGGCTGTCTATGTGTTACTTTCTTGTAGACTGTCCAGCATGTACCCCCCACCCCCAGTTTCACTAACTCTAGTTCAAAATGTAAAATGGCTAGGATCAAGGCTTAACTGGATTATTTTATTGAAAATACATTTTATGGAGAAAACTGAATTGAATGAATAGTTGTACATTTGTTTTATAAATATAAACAAGTTTTTTTGTTTGCAGAATAATTTTCACCGAAGAGGTGGATTTTTGGTTACGTGTAAGCCATTTGGGGTGATGTTAAATTGAAATGGAGAGTGGACGAATGTGCTATATCCAGGTCACCACTAATGGCAGAAGCTTACTTTGAAGGAACTAAGAAAACCGCTACACAGAGGATGGTAAAACCTGGACCTGAATTCTACACTGATCACATGTTCATTAAAAGGATTGTGATTTGGAAATGCTTTTAAAATACAAAAACAGATCCTGTGTCATTCTCATAAATAGGCTTGCAGTAACTGCCCCTGCAACCTCTGAAAACATTGGTTGCGATGGAATCTTGGGTAAACCTTCACAGTCCGGAAAACGTAACCTTAATTTAATCCACTGGCTCTAAAACAGAGCATGATTATTTTTATGCATATTGTTGATTGCCTTAATTATGTATGGCTCTACAAGTGAGTGATGCTCTCTCACGGATGAATTCATCACCCGTCCTCTCTACAGAAAGCGCTTTGTGAGGATGAGTCAGCGGTTGAGTCTTTGTTGCAGGTTTTGTGCCAGCACCAGTTTCCACAACACTGCGGAGCAGCTATCATTTCCATTTCAGCTCTTTCTGCAGGTGTGCATTCTCAGTCTGGATCTGGTTTATGAGACAGTAAGAGGACGCCGCACACACAGAGAGAAACATGCATTCTTTTCATTTACACGTACATTTTAAAACGTAGACAAACGGGGGGTTAAACTATTCCTTTTAGATCATTATTATAAACTGTAGCATAAATATGTAGCCATATGATGGTAATTTGCTAAACTGTTGTAATATTCATAAACCCATCACTCTCATAATCTATAAAAATCTGAAAGTCTGAAGAGTTATTTCTTGATCTTTACAAAGAGCGAACTTTATCACATTTAAAACAAAGAAAATTTCTGTTTGTTTCCCATTTATTTAGAATCAAAGCCAAAGTTTTGCTCTTCAACTAAAGTGTCTAATTCATACACTCAAAATTTGAATTTGTTATTGTTAAGATCTTCTCAGTAATGATTAATCTAGTGGGAGTGGGGGAGGGTTGATGATTTTTCTGAGCTTCTATACCTACTTCATTCTATAAAAACAGAGGATGAATTTAAAGTTTCGGAATTACTTAGACATGTGAGGAATCAATACCAGAACCACCACAACAGAACAGGTAAACAAGTTTCTTTATCTAAAATTGGGTTGGATCCTCACTCATACTACCTCCATTTTGCTCCCTCTGGAAGCCACCTGTGTGGAATAAGAGGTTGTTTTGACTAGATCTACTGTAAAGTCCAGCAAATCCATTTAAAGGGATTTGGAAAAAGCTTTCTTTCTCTGAGGTTTCTGCGTTTCACTCTGATTTCTACTCATTTCTTTTAAATTAAGAGAAAAAAAAAAGCATTTTTGATGTAATTTAAATGCCCCTGTTTAGATTGGCAAGATGTGGTGATTTTCCACTTGACGCAGAAGCTTCAGAAACCTTCATTTTGTCTCTGCGCAGTTGTCGTTTTCTTATCGGATTATAAATGCAGGGTTCCTGACCGGGGTCATCAGGTTTATTCCTAAAGGGAAGGATTTGGACAGTGGTTTTCCTTGGTTTGCATATTTGGACATAAGTTAAGTGAGAGGTGCACATGCAGTCTGCTGTCCATCTGTGTTGAATTTTGAAATTGACTGATTGGAGGGCTAGAAGCGCAATATCACAACTGCTACCAGCATATTCCCCTTTGATTTTTCCTGGAGGGCTGCAGCGCTCACTCCCTCCCTCCAGCTGTGCTGCTTTGATTTTGTTCATGTTCTCATTTGAGCGTCAGAAAGCACAACCTTGTAAGGGGTCAATACGGCAGCTCCTTCCCATCACTTAGTATGGATTATAGAACTCTCCAAAAGATCACGGACAAAGAAATTCACTACAATTAACTGTGAATGAAGACGGAGCATGTTTGACTCCTGGTGTCTTTCTCATAAAGAGTGGCCTAGAGTGGCAGAAGACCAGTAAATGGAATGATTAATGGCTTACATTATGGTCTCTATGGTCTTATTTAGGCTGTTCTAAATGATGAAACATTTTGTTAATGTGAGATTTACTCACCAGGCCAAGACAATTGTAATTTTCAAGCTAAGGAAGTTGGACTAATTTGACCAAAATCCCTTCAGTCGGAAAGTGAGCTACTAAAACATCCCCGACCGATTGTTACATTTTGAAAAGCTTCTATTTGTTTTATTTTTCTTTTCTAAAATGTATTTGTTTCTTGGTTTTGTGCCAAAACATGTGGCTCACCCACTTTTTAATGGTTATGTTTTCCAGCAAAGGCTGAGCTCTGAAAACAGGATGCCTTTTTGTTCTACATGCACATATTTGATTTAATAATTTTGGATTTGTATTGTCGATTAAATTGACGTTTAAGCCACCCCTAAATGGTGTGCGTGTTTTACTACTATACGTCACAGGTCGTATGTCACATGTAAATTTACTCCCACCACGGGTGGTATGAAAAGATATAACGAACAAAACAACAACAGCAACAAAACAGAGATGACATAAAATTAACATCAGCAACTGCAGATAATGCATAATCGGAGAGTAGTAGGGGAAAATAACAGATTTAGGAAAGGTTGTGAGTGTGTCCCTGTGATAGTTCTAATTTCAGCAATGTTGCAGAGATGAAAGAAGGAAGTCCTGGAAACCTGACATCTACAAATACTGAAGAAACATACAGTCAGCATTAAACTAAAGGGCGATTTAACTGAAGGGCTATTTTACATAATAGCAATAGTTTTTAATGAGTCTGGACAGCATTTAGGTTTTTCTTGTTGGAAACTAAAATACTTTGATAAACTTGAACTGGTTATTTCTACACTGAACAGAGATGTTGTAATGTTTAGGATTTATGAAACTTTATTTATGAAAACAAAAACACAAATTCAGAATACTTAGTATTCCCAAACATTTTTAAACAACACGCTGTCTTGCTTTTATGAACCTAATATCTATTTCTCTTTGTTCTTTTTACTTATGTCTTCCTCTTTTGTTTGGTCTGTGTTCTTCCTCTTGAGATCATTATTTTCTGTTTTCTTGAATCACAATAATACTTGGATTGTTAAACCAATTTTTTACAGTCTTATAACCATATGAACCATTTATTGAAATCCTTCATGTAACGGTGACATGCATGCAAAACAATTTCTTTTTTTCAAGGAAAAGCATTCAATAATTTGTTTTTGTGATTATTACTTTTTGTTCATTTTGCCTTTGAAACATGCTAAAATGCTGTGCTAGTTTGAAGCAAAGCAGCTTAATACTTTAAACTTTGACTGCACCTTAGCCCCACTTAGCTGGTGTAATCATGAAGCTCAGCTGTGCATCAGTGCATCAACATCATTAGCTAGATGGGATTCAAAGTTGGAAACAAACTTAACCGAAAACATGTGCACTTGAAAAAAGCTGTACATCCAAAAAAGTGGTCGGTGGAAAGTCTGCCTCTCTTCTTTTTTAGCTGTGGGATATTTGAGATGTACAGCTAGTGTCAAGTCACCCCACAGCTTTTTCATGTTTTAAAGCCTGAGCTTTGACTCTGCCAGTCCTTGGTGGAGTTACTGGTGTGTTTTGGGTTGCTGTTATATTGCAGAGTCGAGTTCTGCTTCAGTGTATTTTTTATTTATAAATTTTTTTCACATTTTCCTTCAGCACCCTCTTGTATACAGTATTGTACACTTCAGGTGTATTATATGAGGGTAAGATGGCCAGGTCCTGCTGTATCCCCAAACCATGACAATTCCAGCTTTATGCTTCACAGTAGGTGAAGCACAGTATGGCACACCTAAGGGGTTTTCTTTTGTTTCGAAAAAACAAAAAGTTACAGAAATCATGTAAGTAGGGATATGTCTTGTGCACTACAAATAATGTATGTATCATATATAGTGCAAAAAACACCTCAGATTTGACCGTTTACATTTACAACAGCTTTTCTCCAGCTCTTTTCAGAATGTCCCTGTTGGACTGTAGATCTAGTCAACTTAACCCACCTGATGCCAAATATACTTTCTGTTGTGGTGTCCAGTTAATTCATTATTCTAGATGTTCCTGACTTTGCCTTGGTTCATTCTGGTAAACCTCAGTCTGGTCTTCATGTTTTTCATGGCAAGCACATATTCCCACCTCCTTCCATTAAAGTTAAGCATGCTTAACCTTAGGGTGTGCTTCGGTACCCCCTTTCCTGTCAGCCCACTGTTCGAAAAACGAGGCACTAGTGGCGTAAAAATAAAAATGTTTTGAATGTCCTTCACTTGTAGACTATAAAAATATAAAATGGAAAGGCTAATTTCTCAGTCTTTTGAGAACTCTTCAGTTCCTAATCAGACTCATTAGGCACTATAGTCTTCTTTCTTTCTTCTTCCTCTTATTTTCCCATTCAGGGGTCACCGCACTGAGTCATTTGTCTCCCTTTAACCCATCTTCTGCATCTTCTTCTCTCACTTCAACAACCTTCATGTCCCCTTTCACTCTGTTTGTAAATATCCTCTTTGGTCTTCCTCTAGACCTCCTGCCTGGCAGTTTCAGCCTCTGTATCATTCTACTGATGTCCTCACTATCCGTCCTCTGTACTTGTTCAAACCATTTCAGTCTGGCATCTCTGGCTTCTTTCTGAAAGAATGAAAGATGCAGCTTTCTTTCAGTCTCAGCATGGCATTTCCTTTGCTTAAACATTCATGAGAAAACCAAGTAAATATGGTATATCCATGCGCAGTTTAACATATATATATACAGGGGTTGGACAATGACACTGAAACACCTCTCATTTTAGTGTGGGAGGTTTCATGGCTAAATTGGACCAGCCTGGTGGCCAATCTTCATTAATTGCACATTGAACCAATAAGAGCAGAGTGTGAAGGTCCAATTAGCAGGGTAAGAGCACAGTTTTGCTCAAAATATTGCAATGCACACAACATTATGGGTGACATACCAGAGTTCAAAAGAGCACAAATTGTTGGTGCACGTCTTGCTGGCGCATCTGTGACCAAGACAGCAAGTCTTTGTGATGTATCAAGAGCCACGGTATCCAGGGTAATGTCAGCATACCACCAAGAAGGACGAACCACATCCAACAGGTTTAACTGTGGACGCAAGAGGAAGCTGTCTGAAAGGGATGTTCGGGTGCTAACCCGGATTGTATCCAAAAAACATAAAACCACGGCTCCCCAGAATTAAATGTGCACCTCAACTCTCCTGTTTCTACCAAAACTGTCCGTCGGGAGCTCCACAGGGTCAATATCCACGGCCGGGCTGCTATAGCCAAACCTTTGGTCACTCGTGCCAATGCCAAACGTTGGTTTCAATGGTGCAAGGAGCGCAAATCTTGGGCTGTGGACAATTTGAAACATTGTTCTCTGATGAGTCCACCTTTACTGTTTTCCCCACATCCGGGAGAGTTACAGTGTGGAGAAGCCCCAAAGAAGCGTACCACCCAGACTGTTGCATGCCCAGAATGAAGCATGGGGGTGGATCAGTGATGGTTTGGGCTGCCATATCATGGCATTCCCTTGGCCCCATACTTGTGCTAGATGGGCGTGTCACTGCCAAGGACTACCGAACCATTCTGGAGGACCATGTGCATCCAATGGTTCAAACATTGTATCCTGAAGGAGGTGCCGTGTATCAGGATGACAATGCACCCATACACACAGCAAGACTGGTGAAAGATTGGTTTGATGAACATGAAAGTGAAGTTGAACATCTCCCATGGCCTGCACAGTCACCAGATCTAAATATTATTGAGACACTTTGGGGTGTTTTGGAGGAGCGAGTCAGGAAACATTTTCCTCCACCAGCATCACGTCGTGACCTGGCCACTATCCTGCAAGAAGAATGGCTTAAAATCCCTCTGACCACTGTACAGGACTTGTATATGTCATTCCTAAGACGAATTGATGCTGTATTGGCCGCAAAAGGAGGCCCTACACCATACAGGACTGTCTCAGAAAATTAGAATATTGTGATAAAGTTCTTTATTTTCTGTAATGCAATTAAAAAACATGAAATGTCATACATTCTGGATTCATTACAAATCAACTGAAATATCGCAAGCCTTTTATTGTTTTAATATCGCTGATTATGGCGTACAGCTGAAGAAAACTCAAAAATCCTATCTCAAAATATTAGAATATTTCCTCAGACCAAGTAAAAAAAAAAATTATAACAGCAAAACAAAATCAAACATTTGAAAATGTCCATTAATGCACTGAGTACTTGGTTGGGAATCCTTTTGCACAGATTACTGCATCAATGCGGCGTGGCATGGAGGCAATCAGCCTGTGGCATTGCTGAGGTGTTATGGATGCCCAGGATGCTTCAATAGCAGCCTTTAGCTCATTTGCATTGTTGGGTCTGGTGTCTTTCAGCTTCTTCTTCACAATACCCCACAAATTCTCGATGGGGTTCAGGTCAGGGGAATTGGCAGGCCAATCAAGGACAGTAATGCCATGGTCAGTACACCAGTTACTGGTGGTTTTGGCACTGTGGGCAGGTGCCAGATCTTGGTTGTGCAGCGTTTCCTGCCACATTTCCCCCTTCCAACACACTTTTTGTGAATGTGCTTTGAAACTGCACTCTGTGAACAGCCTGCTCTTTGAGAAATTTCTTTTTCTGTCTTACCCTCCTGATGGAGGGTGTCAATGATGGTCTTCTGGACAGCAGTCAGATCAGCAGTCTTCCCCATACTTGTGATTTAGTTTACTGAACCAAGCTGAGTGTTTTTCAAGGCTCAGGAAACCCTTGCAGGTGTTTCGAGTTAATTAGACGATTCAAGTGATTAGTTGAATAGCCTACTAGTATACTTTTTCACGATATTCTAATTTTCTGAGACAGTCCTGTACTAATAAATTATTGTGGTCTAAAACCAGGTGTTTCAGTTTCATTGTCCAACCCCTGTATATATATATATATATATATATATTTTTTTTTTTTTTTTCCGGACTATAAATCACTCCGGAAACAGTCATCAGTCAAAAAATGCGTCACAAAGAGGGAAAAAAATATATATAAGTCGCACCGGACTTTAAGTCGCATTTATTTACAAATTTCTTTCACACAATCCAATACTAAATACTGACATATATTCTGGAATGGCAACTTATTCAAATATCCACAACAGGCTGCATTACATGGAACAT
Source organism: Fundulus diaphanus (assembly GCA_037039145.1). NCBI lineage: Eukaryota > Metazoa > Chordata > Actinopteri > Cyprinodontiformes > Fundulidae > Fundulus > Fundulus diaphanus. The sequence continues at coordinate 15,495,212 of CM073135.1, forward strand.
ACCTGGGAGGATGAATGGAGTAAATTAGTATAACAAGCCAGTAACTCAAACCAGGAAATTTCTTGCCAGCATATTTCGTCTAAATTAGACCCTGAGCTTAACGGTGCTACATGCTAAGCTAACAGTACCACATGATGTTTGAGAGCAACACAAAGCTCATCTGCATCAGCAAAGTTGTAAACCGCCTGGACAGTAGACCTGTAAGCCAGCGCTAGCTGTTATTAGCTTCACAGACAACCCGATAACATGGTTCTGTCGATCTATCTATCTATCTAGGAGTATGAGGGTGTGGGTGACATGTCAAAGGTCTATTGTGAAGGTCAAAAGCCTGTTGTGAAGGTTGATATTAATTGTCCGTGTCAAATATTTTATACCAAAACCCTGGTTGTTGTAGTGTATCTTAAGTTTTTCATGACTGCATTTGCAAAATAAGTGAAGATTCCCCTGCTGTCTTTGACTCAGCACCAGTTTTACATTACCTTTATGCGTCTCTCCAGTTCAGTCAATGATAAATTGAGTACTTACTGATTTGCCTCCCTATAGATTTTCTTTTCAAATTCTGACTTTTGAGATCAATTTTGTGGTGTAAATGAACATTTTGTGCTTTGGTTACCTTCAGGCTTTAATTTCTCATAAAGGGGCCTACATTTGTGCTCGTGTTTCCTCTGAAAACGAAGAAGATTTAATGTTCTGTCTGATGCCTTTTGAAAAATGATTGGAGGCGTTCACCCCAGCTGCACTTTGTAGCAAGCTGATTATTTTCCCTTTGCTGGAGGGTCCTATGGGAAGCTTGATGAAGGTCTCTACACAGATCGATGGCAGTGTCTTCCTGTGGAGCTGAGGCTCTTTGTGGTAGTCACTGGCTCTGGAGCCGGCTGGTCTGTTATCACTGCTCAGAGGGTAAACTGCACACAAGGTCCCAGCGTGCAGCATAGCTTGGCCCTGTGGCTATACCCAGAAAAAATATGACATAAGATAATATTAGCCAAAGTGACAGTTACATAAAACGCATTTGTTTTCCTTGACTATCCTCATTTTAAAAGCCACTCTTCTTATTTTACATCGGAGCTAACGTTTTCATTGTTAGGTCTTTTGATCCTCTGAAAAAAGGAGCTCTGAAAAGAGGTTTTTCAAAGTCTAAACAAACAACCCAGCTAATGTGTTTGAAACCATTTTCTTTAATCAGGCTTTGAAACAGACAAAATTCAGCTGAAAGACTTCAATAACTCAATACTTTGATGTGTTCTGGATGTCTTGTCCTTGCTTAGAAGTGCAATTTCTCTTTGTTTTAGTTTACATTGTACTGTAATGGTTTTAGTTCTACATAGTTGGAACAGGGAGGTCTGATCTATGCCTCTTTATACAAAAAAGAAAAAATAACTGTTTTTGTTCTTGGTAGCTTGTGGTTGTCGCATTTCTTCCAAGTGACTTTTGTCATCATTTGAAGATAAGATACGATAAGATAAGACTTACCTTTACTGTCCCACAATGGGTTGTGACAGTGGCAAAGACACAATTATACACAATTACAGTTACACACAATTTTTAGTAATGAAAAAATAAAATGTAAACTAATCTAAAGTTAGTTAGTTGAGTACATTGGTGTGTGTGGTCTCAGGTACTGGTACCACACTAGTTTTTCCAGTGTTGTGGCCCTCTCCCCTACCTCAGACTCAGTGCTTTAAGTGAGGAAAAAAGGGCCAGTATTACTTTTTTGATACGTCACATCTTCGAAAATCCCGCTCGGCGATCCTGATTGGCTTGTCCATTTTATGTGGTGTTGAAATCCTTCCTAATGGCAGCGATTCCATACGGATGTGATGATGCCTTGTGGAGCTTGGCGGAACTACATCCACGTGGCTTTTCCTCTCACATGCGAAGGGCCTACATCTACTTGAATGCATGGCAAGTACTGGCGCCAAGGTAATCAGTTTCTTATGAGCCCATTTTTTTTTTTTTTAAATGAACAAATAGACTACGAGCTGTAAACTGTAGAGGGGTTGAGGGGGGTTGGAGATGTGGCTAGAAGTCCCAGTACACACCTCATGCTAGAAAAAGTCCCGGTAAACTGAGGGGTAAAGTTTACCCCTCAGCTTACCGTTCCGTACCAGCCCACTTAAAGCACTGCTCAGACTGATGATGAAGATTTGCCCCATGATGCCACACAGCTCATCCGCACAGCACCTCAGGAACCTGGAGTAGCAGATGCCATTTGGTCTTTCACAGAATGTTCCTCACTTGGAGCGTTGAGAAGGACCGGGTGATGCAGGGGGGCTCAATCATGGAGTCATGCAAAGCAGAGGGAGTGGATGATCGCTGAGAACCAAAATATGTGCAGTTCTGGGCAGAGGAATAGGCAGTCGTCCCAGATGAGGGTGCTTGCAGCATGTTAGACTGAGTGGGTGGGGGAGGGGGGTAGGCGGTTGGTCAAACCTCAGGAAGTGTTGGTTCAGCTTATTCACCCGGCTTTTCCAAACATCACTGATGTTGTTGTCCTGCAGCTGCTCCTGTATTTTCTTTGTGTAGTGCTTTTTTTCCTTTGCTGGTCTTTCTCCTAAGTTTTTTCTTTACATCTCAGTTGTTGTTTTTTCCTGACCTGAGCCCCTCTTCTCCTTTAGAAAGGATTTCATCTTAGAGTTTACCCAGGGCTTGCTGTTGGAGAAGGACCTAACTCTCATTAAGAGCAGAGTTGAGTCCAGACAGAAGTTGATGTTGCTTGTGACGCATTCTTTTATTTCATCAATGTCCTCCCCATGAGGACCACATAGATCATCCCACACAATGGAGCTGAAGCAGTGTCTTTGGCCTCCCCAGACCATTTCCTCACTGTCACAACAGGTTCTTGGTGCAAAAGGTGTTTGTATACAGGCTGGAGGTAAACCAAGTTGTGATCCAATCAGCCCAGGAGAGGGAGGAGTGATTAACTGTATGCCTATTTGCAAGTTACATACAATAAGTCCACTATTTTATCTCTAATTTTGCAGGTAACATACTGTTTCAAGGTAGTGAGGGTGGAGGACTGGGATACATGGTTAAATCCAGAATGCTAGCAGCTCAGTATCCTTAGTGCAAAGCATCTCTTTAATTGTGAAATGTCCTGAGCTGCATCATCTGTTATTCACAAACAGAGCCACAAACCACTTTGCTTCCTACCGCTGACCCTGGCCGAGCTGCTGCTGCTGTTGCTGGGTTGTTAGCGAGGGATGGTATCCAATCCCTGGTATAAACAATGGCCACATGCTAGTCTTCATTATTTCCAAAAACAAATGCTGTGTAGAATAGGATGAGCAGCAAAATTGGCCAGCAAAACTGATAGATCCATATTGTGAATTAAGAAGATGAAACGTCAGGATCATACACATTCAACTAGAAGTAGATAAAACAAGATACAAATGATAGAAAACCTTATTTAAAAAGCCGTGGACATGAGTGGCCCTCAGGGGAAAAAAATAGAAGAATATAGCAAGAAAGTAGGGCTCCCGGAAAATATTAGAATCATGATAATTATGATCAGTACTGAAATATTTCTTATCTAAAACAATTACTCATTGACTTTGAGCAAATTTGCTCACGGGCTGCACAGTGTTTCAGTTAGTAGTATGTCTGCCTTGCAGCAAGAAGATCTGGGGTTTGAATCCCATCCTGGGGTCTTTCTGCGTGAAGTTTATGTGTACTCCTCATGCATGCCTGAGTTCTTTAAAGTTTATTATTAGTATTACAATCCAAAATCCAAATTCCTCCCACACAAATGAACTGCCTGTGCCTTTTTGTTTCATAAATGCTGTCACTGATGCTGTTGCCTCAGTTGCTGGTCATTTTCTCCCTCCCCATATCTTACCTGTTACTCTTTTGTTTGTTAAAGATCTGAGCCCTACTTGTTCCAAGTACAAAATGTTGTTGTCCACCATAGAATGCGTTGCACCGATCATGTTTGAATACATCCTTGCCTGGGAGACATTTTTGCTGCTCCTCCTCTCACCCTTCTGCAATCTTTACTTGTGCGAGCATGTGGATTTCAACTTCAAAGTGTATAGAAAAGTGCCTTTGTCAGGAGACATTACAAAATAAGAGGATACTTACAAATGTGAATATGCCAGAATATGGCATTAATGTTTAAAATAGTTATTTTACAAGGCTGTTGTTTATATGATGGTTTGGAACTACAATCGGAATTGAACCATACATTTAAGTAGTTCTAGACTGTACCTCTAGGTTTGAAAGGCAAAAAACTTGACTGAGACATTGTTGATGGAGAGGACCGATTGTTTATAGGGAATGTTACTTCCATCCCGAAACATGCGTCATCCTTCTCAATACCTATCCACCCGAGGTGTTTTATTTAAACAAGTCCTGCAACAAGGTGAGGCTTTCTCTCTGTGCTTTAGCTAACCACCTAATTCCTTTTGTCCGTGATGCTTTGCTTGAGCTTTGTTCCAGACTTCCTGAACAGGATTCTTACATGTAAACCAGGGGTGTCAAAACACCCCTGGTTTACCACCCACCCACCAGTGCTGATCACCCACCAGTGCTGATCTTTGGTGAAATGCAGTTGGGAGGCTGCACAAAATAAGTACAGGGGCCGCTTTACACTTTAAATGGGATAATATAATGGTAGCTACACCTTTATCTTTTAACAAACGGGGGGCTGACCTACAGAAACAGACTGTTTAGGCAACTTATTCTGGCATTTTTTATCTGCCTCATCAGCACTTTGTACAATGAACAGAGGTAGAAATATAATTTAATCCAATTGTGATCTTGTGTTTTCTATGATTTTAAACTGCTGAGAGCACCTGTGTATTTGACTATTTTAAAGGACCATTTGCTGTTGTATGTTCAGAATGTAGCAAGGATGAAAAGAGCAGAATGTCATGTACTGATGAAATATTACGGGTCAAACTGTAGCAGTATTAATCATTCATTCTTGAACCTAAAATCATGCCCGATCTGTTCTCCTTTATACTCTGGTGGACAGTGCCAGCGTAACTAGCTGCAAACTTTGCACAAGTTTGCAGTTTTAGGTCTTAACTGAAGGAAATATTGAAACCTAAAGATTAGCTTAGTTTTAGTTTAAGATACATTTTATTTTTGAAACACTGCCCTCATTAGGTTATGTATGGAAAATCTGGAAACATAATCTCATTAGGTTATGTATGGAAAATCTGGAAACATCTTGTCTGGAGTAGGAGACAAGAGCAGCATAAAGACAAGAAATCTTCATCATTTTTCCAAACAGTTAAAACATCCAGGAGTCAGAATAGCATTCAGAGCTTTTTATTCATCTTTCTATGACATCCCTTGTCTATGTATTTTATTTACGATTTTGTGAGACAGACCAACACACAGCAGAGCATAATTGTGAAGTGAAACTAAAATGATAACTTATTTTGTAGAACCACCTTTTTTTGGGGGGGGGGATTTTTTGTGGCTCTAGTGGCTTGCTTTTTCTGAAAGTAGGCTGACAGGAAGGGGGGTAGAAGAGGGGGAGAGACATTTGGCAAAGGACCGCGGGTCGGATTCGAACCTGGGTCGTCTGCGTTGAGGAATAAGGCCTCTGTATATGAGTTGCGCTACCCGCTGCGCCACAGGCGCGCCCCTGTAGAACCACCTTTTACCACAGTCACAGCCACAAGTCTCTTGGTGTATGTCTCCATCAAATGTTCACATATCAAGACTAGAATCTTTGGCCATTCTTCTTTGTGAAATGGTTCAACCTCATTCAGACTGGATGGAGAGCATCTGTGAACAACAATTTTCAAGTATGTCCACAGATTCCTATTCTAATGAACAATTTAGGCCTGGACTTTGACAGGGCCATTCTGACAAACAAATATGCTGAGCTCTGAACCAATCCATTGTAGCTGCATATTTCGGATCACGGCACTGGTGCAAAGTAATAACCACCTCTGTGGTAACCCAACTCTGAGCCTTTAACAGGTTTGCTTTCTAGATTCCTCTGTTTTTAACTCAATCCATCTTCATATAAATGTCAATGTTGCTGACCCTGCTTAAAAAAACCTTTCCTCACAACATGATGCTACCACAACCATAAATGGATGAACAGTGTTTTGCACACATGCCAAATGTTCACATTGGTTTCATCTTACCAGAGGTCCATCTTTCACATTTGGCAAACTGCAAGCAGGACATTTGAATGTGTTCTCCTCTGCCATAAAGGTCAGATTTGTGTTGTGCCCAGCTAAATGGTAAAAGGACTGAGTTTATTTAGCACTATTCCAGTCATTTGCTCCTCAATGTGCTTTACACTAGACACATTCACCCAGTTGATATGTGACAGGAGGAAGCTGGAGTCAAACCTACAACTTTTGGACTGCGTGTTCACTACTCTTACTGTGCCACGGTTGCCCACAAGAAATAGTTGTCATGTCAACAGATTTCTTTCTTGAGCTGGGTATTTGTTCAGCTCCACCAGAGTTATCATGGGCCTTCCAGTTGCTTTTATGATCATTGCGCTTCTTGGCCGAACGAGGCTTTAAACATTTTTACATCTTTCTCCCTGACCTGTCTGCTGTGTTCTTTGGTCTTCCTGATAATGTTTCTTTACTAATGTTCTCTAACACAACATAGAGGCCTTCACAGATCAGCTGCATTTATGATTACACACCAATTGACCCATTTTGCTGATTATGTGACTTCTGAAGACAACTGATTTAATTTTTTTCAGAGTATTCAACCCAAAGGGGACTGAATATAAATGTGTGCCACACAGTTTTATTAGATAGAATTCAAAACCATGTACAATTTGTTTACTTTCACAATTATGCACTGATTTGTGTTGGTCTGCTAGTCTGCGGAATGCATAAAAATGTGTGCTTGTTAACATGACACAATGTGAACGAAATTCAAGGGGTAGGACTGTTGCAAGGCAGTGTATATTTCAAAAAAAGAAAATGGCTAATAAAACAAACAAACACGTATGTGTCTTAATGCTGAAGAAATCCACCTAATACTTGCCAGAAATGCCACCCATTACAAGTGGTGACATTTACCTTACGTCATCTTTTAGACTTGGGTTGTAGTTTAGTTCAGTGGGGCCTGAGCATGTGAGTCAGCATGACACAGAACCCAGCTGCCAAACTGCTGGGTGTTTCTTCTCGTAGCTGAAGTACCAAAAAGATTTACATTTCATCATTTTATGGACAATCACAGCGCTCATGCGCTTACTCGTTCAATTTGTGTATCTCTTAAAGAAGCTACATGTAACACTCCAGGATAAATCATGGAATTCATGTCTGCACATACAATAGGAGTGCTGGTGACCAGTGCCGCTCCATCGCTACCACCTGCTGTTAATTCAGGCCTGGCAGTGATGCTCTCTCTGTAATACACTCCCACATGTTCTTATCTGTACCACTTTATTCCATCCGCAGAAGGAGTGGGAGTGTGTGGTCCTCCTGCATGAGTTATTGCCACTGAACAGCAGCATGAAATCAGCGTCGGCGGCTTGTGCTCAGTGTGCGGTCCGCTGGTGTCTCTGATACATGAGTAGAGTCTCCGATACTAAATGTGGTACGCCTGGAGGGTGGAAAACAAATACAGGGTGATAGCTCAGTGACAGCAGAATAACATTGTCAAGGCAGAAAAAAAAGTTGCAGGATGTGGGCTATAGGCCTCAGTGTGTCACCTGTAGTTTGATGATAAAATGTTTATGCACTTAGTCTGTCTTTAGTTGTTGAGATTAATTAGCTAATGCTGACATTTTGGAATAAAATATGAAATGCAACCTGCTGCAGGATTGATGCACTGTGCTTTGGGTCAGCTTGTGCATGTAAAAAAAATAACTGCATCTCTAGTCTCCGAAATAATAGTTCCTTGTAGGAAATACCTTCTTTAAAGCATTTTATATAATTTCCTAAGTCTACCATTTTGACCAGTAGTTTAAATGTATATATCGTGGACATGAATGTCACACCATGCTAATTATAGGCATTTGGGAATGTATTTGTATGCTTTTTTCATTTAGTGTGGAGTCAGTATAATAGACATCTTCAGTGATTTTTGAAACCAGAACTTGATGCACATGCACCATTTTAAAATCATCATTGTCCTGTTAGTACAACTCTGGCTGGATATTCGACCATTTTTCTTATCAGGAAGGGGAGAGCTTATTTAAATTAGATGGTTTCCTTGTAAAGACCTAGCCTTTGATTTAAATCCTTCCATGTTCAACATTGCTCAGGCCTAATATTCCCCTGCTTATCACTCACAAAACCAGTTTTCCTGTGTATTTGAGAACATCCAGTTCTGTCCAAGTTTTAACTGTCTGATTCAAACTGGCACCTTCAGATTAAAGGACACGGGTTAGGATGTGCAGGAACAAACTGGTAACCACCCAGCCTTAAACGGATAGTGAAATGGAAGCTCCCAGAACACCAATTTCATGGTGAAGCAAGTTTTAGATTTCCATGGTCTGAGATGGTGCCGACAAAGGAAGAAGTCTGACCTAGAAAATCAGTACCATCAATCTCAATGGAAATTTGGAGCAGTCGGTATGGACAACCCAAATGCCTTCAGATGGAAGACTGAGCAATTGGCCACAACACCCTGAAGAGAGGTTGATGGAGTCAGTGAGGCTTTCAGAGCTAAGGATACAACCAACTATCAAGCAGGAGGGTGGCAGCACCATGCTGAGAATTTACTCTGCAGACTTCATTTCCAAAGTCCGACACCTGAGACTGGCACCAGGGGAAACAATTGTTTCCTTTCATTTCACCTCTCTTTTCACTTGCATTCCGACATGAGAGGCAGTGAACACTGTCAGGAACACGATGAATCACTAAAAGACAGAACTAATTTAACACCAAACCAGATTTGGGACCTGTTGGACCTCAGTTTCTCAATCACATATTTCACGTACAGAGACAACCGAAACATGTACGTTACCGCCAGAAAAATGGGTGTGCCATGGCCTTCCCAGTGTCACCCATTGTGGCCAATTTGTACATGGAGGAGGTGGAGAGCACGGCACTCAGTGCTTACAAGGAGAAACATAAAGAACACAAGCACTTCAGGAAATCACTTCAAGCTTGTGGTTACCCAAAATGGGCCTTTGTCAAATCAGCCAACAAAGCTGGCAGAAAAAACAACACGGCATCGAACACAGATGAGAAAACACAGAGATGCAAAAACAGGAGTCAGGAGTTTCTGAGAAACTCAGCAGAATGTTCTTTAAACACAACATACCAGTAAATTTCAAACCTAATAACACTCTCAGACAAAAACTGGTTCATCCCAAAGACAGAACACCCAAACCTCAGCTGAGCAGCATAGTGTGTGCAGTCCAATGCAGCGAGGAGTGCTCAAACTCCTAAATTGGAGAAATTAAACAACAGCTACATGGCACAGCACAGGAGGGCCAGCAGCTCATGGCAAGATTCAGCAGTCCACTTGCACCTCAACAACAAAGGTCACTCTTTTGACGACGATGATGTCCAGATCTTGGACAGGGAGAACAGATGGTTTGAAAGAGGGGTGAAAAAAGCCATCTTGGTCAAAAGAGTAAAGCCATCACTAAACTAAGGAGGAGGATTGCACTTCCAACTCCCAGTGTTTACAGCTCGGTCCTCCAACACATTCCAAAGAGATTACGTTAGCAGTCTCATCATGATCCAGGTGACCAAGTTCTCCACTCACACTAAGCCATAGCTTCTAATGACCCAGGACAGTGACGGGTTTGCATCTGACTGAGAATGCACCTAGGAGGATGGGCCTCCATGTCCTTTAAAAACAGCAGTGCACCAACTACAGGGTGCTCAAGTGTGAGTCACCGAACTCGACAAAGACTCCTGGATAGGTGTTGGAACATCTTAAGAAAAAATTAATGAAAGTCCGGTTGCCTCCGATTTAAGGCTGTTTGCTGTTACATATTTGTTGGAGCCTGTGTTTAGTTTAGTAAATGCTTCCTCCAATCAAGAAATAAGTTATCAAAACAGCATGGAAAATCTTGCTACTATTTCATATCCACAGTACAAACCTAGTGATTACAGAAGAATCTGATAGGGCTTTATATCAAACATAACTCAAATGAATGTACTCTGTCATCACTGTGCTGCATGGTTCTACAGAATCAAAAGAGTCTGTACTGGTGCAGGGAGGGTCTGAATGGAAATAAACGTCTAATTCTGTATATTTATTGAGTACAAAGAACCAAAATGCTATCTGACACCTGCAATAATTGTATAGCTTGTGACGCGATCCAAACACATAAGCCACTTTTCTTCTCTCGTGTTTCTGGCAGAAAATGGCAAGTAGATTCGGATTCAAGGAAAACTGTAGGCTAATGCAAAACGCCTCCCCCCCCCCCCCCCCCCGCTAAAAAAAACAAAACAATACAAAACAACAACAAACAAACAAAAGAAACAAAAACAAAACAAAAATCCAAAGATTGTTTAAACACAGGAGGATGTGTTTGCACTGCCATGACAAGAGTACTGTTTGGCCTGTAAATCACCTTGTGAAGAGCATCAGACAGTGGATGCTAATTATTTACAACAAAACTTTAATAGCACAATGGTCAGAATGATTGTGAACTAGCTCTTGATTCTCCACTGTCTGTTTAAGAAACACAGATCTGAAAAGTTCCTGGTGCTGAATCAATTTGGGACCAACCTGAAAGCTTCTGGTTGGTTCAAAATGTAAACATAATTTGAATACAGCATCACATTTGACACAGTGTTTCATATTCCCAAATGTATTAATTCTGGGAGTCTTTATATTTATACACATATGCAGATCTTCCCAAAAGCCACTGATAGGCCTTATGAAGCATGCACGATGGAACGGAGGTGGAGAACATGAATGCTTTGATAAATTTGACATTTCAGCTTTCTGCTACAGTATTGCTGTAATACTGAGCCTGGAGGCTACCAGCTAGTCCTTAGTAAAGGCTGCCTGGTTGCTGTGGGTCAACAGAATCAGATAGCAGTTAAGACTCAGAGCCCATGCCTCCATCTTCCAAACAGAAAGACCAGGCATCAGGATGATATGACCTTATGACTATAACATAAACTATCCTTATTACAAGTGTGTGGGCAGAGAGGCAGTCGGGACAGAGCGGGCCAAGTGGTGTCAGCTTCTCTGGGGAGGTGATTTCAGTGAGTACAACACACCTGTGTGTTGCTTAGCAGCGCTCAACTGCCATATTTCTCCACACGGGGCTGAGGGCTTCAAGCCTGACGGGGTGATCTGGAGTGACACATGGGACAGCTCAGAGTCCGTCAGGATGTGGCTCCTGTGTTACTTTTCAATAGCCAAGCCCCTGGTTGAATTGTAGCACCGACAAGGTGTTTTGTTAGATATATTCACAACATGACATGGAAAAAGCAGAGAGATATTGTCCAGGACATAATAAATGTTCTCTAAAAAATGAGCAGAGCTGAGCAGCATAAAGTATGGTGATATTTTCTTTTAGTCATAATTTGTATTTTTAAGTCCTTTTAAATGTGAATACCACGTCCAAGAATGATGGGCAGGATGGAAAAAAGGGGGGAACTCCAACTTCAGTGTACCTTTCTCAATAAAATGGTTTAGTCTGAACCCCTTTAGGTAATAATAGATGACTGTAGTGTAATGGAGATAAAAATGGGAGGTGGAGGGTGTGACACAAGGTTGTGCTGGAATGGGGTGCTTATATACTGTGAAGTTGTGTGTTACTAGGCGTGAATTAGGCGTGGTCTTCCTCTTCAAACTGTAATCATATCATAATTGCAGGTATTTCTGTTCAATAATCTCCCTTTTATTGGTTAATGGTATTTATAATCAGTCAGCTGTATTACATGGGTCCAAATGTGAATAAGTGAAGATTATCTTGTGAAACATTTAGTTATGTCATATCGCTGAGGTACAGCTAAAACCAGATATTTAAAAACACTATAAAAATTCTCGTTCTTTCTCAGTCCTGACATTATCATCAGTCATCAGACATCAGCTGTCCTCTCTTAGGTCAGTTAGGAGTATTCAAATAATTGGTTTTGCTAAGTATAGCAATCATGATGAGAAACAAAATTCAGAAATGTACTAAATTTATGTAGCATCTGGCAGACCTGGCATTTAAACTCCATGACTTGGGCCAAACATTTTGTCTGTGAAATGGAATAGAATAGAAATACTTTTATTGTCCCACGATGGGAAAATGTGGGCATGACAGAGGCAAAAACACATAGACAGTGTTTCGCATTAGATTAAATAATATGAATAACAAGCTAATTTAAAGTTAGGATCTATAGCAAAAGACAATGAACTAATCAGAAAGGCAAAAAATAAAATATTGCCCCATTTTTGATAATATAGTGGATTGAGATAAAATGCAATATTCATGTTAAACAGAGGAAATACAGCAGCCGATTTGCACAGCGATGTGAGAAAAACTGTGCAATATGCACGACTGCACAAGTAAACACCTCAGAGCTGCTAAAATGTGTGCAAATGGACATCAGCATCTGAGAGACAGTGTAAATGATTCATGATCAGGTCAGAACCTGTGCAACCATAAGCATGTTGTAAATGCTTATTGAGTCTGTTGTGAGCCGCAGAGATTATAAAGCCTATCCGCAGCATGGATGAAGGACCTGTGGAAACACTTCCTTGAACATCTGGGATGCAGCAATCATGACAGAGTTAGCCCTCCTAATGAGCTTATCTAGCCGCTTCCTCCCAGCTACAGATAAGCTGCTGCTCCAACAGACCACACCATAGAATATGGCTGATGCCACCACAGATTCAAAGAAGGTCTTCAGGACCTGCTATCCTCAAAAAACAGTTTGCTGGAATTATGCCCTTCTGCCTCTGCACCTAACAGTTGGGATGGTGCTCCTAGGATTACAATCCTGGCCCTCTTGCCTCCAAAAGTGTCCAAACACTTTAATCTTAGGTTTATCAGATCAGAGGTCATGTCAAATTAAGCTATTTTTTCCTGGATGCATTTTAAACTCTAATCTGGATTTAAATTTTGCTTTTAGACTAACAGCTTCTTCCTCTCAGAGGGACCTCGCAGCTCAAGTTGGCACAAGACTCTTCATAAAAACTATTAAATCATCTGCAGACTGTGTGATTTCATGTAATACAATCTCAGTTTTTTTTTATAAAGACTCAGAAATCGTTATGCCTGTAATGAAAAAATAGAAACTTCTTGGAGGCAAGTAATTACTGGTCTTCAGTCATGGATGCCTTAATTTCCTGGAATCACTTCTTGTTTCTACTCAGTTGTATTTCTCTTGCTGTTTAGAACTTGCTCTAGCTGTAACATAGAATGATTATTATTACTGTTTTTATAGTATAGTCTTATTTGACCATCCATCCCTCCATCCATCCATCCATCCATCCCTCCATCCATCCATCCATCCATCCATCCATCCATCCATCCATCCATCCATCCATCCATCCATCCATCCATCCATCCATCCATCCATCCATCCATCCATCCATCCATCATCTATACCTGTTTGTTCTTGCAGAGTTGTGGGGGTGGGGGCTCGGGATGTTGCCTATCTCCAGCAGTCATTAGACAACACTTCTTTAAAAAAAAATCATTATTTATATTCCTTCAAAGACTTTTGGCAGTATAGTGCATCTTAAAAAGTGCCGCTACGCGTGAGAAGGGCTGCGGCACATCTTCCCTCTCTGTACAATAAAGAGGCTGCAAGCTATGACGTCTCTGGATGTTGCTGAGAATTGAACAGCCATGGTGTATCCAGAACAGCCACCAGTGAATAGTGGTGACCTGCTGTCCATATAATTCTGTCATCATGGTAGGCAAAGACAGCAATAAATCGTTTTTGCCAAGATAAAATACCAAATGCTGTGCTCTGTTTTGAGAACCCTGCAAAATCAGATCGGCTGAGGAACCAGGAAGTAAACATGGGCTACACTCTGAACCGAAGTAGTTCCGGGCGGACCGTACCTCTACGTTTGAAAGGAGAAAAACTTGACTGAGACATTGTTGATGGAGAGGACCAATTGTTTATAGGGAATGTTACTTCCATCCCAGGTGACAAATGAGAATGATTTAGATTGATTTTACAGTAAATATCTTCCTTATAGCTCCTTTAAACTTCCCATGATGTTGTCATCACTAATAACACACAAAAAGATATATAGTTTTTCCACCCCCTTGGATTAAAGTCATTCGTTTACATCTCAGTAGCAATCGCATTACTAGCCTGAGTATTATCCCAGCACAACTGTTGCTTTTTACTGGACAACCTTTAGATTGAACTCCACACCTTGAATCAGAATCCATAGACTCATCTCAGGGGCCGCTGTAGTAGTTTTCTAACAGACCGTGATTGCTGGAGGAGGACAGTTTGTCTTTCAATGTGAGACAACAAAGACACTCATAGTGTGAATTTAATAAGGAGAAAATTAGTGAAACATTCTTTCAAATCAAACACAGAATTATAATTGGTCTTTAAGGTTGCTGAAACGTGCGTCATCCTTGTTAATACCTATCCACCCTGAGGTGTTTTATCGCTAAAATTAATCCCAGGCAGCACAACCCAGAGAGAGAAAAAACAAAACCGAACAGCAGTGTTACATAGAGCATCTGATAAGCTGTTGGCTGACTCATTGTTGATTAGTAGTTTTCAGAGGATAGTTTGGTCCCTGGGTCCAGTCTGCAAAACTATGTGTGTCTGACTGAATGCATACAACACAAAGTGTAAGAAAGATAAACAGGGAAATAGACATTTCAGTCAGAGTGTGTACTCTGGCTCTTATTATAACAGTATTTCACTAAGGACATTAAAAATGGGCTTTATAATACCCCCAAACACTTGGTGAATCCCTGGGCTCTGTCTGCAGCAGCTTAGCTTAGACCTCCCGAACAAAGAGAGCAAGAAAACACAGTAAAGTAATGGAAAATAAATAATTCAGCCAGTGCTTTGAGCTGCAAAACACAACTGACATTCTGAGTAAAATCGCTTGTGATGACTTTCTGCTCTGAACTGTTGCTGAACAACAGCAGCACTTCGGAGTGCTATCACTCTGGACTTGCTGTTATAATGCCAGGGCCACAGGAGCCATCTGAACACTTCCTGGCTGACCTGTGTAGAGGTTGCTGGTCAGTCAATGTTATCCTGTTCTCTATGTCATCGGCAACCTAGATATTGAGTACATAAACTTGGCATTTACTAAATGTGAAGAAATAAAACATCTATTTCAATATTTATTTGAATAGCCATCTATTTCCCAGTCTTTTCTGTCTTAGATTTCAATCGTTACTAATACCCTGTCACTATTTTGTAACACCCTATCATTTCGGTATCACTGAAAGACATGAAGCAATGAGAAAATGACACTAGCACATCTCCTTTTTACAACTCCAGCACAGTAGCCTGCACAATTTGCTCAACACAACCCGGGCAGCTGCAGACTTTTTATCCACTTAAATCCAGATTTACAGTAAAGTGGAAGAATATATTCAAAAACTGACTGTGCCATTTTTTTAAATAAAGGTTTAACTATGTGTCATGTCAGTTTTATTCTTAGCCTAGTTAGTTGAAGTTTTCCTGCTGTTATGGCTTGACATTCACAAACTTTTTTTTTTGTCCTTGCTCATTAGCAGTAAAATCTTCGTGTACACTTGTTAGTTAATTTTTGACAACAACTCCCTATGCCATGCCAGCTTCTGCTTTATGTTTTTCTAATTACCATACCTGTCAAAGTCCCATCTCATCCTGCTAATTTTGGAGGATTCCATATGTTAGCAATGAGGGCTTCTGGCTGTTCCCCTGCATATAGCTGTATAGAGTCTAAAGTTAGTATAACCCTGCTTTAATCTGTCAGCGAGCATACTTAAGACTGAAGCAATACTATATTTTAGTAATCGTGTACTCTATCTAGCGTCCCATTGATTGATCGGTTAATCAGGTATGCATATGCCGGGGGTTACCAACTTTTATATCTTGAAGCCGCCTACATGTATCTACAAATGACACCTATCCACCTCCTTTCATCAGCCGGCCCTGGTAACGCACACATTCTTCCAGACATCCCGGCCCACCATGTATAGTCAGTTCGGGAGTTTCTTACTGATATACCAGGGAATTCTTGACATTTTCTTGAAAAAGAAGCTATTACTCCTAAATATCTCTGTCAGGTTAAAGGCTTTTGTTTCTTCCCATGAGGTGTTGGAGACATGTGAGGGTACCTTTATAAAGAAAAAACCTGTTTGCTTTTCTGATACTGAATTTTTGGATACATCAATACTGAAAGTCAACTCCATCCATCCATCCATCCATCCATCCATCCATCCATCCATCCATCCATCCATCCATCCATCCATCCATCCATCCATCCATCCATCCATCCATCCATCCATCCATCCATCCATCCATCCATCCATCCATCCATCCATCCATAAATCCATCCATCCATCCATCCATCCATCCATCCATCCATCCATCCATCGTGGAAGAATACACCTCTCGCCCAGAAAGTGGGAGGTTGGGTACACCCTGGAGACTGCTGGAAAAATACAAACCCCATGCAGAAAGTCGCTCAGCCAAGATCTGAGCAAAATATCTTTTAATGCTAGGCAACACCAATAAAAACTTGCCTGTACACATTTATTCTAAGGCAGTACATTGATACATTTATTCTAAGGCGATACATCCAACAGTGCCAATGCATCCACTGCGCAGCTTTACGCTTTGACTGTTTATAGCAATTTCAGTGATTGCCTGGTGATCATCGGGGAGAGGAATGTGATGATGGAAAACCCCGATAAAATGTTGTGGGGACTTTTATTTAAGATTTAAATTGGCTTATGGGCATTAAATATTTATTTATTAGAAAGGTCCTGTTGTATAGTTATGTGTCACAGTGTAAGCATGAATGACAGTGTGGTTTTGAATGGTTATAAAAGTCTGATATGGAGTGAAATTGAGCCTCTGAGAGGAATCATGATGATGTCTGGGTGCAATTCACCATCTACGTTGCCGATTTCCTCTGTCTCCAAACGGAGCGTACGGCTGGGTCAGAGCTGCCCTGAGGACCGCACATTTTCCCGTCAAGATTTTTGTTATAGATCCCAAGTTTTGCATGGAAAGTGGCATACACATGTTTCAGGGCCCATTTTGTGCATATGCAAGATTTATAAATGAACCCCCAGGCCTTTTCACCATTGTAGAATACAACATGAATTGCCCCGTGTATCAACAAATACTTGAGGAAAATATGAGACAGTCTGTAAAAAGAAAAGCTGAAGCAGAGCTGGACCCTGTAATATGATGACAAACCAAAACACACTATTAAATCCACAAATCCCCAAGGCTCTTTGGGTTCAGTGCTTGTTTTACACGGGTAGATCATTCTTACACATGCCCCTGGTTGTTAGTCTTATCCCCCCAAAAGAATCTGACAATTCAAGGACAACAAATCGGAGGCTTGCTTGACCTCATTGAAAGCTGATTTAGCAAGGATCCATTTTTTCCTCTTAAGCCAGCCCTTTTCCCATTTTCTGCTTGACAGACAATGATGAAACAGTTCTATGCCTCCAAATTGGATTGTATTTATGTGTAATTGCTGCTACTGCCAATACCCTCTCATTTTCATACTGTGACCTTGAATGACCTTATGTTTATATTTATGCATTTTGCCAGTGTTTTTATCCAAAGTAACTTACAGATAAAGAAACGCTTCCTAAAATGAAGTACATATAAAATTAATTGCAACTTTAGGTTGTGGTAAATTCAGATAGGAGGTTTTTTGTTAGGTCTTACATTCTATACAGCATTGCTGATTTTCTAATGGGATTTGTCTTTTTATAGAACTCTGGTTTCCATTTTCGTTTATTTGATAACACCTGACATTACTGGTGGTGAAATAGGGTTTAAAAATAATCGTGGGTCTGTAATCTGACAGCATAACAAATGATTGTCGTCGCACCAGAGGAGTTTGGAAATAATTGGCCTTTTTGCAACATTCTGCAAGCCACATTGATTTTATTCTGCACACAGCACGAGGCTGAAAACAACCTGGCACATCGAGAGGATCTTGTTACTTTGACAAGAAGCCCGAAGTTCGCAGCCTGTTGCCTGCAGCTCAGCATTTGCTTCTCATGAATTCTTCTCCTTCATTTATTTCCCTAAATAATGTCAATATAATTGACTGATGAAAGACACCAACAGATTCACCTTTGCTTCGTAGGCACATTTTTGTCAACAAAGCTTGCAGATGAACAAATAGATGACACAAGAACGAGTGTCACTAATATGAGGTTAGTGAGGACTCAAAAACAAGACACCTGAGGTAGGAGTTGGCTACAAATGAATTTAACAACATTTTCACGAATCACAACCTGAGTCTGTTGTGAATATTTCATAATCTATATATGCATTGATAATGGTGTCTCTGTGTTTTGTGTTTTCTGAATCAGAATCAACTTTGTTTAGCAGGTATAAGTACACATATGCAGGATAGAAAACACATATGAACACACTAAACAAGCGAACAAATTAACACAAAAACATTTTCCTAATTTAATCTTTTCTATCACCATTTCTTTTTTCTACCAAGTGCCAAAAGCATTGTCACACAGACAGTTTAAAGACGTATGTGTGGTAGGAGGCGGCCTTCATCAATGTTTTTGTTTGTCGGCCAGTCCAGCAATCTGGCCAATCTTTCAACGGAGCATGGCAACTCAAGAACTACTTCATTTCTTATTCCAGAATAAGTAGTTCCAGATTATCAAACATGGGCAAAGACTTTCATATAGACCAGACTTAGGCTACGTTCACACTGCAGCCTGAAGTGACCTAATTCCGATTTTTTTGCCCATATGCGACCTGTATCTGATCTTTTCATGACAGTCTGAACGACACAGATCGGATTTTTTCAAATGCGACCCAGGTCGCTTGGATATGTGGTCTTGAATCCGATACGTATCTGATCTTTTCAAATACGACCTGTGTCTGTACGGCCAGGTCGCATTTATCCGACCTGTACATCACTGATACATATCATTGATAAAGAGAGCCGTTCACAGATGCACATAAAGGTTGCCTTTGTCATTCGAAAATTGTGAATGAAGTCTGTATCAGTAAAGCCGCTCACGTCGCTATCCCACCATTTCTGGCTTCGATTCCGCACACACACGTTTCTCTGTACGGACGTTACTGCCGCAAAAAATGCCATTGCCAAAAATTTGGCTCTTTCGTTTCGATCTTCTTAAAAAGATTGCGACGGTAATGTGCTGGCTCCGGCTGGAGAAGAACTTAAAGAACGTAAGATACGCTGCAGCATTACGAACCATGTTTACTTCCGCAAACACTGAGCACGCTTGCTATGTGTGACGTCATCGCGTCCTCTACTGCGCATGCGGGACACTTAAGTTGCATGAATTCAGTTCACACAGGAGATCACATACAAGTCGCATATATTTGGAAGTGTGAATGGACACACAAAAAAATCAGATTTCACAAAAAAATCGGAATTGTGCATCAAGGCCTGCAGTGTGAACGTAGCCTTATATCAGACTAAGACGAAGTCTTTGGCTGAAGGCAACAACATAGCAACTCCCTATCAATTTATTTGATGGCATCAGAATGCACCCCACACACACATGCCAACACACAGTGTGTGTAAAATCAGGACATAATTGGAGGTACAAACCCCATTCATGAAATGTTTACTTGTGGAATGATAATTTGAGCTTTTATCTTACTCTGTGACATTCTGTTGTGCTATTCACTGACTACAAATCTCAGAATGAAACCAATGAACAAGCCACTTAAAATGTAAATGTGATCTTTTTAAACTGCTGGCAGTCATGTTTTATATTGCTGGAATTGCCTTATATTTGGTATAGCGTATGGTTTGACATTTTCCCTTTAACAAAAGGGTTAAGATGACTAGCATTTGGAACACCATAACCATGATTGTACCGTAACATTAGAACAATTGCAGGGAAACATAGACAATAAAAAGTTCTCTAACTGCTGATGTAAACCATTACTTTTCCAGTTTTCTGCCACAGTCGGATCTTGCTGATAATGTGCAGAGATTCGGGCAGAAAGCTAAACAAAACACCTCTGTGCTCCCTGTTCTTCCAGACCTTCATTAACATGCCTAAACCCGGGGCCTCTAGCATAATTGGAAGCAGATTAACCTGTGGATCAAACAAGCCGAAGGGGTTGGTTTAGGAAACTGCTCAACACTAGAGCAACTTCCCAGTCTGTGCACGGTTGCTAATGAGGGACTACCTTGACAGTCATGAATTATGGATGATGCATGTTTGTACAACCCAAATAATAAATGAAGACTACAGGGAGAGTTAATTTACTTGACTGATCCAGTCTCTGATAATGGTATGTTTGTTAAGTGGTGTGTTTAGAGGTTCAAAGGAAATTAGCTGTGTTTTGCTTTAATGTATTTATTTTATTGTTTTCACTCCATAATTACTACATACGAGTTTCCCCAAGAATTACTTGTGCTTTCAATCTAATTGTATCAGGCTCCCTTTCTACATTATCAACCAATACACTTCGATTACGTATTATTGTCAATGTATAACATCAAACAAAATCACAGATTCATCTCCCTTTATGCATCAAAATACCATCAACAATCAAAGTAAAATTAGTAAAAAAAGAATATAAGCTATAGATATGACAGTTATAGGTTCAATATTTTTGGTTTCAAATGTCAATGACAAAAATTAGTAATTGTTGTGGAAATGAGCTATACAGGGTGACCCTGCCTTTCGGCTGATAACTGGAGAGACTTGGTGCTTCATGTATCACTAAGAAAACTATCCACATGAATTGGAAAAGTAAAAAATACTCTCAGTATTATTCAGTATAGAGATCATTTGTTGGACTATATTAGTCTGGAGAGCCTCTGCCTCAAAATCAGTTTAATCTCTCTGGGCTCCTTTGACTCCTTTGATCGGTGCCATCACCTAGTGGGGATGGGGAATTGTTGGATTTGTCCTGTGAGGTGTTGTGGCTGATGGGGGTGTGTGTCTTGGAGGCTACATGTGATGGGTTTGTGCCGGCAGAAGTGGGTTCCTGGCCTTGTCGCTCTGTCACTCCTGGATGGGTTTGGGGTGGGCTCGGGTTTCCTGGGGGGTGCAGCTGGGCCTTGGCATTTGTCACTAGCCTTGTGCCCTGCAGATTTTGGCGCCGCTGCTGGTGGTGCCTCCCTCGCCGGTTGGGATTTGGAGAATGGAGGTGCCTACTGTAGTCTGTGTTGGTCCTTTCTCTGGATGGATGGGTTCAGGAGTTGTTGGGGCTGGGATCGGGGCAGGGGCTTAGGGTCTGCTCTCCTCCATTCTGGTAATGGGGATCACCTCCTGGGGCCGGGACGCCCCTCTGGGGTATTGGTACCTGGGAGTGTAGGATGTGTGTGGTGAGTACAAGTGTGTGTACAGCGTCTATTCATAAGAATATGTATAAACATCAACAACAATATGTATAAACATATTGTTATGAGTGTTTGAATGTGTGAGCATGCAGGTGGTTGGCGCAATGACCCACTGGTTCATTGGTGATTCTTGGTGTCTGGGTGCTCGGGTGTGTGCCGAATAATATCTAATAGAGTTTTCTTGCATGCATATCAAGCGGTATCAAAAGCAGTGATACCCCACTTATAAAAGTAAATCTGTTGGGCTCACTTTGACATTAAGAAAGCAATTCTTAGTGCTACACTGCCAGGCAGCCTTTCTCACACATGATTTTGCTTAGATCTCAACCTTTCCTTTGTAGCCCAGTCTTGCAGCAATGCCCTGCCTTTAGCTTAATCCATCCTTATGTCATATTTGCTTCCCTGTCCATGCTGAAGACAGTCTTTAACTCCTTGTTTCACCATGGGGACTGTCTGTTGCAGTTGAGTGCAGTCTTGGTTTCTTCCACATATTTTGTTTGTTTGCTTGTGGCAATTTTGAAACAGGATTCCCTTGGTTTTCTTTCTAAAAGGCTTTGTTCTTGCAACTCTTCCAGAAAGACCAAATTTGTAGTGCACACCCAATTGTCCTGTCAATGGATCATCCCACCTGAGCTTCTTCAGAGCTTCCATGAACTCTCTTTGTCAATTTCCGTTTAAATGGCCAGCCATATTTGTGTAGGTTTGCATTTGTACCACACCATTTTCATTTTCAGATTATCAATTGAAATTATGAGATGCTCAATGCTTGGGGTAGTGTTTTATAACTCAACCCTGCTTTGTCTTTCTTAACAATCCAATTCCTGACCTATCTGTCATGTTAATTGGTCTTCATGATGCTGTCTGTTCCCTAAAGTTCTCTAATCAGCTTCTGAGGGCCTCCTCACCATCTTGAAAGGACAGGAGGGTATAGACGATACGTGGATGGATTTTATTCAAGAAGCATTTTCTTCAAAAGAAATCGAGTATGTCTCATTTTATCTCTGCAGATAATATTTCATTTGTTGTTTGTTAAACAAAAGAAAAAAGACAAAAGAGTTGTGATTAGCTTATGGGATGAACAGAATTTCTTCCACTATTCCTGGTCTGTGTCTATGATCTCTTGGTCAAACTTTAGCATGGCCTTCTTATTTTTCATAGAGCAAATGATCACTTTCTGTCACAGCTCCCATGACAGTTAAACATATAGCATCTCTTTCTTATTGTAAAGGCATGCATTTTCATTTCAACATTACCGGGAGCCTGGTCTAGGTCCCAGGATGACATTTGAGGCTTTTTGGAGACTTGTGCATCTTGTGATGTGCTTGTGGTGTAAAATTGCTAACCTTGCCTGCAAACTGAATTCTCATGGTATTTGTGCATTCACAAACACATGAGAGTCCATCTTGTCCCGCTCCCGTCTCAATCATTCAGACCTGTACCAAAAATGGTTTGGGCCAATACGGCCTGAACCATTCGGACATACGGCTGTGACAAAAGCAAGAGCTGCCAAGCCCATACCTGAACCAAAATAAACATGGCAGCCAGGAAAATGCACGCGTAGCTGCTGCTATCACATCTGTTTAGTCAGAATCCAAGATTTCTTCTTTAAAAGAAGAACAGCAACAACTGCCTCGACTAGCTTACCTTGTTGTGGTTGCTAATGGCACCTGCTGCTTACATTTTCATTTGATACTGTGGTTGGCTAAAACCATCCTTTCGTAGGCTGGCACTAGGTGTCGCTTCGATGGGAGCATGCTCAGATTGAAATTTAGAGTGCTACATATTATCAATCTGGCTTGTCAGGTTATAAACTTGCCAGACCAGGGCTTATTGACTGTTGATTTGAATATCCTCGTCTTGGTTTTGCACAGAGTAGATGCTCATTTAAAGTTTTTGTGAGAAATTTTTAATTTCGTTATCAGACTTATAAAATGGTAATATCTTCTTTCTGAAGGCCTCAGACAGGTGTTTAGATCCAACAATGGGGTTCACTGTCATGTCAACAGCCAGCAGCAGACCAAATTAAATGCCTGAGGTTTAAACGGTGCAAACATCCTTCCGAATGCAGTGTTGGTGTTCTAAACATTTGCACCAGATTTAGAAAGCTAGTTATAAATGCAGGTGTGTCATAATTTATTCTTCTCCAGGAATAACATTTTTTTCTTCTCTTCGGTGTTTATATATATTTTTATACTAGCTTACTTCTTCATTTTACTTTAAATTGATATTTAATATCCATACGTCTAAATATGTCAAAGCAACTCATACATGTTCTTGTAGGATCTCTTAGTGTTTGCCACTTAATTGTAAATATTTCTTAGAATATTCTAAACTTTAACTCAGAAATGTTTTGTCAGGTTACAGGTGAAGAATTAAATTGCATAATATATCTGCTCATCATACCAAAACATGTTTATTCTTTGATTAAGTCTGTGAGTCCATCTTTTAGGTAGCTCCATGTCTCTGTAGCACAGAAAATATGTAATATTGATGATGCAATTATAAAATGATTAAATAATTAGATTTGTGCTACTTGCTTTGTCAGTTTTAAATTGGAGCAACAATGACTCACTCTTGCACAGACCTATAGAACTCACACTGTGGATGTGGGCAGCCATTCAAAATAAGTCATAGTAAAGTGGAGTAATGCCAAACAAAGGCTGACTCATACAATTTGTGATGAAAGCTGCCTGAAATTCACAAACGCTTAAACAGAGGACTATTAAACTACAAAAAGCTACCGTAGAGTAATTTCTTTATAACCTGGCAGATTGAATTGAATATAATCAAACCACTTTAGCACGTGGACCTTGCTAGTAGTGAGGTTGGTCCTCTTTTTATCTTCAGAATTGCAATATATTTTGTGCCACAGGTTCATGAAGTTCTGAGAACCATTTCACAGAGATTTTAAACCATATTGTCACGATAGCAGGGCAGCTATTGCTGATTTGTTGGCTGCACATCCATGATGTGAATCCCCGGCTCTGTCGCGTCCAAAAGGTGCTCTGTTAGTTTGAGATTTGCTGACTGTGGATGCCATCGGGGTACAGGGCACTTTTCATCGTGGGCAAGAAGTTCGATCAAGATTATTTGAGCTTTGCGTCATTATCTTCCTGGAAGTAGCCATTATAAAACAGGTACACTGTGGTCTTAAAGGGATGGAAATGGTGAGCGACAATACTGCTGCTGTGATGGTAAAATGATGTGGAAGAGGTTGCCAGGCAAATATCCCTATATCGTTGCACAAACACCACTAGCTTGAACCATTGGTCCAAGGAAGGATAGATCCATGATTTCATGTTGTTTATGACAGATTCTGATCCTGCCATCTGAATGTTGCAGCTGAATTTCACTCATTGGACCAAACAGTTTTCCAACCAGTTATTTGATGCTTCTGGAAAGCCTGAGTGAATTATATTCTCAGCTTCCCTTTGTTTGCTGATAGGGGTGACACCCTGTGTGGTCTTCAGCTTCTGTGGCCGATTTGGTCTACGGTTCAAAGGGTTGTGCATTCAAAGATGGTATTCTGTTTATTTTATGTTGAAACTCATTATTTAAGCCACTGTTCTTCACTTCTACAATCCCACACCAGCCCATTCTCGTCTGATATCTGGCATCAACAAGCCCTTTTCATCCATAGAACCGGCCCTGTCGGGACTATTTTTCCCCTTTTTCTAAACCTGAGATCCTGTTGTAATAAATCTCAGTAGATAAGCAGTTCCTGGAATGCCTGGACCAGCACAATGTACTGAATCCATGATATTAGCTTATTCCCCAATTGTGTACTTTGGCATGTCTTTTTTCTTTGCTCATTTGTAAAATAGTAATTTAACAAATGGAAAATGATTGTAACATTAAAAGTTTGTAAAGCAACAGATTGTATCTCCTCCTACTTCAAATGAAAGCAGCACTATTTTAAGGGGCCGCCGCTGTGTGGATGCATTGTCGCACTTCCCACTTTGGTTTTTCTAACATTTTAAGCAGGTTCACACTGACACAATAATACTTAAACTATGCGATTCAGTTCAGTTTATTTATACAGAGGTAATTCACAATAAAATAACCTCAAGGCACTTTACAAGACAAACAGATCTGCTTTATATATATATACATATATAGTCAGTTGAATCCAATCATGCAGACCGATTAGACACAATTAGACAAATTTGTGTCAATCCTGGTGATAAAGTGCAGTAGTTCAGTTCATTTCATTACATCCTAGTTAGCGGTAGGACAAGGGCCTTTGGTTGCTATGTTGGAGAGAGACAGGGCTAAACATAGAATGACAGGGTCAAGTGTATCAGCTATTGAAAAAGAACATAAAGTTAGTTTCAGCAATCACAGTCAATGGTCCCCTCCAGGAAGGGGTTGCAACTAAATAGAGAACCCGGACCAGATGTAGCTTAGGAGAAATAAGGAGGATGTAAAGTTATACATTACCTGCAGTAATAACTTGAAGAGTTGTAAGACAAAGGAGCAGGGTGAGGAAAATTGGTCTGTATGTCCTCCAGCTATAGCAGCATATCTACTGAAAACAGGTCAACCTAGGGCTGGACGATATAGAAAAAAAGCTTACTGATAAAAAAAATGCATATTGATCGATATCGATAATTATTGAAAATATTTAAAACCATATTTTATGTGCAGCTCTGCCTGGACATTTTATGATATTGCTAAATGATTTAATTGTAATAAAGAACACAAATACAGAATTCCAATTAAATCTTTATTTAACCAACTTTTTTAACCATAACAGAATTTTTTAAAGAAAAATAACTTAAGAGACCTGAGTTATGTTATTAAATAATGACAAAGAATAAACTAAAGTGACCAGAAAAGTGACCAAAATAAATATAACAAATAAATAAATAAAATAGCCTATTTAGGTGGGAATAATACACTAGTTACTTCTCAGGTTTCATAATTGAGAGGCTGACGCAGGGCTGAGGTCCGAGGTTGTGGCGTGGAAAGAGATTGCAGCTCATTTTGCACTGATTCTCTGCACTCGTTGCACAATTTGGGGAGCGCTGTTAGAGAAAAACTTGTTGCCCGGACCTTTATATCACGGATCAAGAGTGGCGAGTAATTGTTTGAAGTCAGGTTTTTCAACTGCAGACAACAGCAGCATATCCATCACTATGAAGCATGTTACTGCATGCGTGATGTCCTTATGCCGCTTGGACGCTTTGTCATTTTATCACAAAGAAGGGAGCCCAGTTTAGCTGCTATACCTGCTTTGTTTTGGAAGAAGTTCCATCAGATTCCTCCGAAGACAACGCGGAGTCGCGCGGGGCTGCACAGCTCGCGCTGCTGCGGTAGTGAGCGGCTGAGCGGCTTACGTGATGAAACAAGTTGGTAATGGTTGCATTACCAGACTTTGTTTTTACCGGTTCCTTGCAAATTTTACAAATCACTGTGGTTTATTTCTGTCAGACTGGCGAACTAGTAAAACCCCGTTTTGGAACAATTTCCTCCGCCGCTCCTTGCTACGACATATTCACGTGCTCTGTGTTGTGGTTTGAGAGGGCGGCGCTTTGTGACGACGTGCCTGGGTCCGCGATTACGATTGGTCGAGAGGAAGTAGTGACTGTAGCATCAACGAATATGATAGGCTGAAAGGAAGGAAGGAAAACTGTCTCTATATCGAACTTTTTTTCCCTGTTGCGCCACACGTCTATCGATCGATATATATTGTTATTGAATTATCGTCCAGCCCTAGGTCAACCTAAGACCCTCTTACTATCTGCTTCATCAAAAACTAAAGTTTAAAGTAGTCTTAATGTAGAGAGGGATTCTGCCTCATGGACAGAAACTGGAAGCTTGATCCACAGGAGAGTCATGGCTGAAAGATCTGCCTCTGATTCTAATTTTAAAAGCTCTATAAAATTAATATGGGATTGGAATCAAATTTCCTGGTCAAAGGTGACACGAAAGTTATTTACCCTACTACTGGAGGTCAATTTAATGCCATCCATGCAACTAAGTAGTTTGCTTTTAAACACTCTGGTCCAAAGAAACAAACTTCTGTCGAGTCTGAATTTAAAAGCAGAAATTTCAAGTAATTAAAGTCATCCTGTTTTTTTTGTTCATGACATTCTTGCATTTCCAGAATCAGTCTTTAAAGGAGCAATAAGTGAAATTTCATTATTTTAGATAGAAAGAACTAAAAGATTGGTATGTGAAGATTTAAAGGTAATATTTCAGATGGACTACGGTATGACGTCACACCACATCTCTCTTATGTTGTTCTTCAGTCTCATGTATACAAAGCCGGATGTTTACATAGTCATGTACGTGTGTGTACGTGCATGTGAACAGCTGCCACACAGGGCTTAGCCCCTCCCTGCCCTAAAATACCACCGTCAGAGCAACACAGTGTTGGAGTAACATGGCGGAGAGCACCCCCAGCAGATCAAAATGTTCTCTTGCTAAGAGGATTATAACGTTATAACTTACTTACTTCTTCACTAGAAATGTTCGTCCAAAAGGTGATGCTGTTTTGTTGCGTTTTTATCCTTTACAAATATGTGCACAGCAGGCGATGGATGAGAAGGGAAAGAAGGGGCTGGGTTGCAGCTGGAGTGAAGGTAGAGAGGCGCAGCTTGTCACACATCTTGTTTTGGTCTACAAACAGCGCTCAAGCAACACCTAGTGGTGAAATGTTGCTTGTCGATCCTTTAAAGCAGCACCGTGTAAGTTTTGATGTGTATTCGCTTAATTTGAGATATTTTAAATTATTTTTCAGGTCAATGTACAGCACTTGGTGTGTATCGGGCGCATTCTCAAAAACCTGCCCATGTAACTTGAGAAGGTCAGATCTGTCGCTGAAAGGCGTAACAACAAAACAAAGCAGATATGATAGTTACTTGATCAGACATATTTTTGCTTCTTTGATGTAGGATTTAATCCAGATGGGTGAATGTGGCCTTGTCTTTACAAGCAACTCCATGACTTCTAAATCTGCTATTCTAAAGTGTTCTGCTGTCAGATTCCAAAACACGAAGGGATATTTTGCAACAGTTCAGTGTTAACTGTGGCCTTCTGAGGCACTAAACCTGGAAGTTACATGTCTAGCGCACCCTATTGGCTAAAAGTTACAAGGTGCCGCTTTAAGGACCAGTCTCCTGCTTGTTTTAGATGTTCTCCTGCTCCAAAACAGCTGATTCAAATGGATAAATTAGCTCTTCATCATGTTATAAAGTTCTCCACGAGCCTGCTAACTACCCCTTCCTTACCGACCCTTGGGGACTAACTTAAACACCACTGGTTTAGATGAAGCTCACGGTCATTTTTGATAACTCAGAAAGCTCAACTGAATCCAAGCTGTCCAAACACAGACCAGGTTCTGGAGTTACCTCCAATCATGAAGACCTAGTTATGTTTGGGAGGATGCTGAATAATTTTATTTTCAAAGACTTCCATGATCTCGCCCGGTGAACGCTGGAGATAGGCACTAGCAACCCCCGTGACCCCATGAGGGATTAAGCGGGTCAGAAAATGGATGGATGGATGGGATGGATGGAAGACTTCCATGAAGTCATCACTGCTGAGAGCTGGGGGAATCGATGGTTCAACAAAGATCTGACCCTGTGTAAGTCTGGCTGTGGTACTAAAAAGAATCAAAGAATTATTCTTGTTTCCTCAATGAATGATGCTGTTCTAATTTGGCAAATGTTTATCATACAACAATAGATTATTCTTTTCAGATTAAGTAGGACTCCTGAATATATTTGAGGCTTGGTAGAAATCAGGTTGCTGTGTTGTTCTGTGATTCCAAAAACATAAATAATAGAAGAGATTCTTTAAAGTTGTTATTAAAGGGTTGTCTAACCAAGATCTCCAATAAACGTTATCTAATGGGTAGTGTACTGGTCAATTGAACCAATACACCAGTTTGCATCTAATTAAATGTATAAATTTCAAGGCACAGAAAAGTTACCAAATTTACAATTTCTGTTATTGCTTTCACTGGCTTTTTTAGTTGGTTAGAAGATAGCAGGCATGGGGTGGTAAATAAAATTACTGGTAGTGTAATGACCATAGGTAAAAACAAAACAATGTCATGGCACTATGATAATATCGCATAGGTTTCAAACAAAAATGCAGAACATAGAATTAACTTACTTTTTTTCAAAAGTGAATATTAGCAGTATTTACTATTGCTACTAAAGGTATTATCACATACTGCCATAGCAGTTTATTGAAATAGGTACCACAATATTATTGTATCCAATTATAGTGACGATATTCTTGAAAGAAGGAAAGACAAAGCACTGGTAAGAAAGTTAACCCTTACAATCAGTCATATGTTTCATATGCTTCTGTGACTGCTGCAGATACTTTATGATCAAAGACAGGGGTGGACTGGGACAAAAAAAACGGCCCTGGATTAGACTGGCCCACCACATTTTTTTTTTTTCTTTTTTTTTTTTTTTGTGTACTGACTGTGTATACCAACTGTGCAATACCTTGAGGCCACGTTAATGGAAATTAGTGAGAGTGGACACTTAAAATACTTCCAAAATCTTAATTTATTAACACTGTAAAATGTAAACTCAGCCAGGCCTCACTTGTCATCATGGAAAGAAAGAAAATATATAATAACATAATATAAATTTTGATTCACTCAGTCATTTGTAATAAGTATTTTATTTATGTAATTTCCTCATTTTTGATGATATTTTCTTTAAAATCGCAGACTTTTCTCTATTTTTCATGTAAATCCTTGGGGGCGCTTGATAGCGAAGCCAGTGAGGCCGCAGCGAGCTTGGCCTCCCCTGAGATTGCGCAATCCCATGTTAACTGTGCTGGCTTCCATTCTGTGAATGCATCTTCCTGTCTCTAGATAATACATTCAATTGTTCAAACAATTATGAACTGATTTTCCACAATTTAATATATGTGGATTACGAATTGTGTTTTGGGCATCAAACTGTGTGCGTGCAGGTAACATGTTTTCGTGCTGCTGCGCGCGATCATAAACAGCAAAGAGCTGGCTGTAGGTGAGGCCGGCAGTTCCTTGGCCTCTAGGCAGGGGGCGCTCAAGGAGCACCGCTCCTGATCCCCAAATAGTAGAGTCACAGCAAGTTATGGATGTTTTATTAGCGAGTTTTGTTAAACAAGTAAAGCACTAAAAAGACTCTAAACATACAGCCGGAACAGGACTGATCAAGGAAGGCTTTCCTCCCTGGCAGTGAGCTCCACTGAGACTAAGAGAGTTTTAAATCTGAATAAGATAAAGAGTTTTTACCGGAAAATGATGATATTTTTTTTAAATTTATAAGTAGAGGTAAGACAGCGATAATTTCTCATGTTTTGCTTTTGTGATAAAATGTGCGTAATGTGGGTTATAGTTTTAGAATGTGTCACAAATGCAGAAATCCATCATAACTCATAAACTGTTACCAGTCAAATGACAAATAATTTAGTTTTATTTTTTCATCAAAGAATCAATATTTTTCCATGTCTCTTGGTGAATTTATTTGGCTCAATCAGTCTCCTTCAGCACTTTGCAACGAGTCTACTCTGTAGAGTGTATATATTTGTAAATCTGACTCTGATGACGTCAGTGCCTCACCAGCTATGAACCCTACCGCACGTCACTGACTACAACCACCACCACCACCACCACCATATTTTACATCAGACACCGGAGCAGATGAAGGGCCTGCTGTTGGGAACATGTCAGTCAGTTTTAGACATTTCGCAGCGTCCGTTTGAAGAACTCGTTTCTTTTTTTCGCGCAGTTTCTCTGCGCCTCCCTTGCGTTTCTTATCCATTACTACCGTGAACACCGCTGCACAAAGTTCCACATGGAGCGTGAAGGTGTTTTTCTACTTTATGATTGGCCTAGCCCTTTAGACTGTCAGGGATGATAACCAATGGGCTGCAGTAGCCTGTGGTAAGGGCCGGATGATCGGAACAGACTCTTGCGCTGCTGATTTTATTTTTCTTCATGCATTATGCAAATATAACGAGGCCGACATATATATAAAAAAAAATTAACAATAGTAATACATATTATTAATATACATGTCGGGTCTGCCGGCCCAAACAGCACGTCGGCCCACCGGGAAAATGCCCGGTACGCCCGATTACCAGTCCATGCCTGATCAAAGATCAAAAGTAGTCTGTTCCAGCTTAAAGTTAAGAGCCCTTTTAATGGCTGATGAGATATTTGATCACAGAGCTACACAGTAAGAAACAAAGCACCAGCACAATTTTGTTGTTGTGACAGTAATTGTGCCTTTGTTTTGTGCAGTTCTGCTCTTTTAGAGGGAAAATTCAGATATGGCTGTCCACCCAGGGTGGCATAACCTTAGAGAGGTATTAATGATAAAAAAAAAGTTCCCTGTCAGTTGAAGCCTAAATAAGTGTTTTATTGCTTGCTTGCAGGTCAGTCTTAATGTTTCTTGGCTCTAGGACCACTTTAGATTGAGGAAAATGTGAGAAGACAGCGACCACAATACAGCAACAAATCTGACAGGCCACAGCAAAGTCTCCCCGGGGCCATTTTGAGTTATATACAGATTCTGAAAAAGTGAAATCTAAGCTTTCCAATGATGTCTAATTTGTGGAAATGAACAAAGAATTGAAGAATATATGATAATTTGAATGTTGGCACTCTGCAAAGAAGATTAAGAGCCCTTTTAATGAGAAAGCAGGCTTCAAGGTTTCTTCAGAATCACCCCCAGCAAGGGGGATGTTAACAAAAGCTGTGTATTTGAATTACTTTGCATATTTTGCTGCAACACCTCCCACCCCTTTAATGCATATCGATAGGGGGTCCAGATCAACTCACAGCACAATTTCGTTCATATAAAGATAATTTACAGCTCTGCATTACAGTATTTGTGGTAGATCTGTGCATAGAACAAACATCTTCAAACAATATCCATTATTGTCCCTCAGTGAAGAAATACAAGTGGAAACAAAGTGAAATGTTTATGGAGCAAAGGTAAAAGGAAAGAAGAGAACAGAAATCAGAACAAGAGACTGTATGGTAAGGGCAAAGATCAAACATAATAAAAGTATTTTATTAACATACCATACTCAGATTAAAATAATCTGCAACTGTTTAATATAAAGAATTTACAAAATACGCTAGCATATTTGTAGAGAAAAAAACAACAACTGACCAAACTGCAAATAACAGCTACTGACAACCACCTCGTCACTGAGTTGAGGGGATATCCAAGTACAGCGTTGGCCTTTCTGATGAGTTTATCTAACCACTTCCTCTCAGCTATACATAAACTGCTGTTCCAACAAGCAGACCATAAAAGATGGCTGATGACACCAAAGTCAACAAAAATCTTCAGCAGCGCCCCAAATCCAAAATACCTAATTCTCCTCAGCACGTAGCATCTGTTTTGACCCTTCCCGTGAAGAGCATCAGGGTTGTGACTCTAGTCCAGTTTATTGTTTAGGTGAACACCCAGACACTTACAAGAGTTCCCTATATTAAATTCAGAGGACCTTTGTAGATGGCAGCCTGGGTTAGTTCACAGAGAAGTCTGCAGTATAGAGGGTGAACAGTAACAGTGACAGCACAGTTCCCTGAGGAACTTCAGACCAGTTTGACAGAGACACAATCCTGTTTTCATCATATACTGTAGGGGGCTAGTGAGAAAGTCCAGTATCCACTGAGACAGGTAGTGATCAACTACTGACAGTTCCAGCTTGTCCCTCGAATGTCCTGACTGGATGGTATTAAAAGGACTGAAGACATCAAAGACCATGTTCCACACAAGGTTTTCAGGTTTCTCCAGCTCAGACACACCTCAGTGAAGGACGTAGATGATGGTTTCATCAACGCAGATGCCAGATGGACAATGAATTGCACTGAATCCAACAAAGACCCAACCAGGAGGTGAAGATGGTTGAGGACCAATCTCTTAAGGGTCTTATTCACTTGTGATATCGGCACTACTGGCCTGTAACTACTTAGGTATTTTCGATGTGTTGTGTTTGGCACTGGTACCACAGAAGAGGTATTCCACAGCTGAGGCACTTTCCTCATCATCACGCTCATGTTGAACACGTTTCCCATGATGCCACAAAGTTGATCTGTGCAAGCACCTTAGGAGCTAGGAGTTGATTCCATCTAGACCTGCAAACTTTGGCACCTTGATCTCATGCAGCTCGTGCCTCACCTGAAGGGTTGAAATGGAAAGGGTGGTGGGGGAGGAAGGCTGTGGGATGGAGTCCTCTGAAATGGAGGGTGAGTGATGGCTGAGAGCTGAAAAGTTCGAGGCCATTGTCAAAGGTTTACAAACAGGGGTGACTGGGGTGACTTAACAACAGATCATTCACCCACCCCTAATCCTCTATGTTCTGGGGGTTTGGTTTGTGAAATGAGCTTCTTCCGTGGGGTAGCTGGACTTAGCCTTCGTCTATCTCATCTGGAAGCGATTCAAGTGTAGAGCCGCTTCTCCTTCACATCGAAAGGTGCCATTTGAGCTGGTGTAGGCACCCAAGTAGTATGTCTCCTGGATGCACTGACCTTTGGAAGTCTTCTGGGCACATCCCACTAAAAGGAGACCCTGGGGCAGATCCAGATCATGCCGGAGGGACAATTGATTCCTTCTGGTCTGGGAATGTTTTGGATTCCCCCAGAATGAGCTGGAATGTGTCATTGGGAAAGGGAAGTAATGGTTTACCTTTTGGACCTGTTACCCTGTGAAACAAACACATACAAGTGGAAGACGATGGATGGATGGATTAAAATTTCTTCAGCTAGCTGACTGTTTTTGGCACCGACACGTTTCTAAAATCACAAACTGCTTTGAAGAGTTTAGATGCACATTTCTCTTTCATTTCTTACCAAATTGTAAGGTGACACTAATGGCAAAAAGGAGATGCTTTACCTTCTCTTCACAGATAAATAAAGGTTTCATGAATGCTGAAGAACACAATGAAAGCTCTGACATAGATGCTGACATGCATTATTCTCACAATGCTTACAACATATTTGTATTTTATCAGTCACTCTGTCACTGTTTCTTTTTTCTTCCCACTTGTGCTACAACTCAGTTTTACATAATTAATAATTCAGAAGTCGTTCTTTTATTGCGGAGACACTTGGTGGCTCTAGCTGATAAGACCTTTCTCAGTTGATACATATTTTTGAAAGTAAAACTTATTTGCTGCATCTTGTCAGAGGCTTCAAATTGAAAATACATCAGATATTTTCATTGTGTCTTTCTGATTTTGGCTGAGATTTTGTTTCACAGATGCATCTTGAGTGAGAGGTTTTGTCTTTTCCTTTCATCATTCATCGGGGGAGTTTTATTCTCTTTCAGCTGCTCTCCACAAACACCAGCATTCACCTGTGCACACATGAGCGCAGAAGCACCTGTGCATGGCAGGGCTCCATGTGGAGGAGCAAATATGTCTGTTCCCAAGACAACAGAAGATAATAGAGGCATTATAACAGGGCAAACAGATTACACAGTTCAGTGCTGAGGCAGAAACAACACATCCCATCAATGACATCAAAGGAATACTTTAAGATGAAAAATTAAAGGCATAGTTTACACCACTTTCCCAATTGTGTTTTTCTTTCATCTAGTTCTCCAGTGACCAAAAGTGTGTTATGTACCATAACCTACTAGCTTTTACAAGATAACAACTGAAAGCTTTTTATGAACCTTTTCTCTCAGTGAATTAAATCAGGGATAGAGAACACCCATGAGGACAATGTTTGATACCATAAATGTCACAGGGAATGACATTCAGAAGGTAATCTGCAGGTCATGTGTGTGTGTGCCCCTGGACCTCTCAGGTAATGATCTTGTGCTTATTGTGTTGGCAATGTAAGGAACTCAACAACTGGGGCTTTTTTTCCACTCATAATGTGGCCCTTTTATGACTTCCTGCGTAGGTCCCGTCAGGTAGAGGTAATGACTTCTGACTTCAAAATACTGCTGAACTGATCCAGAGGAAAACAGCTTGAAAAACAGACACGACTGTGATGTGCAAAAACACAGCCTGATGACCACCAGCTCATAGCGGCCGTTGAATAATTACCTAATACACTCTGATGTGATTGCAGCAGCAAAGGCCTGCTCCAATGACAAAAATCAGTTGGTATAATGTCTTAAAATGGGAAACGCAATGCCCAAGGATAACCTGCTGATTAGGCCTGGGGTAATCTCTCTGCAGAGAGGGTTGCTGCAAATAAAATAAAAGCTTTCATCTTGTCACAGCTGCGACTGTAATTCAATACCTTGTAATTACTCACCAAGAACAAATTCATGCAATAAGAAATAATATCAATTAATTTGCTGTCACTGACTATGGTGGGACGAAGGAGGATGGCTGCTTATACAAATGTGTACCTAAATGTAAGTACAATCTGCCTTATTTGATGCTAAAAGCCTTTTTATTACACCATTTAAATATTCATGTTTTTCAGTAGATACCTCTTCTAATGCTGAAATTAGAAAAAAAATCTATGAAAAAGCATTTTGGTGTTGATATACTTCTCTAAAGCTGGAATCAAAAGATTTCTGGCACAACTTCACCCAAGGTGCAAATAGAAGGCCAAGATCTGGTGAAGTTAAGAGTCCACCAGACTACTGGTTGGTTCCTTGTATTTTGAGTGTTGCTTCTCAATTGTCTTCATTTAACCATGAATAAAGCTGGGAACATACTACATGACTGTCACAGTTGTAACAGATTCAGATTACCATTTAGGCAAGGCAAGGCAAATTTATTTGTATAGCACAATTCAGTACAGAGACAATGCAAAGTGCTTTACATGATTAAAATACAGGAAAATAAAACAGAGAAAAGCAAGTAGGAATAAAATGTAGAAACAAAATAGAACATCAATAAACAGTTGGACTAAAAAAGTTGAACTAATGCTGTTTCAGTAGAGCAGTTTAATTAGAACAGTCAAAGGCAATCCTAAACAAATGTGTTTTTAATCTTGATTTAAAAGAACTCAGGTTTTCCGCACTTTTACAGTTTTCTGGAAGTTTGTTCCAGATAAGTGGAGCATAGGAACTAAATGCTGCTTCTCCGTGTTTGGTTCTGGTTCTAGGTATGCAGAGTAGGCTGGAGCCAGAAGACCTTAGTGGTCTGGATGGTTGATACACTGATAACAAGTGTGTGATGTATTTAGGTGCTAAGCCATTCAGGGATTTATAGACTAACAGAAGTATTTTAAAGTCTATTCTCTGAGATACAGGGAGCCAGTGTAAGGACTTTAGAACTGGGGTGATGTGCTCTACTTTCTTAGTCTTAGTGAGGACGCGGGCAGCAGCGTTCTGGATCAGCTGCAGCTGTCTGATCCACTATTTAGGCGGACCTGTGAAAACACCGTTGCAGTAATCAATTCTATTAAAAATAAACGCATGGATTAGTTTTTCCAGATCCTGCTGAGACATCGGTCCTTTAATCCTGGAAATGTTCTTCAGGTGATAGAAAGCCGACCTTGTAATTGTCTTTAGATGCTTTTGGAGGTTCAGGTCTGAGTCCATCACTACACCCAGGTTTCGGGCCTGATCAGTGATTTTTAGCTGAAGCGACTGAAGCTGTGTGCTAACTTTTGATCTCTCCTCTATTGGTCCAAATATTATTACTTCTGTTTGGTTTTTATTCAATTGAAGATGTACATTTACCACAATAAATGGTAAACGGAGTGATCTTCATCCATTGGATATAACCACTTATCTATGCAGGGTCAGGGGGACCTGGTGCCTGTCGTTGGGCAAGTCACTGGTGCACAAGTTGCCAGTCAATCATGTAAACTCCATGCAAAAGACTCCGGGCTGGGATTTGAACCCAGAACCTTCTTATGGCAATGCCTCAGTGCTACCAAGTGTGCCACTGTACAGCCCAATCTGTACAGTAATTCGACAAGGCCCTTCATCATTGAGTGTGCTTTATTGTTGGATATCGAAGTATTTCTCATTTGTTCTTTTTTTATTTTTTCCTCAGAGATTGATTGTAATCAGTTATTTGTGCATTGTGCCTGGAGGTGTTGTGTGTTTATGTTATAATGTTGTATAGTTTCAAATAGAGTTTAAAAATGACCCAGCCTCTCTTTAGCATTGGCTGTCAGCAGGGGCAGACTCGCCATCTGTATGTTCTGGAGAATCACAGAACAGTCGTCACACAGTTATCTTCTTTTTTTCCCTTGCTAATCAACAGTTTCACACTCCCGTCCTCTAGGTGGCAACAACGTGTCTTTAACGTGGATGTGTTTTAAGTCACACCGTCCGCGACGGTGAAGCAAGGGAGAAGTATTAGCAGCGACAGCAGTAGCACCAGCAGAAAAGATCATCGTGTGTCTTTGGTCGCAGTTGAAGCACTTTTGTAAAAGATATAGATAAAACAGATAAAAAAATGCACAGAAAAGCATGGGGCTGAGAAGGCAAGGGGAAAAAATTGGGCATTTGGAGAGTGAAGCGCTAATTGTAACAAACTAACTGAAATGTTCAGTAGCATAACAGGGTCTCGGGGGAGCCAGACAGTTGTGCCTCAGTATCGCAATTTTCAAAAATCCTTTCCATAATTTGTTTGCTCAGGTTGAGCTCACAACAGGGGCAGAGGATTATGCCCGCCACACCAGGTTAACCTTATAGTGCCCCAAGTCAGACAGTCACAGCCTAGATCAGGAGTCTGCAACCAAAATAAGACAATTTAGATAAATATAGGGAATTTGCTGTTAATTTTAGATAACCGTCATTGTATTTATATTTTCCAGCTTTAAAATAAATAAAAACAAAACTTTTGCACAAAGATGACTCATACATTAACTTTTCTATGATATTGATATTTTTGGACAACATTGTTAAAACAAAAAGTACAAGTTTCATTCCCCAGAGAAAAAACATACAGTAGATTTTAAAAAAGTAATGCATTTCTGGTTCTTTTAATGTCATTCTGTAACGGAAATTCAATGATATTATTCCATAAAAACACTAAAATTCTTGAATCTGTATTTGCTATATCTATATTTAAAAATATTAGTTCCTAAGAATTTTTAGACTAGTCATTGCAGAAGGTTCAAAAAGTGGCTTGTGGCAGCAGGTTACAGACCTGCACTAGAAATTATTTTCCTTACCCACCCTCAGAAGAAGACAAAATACCTGACTGTACAGGAAATGTTTACACACACAGATGACACAGACAGAAAGTGCTGTGAAGAGCACCATATACTGTTTTGATTCATCATAACTTCTAGGATTGTGTGTTTCAGATAACTGTTTTGAATTAATTCAGCCAGAGGCACTGCAGTGTGACGAGAGCTTCATTTCTTTGTGAATATTTAAGATTAAATACTATTGTCTTAGCACATCTAGTCAGCAGCAATGCTATTGCTTTGGATGGTATAGTGTCATGAGCAATGATTAAAGTATCATGACAGGCGATGACACCGTGGACCAGTTGTTGTGGGCTGGCCGCCTCAAAGTCTAGGGCCGTTTTGTAGTCCCAGCCGGTACCTGGCTGTCAGCAACATGCATTTAGAGTTGGTACGTTGATTAGTTCCCACTTCCCATCTGCATCCAGTTTCTCTGCAACTGAGGATGAATCGGTTAGGCTCAGCACACACACTTTCAGCCTTCATCTCATCTCACACTAACAGATTTTTATGCCAACTGACCACAACTAGCGCAGACTGAACCAGACTTTCCTCAGCTGGGAATCAGGGCTAAAATTGTGCGAAACTATGTATAGTGCATCCCTAGCCTCAGTCTGTATTTTGAGAAGATCCACAAATATAATTTTGCGATTGAATTCCAACCTCTGATACGGAGCTAAGGGCATTCACATCTTTTAATATTACAATCAACGGTATTTAAAAAAAAAGTTCAAGCCTTCCTGCCCAGACAACACACTAATTTATCTCAAGAGCAGATGACACACAACTAGTGCTAGAGACTTGATTGCTGTCAAACAGGATTTTAAAATGATAACATTAAGGAGTTGACCTTTTAAAGAGTGTGCAGCATCTTATTAATATTAATAATTAGCATAATTAGCATTAACTTGGAAATTTTCAAAAGCATGCTACCATTTCCAAATCCAACATGTTCCCTTAAATTCAAAGGTTTAAGCCTCAAAAAGACAAAATAGAGAT
This sequence comes from Fundulus diaphanus, assembly GCA_037039145.1. NCBI lineage: Eukaryota > Metazoa > Chordata > Actinopteri > Cyprinodontiformes > Fundulidae > Fundulus > Fundulus diaphanus. Next base: position 15,534,687 of record CM073135.1, read on the forward strand.
GCTTCATTGTGGTATGTTTAACCTTCCTGTTATTTACTAAAAGTCTTGGTCTAGCTTGACTTTTTACAGCCTGAATGTACTCCATACATACCGCGACATGTCATAGATAGTACTTACATTAAAAAGCTTCTTACTGCTTTGTGCTTCCTCTGAGTTCATTTCCAAACCCCTTACACAATCCCAATAGCCAACATTGAGTCTTCTTCACTCAATAGCAACATCTATACTGGTGAGTTTCAGTGTGAACTGCTTTCACTCAGTTATGGCATGTTAGCCATGTCCAGCAGCACACCAGTCAGGACAAATCATGCTGAAAATCTTATGGTTGTCTGCCATTTTCTCTGTGCAGCTCCTCTTGTTGATGCCTGGACCACTTCATCTTTAATACCACATCATATTTAATAGAAGCAACTGGTGCTTTTATTAAATCTATCTATCTATCTATCTATCTATCTATCTATCTATCTATCTATCTATCTATCTATCTATCTATCTATCTATCTATCTATCTATCTATCTATCTATCTATCTATCTATCTATCTATCTATCTATCTATCTATCTATCTATCTATCTATCTATCTATCTATCTATCTATCTATCTATCTATCTATCTATCTATCTATCTATCTATCTATCTATCTATCTATCTATCTCTATATATAAATATCTATCTATATATATATATATATATGTGTGTGTGTGTGTGTTTTAAAGTACTTTGCATTGTCCTTGTACTGAAATATACTATACAAATAAATTTGCCTTGCCTAGATCGTCACACACTGTCCGGTAGTACGTAAACGTGATGTGTGCAATTCAAGTATTTTGATTGGACGATACATGGCTGTCTGGCCAGAGCATGCTGGGCATGCGCGCTGCAATTTCAGATGTTCATTATTTAAACAAACGTTGGTGGGCTGGCCCACACATCAAGGTACCTCAAAAGGACTTAGCCAACTGAGCTTGTCAGTTTTCTGCCAGACTTAGATATATAAACACAAATGTGGTCTCAAATGTAGAGATGCCAAAGTATCCATATATATATATATATATATATATATATATATATATATATATATATATATATATATATATATATATATATATATATATATATATATATATCACCTCCATCCTTTAGGCCAGTTCATTGTTTTCCATATACTTAATGATGGGTTTTGTACTGGACCTGGCATGGCAGTCCTGGGTCGTCAGGGTGAAGAGCAGCGGGCTCAGTACGAAGCCCTGCGGGGAGCCGGTGCTGAGGGAGATGGTGCTGGAGGTGTGATCTCATGAACAGACTTGGGTCTGCCTGTGAGGACATCCAGCAGCCAGTTACACAGGGGGTGTTAAGTCCAAGGGGGGCCAGTTTTCTCACCAGGTGCTGACAACACAAAGACAGAGCCAAGTGGATTATGTTTATGGCATGTAGAGCTGCAGCCCTCATGCTGTGGAACTTTTTGTTGTTATGTTCTTGTCCTTTTTTCAGTCACTTGGTTTTTGTGGGTTTTACTTGTCTAGCTTCTTACAAGTCATCAATAAAACCTATAGTTAGATAAGATAAGATGCTTTTATTTGTCATTATACATACAAGGTACATACAACGAAATGTCGTAGATCAGATGCTAGGGCTAGTCTGATCTGCTGCGACTGAGCGTGCCGCCACTAATGGCTGACTTGACCAGCATGTCTTTAGTGGTAGGGGAAACCAGAATGCCCGGAGGAAACCTACGCAGACACAGGGAGAACATGCAAACTCCACACAGAAAGGCCCCTGCCGGGCCCATGACTCGAACCCTAGTTGCATAGTAACACAAAATTATGTGATTTCTGGGAAAAGGAATGGAAAGCTTTGTGCATTGTTCTTTTAATCAGGTTCGCTGCAAACAGCAGAATCCTGATTACTGTGGTCTTCACATTGGCTTATTTTGTCATGGAGATAAGGTTTCCTATTCTCATTTGTTCTCTGAGTGGTAAACCTGCTCCAGATCGGTGCAACAGATAGTGCAGTGAATTGAGCGGCTTCTTTAATTCCACAGTTTGGCCTGAGATATGATCAGCAAGGGTAATTGTCCCTTTCCGGCAAAAAACATATCCTCTTGTTGGTTTCCATTGCTTTGATTGTATCAGAGAACCTTACCCCTGCTTCAAGCTGCCCATGTACCATGAAATAATGAACTCTTAATGTAAACCAAGTAATTTAAGACACTGGCTTAAAAAGGCAGGGCTTAGGAAACATTTTAGCACTATTACATTGTAGCACTTTTAAGCAACTTGATGATTTATTTCTTGGACAGTGACTCCTACATTACATTTTTGCATTATTCCCCAACTCTGTTGCTCTACCTCATGTATTCATTGCAAATTCTGTCTGTATGAAATCGGCAGCTTTATTTTTATCTTATCTTTCTGGGGCTAAGGGTACAGTTCTTACAAAAGAAAAAAAAAACATAGTTTTGCATAAAATCCTCAATTTCTTTTACAGTTGCATATACTCAAAGGATTCTTAAGGATCTACTTAAACCCTTGGCGTTACAAAGTTAAAGTGAAAATATTTATGTGCTGCATATTTATTTTTTGTGTTCTACTTTTACAATTTAGAAGTAGATTCAGTTGTGTGGGAAATGATCCAACATCCTAATCGTCACAAACACCCTCTCTGAACTCTTTTTTATATTAGTTTTTAGATTAAAGGTGAAATGAGAGTGATCTGTTCTGAATCTATTTAAAGACAACACAGTTCAAGAGAAGGTCACGAGAGGTGTGGGGGACAAAAAACATGATTTTTTCTTGAGTGGATCTACTTTTACAACTGTTAGCAATACTGAGATTGAAATAAAAGTTAGACCCACATTAATTAATACAGATGTTCACATACAGTATGATATAAAAATACAATACAGCAAGCAGCAACTGAAAGTTAGAAAGTGCCTTTGAGGTAATCGCCGTTGACTTAAATTGAACTTATCTACCTCCCCTGTTGGTCTTTATGTTTCTTTCTGTATGGCACAATGATATTAACAAAGTAAAAAGACAATAACTTTAACATTTTAACTATACATCAAAACAAAATATTGTTTGGGTGGCAAAGAGGTGTAGTTTACAACCTAGTAACCAAGAAGCCTTTTTAAGGCTTCAAAGGTCTTTTCATTAATAGTAAAGTATAACTTAAGGAAATAATAGGCCAAATACAGCCAGTGACGCATGATGTTCACTTTAATGGACAGATTATTAATTGCAGTTTCCTGCCAACATAAAACCACCCAGTCATCTATTTTCTATTCTTCTATAATGCCTGTTTTCAGTGGACAGTGAGCAAAAGGAGGAGGGCGTCATGGGAATGTTGCAAATCCACCACAGTCCAACACAGAGACACACAAGACAAACAACCATGCACACATACATTTCCTTATTTGGGCAATATAGAGAGGCCAATTCACGTAACTGATGACTGTGAGAGGAAGCTGGGGTACCCATAAAGAACCCACACATTAGACTGTTGTGCATGTAAAATGTCTGCCAATGGTGCCATGGTAAAAAGAGACCTACAGTCCAGATGAGTTGACTTTAATGCAAATATATGACCAGTACTGACACATATACGAAAATGGCTTTTGAACAGCTGTCTGCTGTAGTGACCACCAAACAAGCTAACATCATTGCCTAGGCTTGGGACAACAGAATCTGAATCTTGGTCCGTAGGCTACATAAACATGTCCAGAAGATAGTCATTAACGCCCTCCACAACGAGAGTAAGCCACTGAAGTTACAGAAGAAGCTGGCTGTTTAAAAAACACTCTATCCAAACATTCATAGAAAGCTGAGTCGAAGGAAAATATGTAGACCAGCAACAGGGATAACCACAGCCTTGAGAGGATTATCAAGCAACATCCATTCAAGAATTTGGGAGAGCTTCACAAAGAGAGGATGAGGCTGCAGTCAGCATATCAAGGGTCATCACGCACAGACGAAGCCTGCATCAACGTTGCATTACTCGAGTCAAGCCACAAGATGACATGAAGACCCCAATCAATGCAACCTGGGCTTCCATTACAGCTTAAAATGAGTGCATAGAAATTAACATACTCTCCACAACCATGACATTTTTGTTTAAAATATTATTTTTATTGGTATTATGCATCATAATAATTAACTGAGACACTGAATTTGGGATTTCTATTAACTGTAAGCCATCCAAATCACCAAAAATAAAGGCTTGAAATATTTCACTCTATATTTAGTGAATCTATTTGTCTCACTTTCTGAAATTTATGACACAAAGAATCAAACCTTTTTTAGATGTCTCTGTACTATTTAAAGTCATTCTGACTTCTTTCTCCTCCCCTTCTCCCTTTCTCTCCCCTCTCCCCTTCATCTTCTCCCTCCTATCTGCTTCATGCAATCTTTTTATGTTGTGGTATTCTTCTTAGATCAGGTTCTAACTGATATTCCTGCTGTAGTGGGATAATAGTCCAACATGTCCAAAAAAATCCCATTTAATAATGTTTTGATGTTATAATTTAAGTATTTAAGTAGGGCTGGGCAATATTCAGAGATCTGAAAAATATTGAGATTAGTTGGAAATACATTGTTTATTTCCAAATGGTCTATGTTGCATTATAATAGTACTTTTATGTATTCCAATAGTTTATTTTGCAGCCGTTTGTCATAGTTATCTACAGCTGTTTGTCAAAAAATTTTCCTGTGAGACATTTGGAATAAAGCTTTGACTTCTGATTATTTTATGAAAAGAAAAACATATCGAGATAAATATCATGTATCGTCATCAAGCCTAAAAATATTTATATATTTCCACATTGTCCAGGCCACATTGTCCAGGCCTATATCAAAGGCCTTTATTAATTACTAAATTAAAGGTGCCATGAGATCACTGTATAAACCATTTCATGTAGTTGATATTGTTGCATATGTTCTCCAAAGAATTTAATTAAAAAACATCAACTTGTTTTGTCCTCCATCCACACCTCTCTTCTTGGCACAACACTCCATTACAAATCCGTTATTCTGGCTGGTGGAAGTGTTCGTGTTGCCGGATGTGGAACAGGTGAGGCCAAGCTGACCAAAGGCTTTAACCTGCCGCCGCGATTCAACACAGTGGGACTGAAATACAAAGCCAATAGACCGTGGCATGGTCCACGTGATGGACTGTGTGAAGGAGAGCTCCACACAGTCACCGTGACTGTATGGAGGAGAGCTCGCTGTCCCGGGCTGCGACAGGAAAATCATGCAGCTGGCAGCGGTTTAGCTCGTCAGTCGGTCAACCGGATTTTTCAGTTACAAACAGCTTCTGTACATTTGAGAGCATTTAGAAATGAAATAAACTTACGGGTAATGACAGCGTAGTGGTCGCCTCCTTCCGTGTTGGTTCAGAAGGTTTTTTTTATCCGTTTGTTTGAAAACCACAACTTGAATTCCCTCACAGGAAACAGTCTTCAGTAAAGTCCTCATAAATAAACTTCAGACACCTTTGTGTGTAGCTCTCATCCTTCGGGAGTGAGTGGAACCTTCATGCGTTTTAGACCACCCTCGGACATATCAGCTCCCCTTTTAGTAACCGCTGTGGAGTTAGCTTGAGGGTAGATATGGGATATTCGCGCTCCGCGGCTTCTGCGCTGACTGCCTCCTGTTTGAGCCGATACAGGGAGGCTGATCTGGCGCTGCCGTCTGCTCGCTGCTCCGCCTCCCTCCTCTTAAGTGGAGCAGTCAGACATGCTAGTGGGACTCACGGCTGGTGCATCAGCTGGAGGGAGGAGGGGAGGGGGAAGGCTGTTTGCTTGATAGTGTGCTCTGATTGGTGAATAGGAATTCTGTAGAAAGATAACCTACATAGAAAGACAACCTGTTTTCTGATCTGACCGTTTTTGAGCAAAGCAACAAAGCTGACCGCCCCTGAGCAGATCCTTTGGTATTCAGTTTTGACATTAACACGGCCTCATCAGTGCACAACAGATCACATTATACCCCCAAAATCTCAGAAAAAATATTTTTTTATCATGGCCCCTTTAAGGAATTAAATGGGGAAATTAATGCAACTCATCTAGATATAAATAAAGTATTTCAATGTTTTAAATTACTTTTTGTTTGCATTATGTAACAACATAAACTGCTTCTGTGTCTTGCTAAATAAATCCTCAAATTGTTGGTTGGGATGCACAGCAACTCAGCTTTTTTTCCTACAGTAGTTTAATGTTGCAAATGGAATTTGGTTTGTAATTTGATTTGTAAAGAAGAGAAATAACATAATGTTGTGCTGTACCGCATGGCCATGAAAGGAAATAATGATGTGATAAAAGAAAGCCTTTTTGATAGCAACTATGTTTATATATTTATTTATGTACGATAAAAGTAGGTTAATATATAACATTGGAAGTATGAATTTCCAGTTTTATTGAAATTCTCACATGTATAAATATTTCTCTATATTTACATCGCAATTCATTGAATTGTGGCATTGTTGACATGTTGCTTAGTTCAAATGGGTCATATTGTCCTCATACTTAGAAAAGTCATAAATTGTTCCATGATGCAAGACAACAATAGTTGTCTTGCATCATGGAAGTAAGGTGTTTCAGTAAACCATTAGTATAGATTTAATGACAAACCCAAACCTATTGTCTTCTGACTTTTGACACGCTGTTGTTCGTCGTTCGTTCGTTGTCTTCCGCTTATCCGGGGTCGGGTCGCGGGGGTAGCAGCTTCAGTAGGGAGGCCCAGACGTCCCTCTCCCCAGCCACTTGGGCCAGCTCCTCAGGAGGAATCCCAAGGCGTTCCCAGGCCAGCCGGGAGACATAGGCCCTCCAGCGTGTCCTGGGTCTTCCCCTGGGTCTCCTCCCGGTGGGACGTGCCCGGAACACCTCTCCAGGGAGGCGTCCAGGAGGCATCCTGACCAGATGCCCGAGCCACCTCAACTGGCTCCTCTCGACGTGGAGGAGCAGCGGCTCTACTCTGAGTCCTCCCCGGATGACTGAGCTCCTCACCCTATCTCTAAGGGAGAGCCCAGACACACTACGGAGAAAACTCATTTCAGCCGCTTGTATCCGGGATCTCGTTCTTTCGGTCACGACCCAAAGCTCGTGACCATAGATGAGGGTAGGAACGTAGATCGACCGGTAAATCGAGAGCTTCGCCTTTTGGCTCAGCTCTCTCTTCACCACAACGGATCGGTACAGCGCCCGCTTCACAGCAGACGCTGCACCAATCCGCCTGTCGATCTCCCGCCCCATCTTCCCCTCATTCGTGAACAAGACCCCAAGATACTTGAACTCCTCCACTAGGGGCAGGACATCCTCCCCAACCCGGAGAAGGCATTCTACCCTTTTCCGGTTCAAGACCATGGTCTCGGATTTGGAGGCACTGATTTTCATCCCGGCCGCTTCGCACTCGGCTGCGAACCGCTCCAGTGAGAGCTGTAGATCACGCCCTGATGAAGCCAATAGGACCACGTCATCCGCGAATAGCAGAGACGCAATCCTAAGGCCACCAAAGCGGATCCCCTCAACACCTTGGCTGCGCCTAGAAATTCTGTCCATAAAAGTTATGAACAGAATCGGTGACAAAGGGCAGCCTTGGCGGAGTCCAACTCTCACCGGAAACGAGTCCGACTTACTGCCGGCAATGCGGACCAGACTCTGACACCGGTCGTACAGAGACCTGACAGCCCTTATTAAAGGGTCCGGTACTCCATACTCCCGGAGTACCCCCCACAGGATCCCCCGGGGGACACGGTCGAATGCCTTCTCCAGATCCACAAAGCACATGTAGACTGGTTGGGCAAACTCCCATGCCCCCTCAAGAATCCTGCTGAGGGTGTAGAGCTGGTCCAGTGTTCCACGGCCAGGACGAAAACCACACTGCTCTTCCTGAATCCGAGATTCGACTATCCGACGGACCCTCCTTTCCAGAACCCCTGAATAGACCTTACCAGGGAGGCTTAAGAGTGTGATCCCTCTGTAATTGGAACTTTTTAAATAGGGGGACCACCACCCCAGTCTGCCAATCCAGGGGAACTGCCCCCGATGTCCACGCAATGTTGCAGAGCCGCGTTAACCAACACAGCCCCACAACATCCAGAGCCTTAAGGTACTCAGGGCGAATCTCATCCACCCCCGGAGCCTTGCCACCGAGGAGCTTTTTAACAACCTCGGCAACCTCAGCACCAGAGATGGGAGAACCCGACCCAGAGTCCTCAGGCTCTGCTTCCTCAATGGAAGACGTGTTGGTGGGATTAAGGAGGTCTTCGAAGTATTCCGCCCACCGACGCACGACGTCCCGAGTCGAGGTCAGCAGCACACCACCCCCACTGTAAACAGTGTTGGTACTGCACTGCTTCCCCCTCCTGAGACGCCGGATGGTGGACCAGAATCGCTTCGAAGCCGTACGGAAGTCTTTCTCCATGGCCTCTCCGAACTCTTCCCACGCCCGAGTTTTTGCCTCGGCGACCAGCCGAGCCGCCTGCCGCTTCGACTGCCGGTACACATCAGCTGCTTCCGGAGTCCCACAGGCCAAAAAAGCCCGGTAGGACTCCTTCTTCAGCTTGACGGCTTCCCTCACCGCTGGTGTCCACCAGCGGGTTCGAGGGTTGCCGCCACGACATGCACCGACAACCTTGCGGCCACAGCTCCGACTAGCCGCCTCAGCAATAGAGGCGTGGAACATGGTCCATTCAGACTCAATGTCCCCCGCCTCCCTCGGGACGTGTTTAAAGTTCTCCCGGAGGTGGGAGTTAAAGCTCCGCCTCACAGGGGACTCCGCCAGACGTTCCCAGCAAACCCTCACAGTACGTTTGGGCCTGCCCGGTCGGACCGGCTTCCTCCCCCGCCATCGGAGCCAACTCACCACCAGGTAGTGGTCGGTGGAGAGCTCCGCCCCTCTCTTCACTCAAGTGTCCAAGACATGCGGCCGCAGGTCAGATGAAACGACAACAAAGTCGATCATTGAACTGCGACCTAGGGTGTCCTGGTGCCAAGAGCACATATGGACACCCTTATGCTTGAACATGGTGTTTGTGATGGACAATCCATGACGAGCACAGAAGTCCAACAACAAAACACCACTCGAGTTCAGATCAGGTGGGCCATTCCTCCCAACCACGCCCCTCCAGGTCCCACTGTCATTGCCCACGTGAGCGTTGAAGTCCCCCAGCAAAACGAGGGAGTCCCCAGGAGGGGCACTCTCCAGTACCCCTTCCAAGGACTCCAAAAAGGGTGGGTAATCTGAACTGCTGTTTGGCGCATAAGCGCAAACAACAGTCAGAACCCGTCCCCCCACACGGATGCGGAGGGAGGCCACCCTCTCGTTCACCGGGGAAAACCCCAACGTGCAGGCACCGAGATGGGGGGCAACAAGTATGCCAACCCCAGCTCGGCGCCTCTCACCATGGGCAACTCCAGAGTGGAAGAATGTCCAGCCCCTCTCAAGGAGACTGGTTCCGGAGCCAGAGCGGTGCGTCGAGGTGAGTCCGACTATCTCTAGTCGGAACCTCTCAACCTCGCGCACAAGCTCAGGCTCCTTCCCCACCAGAGAGGTGACATTCCACGTCCCAAGAGCCAGCTTCTGCAGCCGAGGATCGGAACGCCAAGGTCCCCGCCCTCCACTGCTACCCGTTACACATTGCACCCGACCCCTTTGGCCCCTCCGACAGGTGGTGAGCCCATCGGAACACGCTGTTGTTTAAATGAATAATTCAAACTGAATCTTCGGCTTCCAATTTAACCAAAATCCTCAAACCCGTATTTGCTTATGCAGAGCTCAATCCCCTCCTGATGTCCTGCGTTTCTCTGATTTCTCTGGTTTGCACTAGCAACAGTGATGCTGTTGCTAGTGCAAACCAGATTTCTTAGGCAAGGTCTTTTCTTAAAGTTCATAAATAACAGATACGCGAGTGGGCAGAAGGCCAAATGGGAAAAGACGGAATCAATATTTGAGAATATAAACCGCAGAGCTTATCATGGACATTTAAATAAATATGTTTCCTAATATTTCTTTACAGTACTCCAGAAATATGAAGTCTGTTACGGAGAGCATTTCATGCAGTGATGATATGCCAGCTGACAGTTGGTGTCTCTTGGCTTTGACTTTAGTTTTAATATTGGCAGCTATGGACTCTGTAAAAAGACACGCTCAGTGTGACACTACTTAAGAACTGTAGCTCTTATTTATACTGTAATTGCAGAAGTGACTTTGTAAATAAGATGATGTACACATAAAATCACTTAAATTTGAAAATCGAATCAAACATTGTGAATAATTTCCATTGTTACCCCACAGGCTAGTTTTCCAAAGTATTGTGTGAGTCAGCGGCTTTTGGTCTAAATATAAAGTCTAATTAAGCTAAAAGCTTTACTGGCCTCCCTATATGACTCTTCCCCAATCCCTGCTCCAAACTCCTCTACCTCACCGGAAACTTCTGACTAATGGGACGCCCCTTCACTTTAATGTTGAAGCCCAAATAAGATTAATGAGCAGACACATTTCTGTGGTGGCCACCTATTCAGTATACCTCTTCTGGCAGCGCTCGCAGACTCTTAGTGAGATTTCTTGTATGGTGCTGTTTGTAAACAAAAGCTGATTCGGGGCTTTTTGAATGGGGGCGGAAGTGAAGTGGTCCTGTCTGCAGCTTGAAAAGCACATACAGCCAGAGCAAAAGATAAATAAATAAATCCCATCCCTTGAATTGTTTGTACTTTGTCGCATAACAACCACAAACTTTATAGTGTTTTTTTCACTTGGGTTTTATGTACAACACAGAATTGTTAAATGTCATTAGGTTTTTGACCTTTTCTGCAAAGTGTTATGTAAAAGATCTTCTCCCTTTACTTTAATGCCCCTACATAGAAATTCAGGTGCAACTAATTATCAAAAGGAGTCACACGTTGCTTACTAACATCTCATAATGGACTGTTCAGTCAATCATCCCTAAAATGTCGAATGCCGAAATCCTCAGCTCAGGTGGGGAAATCTGTTGACTGGACAGCTATCACTGTACTCATGCGCTCCACAAATCTGGCTTTTAAACAGGCAGCAAAAAAAAAAAGCTATCATTCAAAAGAAGTCCCGTTTGCAGTTTGTTACAAGCCACGGTGTTGGCAAAGGAGCTCTGGTTACAGAGGACCAGAATAAAAACTTTCTGGCACCACTTGGAAAATGTGCGGTGGAAAATTAATAATGCTAATTAATTTACCATCTCCACTGGGAAACATGGTGGTGGTTGCATAACACTGTTCAGATGTGATGTTTGCGTTTTTGTTTTTTCCCCTGGGGTGAACAGGGAAGCTGATCAGATTTGATAGGAAGATGAATGCAGAATAACGAGGCTAAACAAACAGCCAGAGCTGCAACGGAGAGGCTTACAACAAAGTCAACTAATGGGCTAGAACGGTCCAGTCAAAGTCCAGATCTGAATTGAGAATCTGTGGCAAGATTTGACATTTATGTCATTTAGATACTATTTACAATTTCTGTAACTTCAGAGAGCACTGAGATTTATTTAAGGGTATCAGATTAAAGGGACAACTGGACACATTTTTGGTTTTTACTTGTAAACAAAGAAAGTTAAAAAACCATCTATTGCTTTCCTTCCATTTTACAATGTTTGCACTGCTTTCTATTGATCTGGTATATACGAACCTGATTAGCCATCTGTGGTCATTATGTAACAAAATGGAAAAAAAAAGTTCATAATCCACGTTTGTTGTTTTAGGCTGAGTGTTTTTCTTTTGGTTTGTAAGAGTTCAATAAAAAATATTAAACAGCAAAAGGAAAAAAAGTTCAAAGTGTATAAATACTCTTGCAAGGTGCTGGAAGTAAAATGATCCTAGCATCGCTAATTTCTGCTCTGTCTCTTGTTTCTTGTCAGGCTACGGGCATGCAGCACCCGGGACCGATGCAGGGAAGGCCTTCTGCATGTTTTATGCTGTCCTTGGAATCCCTTTGACTCTCGTCATGTTCCAGAGCCTGGGTGAGAGGATGAACACGTTCGTCAAGTACCTTCTCAAACGCATCAAGAAATGCTGTGGAATGCGCATCACAGACGTGTCCATGGAAAACATGGTGACGGTGGGATTTTTCTCCTGCATTGGCACGCTGTGCATCGGAGCCGCTGCTTTCTCTCATTACGAGGACTGGAGCTTCTTTCAGTCATACTATTACTGCTTCATCACATTAACAACAATAGGCTTTGGGGACTTTGTGGCCCTTCAAAAGAACCGGGCCCTCCAGAAGAAGCCCCTGTATGTGGCCTTTAGTTTCATGTATATCCTTGTGGGCCTGACTGTCATCGGAGCCTTCCTCAACCTTGTCGTGCTCCGTTTCCTGACTATGAACAGCGAGGATGAGCGACGGGACGCCGAGGAACGCGCCTCCCTCGCAGGCAACCGCAACAGCATGATCATCCACATCCAGGACGAATCGCTGCAGCGGAGCAGGCGGCGACGAGAGCCATACAGGACGGAGGTGACTGACCTCCAGTCAGTGTGCCCGTGCATGCACTACCGCTCGCACGACTACGGCAGCTCCAGCGGAGGGATCGGAGGCCTGGGCTGTGCCTTTTCCCATCAGAACTCATTCAGCTCGCAGCTAAACCGCCATCAGTACTTTCACTCGGTTTCGTACAGGATCGAGGAGATCTCGCCCAGCACCTTGAAGAACAGCCTCCTCCCCTCGCCCATCAGTTCGGTTTCTCCTGGCCTTCACAGCTTCACGGACAATCACCAGCTCATGAGGAGAAGGAAATCTATCTAAAACTCAGCACTCACAGGACCAGTGAGTTTTCATGTTTTATACACTAGGTCAAACATTTTCAATGCTGCTCTTCACCAGATTTTATTTTAGCACTCCCCCCCCCCCCCCCCAAACCCCCAGTTTGGTGGTATGTAATAAAAGTATTGCCAGGAACATGTAAAGAAGACTGGGCAGGACAGCAACAGTGGACCCAAAAGGATGCAAAGCATGAAGCATGGATGTCTATTTTTTCAAGAATTGCCTAATTTAAAGAGACACCACATGAACAATAAAATGTTACTTATTACAGATTTACACTATAAAATTAATACATGAACTTTGGTTACGTACTAAATGATGCACACTGGGGAAATGCTATTTTTCAAAGGGAGTTTGCTTGTTTCACTTTAACTTGAAGACATATTTGTTATTATGTATTATCCCATTGCCTTGCTGCAGACAGAGAATTCAAAATGATCGAAAGCATCAGGTATTATTTTCTATAAGCAATCAGTTACTCCAATGGTTTCACCTCACGTCAAGCCAAAATATTGTTGCCAATTTTAGCATGTGACTTAGATGTCATTACTAGTATGCCATGGTTTTGTGACCTTCTTTAGTCCTTTTTTCCCTGGTTGGTGTATAAATGTCTTGTGTGTGAATCAAAGGATCGTACTGCTGTTATTGATACTTCCTGCTGATCTACAAACACTGGATTGGACCTAAATAGCTTTAACTTCACTTGCAGCCTTTTCAAGTTAATAGTGACCAAAAGGGAAAGTCAACCACTACACTATGCCAGTTTACTAGTTTTAGGGTCTTCCCATCCAAACAGTTGATTTTATATTATTATGTTTTATTTATACTTTTTTTTTTGCAGGCTGGCATTCATAACACCTTGATAAATATTTAGTATCATATGAGAGATAAGACAATGCAGTTAAGACATGGTATGAAATTTATTTGCCAATTTCTGCTCTGTAAATGTCGTAAAATATAGATATGGCTGGGTTGCACGCTAGAACAGTGCCTATTGGCTTACAGCAAGAACTCCTTGGTTCAAATCTTGGCACGTGCCTTTTAGTGCAGAGTTCCTCACCATGCATGAATAGGGTGGCACGATGTACTCCTGTTATCTGCCACAGTCCAAAAACATGCTTGTCAGTTTGGTTGGCATCTGAAATTTGCATTTAGGTGTAGGTGTGGGGGGTGCATGCATGTTTGTTGCGAGTGGTGGCCGTGTGACAGACTGCCGGTAGTCTGGCCTCCCTCACATATAGTACCTGTAAACTTCAAAACCTGTTGGGTTAAAGACAACTTAACTGGACTTTTACCTAACTCAGTCCTGGATCAAATATGGACCAACTCAACTCTGAGTGGATTTCAAACCACATGGTCAGATTAAAAGTTTGATGCAGTAACTTGATCTTGGTCTTCAACCACAAAAATTGGCTTACTCACTAATGTCTAATGGCAAGGCTACCAGTGAGCTGATTGAAAAAAAATACCAAGTAATTTTTGGGTAAAACGTTTTCCACTTTATTTATTCCCAACCCCATTTTGTGTCCACATGTTGCCATTTTGTCTTTTCCACCACCAGTGTGTGCCAACAAGCCTACCATTTTGTCCATTCATATATCATGGTTTATACAAGTACTTACCATATTGTATAGGCTTCTAGTTGTTCTCTGGGTTTAGCACTTTGGTGAGTTTTGCCGACAAATATTGTGAAAGTGGAAGAAAAAAAAATTCAAAATACATCCATATTTTTTGCATATTCTGGCTGAAGAAGCATAGCGGATAGATAATCATAGAAGCATAATTACATAATATGGCAACATTTTCAAATATTTTCATTTTTGAGGATAAAATTGTTTGTTTTTATCTTAATGTAAAAGTTTTGAGGCATGCAGACGAGAACCATATCATACTATATATTCAGTGCCAAATGTCCCCTAAATAGGTGCAAAACGTAAGTGTGGTGTTCTCAACTTGTTGTAAAAAACTTCCATTGGAAAACAGCACCATTTCATACATTAAAATCTCATGTATATAAAATGACCCAAACTGCAAAGGTACAAAATGGTGAAGGGACGAATTGATCTGCACAACACCTTAGCAATGTTTAATAACACTTTTATTGCCAAACAGTTAAATTCAGACAACACAGTTCATATTCTGTATGTAACACTTTATACAGTGTTGCTTTTCAATATTGCCGTTATGACCAATTCTATGGTCAGTGTGTGACTGTTGAACCTAGCTAACACTAGCTTGTGCTAACTAGTTAGCCAGGAAGGGCTAATGAAATGGTAAGTGAACAAACATGTCCTCTAGTGTGAAAGAAAGCCGTTTACAGAACCCACTGACACAAAGTACTATACAGCATCATTTTACCATTTCTTTTTTCAGCCTGTGGAAGAGATTAAGTCAATTCAGATATGTCATTTTTCATGTTTGAAATGGCCGCCTGTGGAGAGTGGTTCAATTTTAAAACAAATATTTGTTTAAAACTAACTAGATGTTTTAGTTTTTTTTTAACAAAGAATAAATAGGTGCATTAGGATGGTTGACGTGTTGTGATGGACCTGGACCTTTCGTCCCATGTGTGAGTCTGCCATTATGCAATAAATCCATTTATTGCGTATCCCTGTAGTTGTAAAACAAATATACTTTAAACCTTTCCATCTGCTCTTATGCCAATTTACTCCATTTTAATTTACAAGCAACAGTGATAACCACACAGCGGAAATGCATTTTTCAGAACTAAACCAATGGTGTCAACCTTTCTGATGCGCAGTTTTATTCTGTGCATCAAAGACTGCAAACAGAACTGAACTACAGAAATCTTCTAGATTTACATTTCTGGGTAAAATTATTTTTTCAGGGTGCACGCACCAGAGCACAAAATACTCAGCATCATTTTTAAAGACAAAACCAGGGTGCACAGTGTTGAATTTGTTGTATTTACACAGGTCAGAATTATACACAATGTGACAAATATATACATCCAGCCCCACTGATCTTTAATTTTCTAGTGATATATTGCAAAAAAATCACATGCGGTTTGTAGCCACTAGGAAGCTTCTAGTGTAATTCTGCCAGGATATTTGACCTCTTTTATTGGCAAAATATCGTTTTAAGCTGACTAGTTCCTCCAACATACCTGGGGTCTCATTTATAAAACATTGCACAGGATGTGTACAATAAGTTTGTGTACATCCATAAACCAAAAATGGAGTACGGCAAAAAAAAAATCCTGATCTATAAAACCATGCGCACACACACCAGCACACAATGTTCCTTTATAATTTCCTTTAAACATTCAGGTGCAGACTTAGGGAGTTTGTCCTGCAACTGGCAGGTTGCCAGTTTGATCCCCAGCTCCGACCGTCTCAGTCGTTGTGTCCTTGGGCAAGACACTTCACCCGCATTGTTTGGTCAGAGGGCCAGTAGCGGCAATGTTTGCCAGCCTTGCTTCTGTCAGTCTTCCCCAGGGCAGCTGTGGATAATAACATAGATTTTAAGTCATCAGTCCCCTCTGGAAGAACGAGCTGTTCAAACAATTCAACGAGATCCCAAAGTTAATTTGACATTCATGCCTTACTGTTAGTGTGATACATCTCAACAGAACTCTAGGTGTTGTTTAAAAAAAGGTAATCTATATTACTTATGAGTTACCTTAAAACAATTGCTGTAAAAGTCAACAACCAAGATTCTGAACCAAAAGATGATATCATGGTGATATCATGTGACTGCCTGGGAACATAAATGTATCCCTAATACTGTAGTTTCCATTTGCTAAATGTATACACTTAAAACAAATTTGAAACCTTCTCATAATTTTTAGCGTACCTGAAATCCGATTATAGGCAAAGTTAACCAGTACCAGCAAGTTCACCCCCCCCCCCCCCCCCCCATTAATTTGACTAAAGTTGAAACTGAGGTGGGACCACACTTTAACAATGTAAAAAGGTTAAGCATAAACAATGGATTTCTTTTTCAGTACCAAAGTGCAATTAAATCAATCCAGAAGTATGTGTAAACTGTGTAGGTTATTATCACATTTTTCCTGAGGAGCTGAGCCAGTGTCAGCTGCTCAGATCTAACCGTGCAGAAAGGAGGGCTGTTGATGGTGGCGGGGAGCCGTGTAGATCCAAACTGACAACTCCTTAGGTCTGAACGCACTTTGGAGCCATCAAGGAAACGTGATGAAAACATCAGCACTAAAACACGTTCACATAATCAGAGTGAGTTAATATGAAGGGACGGCTGAAGATCGCAGATAAGGAACGCCTCACATCAGCAGGATGATCCTTTTAGTTTGTGTGTACAATATCAGAAGATGAAAAGGGACATGGGCTGTTTTCTAAAGAGTTGAAAAGTGCGTGAACTTGATATGTGGAATTTAACTATAATAACGATCTAACTCACAACTGGTTTGCAAAGTCCTCAAGATGTGTTCCTGTCATTTTATGTTCTCAATCAAACCTTCCGTACTGTATTGTTCTCGGGTTTGAATGCATCACCTTTGTTCTAGGTTTGCCTCTTTAACCATCCCATAAGTGCAAAGTACATCAGCCAAACCAAACTCTACAATGGATATAGGAGACCCACATTTGCCAGCTGGGAATTTCCCTTTGTTTTCTGAGGCCCGTGCAGCATCTGATGCAGGGATGCACACTCAGAGTTTGTTTCAATTTCAGCCGCAAATCCAAATCTAAGAGCAAATTAAATTGGAAAGAGATATTTCAGTTTCTGTCCTAATAGTTTAATGGGACATGAACAATGCCCATCAAAAATGTACATCTTTTTTCACATGTTGTCAAATTACAATCTCAAACTTTACTGTATTTTTTTTAGGGGAAATTGATACAAAAGACCAAAACAAAGTACCCTATATTTGATAAGGGGGTGGAAAATGATATACACTTACCACATTTTTACTTGCAAAAATAAAATCTGTTAAATCTGTCAGGCAAATGCCCTTTATATCCTAAATGAAAACTGTAAACAGTAGAAATATCAGTGAGCGCTCCATGGGCGCCTTTATGGATAGCAACAAGAAGAAAGCTGTTGTTGAAAGAAATCCCACTTACAGTTTGTCGCAAGCCGTATAGAAGACACTGCAAACATATGGAAGAAAATCTTCATCTTAACCAAGGTAAGATGAGACCAGTAGTAAAACACAGTGGTGGCAGAATCATGCTATGAGGATACCCCTCCTCTGCAGAAACAGGGAAGCTAGTCAGAGTTGATGGACAGATGGATGGAGCTAATTATAGGGCAATCCCGTAAGAGAACTGGTTAGAAACTAAAAGACTGAAGTGGAGGCTCACCTTCCAGCAGGATAATAGCAATAAACATATTTTCAGAGGTACAATACAACAGTTTGGATCCCAACATGCTCAATGGCCTTGTCAAAGTATAAACCTAGATTGAACTATAATTCTGTGGCGAGACGTAACAACTGCCTTGCCCGCTGTAACAGCAACAAAAGGCAGACCGATCTATAAAGTATTGATTCAGGGGCCAAAATGTTCCTGTTTATTAAAAAGATTTGAAACGATTATGATTTTTCCCTCAATGATTTTCCCTCCAATTTACAATTATGCGCCAGTTGTGTTGGTCTAATAAAATACAGTGAAGTTTGTAGTACAATGACAAAACGTGAACAGTACATTGGGGTGCGGATGCTTTTGTAGTGCCTTGTGCCTGTCTGATTCATGTTTCTTTTGTTCAAATCCTTTACAATCATGCTAAAATCACTTCCCTGCTATTTTTGGCTAAAAACCTCTGGACTTTCACGTTAGAATGTGTCGTCACAGGTTTTTGCTTTCCAGTATTTGACTAATTAATTTCTTGGTTAGCTGATCATACCACACACGTTGAATAGAACTCTGTTTGGACAAATGGTCAAATGCCACAAATCCCACTCAGTCGCGACAAATGTAATCAAAGGTGCAGACCGAGATAAGCCCTATAGGCATTGTTTTCATTACAGGAACTATGCAGGCTTATCTTGAGCATACTGAACATACTGTTTTTTTATAACAACCTTTGGAATACATTAAAAAAAATCACCTTTTTCAAGAATGGACAGCATCTGTATTTTTCACACAAGCATACGTGCCTTGAAGAAACAAGTGTGCATGATTCAATATGGTGGCTGCAGGTCTGCTTGTGCTGAGAAAACCAGCACTAAACTATATAGTCTGGCTTTCATCTTCCGATCTAAGTCCTGATAAAGATTTACCTGACTCCGCCAGATGGATTTGCTCCGCATATCCATCTGGAAACCTTCCGTTGAAGTAATTTTGGGAAGGGGCGAAAATACTGGTTAGCTGTTTGGCCTATGTTGGTGATAGACGGGCCAAATAAACCAATCAGATCAACGAAGCATATGACGTACTCGTCAACATGCTTCGTCGTCGCTCTGTTACGAGCGACGACGAAAACACAACCACAAGCCAAGCTACTCTTGCTGCTGCAGGTAAAGGCTCGTTAGCTCAGCAAAGAAATACTCTGTAATTCCGATAAAACTTGCTCAATAGCCACGCTAACGCTAGTTTCATCGGCTGAAGCCGCTATGTTCTTTAGACTGAACTGTCGCGCTTCTGGTTGCGTCACACCTCAACCCGCCTCAAAGCCAACGCTGATTGGACGTTCGTTTGGTGAACGGCTCCAAATTTTCTTTAACGTAGAGTAGCCAGACTGATCTGCGAGTGAAACCTTGAAAGCTCGCGAGATCAGGATGGTCTCACGAGGCTAGATAAAGATGTGCATGAGATGAAACATATTAACAGGCAGTTCCTTAGCTGTGTCCTTGCCAGGTGACAACTCAAGCTTGACCAATTTACTCCACATTATAAGTAGAAATACAATAATTTTGTATTAGTTTAGGAGGTTTTTTCTGTTTTTTTTTCAGTTTTATACCCAAGGTTTTATTTTAAGAGTTCTGGTTATAATTGGACTTGACAGTAACAACACTGTGGTGATCAGGCCAAAACTCAGCTTAAATATGAGCAGTCAAGACACTCAGCCAGGAATGTGTGACTATGTTAAAGGATAAAGCTTGCTTCATTATAACTCCCATGAACTGCCTAATACTAAACAATGCCTACTGTATGCACATAAAAAAAGAAACATCTTAATATAATTTAAAAACTTAAAAAGTAGGGTTTTGATGTTATCTTAATGTGATAATAGATCATGACAAGTTATTTTTTTCTTGTGTTGGTTTCATTTGCTGTGTGTAGCCCATGTTTAATTCCTGGTTCCTGAGCCAATCATATGAGTTATAATGTTATTCAGATTTGAAAGAGGTGTCATTATTACTTTTTGCTCCTTTAAGACCTGCGTTGGTTGGTGTTGGGTCTTTGGCCCTTTGCCGGTTTGTACTCCCATTTCCAATGTTTTGACATTTTGTCTGTCCCTACTTGTATTTGGGTCTTATGATAACACATTTTGTACACATTTACTGAACCCATAATGTTCAAATTTGTAGTTTACTGTAGTTATGGGTTTTTATGAATCATGGAGGTGAATTCTAAAGACAAATGTTCTCAGTTCTCACATTATTTATTTCAATTGTTTAATATAAAACTAAACATTTTAGTCTCATTTATCTGCAAATGATGCTTGATCAGGCCTGTCCTTCATATAAAATCTGACAAATGATCAAACTAACCATTTCCTGCTGGTAGATAGGTTTTTGCTCTTAAATTGCCATACTGCCAGAGTAAAGAAAATTATTTTTAATCATTGGTTGCCAAAGCGAGTATAAAGTGTCGTCCTAGTTGATACGAACTGATGCATGATCACTAGGAAATGTCCTGCAATAGATGGCACAACTTCACACCCCAAAAAAGACAGATACAAACCATGGGTAGTGCATCATTCACACACATGCACACACACACGTTAAAAGAGGATCAAGTTTATAAAAAACACACATAATTCACAGCTGACTGATGAGAAGATGTTCAGATGAGGCAGCTTCTCTTTGCTACCCATACGGAGTGGGTTGGACTAAAATTGTGCAATTATTTTAAATTATGTATATTTTGCTTGCCACTTGTTAAAAAATAAATAAACAAGTATCAAGAGAAAAAAAAAGAGCAGCAAGTGATCCAACCTTTGTAAGGGATAATGTTTTCATCCTCTGATTTGTATTTGAAAATTCATCTGTCCTCCACATGGGGGTGCTGCAGTACCCACCACTTCTCACTGCCTTGGTTATATATATGTATACATATATATTAAGTCATAAACAATAAAACTTTTATTGAAACTTCCATTAATTCCAGTAACTCAATTCACTAAGGGAAGCACATTATATAGATTAACACAGACTGATGATGTGTTAAACTTTTTTCCTGTTAATTATGATTTTTTTCCCCCACCTACCGCTAATAAATACACAGCATTCAAGATTAGAATGTTTTATCAAACCCATACAAAAAGCTGCATATCTTAAAATGAAATTTCTGGGATTAACGGTGCCTTTTTGATGCCTGGACCACTTCATCTTGTTAGTTATTATAAAACATATTTAATAGAAGCAACTGGTGCTTTTATTAAATATATATCTCTATCTATCTATCTATCTATCTATCTATCTATCTATCTATCTATCTATCTATCTATCTATCTATCTATCTATCTATCTATCTATCTATCTATCTATCTATCTATCTATCTATCTATCTATCTATCTATATATATCCATCCATATTCTAACACGTCTATCCCTTGTGTGGTCGTGAGGGGTGTTGGTGCCGTTCTCCAGCTGTCAATGGGCGAGAGGCGGAGTACACCCTGGACAGGTCGCCAGTCTATCGCAATATATATATATATATATATATATATATATATATATATATATATATATATATATATATATATATAATAAAAGCACCAGTTGCTTCTATTAAATATGTTTTCTCATAACTAACAAGATGAAGTGGACCAGGCACCCGAAAGAGAACTGATGGCTTCAGTAGCCTACATGGTGCACTTCTTTAGTCCCGCATTGCCCCCAAAAATAAAGCTTTTCCTTATAAAAGCTAAACCACTCTAAAGACACGTATATACTGTGTTCTTTCTCCTTGGGTTCAAGGAAACCACAGGCGCTATTCCTTGTTGACAGCCCCAGTTTGTCTTCGTGCAGCTTGGTTTTTGAACATGGTGTGGGAGAAGCTTTTTTCTCACGTGTTGTCAAAAAACTAGTGTGTGATCGCTCAAAAATGTTGAAAAGGCAAAGTTAATGTAGAAGAACAGAGATGTTGGCCTTTTTTCTTTTCCTCTGGCACGGAACCTCCAGCTGGTTCCTCACTTGAGCTCCTCATGAAGTATGAACTTTCCTAGGTAGAGCAAACTTGGTTCTTGTTGCCACCTTGACTGAATGAACTAATTTATTTATTCTTCCAGAGTATGTACATTTTGAAATATTTTTATTGTCAGTTTCTACTAATACATTTTAATGAAAACAGTCTGAATAAAAGCACGCGTAAGATCTTCTTTGTGTGATTCTAACACACTCCAGGAACATCTGTCAGCATATCTGAATTGAGCAACTGCCATCAGATACTCAGATCATTATGACCCTTCATGACATCACTCTTATTTTTTAAACAAATTATTTTTTTTCCATTTGTAAAAAGCAGAATCTGATGTTCAGTCTAAAGTAGCCTTGTTGTGGCTTGTAGCCTGGAAAGCTTTTGTTTCCTTTAGGTCGGTCGCTATGTCATAGAATTACAAATGCAACACATGATTTCCGTTTGGCAAAATGTTTGTTAGTGTGGAAAAATCCAGTGTTGGAAAACATATAAATTATGGAAAATAACATTCCCTTCTTTATAATGTAGTAAAACCCCAGTCCAGGCAGGAACAGAACCTTTCTATTAACATGTCGTCAGCATAGGGGTTTACTTTTGGACAATCTGATTTTTTTTAACCTCATTCAAAATTTTTAAATAAGGTACATACAAATCGGAAGAATTATCTGAAACACAGAACAAGGTATTAAAACTAAAATAAATATTACTGCAACACTGTAAGTACCTTTGATGTTAATAGGGTCCTACCAAGGAATATGTAAGACTGTAAATGGCGTAAATAATGAAATGTTCTGTTCTATCCTGCACAACGTCTATAGTACTGGATACCAATAAAAGAAAGTTTTGGTGTCTGGCTCTGTTTTGCATGTTGCATACATTTCAGAGATTTCACATTGTAGTATTTTTAACATAAATGCACTAGGCTGAATTAAATTAAACTGTTTTTTTTTATCAATGTGTGTAGCTCATTACTAAAGTCCATCAATGTGGAATCCCTCTCCCCCACTCCCCTGTTTAATTAAAGGAAACAAAGTGCATTTAAAGGTGCATTTCAACTAATTAAGGTTTGTGAAAGTTTCAGATAACAACACAGAGCTGCAGGGTCATTTGATCACTTAGCAGAAAAAAAATCAACTGATATCAGTCATGTTATTAGTTTTCAATTTTCAATTGGAGGAATATCGGCTCTGGTTAAAGAAGTAAAAAGATAAAATAAAATGAAAAATTATTAGAGCATCTTCAGTTTTCACTTCACGGGATGTGAGGATTTCATGAAACCCAATGTTTTCCGTTTTTAATTTCGACACAGCTGCTGTTTGGGTGTAAGTACTCTATATAAAGTGGGTTTCTTCAGGTTATGTGGATAAGCTACTTGGCTTTCAGAACCCTTTCAATCGGCCTGTTTGCAGTGATCCGCTGGCTCATATTTTTAGGTCTGACTTGCTGTATTAGTCTGATGAACCAGTTCCATTATAATTACTAAAAATGTTGGCTGAAAGTACCGAGTTGTGATTGAAATGATCATTTCAACAAGACAGACGAGAGAGTATTTACATTGAGATGTCATTTGTTTTTAATTTACTTCAGTGAAATTAGTCCAAGTTGAATTCTATGGGAATATATTAGCCATAATGAATCTTTTTTTTAACAAAAGAAACAAAGGAACTCTTTATTATCTAGAAGTCAAATTGTTTTTCACATCCCACCCACATGGGTACATATTACTCAGATCTGTCAGCCATCATGCCACATGTCACGCCGATGGTCCTCAGCTGAATGTTGCTCTCCAACCCAAATGGGAAAACAGAAACTCCCACACGCACCATCACTCCCAACAAACAGCGCTGCCTTGTGTCCTTTGCAAAGTGGCATCAAACAGCATGGAAGATGAATAGATTCCCGTTGGTTTAGTGGCTTTTGTAAGTTCTGCTGTGTTCCATTCGTAGCCATGCTTGACTTTCAGGCATTGTTTACTGCATCTGGCAGTGTGTGTAGGCCATCTCTCTGTCAGCAGTGCCATGTTCTCCAATGACAGGGACAAAGAGACACAAATTGCACTAATACCTGTATAATACAATACAACAGAAAGGTTATGCTCCATGGACTCCTTTTCTGATATCTCCTGTTTTGCAATAGGTTCTCCTTGTATGTCTGAGGAACAAACAATACCATGGGTCACATTCCATTTAGGATGTTATATATCATCCTTTTGCCATCCATGTTTACCAATAATGTTGAAATTATTTTCATTTTCTGTCACAATTTGAAACTGATGTCTGTACAGTACACTCCAACATGGGTTGCCTCTCTTCTCCACATCCTAAAAGGAGATTGTTGAGATTTAATCGAAGTTAACTGAACATTTTACAAAACATTTTTTGCATTTGTATGTGTTTCTTCTTTTTCTCTGTTTGCTTTTCTTTTCCTCTCTTTCTTGTTGAGTGTGTGTGCATGATTTGGTGTGGATGACTCACTGGGTTGACTGGCCCAGGTGATGCTATAACACACTTGAATAAAAATAACGAGCCTCCTTCTGAAACCCCCTGTCTTGTTGTATATGTCTAACATCATCTCGTGGTAAAAAGAAAACACACCCTCTTTCACATCCAGGGGTCTTACACCTCGGGACCCAAAAAGGTTTTGTGGTTTGAAGCCTAACCTCTGCTGTAAAGAAAAAAAAAACACCAAACAGATTCCACCCTGGGATTAGTTATTAAACTTGAAGTATCAGCAGGATTTTATCAATTTCTCTAATAATTGGGGGAAAATTGTCCAACTATTCTTTACAATGTTTCTTTATTTCAAGACAATTTGTGAGCATTTGTTTCCACACAGCCAGTTAATAGTTGACTTAAAGACTTTGACAGTTGGCATGAGCCCTCATTTGCTTGTTTAGTTTTTTCGTCAGACATGGTGCTGCACATTATGGTAAATATGCTGGTGAAGATTCTCAGTCATCCAGGTCATGGTCATTCCAAAAAAAGTAAAAAACAAGGCAACTGGACTTGTTATCCGTAGTAGAAGACGTTTCGCTTCCTCTCCAGGAAGCTTTCTCAATTCAAAAGTTCTGTGGTAATGTGGAGTAACCAGCTTTATATCATTGCCAAACAAAGGCCTTGTAATGGCTTAGATAACATGCAAATTCAACCGAAACAGGTCCACCCCTTAGTAATGGGCGGTCGTTAAAGCCATTAAGGCAGCAGATTGGACCGAAACTGGTCCACTCCTCTGTAACGAGGAGTCGTTAGGGTTGTTATTGGCCTGGCTTAAAGGAACAATGTTTTGATCACTCGAATGAGGGTGAGAGTTAAGGTGAAGATTGGCCGGAATTAATCCTATTGCTGTATTGTAAGTTTTTGAGAGTTGGAACCTAAGGCCTCCTCCTCTGTTTAAGGTTGGTTTTTCTCTCTTAACGTAGATGGCTTCCTTCACACCCCTTTCAAACCATCTGTCTTCTTTGTCCAAAATGTGAACATTTTGGTCCTCAAAAGAGTGTCCTTTGTCCTTAAGGTGTAGGTGGACAGCAGAGTCTTCTCCTCTCCACAGACGCATGGCTCAACACAGGAGAGCTACCTCCTCAGGACAAGGTTAGTTGCTGCGTCCATCTACGCCATCTTGCTTTCTGATAGCACCACAGTACTGCCGGCAAATGGCACAACAATATTTATGGCTACTGATTGCAACCCGTGCAAAAATACTTAAAAGGCTAAAAAGGACTAAGTAAACATATCAGGACGATCGCTTGGTGTATATTGTTTTATTTGGAGATGAATATATGTTTTTTTTTTTTTAAAGGTCAGCACGTGACTAGGCCCCTTTAATTCCTTCCCAGTATGATGGGAAGCAGTAAATAAACTGCATGCTCCATACCAGGGATCTGCCATAACTCATGCTTTCATAGAAATTCCTGGCTGCTGTTTTCCATGTTAGTCCTACGGAAGCACCAAGGGTGTACTTACCTTTTCACTCTTCTCCAGTTTGGCTTTACTTTTGGGTAATAAATAGTCAATGGAATATAATGTGTGTTTTATGCATTTGAGATTACATTAAAATAAAGTTTAGGAAAATGATGGTATGTAGCACCAGAGATCAAAATGATGGTAACTTTTTTTTCACTCGACTGTGCCTTGATATTCACTGGCTTCATTCTAACTTAAGTTGTCATATAGATTTCATATCAAATCTGTCTTATTGCCAAATTATTGAAACATCAGGTATGCAACTGCTTGTTGTACTAAAGGACATTTATTGAAATTTAGCAATATATTTTGATGGGAGTAGCTATGTTCCAATTCTAAACATCTAAATGGTTTACTATATTGTTCCGTTATTTTAAGTACTTTTAAGAGAAGCCTCGACCAAAGGCAGAACTGCACAAAGTTGCAGGTGATGAATACAAAGCAACATTTCGAGCCACATGGTGTATTGTCTGCCTTTGAAATTGATAGTAAGTGTAGACTTTAAGTAAGACCCAGCGGTTCACCTTATGTAAAGCCTGCTGCTTTGCCTTTTTACTTTTTCGTATCAGCACTATAGGGATACCTTGTATGAGTCAAATCAGTTATTATCATCTTATGATAATATCAGCTATAGAATTATCTGTTGAAATTTTTTTTTGAAGACACACAATTAGCAGGTTTTCTTTCAACGCCAATGCAATCAAAACAACCAGTCGCCGTTGTAGCAGCTGTGTTGCTACTGACATGAAGAGCTGAAACCACATCTGTTCTTAGATGTTATTTACCTCTTTACAGGAAATTAGGCTTTTAATTAGTGCCAGAAACTGGATGCCAGTTCACAACAGGCCAAAAGTTGGGACCTTACAGTGAAAGAAATATCTACTGCATTGCTTTTTGCTTATTTACTCCTTGATGCCAAGGTTCAAAGGGTCAGTTTTAGACAGTGTGGTTAAGATATGTTGATTAGCAAAGTACATAGCTAGAATTATACCTTAATGCAGTCATAATCGATTCACATTAAGCCAATATTAGCATTCGCAATGGGAGGTTTCTGTATCTGATCTGGGCTTGGGTCAGTACATACTAATTACCCAAATGTCGTTGATCAGTGCAATGGATAAAAGCTGATCATGCCCATCATCCACTTACAAAATGCTAGATGCTAGTGGGCACAGTTTTAAGAATAGCTAGATGCCTCATTAACTGTATTAATGTTGTATTAATGTTGCATTCCGTTTGACTCGGAAATTGAAAGTAGGAGCTGGGAATGAGGTAAACCCTAGTAAAAAGCGTTCCAGGTAACACCGTCTGAGAAGTCGGGATTCCAAGATAAAAACAAAAAAACAAAAGGTCAGTATTGCTGGGAAAGCTGTTGTTTTGTTTGTAGTACCTCTTAGTAACATCATTTAAAGCTGTACTTTCCACATGAAACACCACTTTTAATTTGTTTGGTTCAGAGCTGCCTCCGCTACATGTAACCTTGATTTTAGACGCACTCTTACGGCTGAGTCTTGTAAAACAGCTAATTTTTCCGATTGGACGCCAGGATTTCCAAATTGCGACTGCAAATGGAGGGCAACATAAATCACACGTGAGAAACATGGCTTGCAAACTAAAAACATAATATTGGCACCTTTTGTTGGGATAATGTGTGTAATACACTTTTATACGGGTCAACTAAAGGGTAAGCAGGCTCCACGAAGACATTGGAGCATCCTCTGCACCCGTGAATTTTCATGTTGCATGTGCAACTTCTCAATTAACCGGGGCAAGGCAAGGACAAACAGGCTTAAATTGGAGACAACCGGACCTTCACTCAGTTTTTCTGAAAACGTTTTGACACCTATCCATGAGTCTATGTCACTTCTGGGGTCCTCAAATGACAACAATAATGTGCAGAGTTTGGACAGAGAGAACAGATGGTTGGAAAGAGGGGTGAAAGAAGCCATCTTGGTCAAAAGACAAAAGCCAACACCGAACAGAGGGAGAGGATTGCGCTATCAACTGCCCAGTGTTTACAGCTCGGTCCTCCAACAAGTTCCAAAGAGATTACATCAGCAGTCCACTGACACCAAGAACAAGTTTCTTATCACCCAGGACAGTGACAGGTGGGTCAGTGATTTGCTTCTCACTTGAAATATACCTAGAAGGATGGACTTCCATGTACTTGAATTGTCTTGAATTATTTTAGCTTTCTTTAAAAACTCAGCAATCTCATCTTTTCCATAAAGTCCAGATTTGTGGAGGGACCGACGCTCGTCAATAGACTCTCCCACCTGAGACTTTGATTGCTCTAGCTCCTCCAGAGTTACCATGCACCACTTGGTGGCTTCTCTGGTAATGACAAAGAATGGGTCGCATGCTTTCAGAATATTTTGGTCAAGAAGGCATACCTCATTTTACTTATCAGCGACTAAATGATTTTCCTCCGTGTTAATTTTATTTCCACAAAGTAAAAAAGAAAAAAGAAAAGGAAACTTCAAGAGAGGAATCAGCTGCTACTTTGTCTGTTGAGGAACATCTCCTTCCCACTCACCCTCTTCTCCCCTCTCTCAGTGGTCCGGGCAGTGCAGCTGGATGTTTAGGTGGGAGAATGGGCAAGCAGCATCCCTTTTTATCCCTACCCACACGGCAGTAATTATACTGTCACCCATGAGCACCAGGCAACTCGGACGGCAGCACAATAAGAGCCATGGCAGAGGGGCGTTGAGGACTTCGCTTGCCTGTAATTTTGCATCTTAAATGATCATGTAAGGCGAGCCAAGTTGCAGTGCAGAGGATCGTCTCCACTGAAGCAGAGATATGATGAAGCCCAACAACGAGCAGGCGTTGGCTGCTGTGTGTCACGGGGCAATCAGACAAAAGACAGGAGAATTTTAAACTGACCAAGACTTTCTGGTCAGTATAAAACCCACTGAGCAAAGCAGGCCCAACTGCACACAAACACAATTCTCCCTCATCACATGGACACTATGCAGTAACGTGGGGTGATGTGAAAGTGATGGAACTGCCTGGCAGTGATAAAAATCTGTAGATATTTGTGCAGCAGGCACACATCACATCAGCTTCTTATCTCGCCCATCTCAAGATATTTAGGCTAACAAATTTATGCTTGGAACAGAATTTTGATCAAAGTTTAACACCAGTGATTGCTGGCAGAATTAGAGCCATCCCTCTGATGTGCATATGCAGCAATTGTTTTTAGTTTAGCTGGTGTCTAGCTTAGAGGTCCTTCTGTGACGCTTCTGCCTTTCATTGTTTCTTTTGCCAGTTTAAGATTATTAGGACCAGAGAAAATAGTAAATTTGGACTTTATGTTGTTATTTTTTGAATGTGCCACCAAAGGAGCTAGGATTGCTGATGTTGGGCAAACAAATAGGCTACAATTTAACCTGTTTTTCTATTCATATTTAATGTAAAATAGAACATTCACCAAATAGCTGGTTTCAATCACCTGCCCTGTTTTATAGCAGACTGCTGTTTTTCTTGTATAAACAATGGTTACCTAGAAGAAAAACATACCATCTTTCTCTCTAATTATTACGTCCTGTCCTCCTCAGAAGAACAGAATCATGCTGCCACCGATGCAGAGCTTACTCAACATGGTGAAACAAGATGTCCGCGCATGTGACACAGCCACAACCTTCAATGTAAGTTATTGTAATTGTATGTGATGCATCAACACAAAGTACTGCATCATTTTAAAATGTAGCAAAAATGATACAAATGTTAGTCTTTCACAAATAAAAATCTAAAAGGTGTCACATGAATTTGTAGTCAGAAGTCCCATAATTTGTAAATAGGATCCATCTATGGATAATTTAATTGCACTCTCACACCTAAGGGTGTCAAGATTTGCGGTGGTCGAGGACCACAAATGCAGCGAAGGCGACGCAGAGTCATCATAAAGGTTAATGATTTTAATGAACAGAACACTGGACGGGACTTCAGGTAAGGTTAACAGAGGAAAGTTACCAGAGGATCCCACAACTAAGGAAAAGAAAACAGGAACTTAAATACGCTGGGAAGTAATCAACTGGATAACGAACGGGTGAGTAACAATAAACTGAAATACACACAGCAAGGGAGGCAACAAGAAGGGCATGAAGCGCAGGTAAACTATACACAAAACAACCACTAACTGAAAGATGCACAATGCAAGGAAGCTAAAAACTAATAAGTAACCAAACACCTTAGGATTGTGACAAAGGGTGGTTTAGAGAGACCGATTAACATGACAGTCATGTTTTTGGAACGTGGAAGGAAGCCGGAGTACCCAGAAGGAGCCCAACCATGCACAGGGAGAACATGCCAACTCCATGCAGAAAGACTCCAGGCTGGGATTCAAACCCATGACTTTCTTGTTGCAAGGCAACAGTGCTTACCAACTGCATGACTGTGCAGCCCCAGATAGCATCGTGAAGATGAAAATAAGACGTTGGACAACAAAGAAACTGGGGCAATAATGGAGACAAAAAATACAAGACAGGGCAGGGTTAGGTCATGCAAGATTATTTAAAGCTTTGAACATCTCACAGAGTAATCATAAGTAGCCAAGATCCCTATGGTGACTCTGGAGGCGCTGCAGAGATCCATAGCTCATGTGGGGAACTTTTGTTCTGTCAGCCCCTTCTCTGTGGGGTCTCCCTGCTGTTTCTCGACACGACGTCCGGGCAGAACTTTTTTCTCAAGTGGTGTCCGACTACTGCTCTGTGATTGGACAGGATTTAGATAGGTGTGTTTGGGTTGGAAAAAAAGAGATGTCTCACACATCTGATCTGTAGAACTGCAGTCGCGCAGTTCAACTCTAGTAATTAAAGCGGTCAAACTTGCAGCGTTTACTTTATAAATTATCCTAGCGGGGCAGTCCCACTCCCCTCGCACGTCTCTGGTGTACAAATAGTGCTACAGCGCAATGTGAGCATTTGTGTGTCAGATAGCTCTCCGCGGCGTGCTCCGTGATCCCAATAGTACGGGTCTGCTCTGCAGACTCCATGCTCGGCTCTCTGCCCCCCTCCACAACCCGCCCTTCAGTGACGTGGGGTTGACTTCTGCTGCGGAGCGTCTTGTGCACCAAGTATAGACGGAGTATCAACCGGTCCAATTCAAACCTTTTTTGTATTCTTCCCACCCCGACTACCAAACAAAAAACTCTTTGTTCTCATGGAGTATGTAGCAAGCTTAAGCTACTTTGCAAAGGAGAAATTCTTTCAGCTGTTCCCTTTCAGCGGTTCATCTGACTCCATTCAACGCTACCTTCTGCATCTTCTCTCACACCAACTGCCTCTATGCCTTATTTAACTCCATCTCGTCTTTGGTCTTCCTCTAGGCCTCCTGTCTGGCAGTTACCGCCTCAGCATCCTTCTACCGATGTCCTCACTATCCCTCCTCTGTACATGTCCAAACCATCTCAGTCTAGCTTCTCTTCTCCAAAACATCTGACATGAGCTGTCCCTCTGATCCTAAACACCCTCATCACTCCCAAAGAGAAGCTCAACATCTTCATCTCTGCTACCTCCTCCTCTGCCTCCTGTCTCTTCCTCAGTGCCACTCCCTCTAAATCATACATCACTGGTCTTCTTGTACACCGTTCCTTTCACTCCCGCTGATATCACACAAAAGAAGAACGAGCAGACATTTCAATCTCTAGATGTACCAAAACTGGTAGAACCACACCTCAGTAGACTTAAAGTTGTAATAGAAGAAAATAATAGAAGGCATTTTAAACATTTGTATTACTTTATCTTGTTCCGCCATGCATAATCACAACAGGGATGTTTGTGGTTGTAAAGTGACAAACTGTGGGATTATTTTTGGTTAGCCACTGTTTGTTTCTCTTAGTAGTAATAATATGTTACATGAATCATATTTAATGTGAAATCAGTGTCAGAAAATCTCCCCTTTTTAAAGATCTGAGGCACATCCTGTTGCTTGTTTGAAGTTATTTGGAGAACTGATCACAGCTCTGTGGATGCAGGCTCCCCGTGTAACTTCTTTTTCTTTGTGCAATCCCAGACGGGCTCCATGATGCCGAGATCAGGGCTCTGTGGGGGTCAGACCATCTGCTGCTGGACCGCCTCTTGTCCTTCTCACTGGAGATAGTGACTAGCAGCACATTTCAAGCTCGTTGCCAAGCTGCAGAGGGAATTGTAACAATTGGCTGCCTCCATGGGACAGCACTGTTTGGCTGATAAGCAGCTAACATAGAAAAAAAAATAATATTTTTTTTACTCAGACACCACCGTGATCAGGATTAGGAATTTGAAATAAACACTTTTAAACAATAGCAAGTCCTGGTTGATACTGTGTCCTTTACACCAAGATATCTTCATATCCAAGAATAAATCTCACAGTTGGGGTTTTGGAGCACACATGAGGGCGTTGCTGTTCTGCCTGATTTCAGCTCCCTGACTGCTGGCTGTGTTACACGTGAAGAGCTGATGAGGTAACAACACCACCGCTGTGGAATAGCAGTATGCAGAGGAAGTCTTTGGCACCATCTAGCGTCCGTTGAAATGCAAAATATGTATGCAACCTAATGATTCAGTGTCGTTTAAACAGCTGGTTCCCATTCATTTCATATTAGTTAACAGTCCCACTGCGGGTAATGAAAATACTTCTCAATAAGGCCTCGCCATGAGTATGCAAACCGCCTGGTGTTAAGCTGGTTATTGCAGGGCTGCAACATGACCCTAATCTGCATAATTACGTTAAGGTGCTAAAACCCACTGCATGCAGCACACTTCAAACAAACAGGGGGAAGGCAGCAACATTGTTCTTCAAGGCCACCAGACATGATTCAGCCAAAATTCAGCCAAGAGGTGCTCACCAAATCTGTGAGTATACAATAACAAGAGTCTCGTTTCCATTGCAATGAAGCACAGCAGAAAATAAAAGGCTTATAAGTTCTCAGCGGTACGGGTTGTCAGTGAACAATAACAGCAACATTGTTTTGGGGGAAAAAGAAAAAGCAAAGAACGGGGACGTGGCAGCTAATAACGAAGACATTTTTGTTACATTAAGGAAAATAATGGTTTCGGTACTCAGGATTGTAATCTTACAATTTAATTAAACCAGCTACAGTGATGTAAACAATAGATTGGAGAAGGAAGCAGTCAGGTATAATTGGGCAGACATTTATAGATGAAAACATGGCTTCTAATTTAATTTGCAACTGAAATGATCGACTTTGGAGAATGTCATTTATGGCTTTAGGTGAATGCTTTCCTTAACTATTCATAGCAACATTTCATAATTTTTTTGGTTGTCATTTTGTACCTTCCTTCTCCACTTTCTACCTAGAAACAAACCCCTCATGTATTCAGACACTGGTGCATATATGTTTCTTTTTTTGTTCTTGAGTCTTTTTTTTAAATTATGGATACAAATCGTTACAAAACATCTAATTTAGCTTAACTGTACTCTTTTTCTTTTAATTAACACCAGGCTCACTCATTTTGGTTTGTCAGCTTTTATTGCAGATACCTAACGTCCCACAAGTGGTTATGAAACAATATATGGTTGATAGAAAACAGCCCGTTTACAGGTGCTTCATGTTTTTTAACCTAAAAATGTTAGATGTGAAATGACCAGAAAGACTACTGTCCGAATGGTGAAAGGGTAAAATGATGAGCACTCATTGTTTTCCTTCCTCAATGCCACCAAATTGACCTTTGATAATACCTCATTTTAATACCATATAGAAGAAGTTCTGTATTGTATAGTTAGTAGTTTGCCAAGTAAAGGTTGGATTGGTTGGATATGTTTTAAGTGGTTCTGTTAAAAGAAAAAAATGTGGTTATTGTGAAACCTGCAGCTGTTCACTCATGTCATTTAAAAAATACAGGTCAGTATTTCAGCAGACACTAAAGCTAACGCTGAGGAAGACCAGAGCAGGTTTTTATCATGTCAAAACAACTCCAGTCTCCAAAATGTCAAAGTTGTTGAGGTTAGGGTTATTAAGTCTCTGAATCACTGTTAGGTTTGCGATAGAGGGTTAGTTAGAGGTTTATAATTATTTAAGGAAAATGAGTGTATATTTATGTGTATGTATGTGTGTGTGTGTATATATATATATATATATATATATACATATATGTTTGTGTGTGTGTGTGTGTCTGTGTGTGTTTTGAGATTGCTTTAAAATAAAATAGATATGCTTTGATCTTCAGAGTTTTTGTTTGCTCTAACTAGCTATTATTTTCTTGAAAAAGAAAGGAACAACACATTCAAAGGAAATTTCTGTTTTTTCAAAGTGATGTATAAAAATGTAAAACGAGCTAATATACTAATATAGGAGCTAATATATACTTGTGATTACTGTGAATACAGACTGTGAATTTACCCACAGGTTGAAGAGCTAATTTGTCAGGGGCCAACACCTCATTGGACTTCTAGTGATTTAAAACAACTTCAGTTTTTTTTAATCAACCTTGTAAACTACTGCATCTCCATGTTGGTTTATATTTTTTTAACAATAGCTGATTATTCAGACAGGAAATGGAAGTCGGAGGCAATGCAGCTCAGATAATCTTCCCATGTAAAACGTACAGAGAAAGTTACATGTAAAGCATTATAGTAACTTCACAACATTATGTTAAAGCAGATTAAAAATCAATAGTTAATTATTTAACTGGAAATGCAGAACATTTGAATGTATACTGTCCATTGAGCTTTCTCTGTTATCTATTAATCCATCCATCCATTTTCTGACCCGCTTAATCCCTCATGGGGTCGCGGGGGGTGCTGGTGCCTATCTCCAGCATTCACCGGGCGAGAGGCGGGGTACATCCTGGACAGGTCGCCAGGGCATGTTATCTATTAATGTTTCTCAACAATTACGTTACAGTATTTGCTGTGGAGCTGCTGAGCAAGGTCATGGACTTTTTTTAAACTTTTTTATTTCTGAGAGCAGTTTTGTAGTCCAAGCTGAAGAAGGCTGAAGCTACAAGTGGATAAGTGAAAATGTTTGGTTACCGTCCCCTAGCATACTCCAAAAACGACTGAACAGGGTGGAGTGAAACGTTAAAATGCCTCATTTAAACTTAATTTTAAGTTAATTCAGACCAAAAGCAATGCAGTTCCCTCTTATTTTAACCACAGCTGAATTATTCAAATGTGAAAAGGAAGAAATGAAAAGCATGACATGTCTCCTTTAAATTGTTTACACCTTATGGCTTGTCCAAAAGGGAACAAGAGCAAAGTAGACTTCCATCATTTTAATGCAGGTGTGATATCCCTTTAAGGCTCAGTATCTGTTTAGTAAAGGACTGGAATTTGACTCATTTCTACATTTAGGCATCAATGGATTTTAAATTGTTCTGATAAAGCAAATGATTTTGTGTTTAAAGTCTAATAAGAGTCCCTAATGTCTCTCTTGTTTAGGAGGATCCTGCGCAAGAAGAAATACTGTTGACCACCCATGATAAAAATGGTGGGTTGTATCTGACTGGTCATAGCATCAAACAGGCAACTAAAAACAGCCACAATTGGACTACACCTGGCCTCCATATGTCAGGCACACATGGACAGGAGTCAGTGGGTCAGCTTACGACGTCCTCACCGACCCAGGGGGGCAGGGCACAGCTGGGCTCGCTGGTGCTTAAGCCTCCCAGGCATGACTCAGAGAGGCTTGCTGAGGACCAGCCACCGAGACGGCCTCTGAAGCTCACCCCGCTGGAGCTGCCAGAGGAGGTGAGGGAGGCTCAGAAGAAGAAACTTAACTTGATCTATCAAGATGCTAAACGTGCTGCTTGTAAGCTCGATATCAGGTTGAACAGTAATGCCATGTGTAAGCCAAAGCCGATTGTGAGGCAGAAGCTGGTGAAAGCGGTCATGAGTCCTTCTGTTTCAACCATTCCGGTCAAAACCGCACCACGGCAGAAATCCCCAAGACCTCAGCTGGCACGCTCTGACCCCGTAGAGAAGCAGCTGCAAGACGTCGCATGTCGAGCGATCCAGGCCTCCGTGTGTGACAAAGCTGCCCCTCCTTTACTTCCTGCCGGAATTAAAGCCGATGCCGCGTGCGATGGAGAGGCATCACGCAAGAACCTGACCGCCCTCCGGCCCGTGGTAGAAAGAAGACGGCTGAGGATGAGGAGAGAGAAATGCCTCGAAGAGGATCCGTGCCAATCCAACACGTCACCTGGGGGATTAGCCACAGATGGAGGAAGGTTTACCCAAGGTGTCCGAGGCAAAGGGCAGCAGACGGAGTGGGCTTGTAGAGGCCAACCACATGCTGGAAAGAACATCAAAGATCCCTGCGCTCCTGTAACCTCCTGCAAGCAGGGAGGTGCCAGAAGGAGCCACCAGGAGGAAGGCAGGAAGCAATCCATGAGACACATCTTGAACAGACAGTCGGACGAAGGTGGAACCAGGGAAACAGTTCCAAATAGCTTGATCATGAAGCATAACGATGCTCTCCCTTTGGACGCTCTAGAAATGTAATGAAGGTTCAGTTTGGAAGTTGCCTGTTCCATATGTAACGTGTCAAACGTTTCACAGGTGAGTTTTAATTACCAGGGTGTTATAGGGATAACAGTTTATCATAGATTCCCAGCACAATTGAAAAAGGAAATGATTTGTGATGAACATATGTATTAGCGTCGCTTTAAGTTATGCAGGGTCCCATTTTCAAAGCTCCCCAGACTAGGCTGATTAAATTAGCTGAGGCAGCCCTGGCTCAGGACAAGCCTTTTGATACAGCACACGGGGTGTGATACAGCAGCTATCCAAGAGAATGACACAGCGGACACTTCTCTCTCAGGAGGAAAAAATGTTCCAGCGCTATGATGTGAATTGTGGAGGGACTGAGGATTTTTACTGAAGGACCTAAAATCTGTTATTTAATGAAAACGACATAACTGATATGTTTATAGAGTAAAGAGCATTACACATTTCTTACCTAAATGTCTATTCATTTCTGTTTAAAAAAATAAAAGAGAAATACACTGCAACCGAAAAGCATCGATTTGTTCTTTAAGCATCTCTTCTGTTGTGTTTGAATGAACCATGCAAGGGTTTGATGGTGCCCTTCTCGCCCAGAAATCCCTTGTGTGCCTCTCATGCTTGGTAAAACCCATCTCAGAATAGGAACTTATTGTATGATCTCATTACAAATGCCATTATACATTGTCTGGGTCATCCATTAGCGAGTTCTGGTCATTTTCCTGTAACTGAGAACCTTGCTTTACAAACTGGCAAAGACCTTATTATTATTATTTTTATTCTGTTCTTTACGCGTCCTGTTGCAGCACTTCAGGCCTACCATGTAGGGAAGCTGGTTGCCTACATGTTCCAGGGCAGTTTTTCTGTTTAAAAAAAGGATATCTAAAGACGGTATCCTAGTGGCGTGACTGACTATATTAAATCCAGACTGAATCCAGCATCAACGTAGGCAGGCCATAGTGATGTAGGAGCAACCCGTGTTTGTATGACCTTCAACCATTTGGGTCATTTGTGTGTGGGTGTGTGGGTGGGTGAGCAGTGTGTAGAAATAAGTGGATTTGAGTCGAGTGGGTGTACATGAGCAACCTTGTCACCTGGAGGTGCACAGTTGTAAAAGTGGAGAGAAAAATAAAAAGCCTGCAACAAACAGCACCCAAGAGCCGCAAAGGACAGGTGGACCCGGCTCCACAGCCTCAGGCAGACAGACTCAAGGGATCAGCAAAGTGCAGCCATAGCTCTGTAGAGAGGTGGGTCACCAGTGAGGCACAGGAGCAGCAGCTCCCAGGACCACAGAGGCACAGGGTGAGATGTCAGGCATGATGAGTACTATTAATGAACTACTAAAAAAAAGTACAAAACTTAATGTAGCTGAAGTTTATCTTTATTATTGATATTATCTTTGCCATATGAGGTCTATAGCTAGTTAAAAGATGACTGCAGGTATGAGTTGGGCTAAAAGCCATTTATATTGTTAACATTGTATAGTTAAAAAACTGTGGAAATGTTGAAACATTCTAGTTCTTCGAAACCATTGTTATGTTATAAATGAACCCACATATATGTTCTAAATTTTAAAAGGGATTCTGGGTCATCTTCAGAACGACAGCTTTAATGCATTAAAACAGAAAACAATACATTATTGACCAATTTTGTTGGGATGGGGGGCCCTGAAAATGTTTCTTTCTTCAAAGGGAGGCACAACAGAAAACATTGGAGAACCGCTGGTTTAGCGTGAGGAGGTTAAAGGCTTCAGGCCCTGGTAGAACCTGTCTGTGGAGACCGCACCTTCCAGGATCTCCTATTTAGGCAGGACTTCAAGCACACACACAGATTCACACAACGATCATGGCGTTTTCTGCATTTAATGAAATAATGAAACCGCTTTTATTTTGGATGTTGCAAAAGTTTATTAGATTGATGACTCTTCCTGTTTTAGTTAGAGTATACTGTGTTTTTAGAAAATCAGTCAATGTGGTCAGGAGGATATGAGGGATCTTTTCAAGCCCAACATCTTGCTGAGGATTTTATGATTTAGATTGAATTGTGGGATCTTAATCCGGCTTGAGGATTATTAGATGTTAGCACAATTCATGTTTGGCGGGAACATCAAGGTTTTCTGAACTTTCGTTGACCATCCGCTGGATGGTAAGGGCCTGAAGTGACCAAGATTCGTTTACAGGATTCTGCAGGGAAGCCATCAGATGCCATTATGCATACTTTCACTTACCTTATATGGTTCACTCACACCCAAAGGTTATTCCTGAACATTCTTTTGAACATTTACTTCATTTAAAAATTCATCTTTATCAGAATTGGATAGATCTATGTTCTTTGAGTATAGAATCATTTTTTTTAATGAGTGCATTTCTTTACTATTGGCAAACTGGCAAAGAGAGTTTTAGATTATTCAGCTGTCTATTTGTCAAGCAAGAGAGCTACAGTGATTATCCTTGGTGAAGACCAATCATTATATTAATGAGATTAAGTGCCTCCATTCTAAATTCTAATATTAATTATTGAAAACAAAACATGATATTTGCATATATCATTCTACTCGTAGAGCGGTCAATTGAAGTCATATCTGCATTTTTGATGTGACTTATATAGTCTATAGGTTGTTTACAGCATGGGGTGGGATGACTCAACATAGTATTGCCTCTATGTACCCACACTAGGCTGAAGTAAAATGTACCACTCCCCATGCTGGGCAACAGTACGACACAACCAGCCACCATCAGACAGCAGACCTATCAGACTCTGTCATGTTCTTGTGATTGTAATGCATCTACAAGGCACCTTTTGTGCTCCTCCGCAACCTTCAGTCTTTGTTTTGACTGATTATCAGACACTCCACTAACTGTCAGTAATAATCTAGTGCTGTTGGTAAATCACGACCCCTGGTTCTCCATTCTAGATAACCAGCTCAGGACTTCATACCCATAGCTGATCTGCATATTAATGTATGTTGAAATTAAAAGTATTCCTCCTGGTGTTTTGTCTTTTTTCTCTCTTTTTAGACAGTGATGTAAATACTTTCTGAAATAGTTTTAGGGAATTTATTCAAGAGACCTTGAGAAAGTGCACTAATCGGAGCCCTACCCTTGCAAATCTTGAAAAAAAAAACCCAGCAAATAAACAGCTAAAACATAAACTGAGAATTTTAGCTCTTGATTTTGTAAAAGTATATCAAGTTAGAATATCAAGTTAGAATAAAGATGCTAATTGTAAACAGGTGCTGTACAGCGACACAGTTGGTAGCACTGTTGACTTGCAGCAAGGTGGTCAGAGGTTCAAATCCCAGCCTGTGGTCTTTCTCCATGTTTGCATGTTCACATGTGGGTTCTCTCCGGTACTCCGGTTAGTTGTGTGGGCGCATGGTTGTGTGTCTGTGATGGACTGGTGACCTGTCCACAATGCACCCTGCCTCTCACCCAAAGACTGCTGGACATACACACACAGGCATATGTGTGTAAAAGTGATGCATGGGCAATGGATGAATGGCTTGTAAACACTATGTTGCACTACATCTGGTTTTCATGAATTCAAAAGTACTTTCTATTCTTGGTCCTCCTTTTATTTTGTAAACTAAAAATGCCGTCCACTTTCAGCTGCTATCCTGGATTTAATTGTGGTCACAATTATGAAATTTTTAATTGGCAACTTTTCCTAATTTAACTGTAGTTTTATAGCCATTCCACTATGTTCTGTGATATTGGACTTCAGGGCAAAATTAGAATTAAAAAATTGCAGCCATCTTAAAATCCAAGATGGTGACCATTTGTCATCAGACTCCACCCCACTCCACCATGCGCTTACCTGACACAATGTCATGCCCGAACCGGAAGGGGATTTAAGCTGTTGGGTTGCAGAGCTTCATTGGGTCATAAAGGGTTAAGAGTTTGGAGCTATAAATGTCTAACAGTTCTAGTTCTCACTAAACAGACATTATGAAAGACAGAAAGACCTAAACAGACCTTAGCCGGATGGCATCATGTTCTGTCAGAACTAGTAACATTGGTAGTTCTGACAAAATAAAAAACAAATCATATAATCCATCTCCTTCACTTCACTGCAAACACCCATGTTGCAACAGTTGTTCTTAAAACTGCTCTGCCTTGCTAAAGCCGAGCCTTACCATCTTCTTACCCTCAATTATTATTATTATTATTATTATTATTATTATTATTATTATTATTATTATTATTATTATTATTATTATTATTATTATTACAAATAGAGATGCAAATTTGCCAAAACAAAAATCATATTCTGGCCAAGGATTTCAGAGAATGATTGTGACAACTCGCTGGGACATTTTCTGAGCTACACTTAGAAAAATGGTCAACTCACAGATTTTGGATGAAAGCTAGAAGTGGTGCCCTCTGCTGCACGTAAGAGAGGTTGCAGGTTTCCACACAAAATTCTAGGATGAGGGTTCAGTTATGAGAGCTATGTCACACCTGGTATTGTGTTATTTCTTTTGTAATATTCATCTTTAACGCACATTCATTAGGCGGGTATAAAATGGTATCTTTGTCTTTTTTGCAGAACAGGTTTGTAAAAACAACTAACATGGCACGGTGAAAGTCCTGCTGTATCTTTTAAAGATTTAGCTTCACCGCATTCCGACAGGAATGATTTGCCCATATTTTGGTGGAAGCTGGCCCATCTGATGGGAGCTTTGAAGCTGGCTGTCAGTCAGATACCAGATGGTTTTTTTCCAACACTGCCCGGTGCTTGCAGCCCTGTGCTCCCCCGCATGCTTGTCACCTCTTTAGCCCTCTCGCACATGGCGACAGACGGTTCCTCAGACGTACACAATCACTCACATCGTGCATCTGCCCCAAACCATCAGCCCACTTCCCATCCTCTCCACACTGAGCCTATACATAGCCTGGCATGTGCTACATTTCCTTGGCTACAAAGACACTGCAAATAGCCCCGGACGTAATAGCCATCTTGTTTGTTGTCCATGACATTCACATGTCGACTCTACGTTTTGGCACATTTTCGGTTCACGCTGAGCTCTGCATTAGATCAGCATGCATGTCCATTGTTGCAGAAGCATCCAAAAACAACTGGTGGCTCGGTTTAAGGAGGTTTTGTACAAGCTGCTCCCAACAACAAACAACTCGAGATCACAGTGATTGCAGAGGGGAAAGAGGATGATTGAAAGGATTGCCGTTGCCGTGGGTTAACATCAAGTTTTCCGGGAACCATGTGCATGCATTCAATGCCTTGCAGCAGTTGTCATACCCCTTGAAATCACTTTGATCAATTTTTTTGTCATGTTAGAACCACTAACATCAAGGTATTCGTGTGGGACTCAGTGTGGTAGACCAACCAAAAGTAGTCTATAATTGCAAAGTGCATTGATTTCTATTTTGATTTTTACAAATCAAAATCTCAAAGTCTGGTGTGCATTTGTATTCAGCCAACATGAAGAGTTGTTCGCTGCAATTATAGCTCCAAGTCTTATTGGTTATACCTGAACCAGCTTTCCACATCTAGAAAAAAAGAAAAGAAAAAAAGTGTCTGAGCATCAGTTTAAACACGTATTTTGAGATGAGTTATTTGGCTAT
This sequence comes from Fundulus diaphanus, assembly GCA_037039145.1. NCBI lineage: Eukaryota > Metazoa > Chordata > Actinopteri > Cyprinodontiformes > Fundulidae > Fundulus > Fundulus diaphanus. Next base: position 15,576,755 of record CM073135.1, read on the forward strand.
CATTAGGCTATACTAACATACAGTATAAGTATGAGCTCATATAAATCAGTCTATTTAGCAGTATTAGGGTCATTGTCATCCAACCAGCTGGAGGGTTAACCCCTGTCTTCACAGCCTCTGTCAGCTTTTCTTTTCCAGACTGTCTTGTATTTAGCTCCTGCTGAAGAACATCATCTCCACAGCGTGATGCTGTCACCATCACGTTTCCTCACTAGTACGTGTGTTCTGAGTGATGTGCTTTGCCAGTTTACCACCGCACATTTGGTGTGTTTTGTGTGTATGCCAAAGGCTTTGGTCTCTTCTGACTAGTGGATGTTCTTGTGTTTGAGAGAAACAGAAAATAGGACTTCTTCTGACCGTCTTACAGGAATAGCTTCGTTTTTAACACTTTTAACTCCACAGGGTTTTTAAAACTTGTTTGATCAATGCTCTTCTCACACAGCCCGTGTCCTAGTAGCTTTGCAGTTGTGTCATACTCTTTCCATTTTCAGATGATGAAACAGTCTCCTTTCTGTCAGATATTTGAGCATTATGGTTTAACCTAACCCTTCTTTAATGTTTTTAACAACTTAATAGTGAGCCTTTCTGCTTTGTTCCCTGATCTTTTGAATAATGATTTTCCTTAATGTTCCCTGACAGATCTTTAAGACCTTCACAGAAGAGCTTGATTTACACTAAGACTAAGGCATCGTCCTCACGGAAACGACATTAGGTGTATCTTGTTATTTAGGCTGTGGGTTGATACGGATCCGGCGTTTTGGGAGACCGTAAAGTATCATTTTTGAAACCGGGTCCCAGGGTGGATACATTGCAATATGGCAGTTTTGCATGTTTACATGCAAGTCGCCTCTTTTCTGAAATTATAACATCGTAGCTTCGTCTCTATCCATAACCCGCATACGCCTCACTCTCACAAAGAATTGTGTTGTATTCATGCTGAGGCAAACTTTTTTGCTCTAACAGATACTACTAACAGCTTGGTTCAGCTGTTAGTAGTATCCTCAGACTCTTCCTTTCTAACCCTGCTCTACACGGTGTGTCCCCTGCTAACCCACATAAAGATCACATTGAGCATGTGTAGATGTTTGTGTCTGATCCCACGCCATGACGCTATGTTTGCTTCACACGAGTTGTCTGTGCATTTCCGGTGTTGTTGCATGTTTCTGTGGCAGTGTCACAGCGCCACCAACGGGCCTGGCGTACCTACTACAACATTTTCCGTGGTGCTGCATCCTCTCATGTGGACGCGCAATTTTTCGGAATCGTTTTGGAAAATGTACCATTTTTCATCTTCATCTGGACGGGCCTAAAGTACACAAAAGATTTAATTTACTGATAAGGTTACTTCAGCAGTTAATTTCTTGCACACAACCATTTTTAGTTATAAGAAGATAAAGGCAATTGAATTAAACAAAAATGCCACCGTTTACAGATTTGAATCAAAAATATTTTAAAACTTTGCATTCTTTATCATGCATTTCACAATTCTGCACTACTTTTTTGTTGATCCACCATTTCAGGTTTCAATAAATTCTAATAATCTGTGCGGCTTTAACAAAACTAAATGTGAATAAGTTAAAGGATTGTAAAGACGTATTTTTAAGGATAAAAAGAGGTAGGAAATATGTGTGACTAAAAAGGCATTATAGATGAGACCATCAATTCTGGAAAAGAGGAAACTGTATGATTTTGGTTTTAAAGCACAACACAAGCATCTGAGATGGTGCATCTAACACAAAGGTACAAGCAGGAGTGTTCTGTAATCATTTTCTCAGTCTAAATAAAGCCCTTCTCCACAAGTGTGTGGTGGGGTAGAAATCACAGCAGCCCGATCCACCACCGGACCCGAGTTGCCTCTTCTGTGGCTGTCACTGTGGCAGGGGCTGGACAGTATGAGGTTATTACCCAGATGCTGCACCTCATCTTTGAGGGAAGCTGTTCGACTGGGTGCAACCATGCTGTAGAGGGAAAAAAAGTACAAAAATATCCAGAAAGTTGGCTCTATATTTGGCTGCGCCTCTCAGTCTTTTTTTTTTTTTAAAGTGCAGGCCACAGACGGCGGAGAACAGCAGAAGCCACCTCGTCTCCCAGTGAAACCCTACACTTTCCCCTTCTGCTGTTCCCTCCCACTCTGTCCACCCATCTGAGAAGTTGCTGGAGATCACCTCCAAAGACTTCTTAAAACTCTATACACTGGACTGGTGCCCTGGAATAACTAACAAGCTCATCTTGATTTGTGGTGCCTGCAGGGGGAAACATTTTGGATTATTATCACCTGATAATGATGCTGCTGCTTTGCTGATTCAGAGTGTGAGTGCTGGAGGCAAAGAGAGAGAGACTCCTCCAGTGAGACTGACTCACCGGCCAGGTAAGGAAAAAAAAAAAACTCATCCCTCATGTTACTGCTTTGTTCCACTAAAAAACTACTCTACAATATCTTTTTAATGGTTAATAGCGGGAAAGTCTTGACAAAAAGGGATATTTTAAAATACGACCCAACTTTGACACATTGCTTCTAATTGCTTTCTGCCATCTGTTGCTTCAGGCTATTTTATTTCATTCCACGGCCTTTGGGCCAGCTCCTCTTACTGTAAATGTGCTTCACAAATAAACTTTTATTGACATTCTTCTTCCTCAGACTGTATATGTATGGAAAAAAACTCCTATTTTTTTTTACATCTGGGGAATGATAAACATGGTGCTTCTGTTATAGACATTTAAGCTTCAGGTCTCCTCTGAGGGAGGAACTGGAAACAGGCCTGATGACACAGACCTGCAGTGTGTAAGGTTCAGATGCTGATTCAAACAAAGCAGCAGTCACCTCAGATACTTTACCTCCCCAAAAAAAGCAAAATAACTCCACTGGAAGACCAAGGGGTTTTATTTGAATTTAATTCTCTATATTTAGGGAGGACATACCAAATGTGTACAAAGTTATACAGTGTTTTGAAGAAGTTGTCACATTACAACCCCAAACATCATTGTGTTCTATTGGGATGTCATTAGAAAGAATGACACATAAGAACAATGAAAATCTGAAGAGTGTGGCGTGCACATGTATTCACCTCCTTTTAATCTGCTAAACACAATCCCCGGCAACCAGCTGCCTTCTAAACAAATGGGGTTCTGCTAGTCACTGTAGTAGAACAATTAAGTAGCGGGTTATCATGTAGATGAGGTGGCACATCAAAAAACAAAGACAAACTAAAAACAAAAAGAAAGAAGAAAGAACAACAAAGCTTTCCATGTCAGTTGCCTAAATCTGTCAAGCCTTGACAACAGTTTCAGACACAGCGCGATGCCTTCAGACAGGACGCGGTTTGCGCTGTTGTTGACGCGGTGTTCAGGGCAGTTGGGCTGGACTCGCTCGGTGTTGCGCATGCTGTTCGGCGTTGCACTGGCTGGTTTGGCGGCTCATTTGTTTGGCTGTCAGCAGCAAATATGCATCTGTGTTGTGCTAAGAAGCAAGCGCTAGCACTAGCCCTGCTAGTTAGGAGAGCAGTAAGGAAGAAGATGCTGTGGATGCATGAAACCCTCAGGTCCAGAGAGCAGCTCTGAGTTAAAAAGCTTCGCTTCCACAGTGATACAACCACAAACTTCTGTCATATAGTTCGAGGAATTCAGGCACACACAATATTAACCTCTCCATTTTGCTTTCTGGTGTTTCTGGCTGATGGACCGGTTTCCATTGGTCGTGCGTGTATTAGTCACTTTCTCTTGCACTTTGCTCGACACAGCGTCAAACCGCCCTTGCATGGCACAAGCCATTAAAAAAAAAACCATGGGTTTCACAGCCCAGCAGTGCCCGTGCAGCAAGCTGTCTGAAAGGCCCATCCAGCCTTTCTGTTTGGCTCTTAAAAAAATAAGGCAGGATCACGATGATAAAGTTAGTATTTGACTCGAGGTTGCTATTAGTGATAATTTAAATGGTTAATTCAACATTTTTAAGGACTCTGGAAGACCTGTGATCAGCTCATGCTGAATATCTGAAATTCCATTCAAGAAATACTTAAACTCCAATACTACACAGATAATATAGATCTTTAAAATATGAATTCAACTTCTGAAAAATGAAAAGAGGGTATTTTTCACGTTTTCTTTTTCACATTGGAACAGGTCAGACAGCACTTTTATTTTCCACATTCATTAAGAGATAATGTGTGATCGCTATTAGAGAAAACAAAAAGAAAAAAACAGGAGATTAACAATGTGCTTTAGAAAAAATGTTTAAATCTCTTTTCCCGGTGGAGAATGAGGGCAGCGCTCAGTGAAAAGCAAGAATCGTGCATTTTCTTTCCTTCTACACTGACCTCTGTCTGGAGTCCAGATTTTTAAAGGCACTCTAATTCAGGGTATTAGGAGCAGTTCTGTTCACATACCTAACCTGCTCATAAATAGCAGCAGTGAAAGCAAGCAGCAGATTTAACCCTAAGTGGAATCAGATAAGAAAATTAGTATCTGGAGGCTGCTTTCCCAAAAGTATATAAAGCACTCACTATTCCACCATCAAACATAAGCACAGCCATAGACAGCAGGCTGCTGTTTATACCCTCTCACGCCCAAACTGTTTAATACTCCATTCTACTTAAATCTGTGCTCTTTTAAAACCTCCGTCAACTCATTGGTTTGACTGGTATTACATTTTTTGATAATCTTGCTGAGTTAGCACAGTAGTAAAAAAGAAAAAAAAACATCTATTGTTTTGCAAAATGTCAATATCCATTGGACTTTTTGATGTTTTTCCGTATCATAACAAGAGAGCCCCGTGCTTTTTTTGGACTGTATTACTAATGCAAAGTAGTAAATGAATGAAATATCTAAAAGGTATTGTTTTGAGTCCTTGTTTCTCTACAATCACTCAATAGAACCATGTGAAACAAATTGCCTTGTTATCTAATTGGGTTTATCACCAATGTGTAATTTAATATCCATATGAATAAAGGAAAATACAGCTGTTTTTTTGTGCAAGCCAGAAATCTGGCTTTTATAGAAGAATGGCAAACAAAAGAGATAGTGGAAAGAAAGCTTAAAGAAATTTCATTCATAATCTGTATGAATTGATGCACGGGACACAGGAAATAATGTGGAAGAAGGTGTTCTGGTCAAATGAGACAGAAATGTAATTTTATGGGCTACATGCAAAACCCTTCGTATGGCTGAAAGCTAGCACTACACGTCACCCTGAACAGACCACATCCATTATGAAATATGGTGAGGGAAGCATCATGCTTTTTCAGTATGTGATTCAATTCAATTCAATTCAATTTTATTTATATAGCGCCAATTCATGAAACATGTCATCTCGAGGCACTTTACAAAGTTAAATCAATCATATTATACAGATAAGTGATAAGGCTAACTTTGCCAATGACAAAGTTTTTGTCATAGTTTTCTTCAATAGCCTTTTTTAAGTTTCTATCCTAGATAAATAAGTCACCTCAACATAAACAAATGACAAGAATTACATTCTTGTCATTCACCTCTAAGACATCATATTTTCATCGATTAAATTAGCTGGAACTTAATCAGTTAAAACTACACAAAAAGTATCATAATCACAGGAGACCAGAAAATGTACAGTAACTAAAACAACAAAACAAAACATAAGATTTTAGGCATATGAGTAGACTATGGGACTGCACAGTGGAACAGTGGGTAGCGCTGTTGCTTTGCAGCAGGAATGTTCTGGGTTCTCCTTGTGCATGCGTGGGTTCTCTCCGGGTACTCCGGCTTCCTCCCACAGTCCAAAAACATGACTGTTAGGTTAATTGGTCTCTCTAAAATGTCCTTAGGTGTGAGTGTGTGCGTGAATGGTTGTTTGTCTCTGCGTTGCCCCGCGACAGACTGGCGACCTGTCCAGGGTGTACAGATAGGCACCCCTCGCGACCCCATGAGGGATAAGCGAGTCAAAAAATGGATGGATGGATGGAGTAGACCATGACTAAAATCAATGAAAAGTTCTGTCAAAGTTACCAGTACATGGGACAGAGATGTAGGTTGGAGTTGATGGGAAAGTCAATGGAGCTAAATACATGGAAGAAGAAAAAAAACTTACAGACTATAAAAAGACCTGATACTGAGGCAAAGGTTCACCTTCCAGCAGGACAACAACACACAGCCAGAGCTAGCATACTGGTTTAAAGCATAGCATACGGCCCAAAGTCCAGACTTCAATTAAATCAAGAGTCGGTGGAAAAACTTGAAAACTGATGTTCAGAAGCGCTGTGCAGCTAATATGAGGCAACATGGGCAAAAACTGGTGAGGACAAACCCTGAAGACCTGCAGCTGTAACTGCAGTAAAAGGTAGTTCACCTCTATCAGTACACCAGTAGTTTCATAACTTTTACTATTAAAATAAAGAAATGCACACTCAAGAATTTCATTTAATAAGATTTAATGCCCTGATAGCGTCAGAAAATTGAAAGTGACTTTGTTTTGTTTGTGAATATCACCGAATATTGAGTTTGTTGTAAAACTCAACCCGCGTGGTTGACGCAGTTTATGTTACCATGTTGCTAGCAGCATAAGACATGGTGATCTGAGTGGTGAAATCAATAGAAACCTTAGCAAAGTAACATTTAACCAATACTAGCATTTAGCTAACCACACACTTGTTCTATAACACTTGAAGTGACAAAAATTCCAAAAATCAGCTAAAATTATTTTTTGTTAGTACACCAGAGGTAAATTTTGTGGAATAACTCTTTCTGTTTGATGATTTCTCTGGATGTGGGAGTAGTGGTTAGTATTGCCTTACAGCATGACATCCTCCATCATGCCTGCATTTTCTCTTAGTACTCCAGAAGCATACTTGTGTCCTTGAACCTATAATATTATGGTAGCTTCATGCAGTAGTTAAACAAAGCATCTTTATGTCCAGCATTACTGGACTAATGAAGAACAAAATACACATTGTTTTTCATTTTCTTTCCTGAATCAAGCAGAAAGATGTGGTTATACCTATGTCCTCTGGAAAATAAAGGAATGAACAATGAGTTGAGTGGACATATCTAACTCTACAGAACCAAGGTGAAAGACGGTAAAGAGCTTTCCAGTTCATGAGGGATTACTGCTTTCCGACTTGACCACAGCTCAAACTTTCCAAAGCTTCCCCCAGGCAACCCCCTACAATGAGACAGTCTTCCTGTCAGGATGAGCCCATGTTTAGGCTAGAGTCAGTCCCATGTTAGTCCTTCAGCAACAGCAGGCACTACAATTTATAGTGTGCAGTCAAGAATAGTGATGTTTTGGATGCCCGGAGTCTGTTAGTGTCATTAAAGCACAACAGCCATATAAAGAAAACAGTTGATGACCAAAAAAGACTTTGAAGACCAGACTAGCTTGGCTCTGACTGTCCACTAGATATCTCTGTCTGGGTTTTAAAAATAATCAGATCATGCAACATCAGCAAAGCTCACTTACCCTGCATTCTTCTTTTTTTGTCTTGTGGGTGCATAAAAAGACATAGTTTAGCTTCAAGTTTCAACCATCTTCAGTCAGTCCAATTTTCTCTGGACGAAGAACTCACTTGAGCCTCTAAAGAGATGTTTATTTCAGTCTTAGCTTTCAATTATCGTGTTCACAGAACGAAGAACATTTCCTGCCAAGCTTCATACCAAAGATATACAGGACTGTAAGAAAGCTTAGCCACGAGATCAAGCTGAGAGTTTAAGTGTCTTCAGATGTACCAAGTGTTAATACAATTTTAAATTGGTTTTCTGCAAGGGCTCTAGTTAAAGTTAAGATGTGGATGTACCGTCTGTAAAACTCTACATGGCAATCTTTCAACTCCATGGAAGGTGCAGTGCTTTGAACAAGTATGTGCTCCCTGACAAATTTCTTCTGTCTTTTATCATTCTTAAATGTTTCAAATCATCAAACAGATTTTAAAGTTAGATAAATGTCATGAGTAAAAGCAATACACAGTTTTCAGATGGCGGTTCCATTTATCAAGGTAACAAACCTATCCAAACAAACCAACTCCTTGTTGAATAATGGGTCAGCTGTGATTGTCCATATATTTTGGAAATCTCAGTCCTATCACTAAAATTCAACCTGGTTGACAAGATGAAGTAGGCTTAAAGATGTCAAAAAGCAACACATAATGCCCTGATCTAAAGAAATGTGTGCGCAGATGAAAAACAAAGTCTGTGATCTAGCAGTGTGGAAAGGGTTACAAAGTCATTTAGGATGCTAGGGAACCACAGAAAGCAGGAGAAAATAAAAGACCACCAAAGAAAATCTAATGTACTGCAGTTCTCACTTTCCTCAGTCAAAGTCATTGTTTATGATTCAACAATAAACAAGACTCTGGGCAGATGTGGCATCCATGGTAGAGTTCCAAGGCTGTCCAAAAAGTTCGCAAATTTTAGCAAGGAGAGATTTGCTAAAAAACATCTTGATGATCCCCAAGAAACTATTCTGTGGACTGACAAGACAAAGGGGTGTTTTTCTGAAAAGATGGGCCGAAAGCAGCAGCTAGTTCGGTGTGCCATACTGAATCGAGAGCTGCTGACTCAAGGCGCTGACTCAGTAATGCGCAGTCAGTGCTGCCGAGTCATTGGAGGACAGGATTAGTCCAATTATATATTATCATATTTATTTCCTGCTTTGTAACCACTGTCTGCTTTACACATGCAAAATTAATTTGCAGTGTTGAAACAAAGTGTGGTTTATCTCCTCTGCTCTCTTTGCTCTGACTGCAGACGGGTTTCAGGACGAGGCAGAAGCTGTCTGCCTGTGAGACAGCGCTGAGGGAATTAGGAAGGTCTTATGTCAGGACTCATTGCTGCCTCAAGAGAATAACTGCAGAACAATTGGTTCTTTTACGTTAATTCGCCAATAACGCATAAAAAGTTACTAAATTTGTTGCTAGTCACTTTTTTAAAGAAAAAAACAGTCGCTAGAAGGGTCTGAAAAGTGCAACAGTGCTAGCTACAGAGGCACAAGACGGATCTGTTTTTTTTTTTTTTCAAGACGGAGCTGCTGTTATACCCCACAGCGGCAGAGCATCTGACATCAGTTTTTCCAAATTACATCACAAATTTTTTTTCAACCAAAAGCAATAAGGATTCGAAATTCAATGCAAGACTCCTGTTTAACTCTAGTAGGGCGCCACACTGACGGTTTTAGACACAAAAGCAGGATTCCAACAATTATGCACTAATTTGTCAAAATAATGACCAGGATATGCAGACAGCACTATAAGACAACCATGTTAGCAGTTTAAGGGCAAAAACAAAACGGTTGATTTGGGGGTGAGTTACACTTTAAGGTTTTGGAGTGGTTGCCTCACAGTCCGCTTTTAAATTGGATTGAGATTCAGTGGCAAGAGCTGGAACAGGCTCTTTTTACGTGTATATTGAGGCTAACATCACAGTGAAGTTCATGATCTAAAACACGTGAGACAAAAAGCAGAAACAGGCAAAGGAAAAAAACATTTTTTTTCCCACCTCTGCACTTCTTTGGTTTCCTGCTGAAGGGAAAATGGTTGCAAGTTCTGGTTGTCAAATTTTAAAAAGGCTTATCAGAAAACTTTTGATTTTAAAACAACTTGAATCTGCACATTTCTTAAGACAACAAAACTTTCAGAGATACATTGATGTCTCTGACATTTCCACAGACTGGGGAGCTTGATGGTGGTAGTAAGCTGAACAAAACAGACCCAAGATAAGGCCGAGATGGAATTACGACTGGGATTTAGGATCACCCTGGTTTTGGTTGTCCTGGCCTTGACTCTTTTCGGCGAGGGAGTGGACGCACAGAGGGCAGGTAAAACCGTCAAAATGAAGACTTCATACCCAGATAGACAACTACAGTTTAGACACAGTTTTTCACTGATCCTCATGTATCTGTTTGTTGCAGGTTGTAAAAATGTCCACTATGACTTGGCATTTATCCTGGATACCTCATCCAGTGTGGGAAAGGAGAATTTTGAGAAAATTAGGCAATGGGTTGCTAACTTGGTAGAGTCTTTTGACGTAGCCCCTGAAAAAACAAGAGTGGCGGTGGTTCGCTACAGTGACAAACCGACCACTGAGTTTACCTTGGGGCGATACAGGACCCTGGAAGATGTGAAGCGAGCTGCCCGTAACATTCGCTACCTGGGAGGAAATACGATGACCGGGGATGCTATCAGCTACACCACAAACAACATCTTCACGGAGCGGAGCGGAGCAAGGCCACCTGCGCGAGGCATTCAAAAGGTGGCCATCCTTCTAACAGATGGCCGGAGTCAGGATTACGTTCTGGAACCCTCCAAGGCAGCTGCCAGAGCTGGCATCCGCATGTTCGCCGTGGGCATCGGGGAGGCTTTGAAGGAAGAGCTGGAGGAAATCGCAGCTGAGCCAAAGAATGCCCACGTCTTTCACGTGACTGACTTCAACGCCATTGATAAAATCAGGGGCAGGCTGAGGAGGAGGCTGTGCGAGAGTAAGTCATTTTTCAGTCTGTTGTCAAACCCATTACTAACCTTCTCCGCTGCATGGCCTCTTTCTGAAACCCCACAATGAAGAACCAACCTCACTCTAAACGTGCATTTATTCACATGAGCCTCTTATTTTAACACTTAAACCGCAGTAGGAGCGACCCTAACCACAAAACCCCACCCGAACTACAGAGTTGTACTTTCACCCGGTGCTATCTTCTTTTGATCTAAGCAGCCTGTAAGACAACATTTTGACAAAAAGCAGTTTGAATGATAGTTTCCTAACGAGACATATCTGTGGTGTAGCTGCCTTTTTGACTGCTGCCTTTGAGCAGAGGCATTTAGCACTGGAAACCTCTCGTCTTAAGGCCTCAGTGGTTTTTCCATTATTTTGCTGACAAAATTCTTTTAACACATGCACACACGCTTAGAAAGTTATTCGCACACACCCGTAAATTACCTAAATGGGATTAAAAATAAACATTTCCAAAAGCCTAATGTTGTCTCATAGCTGTATAGTAAAGTATGGAATTTCTCTCTGGAAGTAAATTTTTTGTGGAATTCTTTTTTTGTTTGTTTAAAGAAAGGCACAGCTTGAATTTTTAGTTGTAGGGTTCTGTGGAGAAGTAACTTTCATTTCAGTAGCTAACCCACTTATCATGGATAGCGGTGAAGTTCAGTCCATTTGGTGAGATAATAGTTACCATTATCAAAATATCTGTCAGTCCGTCTGTCTGTTTTTACTTTTACTGTATACTTTTGAAATGTTAGACATTTTCTGCATAAAAGTCTATGGTTTTGCGTATTGGATACCATGGTAAGTCGCAGTCAATAAAAAAGACCACCCTGAGCGAAATATGTAAAAAAAAATATTAAAAAGTAAAACAGTGTAAATACAAACAAATAGGGTTCACTTAGCATTTTTAGTCTGCTGGTGCCCATCTCCAGCAGTCATTTGGCAAGAGGTGGGGTACACCCTGGACAGGTCACCCAGTCCATCACATGGCAATATAGAGACACAGGCAAACAACCAACCAATCACACCCACACCTAAAGGCCATTTGTAGAGACCACTTAACCTTCTTGCTGCAAAGCAACAGTGCCACTGCAGTCCAGAGAAAAAAATATATGATTAATTGATTTTTTTTTCATACTGTATGTTTTATTTTATATGCCATAATGTGTTTGACACAGGAAAACAATTGGTGGCACATCACCTCCTACCTACTGTACATTCCCCGTGTAATTAATCATCTTCTTCTGTTTAAACATACACAAAGTAATAGTTTAAAAGTAAACGAAGTGGCATTTGCATAAACCACTATGACGTTTCTTTGACTTTTTTTGAAGGTAGTAGAAATCTGCTTTGCTCTAGATTCATCTTGAACTAGCTGTGTGAGCTCCAGCGTACAGGACGAGCTCACCTGGGCTCAGAGTAACTGAAGACCCAAAGAGCGGTATCTGCAAGTAGTAGAAGATTGACTCTTTCAAACCTTTTACCAGAAACTTATTTCCTTGTTCATTGTACATAACTACCTTCTCTATGAATCAGAATCTCATTCAAAGTTTCAGGTGTTTTGAAGATTTTTCAACATATGGTTATTGGAACAGCAATGGGATATTTGAGATTGGTGTTGCTTTAAATAGTACAAACCTGCTTTGGATAGGATTCTGTTCAGACTGAATTCTGTTAGCTTTTTGCTACAGCCCGTATCTTTTTCTCTTTATCCAAGCCGAGTGGTTTAAGACGTTCCCTTACGGAGGTAAGATATTAACAACTTGGGAGTTCTACACAGAACTGTATTTCAAAAAACCCAAACTATATTGTTAAAAATCTAGACTAAACAGGAAGAATTTAAGCCGATAATAAAAAAAAAAATTGTAGAATCTATATATTTGTCTTTACAAACCACTTTGCCAAATTACACACTCCTAGAGTTTTAAGGAGGGTTATCTCATTTGAAAGCCAGTGACCTCTGACTTTGCTTTGTGTCCATATCCGTCACCCCCCCTGGCAACTAATAATATAGGTTGTATATTTTGAAGAATGCTGCATACCAAGTTTTGAAATAACCAAAGGCTAAATATACTGGGGGGAAAAAATCATCTTGCTAAAATCTCAGAAATTGCTGCAAGTGAACCTCGAAGTACATCCGTGGTCAGTGTGAGTGGCTCGCTGGTCAGGGGCAGTTATTTTCACTCAGAAAATTACAGCTCTAATGTTTCATGTGGGTCCACTGCACCAACTCAGATACACGCGAGATGTTTTCACCTTTTAATCCAGAGCTTTTTAAAATGGACATCGCCTATCTCGCACTGAATTTTTAGATCATGTGTGGCCTTAAGCTTGTAGGTTTGCATGCATGACCTTCAGTGAAAAAAGCCACACCCTAGAGTGTGTTGAGAGTTTTAAGGCAAAATGATGAAAGGAGACAAATAATTAGAAGTTTATCAAAACCCGTGGCAGCAAAAAGAGAAAGGAAAATATTGTCTGTAGGACTGTATAATGCCGAAGCAAAGACAGCTTCCAATATAACTCGCACTCACATCCGCAAATTATACCTTCAGAGCCACAACTGCAGGGAGTTGCTCCGTTATTTAGCATTTTAAGATTCAGAGCAGCGCAACAACATCATCCTTAAAGCAGAGTGACGCACTTCACTGGTTCAGAGAATGGTTATTCTTGGTCTTCCTGCTGGCATTATAAACACATTCTTTGGTAGATCTTCTTTTATCATTAAAAGAAAAAATCAAATAGACTTTATATTACGATTGGTGTTAAGTGGCAGTATCCAATCCAACAACAAATATTATAAAATGACCAAAAAAATTAAATTAAAATAAACAAATCAAATGCCGACAGATAAATTAGCTCCTCAGGTGTAGACATTGGGCACCCTCTAAGTTTTAGAGGGCGAAGAACAAGTCAATTTGTCTCCACGATCAACCCCTAAAATATTCATAGGCTTTTCAAAGCCTAACATGCTACTGCTCTGTTCGGTTAGGGTTTTCCATTTGTAACAGTTAGTTGGTACCACCCCGTTTTTTTAGTGTGATGTACTTAATTTAATTCGCAGTTGATGTCTTTGTCACATGATGCCGTTTGATGAATTAGCATCAGGTCCATTTCAAAACTTTTTCTCTCAACAAGCGTATAGACATAAACTATAGTAATAGCTTTTGCCAGTCAATTTGCATATGTAAAAAATATGTAATTGCATTTCTTGTCTAAAAACAGCAACAAAGTTAGAAGAAGAAAATGGCTTAGTAATGATGCTGACAAAAACATTAGAACTTTATTGTTGCATGCACTGTCTCCCTTGGCATTTTGATAATGCTGCAGAAGTTGAAGGTACAATAAATGTGTGTAATTCTTTCACATGTGATTGCATCTGCTAGCAGATTTTTTTTAATACATTTTTCTGTAACACCATTTCCTCTTTTGGCTTCAATTTTGTATCCTCTGTCTGTTTATCTCTTTTGTGACCACCCGTGCATCACCCACGCCTGTTTAACACACTCAGACCAAGCCTCTGCCATCCTACTTATCGCATCTGCAGTGAGTAAGCCATCTTGCACCTGCAAAAGTGCTTGGACTGTCTTTCTGGGTTTTCATTAATAAACCTTTTAAATGCCACATTCTGGATGGCCAGGTTAAAAAAAAGAGCATGAATTTGTGGGCAGCAGTAGCTCAGCCCATGTCCCCCTCCAGGACTGTGTCACAGCTCATCAAACCAACAGGTCAGATGCAGGTACTATGATGAGAAAAAAACAGAGAGAATGTAAGGTTGAAAAAAAAAATCAGCAAATAATGCAATATTGGAGAGTAATTAAATTAATGTCAAAACACTTTTCTTTTGTTTTAAAATAGGCCTGTTTGTCAAGGAAAACAAACTTAATATTTAAGACATAAAACCATTTCTATTGTTCGATTTTTTTCTTTTTGGAAGAACCCACCATTCCAAACTAAAATTGTTTGGCCACTGACACAACTTCTGACTTTGGGTTTATTAATCTGTTTTGATATGAAATGCTGCATGTGCTACAGGCAGAGGGAGGAAACAACATGTAGCATCAATCTATTCCCCTGCTCTGGGCCAGGAAGCTACTCCATAACCAAAGAAACTGTATTGGGTCTGTCAACTGAGCAACATGTCTCAAAGCATAGGTAAAGCCTACTAGCTGTACCTCTCTCGTACCTGTGTCCTCTGCTCTAATGGTGCTAACAAACTTAGCAGTTTCTGTGAGAGACCAGCTTTGTATCAGCTAGGGGAAGTTAAGGTTATAACAGGTCTGATAGGAAACGTTTGGAGGCTGGTAAACGTTAATTGCTGTGCTGCTTCATAACTTGCTGTAGGTTGACATTACGACCAGATGAGTCCTCACTGACACACACAAGATCTGGATTGGAAGTGAAAAAAGATACTGCTCTAGAACCTCAAGTGCTGAAGGCTAGCTCAGCCTATGGCATTTGGGACATAAACTTAGGCATGCCACTGCCACACAAGCAAATCTTTTAAACTGGAACGATTTAAATCATCCAAGTATGGAAAGTCAAAGATACCAAAATTTAAAAAAATGAAATGAAATATACCAAAATTGATATATATATACATGGGGAAACAAACAAAAAAACTCTCAGAATAATCTATCTTTATTTCAAATGAAAGAAAACATATTTTTATTTGATCTTTAATAACCATTTTATATACATTTTTACTTCATAGTCGTGTGCTGCAGAACTGAACTTCTTTAATCTCTCAGCAGTACTGACACTTTTATTGGAAAACTGATCTGAAGCTTACTTGCTGTGCAGGTTAACGAATCAGATGTCAGGGTTTTTCCTTAATTTAGCACCAGTTCATGTAAGTCTAAAAAGTTTTAAACGGTTAAATATGATTTTACCATATCTTTGATTCCAAATTTTATTAGATGACCCAAGTTGATTATGTCATTAAGTAATCAATTGAGAATTATACGCACACGCACATGCGCGCACACACACATGCGCGCACACACACACAGCCTTCCGTAGCTGAAAAACCCTACTGCCATCTTAGCTGCTGCTACCGACCACTGTCACAGTGGCTACCAGGTTATCAGTGAGCTGATGCACTTAGCAACTTTATTTGAAAACAATGCTGTAATTCTTGACTTTATTATCTGTCGTGACGAAGTTCTGACTGAATGTGTGTTTCATTAAGCGGCTCACATAGACGCAGGTGTCGTGGCTGACACAAACTACCTCTGTGCTTGGAGCTCGCTTTGAGCTCAAGCAACGGATCCAATCGGCTCCTTTTCGTTTCCAGCCATCTAGTCGTGCAAATAGAAATTATGAATGTTTGCAAAAAGTTTAAAAAGTGTCGTTTCCTCATCGTTCAGTTAGTGGGTTACAACAGCAAATTACACTTTATTGCTCTCCCGCCTACGTGATTGAACACTGTTTGCCTAATATGAGGATGATAATGTCTGTCTAATTCATTTAAGCAGGCTGGTGGTCCAGGACTACATGGTCACTGATGTAAACTGCAATGTATTGGTTCCAGGGAATAGTTAAAATATAAGTGAAATTTCCAAATTACCATTTCCATCTATTACTCAACAATGTTGACATGAAGCTGGTGTCTTGACACAAATAAAAAAATACCTCTCTTGCCAAAAACAACTCAACCCGAAGGTGTTCCCTTTCTCTGTCACCACCATCACTAAAATACATGTGTGTGGAAATATGAAGCGCTCTGTTCCCAGGGTGGAAGTGTCACCCACCGCTGCCCTTTTCAACAAGGTCTGCGCCTGGACATCAAACAGAAAAGGTGGTAAGAAGCGGTGGGCAGTCTGCACTGGTGCTATTCAGTTCCCACGCCACTCTGACATTTCCTGAGATCGCTCCTTATTCAAACAATCCAGCACCAAATACTGTTGAGTTTTTAAGGGGTAGACCAACACAAGCACTGGCATATGTTTTTGTGTTATTGTAATGTATTATTTTAAGGAAAATTATACATAGTTTTGTAAAATCTTTTTCCCACCAACTGTGACCAGTTTCCCATCACTACTGAAGAGAAGCATGCCCACAACATGATGCGTTCACCATCATGTTTGTGTGAAGGGATGGTGTGTTCAGGGGATGTACGCTGTTGGTTTCCCACTACACAGGGAGTATTGCTTGTAGCCCAGAAATCTCATCTGAACACAGCACCTTCTTACAAACGACTTGAGGGAAACTACAGAGGACTTCTCACTGTTTTGTTTTCAACTGCGGCTTTCTTCTTGCCATTATTTCATAGAGACAAGTTAAATCACCAACTGCTGTGGTCAACACATCCCTTGCCATGCAAATGAAGGTTACCATAGGCTATTGAAAAAATTATATAAAAAAAATTATCTATCACTGGCTAATTTAGGTCATAAGGGTGGTACAAAAAGATGAAAAAGAAGACACATGGAGGATAGTTAAATAGTTCAAATCAATATAAACTGTTCATTCAGGCAAAGAAAAAGATACATTTTAGGCCAATGCCCAGTCTGTAACTGTATACAAAAGGGACATTATCCCTCATGGGCTAAAACATAAATAATTCACAATCTTCCCCCTGACCTGTCTGCTGCCTCTTTTGTTCTTCTTAATGCTCTTTGTTCACAAACTAAATGGGCTACACCTGAAAGCAATCAGTTGTGCTGGATTTTATTTAGGAGTTGCAACGTAAAGCTGTCTGGATACAAATATGTTTTACATTTTAATATTATTTGTAAAAAATTGTGAAAACCATCAACTGTTTTCACCAAATTCACATTTTTGCCTTACTTTGAGTTGGCCACACAAATTCACTCTAAAACAACTTAAAGTTTGTAGTTCTAACATTACCAAAAGTAGAAAGTTAAATTTCAGGATGATGAATGCTGTTGTAAGGCACTCTCTCACTTGACCCTTGTCTTTTCTTCCCAGATGTACTGTGTCCAAAGATGAAGGTTCAGCCCGATCGCTTTAAGCCCAACAGCACCAGTTATGGTCTTGAAGAAGTTCCAGGTATGTGCAAACTGCTGCTTTCCCAACGGCAACATGGACAGCTGGCAGTATATGTCAACCTCAAAGTCAACTCTTAATTTTTCAAAACATTTCCTACACTCCCACTTTGGGCTTTTTTTATACAGTGGGAAAAAAAGCACTTCTGTGAAGCATGGATGCAGTAAGCTTTTGCCATTTCCCCCTTTTGCTATCTGATTGGAGAGTAAATTGCTTTTATTCATGACTTGGAAGGTGCTACCTCTGTGGCACATTCATTTTCTGTTGCATTCAATACTGCAATCATAGAAACTCAATGCATTTGCAAAACAAAACACTGTGGATTTGTGTCAACCTACTTTGCAGGTCAAATTTACATTTCTAAAAAGTGACTGTGTTTTGGCTGATGGTCTATGTGGATCCTGGCATCCATCCATTTGCTCATCATGAATATTTACCAATGGTCCTTTCAAATCAGTTTTTTCTGTAACATCATCAAAATGGAACATGCTAAATTTATGGTAACAGGAACTGTTTGCAATTTTTTTCTAACTGTGAGGAGAGATTTGTCTGGCCTTGGCAATATGGAGCCATAGCCAGCAGCTGACTGCCTTACAAAAAGAAAGGGGAGAAGAAATTAGCTGCAAACCTAATGCCACAGTTCTATTAACAAATAGTATTTCATATATAAATATATCTCATTGGCAATTGGTACGGACCATTTACCTGTATCAAGGCACACCTAGTCATGGTTTCACAACTGCTAAACTTCTTTTCTATCATATTGTTCCTATTCTGTAGAGTAGGAACAGTATAATGGAATACCAAAGAAAACAGCACAATTTTATCCAGCTGTATAAATCACACAGAACCACAACACTTTCCCTCCTCCACCTGTTGCAGCATACTGCTAGCCCTCTGGTTGAAAGAAGGCTACTAAGTTTCCACTGTGTTCAACAAATATGAATTGGACTATTTGGAGATATTAGTCACACAAAGCATGGAGCCCCAGCCGTCATTCATATTAAAGTGACTCTGCTCCACAGCTTTTTTTTCTTGCATCACCCAGACAACAAATATCAACTTGTTTGACTTGTGTTAGTTTATAGAATGCAGGTAAAAAGGGATATTATCCTGTATATGTAATGGTTAATGCTGACTGTAATGAATAATGCTGCTGAACCCGATATTCAGCCAGACACAGTTACGTTTTTTTTAAAGGTTTATTATGAGGGATGAATAGTGGTAGATGAGGCAGGCAAGCAGAACCAGACTTCACAGATGAATAATGGCTGATAAGGCAGGCAGGGAGGGAAGATGCAGGTAATGACAGACCAGAACAGGCGATGTGGACCGGGCAACCACCAGAACGGGCAGAGCAAGTGGCTGGAACACACGGGGAAACAGGCAGAACTGCAGCATGCAGACACAAGCAACTTTCTTCAAAGAAGCGAACAGAGGAGTCCAGCTGGATGAGTACACAGGAACTGGTAGAGTCAAAGCACATCACACGAGATGAGAGCAGATCAAATGAGAAGAGACGTTCTAGCCAGGATAAGTTGGCTGAGGCAGGTATATGAAGGAAGGTTCACAGGTGAGCCGAGTTGACTAATTAGTGGCAACAGGTATAGCTTATCTAGAGTAGAGTGGTGGCTGGAGGGAGACTAAGCTGATTGGATGATGGCTTAGATGTGAAGGCAGATTAAGAAAAGTCCAGAAAAGTCCAAAACAAAACAAACAAAAACCTAAATCATGACAGTAATATATGTGAAAATGGTATCAAAGAGTCCTTGTTATATATATTTTAACAACAGTAGGAATAATTCTTATTCTTTATTAAAAATAGGTCTCGTATTACAGAATTTTTATAAAGATATTTTAATCACATTAGATAGACATGGAATGGGCAGAGAGAGAAGAGGGGAAGAGTTGAAGCAAAAGTCCCAAAACGAGGAATCTGACCTTGAAGTAGGAGAGTGGTTAGGTTTTTGATGTGTGTATATATATATATATATATATATATATATATATATATATATATATATATATATATATATATATATATATATATATATAAACATCTGTGTGTGTGTGTGTGTGTGTGTGTCTGTAATGTGTCGGGACTCAACTGGTTCTTTGTCTAATTGAATCAATTAATGTATGTTACTTAGAAAATACTTTATGTTTAGTACATTTCTCTGTTGTACTAAGCAGGACTTAATAAGTGGTAAAGCACATACTGTCTTGTATACAATATGCTCAGTGAGAGGATCCCTTTTAAATAATAATAAAAAAAAAAAAACAGTGCAGACACTCAGCAGGTATGCTCTGTATGCAAACCAGCGATGCAAGACCAGGACAATTTTCAATGCAAGACATTGGTAAGTCTAGACTGGGCATTGGAAAGCATAAATACTGCACTGAGGAGTTGAACAATTTATTACCAAGGGGTGATGAGGTAAATGTGGATTTGAGTTTACCGGACGACACCTCAAAGAAGCGTACCTGCACTTTGCCATGTTTGATGGGGATCACATAAGGCAGAAGGACCTTATTGAGCGATTGAAGTGAGGCACACAGATAAGGCTATGGCCCAGTGAGGGCTCCCAAGCATGTTTTATCCCTCATTTGAAAACAGTAAACCCCACATGCCAGGAAATTGCACGTTAACACAACCCACCTGCCTGTGCACTTAATACACCACCTCTATCACACTTGCTCAAGTCATTATAAGGCTGAACAAGGGATTTTGGGACTGTTACTTGCTGTTTTGACAGACTGTTGGAAACTCCAGCAACTGCCCTCTAAAGCACTTATGCCATCTGTCACAGATCTAGAAATGTCACGTGTTTTTAAATCCTGACATTTCTAAATATACATACTCCTTGATGGTCTACATGTGCGGCAATGTACATCCAGAACAGACCATTCCTTTTGGGTTCTTACCTATTTTTACAAGTAGATGTAATTTAAGGCAAGCTTTGACATTTTCCTAACCAAACCAGGTAGCTTTGAATGCCAAAACGTCAACAAACACAACCTTAAAGTAAAAGTGGACAGTGACGATGAACTATGTTGAGTAGTACTTGCTACCATGATATTTTTGTGTACGCTTTTTTGTCACACCCCACTTGTCTTCTAACCTGGCCAGCCAGATTGATAATGTGTAGCACTCTCTGTTCTGCACATTATCAATCTGGGACTGATCCCATCAAATCCGTTTGGAGAAAGGAGGGACATTCAGCAGAACTCTCCGAGCTAATTGAGCAAAGGGACACCTAGTGCCCGCCTACCAAAAGCTGGTTTTGGCCTATCACGGTATCAAATTAAAATGAAAGCAGCGGACATCATGAGAAACCACAACAATGTAAGCTGGTCAAGGCACTTCTTGCTCTTCTTTCAAAGATGAAATCGTGGATTCTGACAAAACAGACCTGAGCAGCTACGTGCGTCCTCCCATGCTGCCATATTTATGTTGGTTCAGCTGTGGGCTCAGAGGCTCTTGCTTTTGTCATACCGGAATGTCCCGCCTTAAACTACAATACTGCAACGTGATTGGCCCGAACCGTTTTTGGTCCAGACATAAACGGTTGAAGCTGGAGCAGTACAAGATGGAATGTTGTGTGTTTGTGAATGCACAAATACCCCGAGAATTCAAATTGCAGGCAAGGTTACTAGTCTTCAATGCAAACTTTTCACTTGGTTAAACTAGCACCCAGTCATTTTTGTGACTTGTTTCAAAGACGTCTGTGAGCTATGTTACTTCTTATTATTATTTTCATATCTGTGTGCTCTAGAAACTGGTCCAAACATCAACATAAAATTAATCATCAGAAAATATTAATGATTTAAAAAACAGTTGGAATAGAAACTTAAACTAATGATTAAAAAGGAGCAGTTTTTGAGTTGCTCGTGTTCTGTTAAGTCAACTGACAAAGACAGCTTGACAGCTGGCTGGCACCAGTTGGTTAGAAAAGATGGAAGAAGCCTCCACCTTTTCTACTATTAAATAGTTGATATAACAGCATTTTGGGACTCGGTTGGAAAAAAGGCAGAGATAAATATTTGTAACCAATATCTGAACAACACAACTGGTTAACTGCGAACCGCTAGCAATGCTGAAGTTGCCATTTGTTTTAGACCCTTGTGTCAATGTTCAAAGAAATAAATGGCTGTTTTCTGGTTTGTTTGAACTAGAGTAGCAAAATAAAAACTGTCAAGCAAGTCTGTAAAAACAGTTGTCAGTCAATCAGGTATAGCAGCTGTAACGGCTTTTTATTTTCCTGTTTCTAAGTAAAGTACACCAGACAAAAGTCAGTTGATGGTTTTATTTTATACAGCTAGAGACTCCTGTGTTTCAGGTTTTCCTAAGAAGTCTTGAATAGCGCTTATCCAGAGAGGTCGGATGTTGTTATAAGAAGGTCTTCGGGGGGTTGGAGTTCCTGTCTGTCTCCCACCCACATTCATCATCCTAACAGAAAAAACAGATGCATGGGCATGACTTGTTTGGACTCACGCTATATCCAAGAACAAGGAACAAGATGTCAGAACACTAGAAGCTGTGCTTCTGAGAGGTTGATGCATTTGATTTACTCTTCTTTCCTAAGATCTATTACCAGATAACTTTTTTGTAGTTTTATAAATCTGAAGCAGTCAGTGCTTGCCAAAGATTGCATTTCTTGGTCTTGGTCTAAACCAAGACACTCTTTTGGTTTGTATCTTATTCCTCTCAGAACTTTCCTAAAGAGGAAAACCTTTGCGCATAATCATCTGAACAGTTCAGGACTCAGCCAGATGGAGTGTGAATGTTGAACACAGTTAACACTCTGCCAAAAAACACTTTGGTGCTATGGGTTGCCAGTTTAACTAACCTGCCCAAGTTTGGGCGGTGGGTGGAAATAAGAGCAGCTGTAGAAACTCACATAAACATAGGAAGCAAACGGTACACAGAGATACGCCTTGTTAGAAGTCAATACCCGTATCTACCCAGGAAAATAATTAGTCAATCCACCAATCCATGGCAGGGCTAAAACAGTCAAACCTCCAGGTCAATTAAGGCCTTTGTCAGTTTGTACATCCATTTCACACCCATGTGTAATATTTTGTCACTTCCATCTTACTCCGTAAGCATACCAAGTTCAGTGTGTAGTTTAATATTCCATATGTGTTTATTGGTTAGGGATATTTGCATAGAAAAATATTTATAAAAGGCTCAAATGATGTAATAATGATGTATTATTCTCAAATAATTTTCCATTGATTATGGTTCTGATCCCCTTAAAGACCACTCAACCATGTGACTTCTGATTAAACCAGGAATAATATCTGGTTGATATTATTCATTGGAGTCATGATAGCATTTTCTTGCATATTGAGAAAAAAATCCATTTTAATTAACAGTTCTCAAAGCAAGGACAAAACATCCCACTTTCTGCAGTAAACCTCTAATTCCAAAACAGTTGGGAATGAAGCAACCAGCAGATGCCCTCTCCTTTTTCTTCTCACAAAATTCAGGTGGAAGATGCCTTCTTCTTTCTTTCCACAAAAAAGTCAGGCTAAATGACCAATTCACCACCAAGACTAGGGAATACTCTGTAAGGTCAAACATATTTACACCTTAGGTGTAGTCACTAGTTACTCTAAGACATGTGGTGTTTGACAACCAACTTTACTCCATATTTTGATGTCATGTATACCAAATTAGTTTAATGCAACCTCAAAGATTTGTTGAAATACATTCTCTGTTCATCTGTCCAAAACATTTTCTACAGTTTTCGTAAGAGGCAGGACAGAAAGTTCATGCTTTCCTGACAAGTTTAAGTGATGTTTCAGTCCACTGATGTTTTGGGTTCATGATCAGGGAGGAGAGAATCACTTTGCAATCTTAGTCACATTCTCACATTCTTGCCCCTGGGTGACTGCTAATTATGTGGTTTTGCTTTTCCACTCAGCTGCAAAAAGAATTGTAGCTAACATTTGATAAATCACTGTCTTTTATAGCAGACATTCCACTTGGTACAATGTTCTGGAAGCGTTTCCCTTTCATTCCTTTACATACTTTTTTCTGAGGTCTGTAATTTAACATTTGCTCCTGTGAAAATTCTTTGTTTGTGAAAATCCTTTGCCTACTAAGGTGAAATCAAAGCAAGATTTCATTGTTAACTGCAGACATTTATATTCTTCTACCTTTAGCTTTCAGCATCATGAAAAAACAATTATACACTATGGGCTCTACGTTACTTTGTACAGCTTGGTTAATCAATGACATTGATCTAACAACATTAGAGGCACAATCAGGATCAGACTGGGGCATGGCTGCCCCACAGCAACAAGGTATTGAGGTTAAATACCTGCTTCATTCTTTTTTTGACAGAGTTTGCATGTTCCACTAGCAAAAGCCAAAGTCTATGTATCTTTTTAGGTTATTTTCTCCTCTGAATTATCCTTAGGTGTAAGCGTGAATGCAGTGTTCGTATTTCCTTGTGTTGCGCTGCTGTTTCTTCCAAGGTATGCTTCACCGTTTGCATGTTGACTGCTGGAGAAAGGAGCCAGCACAAAGTGCCGTGTGCATATGTGTTAAGCCTTACTCCGATTCCCCTAAATACAATCCAGTGCAATCAATTGTCTGCAAAAGTTGCCTAATGTGTAAAATGGAAAGAAACATCAGTGGCAGCATCATGCTGTGAGAAGGCCTGTCTCCAGTAAGGATATTATGTGGCAAGACTTTAAAATTGTGGTTCACGGAGGCTCGAGTCCAATCTGACTGAAATTGAGCTATTTTCAGTTTCCAGATGCGGAAAAGATGGTTGAACAAAGCATTAGCTTAACTAAACTAAGATGAACTAAAATGCATGCCATTGATATTTATTTGTAAAAAATGTGAAAAACCACGTATTATCTTCTTGAATTATCTTACAAATCGCTTTAAAACAAACTGAACTTTGCACCTGTGGCCTGACAAAATGTGAAAAACTGCAGCTGCTAAACTTTCCACTAGTATGAAATCTTTTTCAAGGCTCTACAGATCCTTGTAGTTTAGAAAAGTGAAGAGTACCACTGATTTGCCTTACTTCCAGAGTAACACAGACAGTTGGGTCATAATCTGGGTCGAAGCGTGATGTGGTTCCCTTGGGAAAAGTATGGTATCAAACACAGCCTGAAGTAGAAGACAAAGATGTCCGGGGTTTTCCCGTCCATCTTCTTCTGCATCGACGTCTTGACACCAGCCAAACACCAGCACACACTGTCAGAGCTGCTTCAGCCAAGTACTTCTTTTAGGGTTGTGGCTATGCACACAGATTTCGTCTACATCCAGAGTTGTACCAGACAAACAGTACTCTGGAAGCTCCCTCTTACAATTACACCGACAACACTCTTGACAGTGTGCCGTTCCCTCGGAAACATGTGAAGACATTTCCTACTGATTAGGATTTGACAGCCAGCAGACCTGTGGTTTCAGTCAGACAGGCATGTCTGACCCCTCAGGATACTGTGCATGAGCACAAGTCTCTGTGGTTGTGAGCTCCCTATTTCCTGCTCAAACGCTGCCATCTGCTCTGATCAAAGGAGCAAGTGTGCATGTGCTTTTCCCAGCCCGTGAACTCATCTGGCTCTTGCCGCAGATCGCCCCAATGATCGTTCCTGGTTGTCCAAAATAACTTTTTGGGCTGATTATACTCTGTCAGCTGCCAGTCCAAATTACAGCTCTGAGCTCTGAGCTCAGAGGGCCCCACGGGCCACCACACAATCGGTACACTGAGCAAATGTGCACCACACGAGCGAGGGGACAAAAGGACTAAAAGGCAAGACACATTTTAAGCATGTATTCGTTTTGCATTTGATGACCTGCCAAGAACTTTTTTGCTCAAAACTGCAAGCAAACCATATTTTAATATTATTTACAGTGCCTTGCAGAAATATTCACATCCCCCTTGAGCTCTTCTATAATTTGTGCTGTTACCACCAGGAAGTGTACAGTATTGCTTTAAAATTGGGATTTTATGTGATAGAGCAATACAAAATAGGGCATAAATGAGAAATAGCATTGTATTAATTCAGCAGAGTCCATTCTATGTGGAACAACTTTTCAGAAGTGGTCAAGCTCTTTTTATGTCATGCCACATATTTTGCATTGTATTAAGATCTGAATTTTGTCTAGGCCATATTAAGACATGAATCAATTTGAGCTAAACTATTTCATTAGAGCCCTAGCTATAGGTTGATATAGCTAGGGCTGATAATGACATGAGGCCTTCACAGAATAGCTGTATTTATACACAGACTAAACTAGACACATTAGGACTCTAGGGGACTTCTGAAAGGTATTGGTTAGATTGGGCCTTTTCAGTGGCATCAGAGTAAATGGGGCTGAATACAAAAGCATGGCAAACTCATAAACACATTTGTGCTGGTCAATCACATAAAATCCCAATAAAATACATTGAACTTTATGGTTTCAACATGACATAATATGAAAAATTCAGGTGTAAGAGTGTTTCATAAAATCTCCTTGAGAATTTGATATCTGTTCACTTTCAGCAGCTTGTTTAACTCACCCAAATGAGTTTCTAGATCTAACTAGTTTTGAAAAAATCAATCCATGTTTATATGAAGAGCACTTTGCACACCCAAAGTGACAAAAGTGAACAGGTCCATAAATCTAAAAGAGAAAAGTAACCAATACTATGCAAACACCTACAATAAAACAAATTGACAAAAGAAAAGATCTGCTAATAAAAAGGAAAAACAGTAAGTAGTAGAAAATAACAGACTAATAATAGGAGCAGCCTTATATTTCTGCTTAATTGGAATAAAAAGACAAGTTAAAAAGTTGTAAGAGGAAAATTGTTTCAACGGAAAGGCTCTGTCTTCTCGGGTCACAAAATAAGTCCTAGGTTTATCTAAAAGTAACAGGAGTTCAAACCTTAAAGTCCTTCTGTGGACGTGCTTCTGTTACCCGTTAGCAGATGGAAAGCAATGCTTTGAACCAGCTGCAAGCGTCGTAGAAGGGAGTTGTCCAACCCAGCATGAAGAAAGTTGCAGTAGTCGAATTTAGAGGTAATAAAAGTATGTATCATATTTTGCTTATTAACCATACCATACCATATTTATTTCTAAAGCACTTAAAATACAACATAGCAGCTGACCGAAGTGCTGTACAAATACAAAAACACAAAACAACAATAAAACAGTAAAACAAATATGCACACAAAAAAACAAACAACAAATACATGGAAAAAAGTGCAATAATAAGACACAGATATTAACACGCTCTGGGTTGAAAGCCAATGAGAAATAATGTGTTTTTAAACAAATTTTAAAAAACGAAAGATATGGGGCTTGCGTGACCTAGCCTGGGTGCCATTCCGAACTTAGTCCCGCCCACAACGTTTGAGGTCGGGAAGTTCGGTCTGGCATTGCTCAATATTAGCGCGAGTATGATCGCCCAATATCTGGCGGGCCAATCAAATTGTCAGGGCGGGCTTTATACGATGATGGACAGATGATCAACAGTAACGTAATCATCCACGTCACCAAAGCGCGCTTGGGTTGAATTCGTTTACAACAACGTTTTTGTACCGGTTGGAGTTGATGGATTGGGGCAGAACTTCTTCAGAGTCCTGGGCATCTTGGAAGGAGTAGGCTCCCGGTATCTTTTCTCTGATGCCTCAGATGAAGACGGTTCTTCAGGCTGGTCTCCTTCGTCGTCTGCCCATTTTTTTAACACAAGCATGTCGCGTTCCAACCGTGTTATAACGTTCTGACAGGACCGACAAATGCGATGCGATTTATTTGACGTTTTGTAGAGTTGTAATCCTAAACGGAGAACTTGTTCGTATGTGCATTCGCCTTTATTGTTTTTCTGAAAAATTAGGTTCGTGTGTTGAATGACTCCTTGTATCCTTACATTCTTTTTGCAACACCGGCAAAAATCGTTCACGCTCATCTTCTTATTCTAGGCTACTTCTTTTCCAGCGTGCAGTTGAGTTCTGTTGACAACAACTATGCGTCGCTTAACATGCGTCACACACTCCGTTGCTCTTATTGGTTGTAGGTCTATCCAATTGAGTGCAGAGGCATTTTTTTTCCTGGTTCGTTCGAAACACGCCCCATAATCACAGCTCTATGGAGCAGTATCAGACTCAAATTCTGACTAGAATTGAGTATGACTCCGTCAGGCTATGCGTGACCATCAGTGGCAGCTCATTTCAAAATTTAGGAGCAAGAGCTGCAAAGGAGGGGGGCGGGGTGCAAAATGGCTAATTTGCATTTAAAGAGACAGCACCAAAACGGATTGCTCTCAGACAAGCATCAGAACAGGGGCAAAAGAGGGGCAATGGGGCAATAATAAGGAGGAGTTCAGACCAAAGCGTTGCAGTTCCACTTTATATAGAGCAAAACTAAATGATTTCAATGTGAAAAGGAAGGATTTAAATGCATGATGTATCTCCTTTAATGAACAAAAGTTTGAACTTAAAAACTGGGTTTTATATTTACTCAGGTTATCGACGATTTCTGTTAAAAACTTTTTGGATTATCTGAAACATTTGAAACTTGTAAGCGTGACAAAAAGGCTGCAACAGAAGAAATCTGCTGAGGCCAATACTTTTTTCACAGTGTCACAGATAAAAGTAAATGAACATCTCCCTTAAACGTGGTGAAAATCGTTTCCCATTACATATTCTATCATGATTAACAGCAACAGAAAAATTCTCCAGCCTCTATAAAATAACTTCCTCACCCAAAGTCTGTGCATGAATCTCTGACAGAAACTAGCGTCTGCGGGATCCCCTCAGATATCAATCCGTGAAGGTCTGAGTTGTTCTACTCTGTTCTAGCTCCACCAGGGCACCCTCTGTTTCCCACCACCTGTTTCTAAGCTATACCCACTGAGCCTTTACCAGACTCTCACATTACCACCTTAATGCTCTGCTTCCTCCTTTAAAAGATGACTGTGCGGGTGTAAATAATCCCACTGGAAATCTTGCATCCCATGGTTTTATTGCACTACCTGGGTTGTGCAGGAGTACGGCGAAGCTTTCCCCTGTCATGTAGAGGTTCTAATGTCACATTATTCTTTGGAAAGAGCTCACTCTGCACAACATAACCACCTGCTTTTAGTGCTCACTTCACAGAGAACTGCCAGCCTTACAGCAATTGAAACCCTCCATACGCTGGCATCGCTATGGCTACAGCACTTGTTTGCTGTACAAGGGAGTGGCCTTTCCAAACCGCCTAAATATGGGCTGTGGTTGCACCACTTCAAATCGCATGCTGAAGGGTAATGCAGACACGCGTACACACACGCTCAGAGGACCTCGCCAGCGATGGGTATTAGTTATTTTCTTTCTGGCAGCAACTATAACAAACATTTCATCTCCCCAACAAACGGCTAAACTTTCCAGCTGTTCAGCAGCAAAGCAGTCATTTCAACATTTCCCCCGAAAGGCCACAAACACAGTAGCTTCAGGGTGTGGTGGGGATTGACCCAGTTCAACTTCAGCTGGATACTAAAAATCCAAAACCGTAACTGAGCCTCGATACTCAAGAAATGTGTGCATTTGTTAGAGTGTGTGTGTGTGTTTCTGGGTCTTGCTGCATCTTCAGGACCTCTCTGGGTGTGATAACTTTCCACGTTAAAATCTTTAGTAAATCATGGCCCTAATGCACCGAGTCAGAATTTTTTAATATTGTTTAAGGTTGAGGTTTGGCAACACAAATAAAAAAAAAAATCAGAACAATGTTTTGATGCAGATTACACAAATGTGTGTGGGAGCATTACAAGGATTCCTTCAATTTAACTGCCGTATTTATTTGTGATGCTGCAGGGTTTGACCTGATGGATTACTTCAGCGTGAAAGACATCCTCGGGACCAGAGTTGATGAAGGCCAGAGCTCATATGTTCGCCTTGGGACAATGCCGATAGTCCAGCAAACAGAGTAAGTGAGCTCCACCGGAACCAAATCAGTACACCTCAGATTTTGTCAAAGCTGACATGTGACTGAAAGGCCATGACGTACAAGTGGAGACTTTTACCTGCCTTATTCTAATCTCTTTGTTAAGGAATATTCAGAAACATATTTCACTAAGCCTTGCACAGCACCTTGGAAAAAAAAGATGTGCCTGTCAAGGAAAAAAAAAAAAAAAAAAAAAAAGAATTGCTAGTCGTTCCTAATTAATGTGGGCTGGAATAATTATTCATTGTTTTACACATGTAGAGTGCTTCTGGTAAATGTAATCAAATATTTTTATTTTCATTTATTTATTTAGACATGCCAGTTTACATAAATAGTTTGAAAAGGAGCAGGTAGAACTTAAAAAAACATATGATATCCTTCCCCTCTCATACACCTAAACATACAATAACTCAAGTCTCCCTGCACCAGATAATCCCATAATATGTTCCCACACTAATCAAAATTTAAACTCGTCATCCCCCTCAGTGACTGCCCATCAATAATCAATAATAACAATTATTACCTCTGATCAACCAATCAAGTATAACATCTTTTCCAACCAGTTCAAATTTAAAGTGTCAGTGTAAGCCCCACACTTGGGCATGGTAGTTTGTTCCGTGTTTGCTATTTGGTAATCTGTCGCTCTGAAAGTCTCTAGATATCATTAACAATAAGCGCTGTCCATGTGTGAAACGATAGCACACTCAGATTACCTGAGTTGCAAACAATTCCCACTGGTCTTTTGTTTAATTTTCTGTGCATGTTCGATTTATTTAGACATCAAACAGAGTTGTGCGACTCTTAAATAAGAGTAAGATATGACTGAAGAACTACACAAACTACCACATGGTCTTGCAAGAAGAAAACCATTGCGGGATATTGCAAAGGTTTTATCACCAGAGTAATTTGAGACTTTGCAAAGGCTATCATTAGCTTGCTGCATGAAAGCTATCTGCATAAATGCCCAACTTGTGACCCAGTGAACCCTATGTTGTCCCAGTCCTTACACGGACCACAGAAGACAACAGGATGGCATCTCAGGAATGGCTTAGGAAGAAGACGGTCTAGAATATGTAACTTTTGCAGACTTTTCTTGCAAAGCGAGCTTCACTAGCTAAAATGCTAAAGGGTAGTAAAACTAATTGATAAATGTGTTTTACCATGTGATTTATTTCCAGGGAAATTCAGAATGTTTATAATGGTTGCCGTACAGAAGCTGAAGTGGAATGAATGCTCTGCTGGGTTACTGTCAGAAATCAAAATGAATCACAATCATAAAGCAACCAGGAGCAGTAGCCATAAACGTTGTCAGTTGGACACAGTGTCTACTATAGTGTTTATGGATACAAGTACAAAAGGTGTTGTTTTATTTTGCAGGGATGTGTTTCCTCAGGGTCTGCCAGATGAATATGCCTTTGTGACAACGTTCAAATTCAGGAAAACCTCAAGACGGGAAGACTGGTACCTCTGGCAGATTTTTGACAAATACGGAATCCCACAGGTGGGTCAGCCAGATGTAAATAACAATATACATAGTTGTACAATGACTTTCCCTAATTTAGAGAGTTAGAGCTCATAGCTCTAGCTTGTATTATTTACCTGCTTGAGAAAACTGTTGACCTGGGGTCCGTTCTTCGTACGTTGCTTAAAACATCCAAGATCAAATGACACATCCAAGATGATTTCATCCGGCTAATCATGATCCGGCTAATTGGGTTCTTCGAACACACCTGTTGTTTAGGATTAGTATCGCAGGATTGATAAATCTGAGACAACTGCGCGTTCATGCGTTTGTTTAAAAGGGGAAATGTATCGATAGTAGAAACATTGATCAGCAACGCTGCTATTGGCTGTTCATCATGGCCAAAGAACGCCCACAGTTTTTCTCCCAAGCAGAACAAGAGCTTTTAATGGAAGGTTATGACGAATTTGAGTCATTAATTAAAACACCTCAAAATCTGTTAAAGCCAGGAGAGAGGGCTGGCAAAAAGCAGCAGACAAATTAATGCGTAAATACTGTCCAGGGTAGATGTTTCTATCACTTTCTACAGTATGAATTTTTGCATTTTAATAATCTCATATTCACTTTGTTCTTTTATGTCAGAGCCTCCACGGGACCCACTAGAACATGGGGACAAGTAAAAGGGAAATACAAGAATATTCTACAAAATGGTAGTCTTTAATTATTATACTTTATTTTAAAAAAGCACTTGTTATGTCAAGAGATCCAAATTTCGGTGTCATTCCTTAGACAGGGGAAGTAAAGGACATGTGCAAACTGGGAATTTTAACAAAAAAAAAATCTTTATCCATAAAAAATGAAAATTTTCCTTTTCCAAGTCATCCACAGTTTACACGGCAAAACTGTATTGCGTGGCTAGATAATCCATCCATAGTTTTTTCTAATCCAATATACGGCTGGACAGGAAGCAAGCCTTTCAAAGTAAACTAAACTTCACAATAAAATGGCCCGAACAAATCTTCTTACTGAATAGGATAAAAATAAAAAGCAAACCATCATACAAATAACTTAAATATTTTAGATTTATGGCTCCAACACCACTTTTTCCTCTTTAAAAGCCACTGTTAAATGATGTGTTTGTCTGTTTATAACAGCCACCAAGAAAATCTCTCTACTGTCGCGCTGCGCTCAAGGATCCTGTCTATTGCGCAATACGCGATTAATTCGAAAAACTCTGCAAATTATTCTTGCACCTTCTGCAACAGGTTGCAGTCGTAAAAATGGACATGGCTACGACAGACTTCCCTATCTCCTCCGCTTATACAGCCGTGATCTAATCTTGTTTACATGAAATAAGCCTGCTCTCGAGCAGGCTTAAGCTGGCGCACATGTTGCTATGACAACAAGTGCAGGATGTCTTTCGAAGAACCAAACGATCCAAGATCATGCCAAATCGTCAACAATGAAATCCTGCTAACTGAGTTAGCGACGTACGAAGAACGGACCCCTGTTGGAAATGGTTCTGAGCCTGTTCCAACAGCCGTATCCTCCCTGTGACATCCAGGTATCCATCCGTCTGGACGGTGAGAACAAAGCGGTGGAGTACAACGCAGTCGGGTTGACTAAAGATGCTGTCAGAGCCGTGTTCAAGAACTCTGAAGTGGACAACCTCTTTGACCGTAACTGGCACAAGATTGCCCTGAGTGTGGAGGCCAAGTCAGTGGCCCTGTACCTTGACTGCAAACACATCCAGACTCTGCCGATCGAAGACCGCGAAGACATAGACATTCAGGGGAAGACCGTGATCGGGAAGAGGCTGTATGACAGCGTTCCGATAGACGTGCGTCATCGCCTTTATTCCTAAACCTTTACCTAACTGTGGATTCTTTTCTAAGACGTTGATCTGTTCATCAACTATCTGTGTGTGTTTGAGCAGTTTGACCTCCAGAGGATGATGATTTACTGCGATTCCAAACATGCAGAGCTGGAAACCTGTTGTGATCTCCCCACAGGGCCTGTAAGTAGCTGCCGAAAGACCCACACTAAGCACATACGCCCTGCCAGGGCTATCATTTCTGTTCCATCTATGTTGTCTATAAATGTAGACCATATTTTGCTGTAATATTGCATACTGATATAGTGATTTTGTTCATTGCTTATAAAACAAATCTTATAATTACTACAAAACATTTAACACCTTCCGCATCTGATCCATTCTGCAGGGCTGCAACACAGAAATCTTTTGTTTACCACTTATTCAAAACTAATGAAATTAATTAACTGCAATGAAGATTGGGAGAATTGTACCGTCATAAATACTGTACTATGGCAAAAAAGGAAAATAAACGAAGCAATACTGCAGCTTTTTATAAATGGTCTACAGTGTAATTAACATTTTATTGTCACCAAAAATATTTGTAATAATATTCTATTGATAGTCTATGCATTTGTTGTCTGGCATTTTTTGTGAGATATTTTATCAAGTCAGTCAAGTGATAATTATTTGGTAAAATGCAAATTTTGTGGAAAAAAGAGAAAATGTAAGTGACATCCAATGCTTTCTTATAGAACATATTTCAACACTTAGATTTTACATCGTTGTCAATGTGAAAATCTGATAACACACTGGTGCACGTCCTGTTAGCTGGTTTTTTCAATTCTATTTTAACTTACTGAGTATTCTCAAGTCAGTGACAATATTGGAGAGTGTTCACGGAGATAAAACACTTTCGCCCATACACACACGCATAACTGATACTCATAAAAACTGATGAATTACGCACACGCGACAGGTCTCAAATGTTTACCTTCTGCATACATGTTGTCTTGTGTTATTTGTGCTTTTCGTGCTATGAGGTTTTTTTTGTGTCGGTTGTTTGTCTCTTTATTGGTGAGAGCATAAATAGGCAAACATCTGTCTCTTTTTTTCTCCCCCCCCTCTTTCCCCCATGTTGTTGCTCTTCCTTCGAGAGTTCAAGGGCAGCGCCTCGTGAACTCGGTGCAGGCGGGGTTCGGGGCTGTTTGGAGGAATGCGGCCTTGACGGCTGCGCTATTTAGCAGCGGCTGACTGGCTGCGTTCCTTGGCAACGCAAGGCCTCAGTCAATCGTTCCCCCCAAAATGTTTGTTTGTTTATGTGATGGACGGTTGTACTGGAACGGATTTTTCGATTGCAATGCAAATTGTAATTGACAATAAAATTTAATTGATTGATTGATTGATTGATATTAACCCCAACCATCTAGTTTTTGATAAACTATTATATGTTTTATTAGTTATAGTGATTCTTTTCTGATTTGCTCAAGTATGACTTGAACATCAACTGCAGAAATTGGAACAGTAAATTGGCTATTAAGTGATATGTTTTAAAAGATTATACTAAAAACAGTAAGATGAATATTAAAAGTGATTCCGTTTAGTTTTTCAAAGTTTGAAACGTATTTTTTTGGCTATGCTTGGGCATCATGCTTACTTAAACAAAAATGCTTCATCACAATGTAGTTCCAGCATCTTCATGAAAATAAAAACTGTAGTTCCGGGAACCCTTTAATATTAAAATTGTCTTGCAATACGGATTAAATGGTGTTATGTGGTGTGAGCCCCTCATTCGTCAGCCAACGAATCCTCTGAATCAGATGGGTTATTCAAAGGAGATTAAAATAATTCATTTATGTGTTTTTATTTATTGATCTGTTTCTTTGTTCATCTAATACAAAAATAAATACATTTATTTTTCAAATCCATTTTGTTTAATAATGCTAATGGGCGATCTAACAAATTTCACAAAGGCTTGTCCTGGATTCAAAGCCATTCCAATGCCTGTTTTTGAAAGGTCAAGCACTCTCAACCATTTAACAGCAGCAAAATAACCCAGAAACGACACCACGTGTGGCATTAGAGAGTGTGATTTGGATAATTCCCGTATTTTATTAGTGAAAGTGCTGTTAGCTTTTTAGATATAACTAACCAACAAAATAGTACAGTAAGTGATTTAAAAAAGATTATAGAAACGCAGTAACACTTTATTCAGGAAGCACTGAGCTGAGCTGAGCTCCCGAGGTTGTTCTTGGGGAGTGTGGGTAAAAGTTGTCACAAGCTGTAACATTTGGTGGCTTTCTTTTGTATGAAACCTAGCGTTTAATTTCAAAATAAATTGTATAATTTCAGTGCCCAAAGAAGGTGGTGACAGAGGCGCCCCCTGTGAGGATCCCTACACCGACACCCACTGCTGCAGAGCAAAAAATAGGTCCTCAAGCAAACTGCTCCTGTCCTGCAGGGGAGAAGGTAGAGCAATGTCACACTTTATCCCTGTCTGTAGTCTCCATGTTTGAGAGGGAATCCTTTGTTTGAAAGATTTCAGAACACCGCAGTATTTGTATTTCCCGCAGGGAGACGTCGGAGCGCGTGGTCTTCCGGGTCTAAAGGGTGACAAGGTCATCTCTTGCTGCAGTAACATAGTCTGATGCGACACACAACATTAGGTGTCATTATGTCTGTTTAGATTTTTACGGTGTAAATGTGCCTACCTTTTTCAGGGTGAGATTGGCCCTAAGGGTGGCATCGGACCACGAGGCATCAAAGGGGAAAAAGGAGAATCTGTATGAACATTCTAAGTGTGCACTTTCACCTACAGCGTATATAGTTTTCTGAATAAAGAGACAACAGCTAGCCTTGAAGTTATCATTATTGTTAAATTCCACCATTCACTAAAATGAAAGGCAGGGCGACATGAAGCCGTTTTACACTGCATGCCTTCCAACTGTTCCTCTTCTCTTCCAGCCTCGATAATAATTGATCCTTGTCGATTAATTATTTGCAGGGCAAACTGACCTCTGTCAAAGGTGACAGAGGGGAGAAGGTAAGTAAACTGGTCTACCATGTAGACTGAGCATGAGCGTCACTCTAACCCGAATATGTGTTTGTCTGCATCGTAAGCATATACAATATGCATGTGGACAAAAACATTGCAACATCTGTTTTAAAAACTCTTTCCTAGCATGCTCAAATTATAACATTTATATATATATATATATATATATATATATATATATATATATATATATATATATATATATATATATGTGTGTGTGTGTGTGTGTATATATTTGTATACAGATATATATATAAATACATATATATATATGTGTGTGTGTGTGTATATATATATATATATATATATATATATATATATATATATATATATATATATACGTGTGTGCGTGTTTGTGTGCTTGCGTGTGAAAGACCAAGTCAAAGGTAAAC
The DNA here is from genome assembly GCA_037039145.1 of Fundulus diaphanus. Taxonomy (NCBI): domain Eukaryota; kingdom Metazoa; phylum Chordata; class Actinopteri; order Cyprinodontiformes; family Fundulidae; genus Fundulus; species Fundulus diaphanus. The sequence continues at coordinate 15,612,865 of CM073135.1, forward strand.
ATACATCTAGCATTTGTATTCAGCTCCCACTACTTTGATAAGACCAAATTAAATCTATTGCAAGATCTCCTTCTGTCATCCCAGAAATATTGCAAAACTCTGTTTTACACTCACTTTAGCTGATGCCGAAAAACTGGTCCACGCCTTTGTCTCCTCCAGGCTGGATTACTGCAATGCACTTCTAATCGGGATCCCTAACAAAAGTCTGCAGAAATTGCGAAAGTACGACCATATTCTCCACTCACTTCACTGGCTTCCCATTCTGCTAGGATTGAATACAAGGTCTCCATTCTCACCCACCAGTGCATTTATGGAAATACCTAGAACAACAATCCTCAGTGTAAAGTGCATTACAAATAAAATGCATTATTATTATTATTATTATTATTATTATTATTATTATTATTATTATTATTATTATTATTATTATTATTATTATTATTATTATTATTGCCTTCAGATGTCATCCAATTGGTAAACAGAGTCATTCTATGTGCTCTGTGAAAGAGCTTTGTTACAGAATATCACTGAACAGCAGCAGTGGAAGGAACACATCAATTCGGTCAAGGAGGAAGTTGCGAGGTTTAAAGCAGAGCTAGCTTTAAAAAGAGCATCCCAAGCTTTGAACATTTCACCGAGCTCCGCTCAATCCATCACCTGCAAATGCAATAATGGCATAACCAACGCCTGTTAAGATAAAGATGTCCTCCCACCCTGAAACATCAAGTAATTAGATCAGAGATCAATCAATCAGAGAATGGGGAAAAAAGGCTCACCATAACCGTGGAGGAGCTGCAGAGATCCACGACTCATGTGGTAGAGTCTGTTGATGGGATAGCTTTTAGTCATACGCCCCTTAAATCTGGCCCTTATGGAAGACCCTCAAGGAGAACTCCACAATATGTCCTGGTTGAAGTATCCTAGAAGCCACATAAATAAGTCAAACATGTGAAACAAGGTGCTCGGGTCACATGAGACCAAAATGTCTCTTCTTTTTATGCCTGTATGCAAAAGGTTTGTACAGTGGAAAACTAACACTGCACATCACCCAGAGTAGAGCTACTCAAGCGTGAAACATGGTGATGGCAGCACCATGGTGTGGTGAAGCTGGTCAGAGTTGATAGAGTTAAAGATTGAAAAACACCGTCAGAAAACCTGCTAGAGACCTCAAAGAACTCAGGCCTCATGCAGAGGTACAACTTAGAATGGCCCAGTCAAAGTCCTGACCTAAATCCTATTCAGTGTTCACAGACACTCTGGATCCTATCAGAGAGAGTTGGAGCTACTTTCCAAAGAAGGATATGACAAATCAAATATCACATTTCTAGATGTGCGCAGCTGATCGAGATCCTTAACTTGCAGTGCAGTTCTAAATATTGACTTAGGAGGCTGAATAAAAAATACATACACCTTTCAGAATTTCCCTCGCCCAAAATTTTCTTTTTACTTTTGTCTTCAACTTTACAACTTTTGCTCTTTAATGCATAAATAATACTGAAGGATATGTGTATTTTTCATTCTCAGGCAGTGGCTCCTGTTCCATTGCATTTTTTTATTCATTTAATAGACCTTCCTGCTGGGTAAACTTTGCTGCTTTGGCAGCGGCGCATTAAATCAAACTTTAATGCCTAGGCACTTGCCTTTCTGTTTGTTACTTTTTGCCTCAGCATCTGTCTTCGCTTTTTTTTTTCTGTGAGAGCGTCGCAGTTTGCTGCAGTAGACCTTTCTGAAGACGGAGCAAACTCATGACGTAAGCTGCCTCCGAGATGCGGTCCGAAACGGCAGTGTTGGTTCCTTGTTTGCAGGGGGTTTGAGAGTGAAATAATTTCACTTTGATTGCTTCTAATTGTATCTTTAAGCAACTGGAGCAGGTAACTCCTGCGGTAATCGTCCTGCAGAGGATGACGTCCTATTCCTCGTAGAGGCCGCAGCAAAACAGAGCTCCTGTCTTTAAATCTGAGTGATAAAATAAATACTGTGTGTTAATGTAAGCCTGAAATAATTAAAGGGTAACCTTCTGTGACTTGTAAAGCAGTTTATGGAGCAGAGGGAAGTCCTGTGGTGGGTAAGACTTATGGTGCACCGTATAATTTCAGAGCCATTAACTCTCACTCAGTCCCGCTCTGAAATTTCTCTGGATTCCTTGGCGCAGGAGGTGACATCAGCGTACGACCCAAAAGTGCATCTCCACGAGGACAATAGAAAGCCGTTGTCCCTTGAATCTTTAGCTGAATGTGCAAGCAGACCGCAGCGGGTCATGGTGAAGCTTTCTACAGATTCTGGCCTTTAAACCTTTACTCAAAGGTGCTTTATTTTTTCCTAGTGTGACTCGGTGTGTATTTTTAACATCTGTTTTTTTCCCCTGTTTAACTCTCTGTTCCTCTGTCCGATCTGTGAATTTAATACATAATTTCTAACATCGGTACGATCAGTGAACCTAACAGTTGTCCGTCATGCTACCAGGTTGAGTTCCTGACAGTACGCCTTCGTCGCCTGCACCGCCTGACCTGCATGCCTGTGTCAGACAGAGCGATCCGTTTAAACGCTTATTTTCTGTTTGCAGGGTGATAGAGGCACTATAGGGTTAACAGGTTCTCCTGGACAAAAGGGAGAGAAGGTGTGGACCTGGAGATATGGAGGCCATTTTTTGAATTATTCATTCCGAGGCTTAAACAGTCATGAACTGGTAATAATTACAGATTTCCTTTTTGTTTACAGGGTACCGGTGGGGTGCCTGGTATTGATGGTTTAACTGGTGACAAAGGAGACAAAGTAAGATTTTTTAAATGCTGGTATTAAGTACAATCTCATAGAAAATTAAAAAAATGCCTGAACATGTAATTGATTTTGGTACTTAGGGCGAAGCAGGCAGGGCTGGTGCTGCAGGGTCACCGGGTCCAGCTGGACTGAAGGTAAGTAATCAGCATTGAAACATTTTAAATACAGTCATATGAAAAATCTCAGAAAGCCCTCTTGATTTTGGGTATGTGTCTTTGTTTATTTGCTGATACATCAAAGTACCAACTTCCTTTAAATATGTATCATGCCATTAGGAAACAGCAGCATTTCATCAGTGAAATTAGGTTTCTTGGGCTCAAGACAATTTACCATTTGTGTCATGACAATAATAGATAGAAAAGGTTTCTCAAGAACAGGTGGGACGCTAAAGATGCAGTAAAATGTACAGTTGGAAGCTTGTCATTACTAGGTGAATAATTGGTGATTAACTTGAAATTGAATTGTTAAATGCATCTAACACTGCGATTGGTGTATTTTTTCACTCTATATCTTTCTCTGTCTGCACTCACTTGCTCTGCTCTCTCCTTTCTTTCCTCTCACTCTCAGCTCTCTCAAACACCACCAGCGCACAGCTGGTTGCAATGTCCCTTCCCTCCCTCCCGTTTCAAACTCTTCTAAAAAAAAAAATTTCTGTATGAAAAAGATGTCCAAATCATCGTACATCTAAATCTTAAAAAGGATTTTGGACATTTAAGTCACTAAAATGTTCATGCGGTCTGCAATTTCTTTTTGGCTCGATTTAAGCAATAGGAACAGTATTTTGGTCGGTCTTTCTTTTAAAATGTTGTATTTTGCTAAATATAATAAATGTAGTAAAAACAGATTATGGTGCACCAAAGTCTGCTTTATTTTAAAAGTCATTGGACTGATGTGGTCCTGATAACAATGAAATTAAAGAGAATGTAAAAAGTATAGTAATTAACAGTTAAATATTTTCAAGTCTAAGACTTGAACTAGTCTGTAATAATTTTGCCCTGATTAAAGATACAAAGCCTTCATCTGTATCAAGCAGATCCAGGTTTAGGTACCTTCACATGCATTCTTACTTCAAGGCTGGACTATTGTAATTCTTTACTATCAGGAAGTCCACAAAATGCAGTTCAAAGTCTTCAGCTGATCCAAAACGCTGCAACAAGAGTTCTGATGAAAATTAAAAAGAGCGATATTTCTTTTGTTTTAGCTTCCCTTCATTGGCTTCCTGTTAAATCAAGAATATAATTTAAAATTCTTCTTCTAACGTATAAAGCCCTTAATAATCAAGCTCCATCATATATCAGAGATCTGATTACCCCGTATGTTCCTAACAGAGCACTTCGCTCTCAGACTGCAGGTCTGCTGGTGGTTCCTAGAGCCTCTAAAAGTAGAATGGGAGGCAGATCCTTTAGCTATCAGGCTCCTCTCCTGTGGAACCAACTCCCAGTTTTGGTCCGTGAGGCAGACACCCTGTCTACTTTTAAGACTAATCTTAAAACTTTCCTTTTTGAGAAAGCTTATAGTTAGAGTGGCTCATGTTACCCTGAGCTACCTCTATAGTTATGCTGCTATAGGCTTAGGCTACTGGAGGACATCAGGCTTTGTGCTTTTTTTGTGTCTCTGCTATGTCTTCTGTAACCCCCACTCGGTCGAGGCAGATGACCGTTCATACTGAGCCCGGTTCTGCTGGAGGTTTTCCTTCCCGTTAACGGGGAGCTTTCCTCTCCACTGTTGCTTCATGCTTGCTCAGTATGAGGGATTGCTGCAAAGCCATCAACAATGCAGACAACTCTCCCTGTGGCTCTACGCTCTTTCAGGAGGAGTGAATGCTGCTTTTCAAGGCTCGATGCAATCTGCTGGGTTTCCTTATAGGAAACTTTTTGACCAATCTGTCTTGAAGATTTAATTGACTGACTCTGTAAAGTGCCTTGAGATGAGTGTTGTGAACTGGTGCTATATAGGTAAAATTGAATTGAACTGAATGTGTCACACTGACAGACTGGTCAGTTTTCGCAGTGAGATTTTAGTGGACCACAGCCAGTACTAGGACACATTATGCTGGATAAAGGAGTCTGCCAGCACCTGCAGCAGTCAATAGGAACTCACATCTCTCTCAGAAAACTTCAGTTGGTCAACATTAACACAGCAGAGTAAACTGCAATGACACAGCGAGCTAAAAAAGTCCAGCAGACATAACCGTTGATTTTCTTTTATACAGGGAATCCAAGGAGATGCAGGAATTCCAGGTGTGCCCGGACCGAAGGGTGTTGCTGTGAGTAATCTGCTTCACTATCATCAGTTAAAATCTCAAAATACTTAATGTTACTTTTTAACTGAAATCATTTTACTTGTTTTGTTCTAGGGTGATTCTGGTGTGAAAGGACAAAAGGGAACTCCAGGAGCTGGTGTAAGTTAGTATGAGTACTTGTTTATTCTCACTGTTTCCTAAGGATACCAGAGCTATACTTACTTTCACAGACCCGTTATTCCCAGCATGTCTGGATATTAAAGCCATGATTCTAGGTTTTACCTTTAACAAACTCTAAATCCAGATAAGAGATGAAACTTCTGAGAAGGTGGGATCATTTTTTTCTCTCAGAGGAACTGAGAACTGAGGGGCGTAATTGTGCAAACAGATGTAGCCCACTTGATTCACTCTCCATGCTTCCTGTCCAGGATACTGCGGGGGTGTTTGGAACTCTGTTGATGTCTAAAGTTTTCTCTGAGATATTAACAACTTTCTGTATGTTGCTGTTGCTGGAACATTAGATTATTTTAAGTTGCTAGTAAAATATTTCCTCTGCTGAGGTATGCTATTTTTACCTGTTGAAACGGCATTTTTTGACATTAATAAAATGCCATAAGAGCAATTTTGATCAGTCGGTTCTCTAAGATGCCAAAAGGTCAGCTTGGACTTTATTCTAAAATCTTAGTCAGTGGTTTTATGAAGCAGAAATCTCAGACTTACAGCACTGATTACTTTGCCATACTGCATGACGCTGTTTAGCAGGTTTGGGAACCACACAGTTTCACTGAGTCCCAGGTTGAAACCTGTATGTCTGCCAGACAGTCAGTCACTGAGCAATTTCCTGTAGTTGAAAACTACTGGAAAAGTACTTTCCTTTGTAAAGTGATAAAGGGAACAAGTGGGGTAGAGCAGACACATGTTTGAAACTAAGGAATGTTTTGGGTTAAATAGCAATAAGCACTACGTAGAGATGCTAATTAGCAGGCATGCTACCCTGCAGACCCTGTGTTGATCCGTTGGCCGCGCACAGATTGGTCTAGATTAATGACTTCCACTTTGTTCTTGGAAACAGACATTATTTATTCACGAGAAATTTCCATTACCAGTCCAGTTCACTTTTCTTTCCATGAAAAGCTAACAGCCGCTTGGATCTTGGGAAACTTGTGTTCCGATGTGTTTGATATTTTTTTCAACTCCATTTTTCAGACGACACATAAAGTTTGGTTCAGGACCCGGCATATGCTAATGATCTGTTCCAGAGCTGCACTGTTTGGAGATTATTTGGACAATTTCAGATCAGCAGATTTTATACAGCCTTGATCTTTTGATTTTAATGGATTCTTATTTTTTATTTTTTTATAAACTTTAAAATAGTATAAAAAGCTTTTTATCTACTTTCTTCATCTTAACAAATTCTTTGACGTAAAGGAATGAAAGTATATTTTTTTTACAATAAAGATTAAAGGTCAATGTTTTCTACTTTTACAAGAGAATCAGAATTTTGTGGTCAAAATATTATCTGCTTTATCTTCTGTGTTTATGCTTTGACCTACTGATATCAATTCTAAATTCACTTTAAAACCATGACATCAGAAGACATACAAAAAGGATGAAAAATACTTTTTTCTCTCCTTTCTACCATAAGCAGTCATCATGTTTTTTATAGTAGGGCCAGATGTGCCATCACCACACTGTTGAAAAAATAAATGTGAAGTTGACATTTTAGACTGGCTTTAGCATCCTATAATAGTGATGAGAAAAAAAGACAATTACTAAAACACCCATTTCTGTATATCATGTAGATCCTTGCTATGACTGAGAATTTCAATAACCTTCCAAGTTGAAAGCTCAAAAAGTAATAACAGAGCAACGTTACCATATTCCATTCAGCCTTTGTGTAATCCGTTGAAAGTCCTGCTCTCTCTTTCCCAGCTTCAATGACATACAGACATGTCTCGAGAATGTAGAAAATACAGGCTGCACCAAAAGGTTTTAGCTACTACCTCCTGTTCCTTCACTTTTCTTGAAGTCGGCAGCAAGTACTCTATTGTGGGGAGGAAAGGAACTTCAGACTCCTGGGTCAATCTGCAACTCATACGTCACTACGTAACGAAAACGCGCATGGATGATGCTAGTCAAATCCGGGCCTCCAGCCGTCTGAAAATGAACTACAAAAAACACAAGTTAGACAGTTGTAACGATCGGCTGAAGCTCTCCATTACACAAACCAAAACGTATGAAGGCGAGTACATTTGCACGTCACGTACAGAACACGGGAAGCAATAATGTCACTGTTAATAGCACTAGCGTTACCAAATAACCTAGCTTCGCTTCACCTTACTCTCTCTGGATATTTTTGTTGATTTCTGTGAGGTGTGCTTTGCTTTTCCATAATGCAAAGGATTGTGGGATTCCTTATATGGGTCCATTGCGAGCTACCTATGCAAAAGGAACTATGATAGGATGCATACTGGCTCCTCTTCCTACCTCCTTCCTTACTGACTATTCGGACAGCACTCATGACGAACACTGACACACTTCCGCTTTGGCTAAAGAGTCCTTACCAATTAGACCTTTTTGGACGCAACCTGTTGTGATTAGTTTAATAGTAGTTGATAGAAGAAGTAGGTGTTGGATTTTCTCAAGCTATTTTGTAAAAGATAACATAAACGATTAAAGTATTGTTTTCTAACTGCAGTTTAAAATCGGTCACAAAAACCTCATTTACATTTTAGGGTCTACCAGGAGTGGATGGATTACCAGGAACACCTGGGCTTCCTGGAAAAGATGTGAGTTTAATCACACAATAAAGACCTTGCATTTAGAAGGGAATGTTTCACTTAAATTTTCTGAAATCTTTTATCCATCAGGGTTTGAGAGGACTGGTTGGAGCACCTGGGCCAAGTGGAATCAAAGGCAACAAGGTTTACTCCTGTAGTTTTTTTTAATGTAAAACAACCCATTTGCATGACTATAAAGAATGATAAAATATTGCCATGAGCAAAATGTCAACAAGTTGTACTGATATGACTCAGTCAAATTGGATGTCTTCCAAGGCTTTTCAAGCAACAGTCTGCTTTCACCAGACATTCCTCAGTCTCCTCCGTGCACCATCAAAGTCGCCCCACTCATTTGTCTAGGAAAATAAAACGCTGAGTTCATTTGTCTGTCTGTAATTACTGACCTTGATGAGTCTCCCAGAGATTCACACATGCTTATATTACCACACCCATACTGTATGTATACAAAAGTGAAAGCGCACAAACATAGTCCCACCAGGGTACTTCACCCACCAGTTTTACTTTGCTTTAGCTTGCACTAAGTACACCGTTCAGCATGATTCATTTGAGGAATTATAGTAGCAGCTGTGTTATTACTGTATTGCTTCATAGCCTTTTCTTTCTCATATTTGTTGTTATTGTGTGAACTCTGCGACAGGGGGAAAGAGGCTCTCCTGGAATACCTGGGGATGCGGTAAGTGCCAACCCCAAAGAACAAAAAAGACTAATATTCTTAAAAATTCAGCACTATAGATGTTTGTAGTGGTGAACCATTTGGTGTGACACTTTTCAACACATTTCAAAAGATGAGTGGAATTTGGAAGTCCAATTAGGAACTCTGAGAGTGTGAGTTATTGCTTAAAGCAATGGTGTCCAAGGTGTGGCCCCAGGGCCATCTGCGATCCCGGGAAGGTTTTTGTGGGACTCTGACCTATATTCAGGGATAGTACAGTTGTTGTAGAAGGACAAAGTTAAAATCGGAACATTAGCAAAATAACTTTTTTGAATTAGGAGTCTGCATGCTTTTAGAAAGAAACGAACCGAATCTGTGACAAGCTTTTATTTCTCGGAGCTACAATGACTTACAGATCTAAAAGGCGGACTCTTTCGTTTTTTTCATTTGAATGTTTAAGTTACTTCTGAACCAGTAAAAATACCAAAAAAATCACCAAAATATGTTTGTATCTGTATTTGTTGTTTAAAATCTGTTGCCCACAGATACTTTACACATTTGGCCAAAGGTTTGAACACTATTGCCTTAAAGCGATTGTTCAGTTTTTTTAAGATGAGGTTTTGTTCAGTAGTTTTGAGCAGTCAGTGTCTCACTTACATTATAATTCGTCTCAAGGGAATCAGGGATGAACCCTAATAACAATCATGAAAATAGTTTAAAATATATATTAATTTTAACCAAGGACTGAAATGTATTTTCTCTCTTTCTTCGCCTGCACGCATGCATTCGCTCGGAAATATAAACATTATGTCATAAGCGGTGACATGGTTTCACACATTTTCATCAGTTGACAACGAGGTAGTGCTTGTACAGCTGAATACAGCTAGTCTTTACAACGCACTTCCTAAATATTGCAGTAATTATCAACTCCCGGCAAGAGCATGAACCCACGTGAACTTGTGTTCTCGCGAGCACTGTTTCTGCGTCCGGCGCCACAGAGGGCCACTGTTTCCCTAGGAGCAGTGTGGGTGGGGGTTTGTGGAAAAGTCCCACTGGATCAGGACCGTAACCCTCACCGTTGTAGATGTGAGCCCGGGTAACACCGTCACATACTTAAAGTTATGAGTGAACTCTCTTATGCACGGCTTTAGAGGCTCTCGACTTACTTATTTGGGGAATTGTTTTCAATTCGACTTACATGAGTTGAGTTACCAGGTTTTTATTGCCACATTAATGCTGTTTGAATTATCAAAGTGTCTAACTAAAAGTTTCATCGCGATGATTTGTTTTATTTTTATTACAGGTACAGCAAGAAGGCCTGCGGGGGGAAAGGGTAAGTAACTATTTGGCTAGAAGCACATTTTCAACCATTTAGCTCAGATAGTTTTAATTATTAAAATGTGGTATTTCTGCAGTCTGTTTGCTATCCTATTTATGTTCTTAATTATTAATAATATTTACAAATATCATAATCACGTCACACCAAATAAAGCTAATACTTCTTGGGGGTCATGTTTTTGTTCGTGTGATTCTGAAGAAAGATATCATAAACCAGCACTTTGAGAAACTAAACAGCAAAGAAATAGTTAAAATAGAACACAAAAAAGATCAATGTCCAAAGACCTGGAGATTGTGACAGTGGGAAAACTACAAAGATGACAGATTATCTTTGAAGAGATTTAAATCGGATGTTGTTAGCTAATCAAAATTTCAGGCCAATAAAAATTAATTTGAAGGAATTGTAATCGACAATAGACATACAAAACCAAATAAATCTCAGAGTTAGGAAATGGTTTTGTCATCTTTTAACCTTTGCAGGTACGTCTTCACTGATAACATCACAATTAAGAGACTTCATCTTCCTGCCTCACTCAATTTGTTTTTAACCGTGAAACAGTAAGTTAGCATGCTGGACAACCATCACCAATGACAGCTTCTGGAACCGGTCCTGCATTCACCACATCTACGCAGTCAGTTGAAGTTTTTGTCATTTTAATAGAGATATAAAAGCAATATCCAACTCCCTGGCTTTTTTACGTGAACACAAATTTCCAAAGGAGTTTCAAGCAGGACTGAAGCACCTCAATAAAACCAAATATCTGACAAGCAAGATCAGCGTTGCGTAACATTACAAACTCGAAGGTGGTATTATTTCAGGTCCTGGATCAGACCGCTAGCTAATTAAAATCAAAAGGCCCACACCACTCTGCCACCGGATCCAACACTCCTCCATTGGTTTGTGTCTCTGTAATTTTATGTATAACTCCTTCTCCTGAATTGTACTTGTTTCAGGGAGAGCCTGGACCTCCTGGGCTTCCAGGGGAAGATGGTCGCCCAGGACCTCCTGTAAGAATTCTATTACAACTTTTTTTTTGTTTTATTTTTTGACATGAAAAAAAAATGCTTTTTAGTCCCATTCATGCTGTGTGCATTCTGAACGGCGGTTTGTTTCTCAGGGTCCTGCTGGTCCACCAGGTCCGCCTGGTGAGCACGGAGACCCTGGCCAAATGGTAAGACTTTGACACAGAATTTGAATGAGGCTGATCTGGCAGTGGGAGAAGCAAACAGTATAAATCATTTACTCAGGCACAAATGAATCTTTTCTGTGCTTGGGGTGTCTGTATCCAGAGATATCTGTATTGTGTGATAGGCAAAGGTCTTGGAAGGGTTCACTTTTGCATTCACTATTAGTTCAATAACAATACCATTGACAAACTTAATATAGACAGAACTCTGAAGAGGTATTCATGGACAACAATCTAATCTCAAGGTAAGTTATGGTATGACTACACAGCAATGATCACAAGCACTTTATCTGATTAAAATTTAAAAACACTTTTTATTAGTGAACAAGCATGAGCAAATAATAGATTATTTAGCATATCTCAGAGTCCTGTAATGTATCTGAAGGTATTGTACCCTGTTAGAATCGTTCTGCTGTTACATAAAACATAGTGTATTGTTATAAAGGGGGAACTATTTAAGTTGTGCTACTGCAAAACGGACAGAGTTGGGTACTTTCTGCCTTGATGTATATATTCCATACCTAACAACGACTTGACTATGTTTGGGCTGAAATCTCAGTGTTCTGTATACAATCTAAGAGTGTCATGAAGTAGTCAAATAATTCTTAGGCGAGTTAATGAAATTCAGCTTGCTGTGGTGAGACAATCTTCCCTGGTGAGGTGTTCCATGCACGTCCAACCGGGAGGAGACCCAGAGGAAGACCCAGGACATGCTGGAGGGACTATGTTTCACGGCTGGCCTGGGAACGCCTTGGGAGAATACTGTATATATTTGGATGTAGTGCCACTTACAGGTGAATGTGTGTGTATATATTAGGGGAATGTAATGATGCACAAATGCGTTTTAGAAATTTTAGGAATCAAGGTTCTGGATTCAGCTAAAGTCAGAGTGGAGAAAGAAAGATGGGCCGAACGTATGGTTTGTCAGCCATTTTCAACACTTAACTCATCTGAAACAACTTTAAGCTGAATGTAAGCCCCAGTGGAGCTGGAGAAAACTTAGCTAAGGTCCAAATCCTACTGACTGTATTAGCGTCCATCCAGCCCAAATTGCCACACAGCAGACATGCGAGCCGGATTCTCTCTGAAGAGAAAGTGCTTTCAGGGACAACACATATCCTGGTTTGTCTACTTTATTTATCAAAACAGCTCTAAATTGATAGAACATTTAAAAAAGTAAACCTTTAGAACTAACACTGCAATCTTATTGTATCTTAAGTTTCCTAAATAACACAGTGACCATTTTCAGGTGGTTTTATTGTAGTACAACCAACCTGTTTATCCTTTAATCAAACTAAATATCCACTCAGTACTTTGATAGCCAAGACATACTAAATTTACACAAATTTAAAATAGTTTTTCTTCACAGCTGAATCAAGTACATAAATAGCTTATTTTGATTGGAATATTTTTAGTCCTATTCATTAAATTAGAACATGTGTTCTGACAAAGTCTTATTGGTCGGATTAAACGTATCTAGCCCTTCAATAAGTGCTACATGTTTCTTTTTATTGGTCTGATGTAGTATTCTAATTTCCGGTGAAAGTAAATGTGTGATAAATGGACCCTATAGACGTTGCGCAGGGAGTCTAACCGCACCAGGATGGCACATCAATACATCCCGTTGCTAGAAGATTTGCTGGATCTTCCGTCACAGTCTCTGGAGAATGGAGGAGAATCCAAGAGACCAAGAGCCCGATGGATCAGTTTGTCTGTGGCCTCAGATCAAGCCCATCTGTTGGTTGATCATTTTAATCCAAAAATGTGGCGTCCTTTTAATCCCATCATTTGAACCATCCCATATCAGAATGGGAATCCAGCAGGATAGTTTTCCATTTACACACACACACACACACACACACACACACACACACACACACACACACACACACACACACACACACACACACACACACACACACACACACACACACGGTCAGTTTGCAAATTGCGATGCTCATGCCACTTTTTTGTCTCAATCTGTGGCAGCCCGGTTTATCTGTTAATTATCATCATGTCCGCTGGCTGCGTTTATCAGTGTTACTGGTACGCCAACCAAAGTTCCTCGTTCCAACCCACCAAAACCCAACAACCGCAGTCTTGCACAATAAGCCTCAAATTATTCACAAAACAAAAGACTTTGATTATCCAACCAGTTGGTGAATTAAATGATCTTGACTGTTGTTTTTACAGCTTATAAATAGGTGCAACATAGAGAACTTAGCATGGCTAAAACAAGGAGTGCAGCAGTGTAGATTTTTAAAATCACATCTAATGAACAGCATGCGTGCACTAATATGTGTGGCTTCACATTAACTCACAAAGATGAGAAATTGTAGTTCATGTTATCTAATATGTTTTTGTTATCTTAATTAAACACTAAAATTTTTAGTTAAAACTAGAGATGCACCGATCCGATAGTTGGATTGGATATCTGCTTTGATCTTGACTAATTAGCTGGGTCGGATATTGGATAAATGACGCCAATCCAGCATTCAGATCCAGTCATTTCTTTTTTTATTAATATCATTCACAGCAGCACAGTTACAGTGTCTAGTCACTTTAATTCCATGTTAATTCCAGCTACGTCATCATGCACAGGTAGTGATGAGCTAACACAGAGCAACATGGAACAAGTGCCGGACCGAGTCAAGTCTGCTATTTGGAAACATTTCAAACTTGATACGCAACATGCAGTATCTGCAACGCGAAATTTACGAAGGGTGGTGAAAAACATGGTAAATTCAACACCACAAGCAGGGTAAGGTATATGGTTCATTTATTCAGCAGTGATATCGGCTCGGTGCGCTCTGCCCAGGTAACTGAATCAGATTGGTGCATCTGCAAAAAACAAATCAATGTTTTTTCTTAACTCTACGTATTTATGTAGAGTATGCATGTATGTTTACTCTACAGGTATAAACACACACACACAAATACGTTCCTTCCTCTATGGAGCAATATTTGTGCCTTTTATTTAAGCACACAGGAACCAATCCGAGCACGCAGTGAGACAGGTTTTCAGTGTTTAAACATCACACGTGTGCTCAAAACCTGTTTGGCGCGCATGTGTGATATCGCTCCATATTCCTCCATACAAATAATTCACAGGGTTAAAGGTCATACATACACAGATTCATGTTTTAATTGCTTTAACCCGTCTACTGTGACACCAGACGCAACCCTGATTTATTAAAGACAATCATGCAATTAGGATACCATCTTGAGATGTAGTTTTTGTAAAACTGCCCCAGTAAATGTAGGCAACCAACTTCTTCTTATGGCAAGCATAAAATGTTGTGAGTGACAGGACGCTTAAAAAAAAATGTGCAGTACAGCATTACATGCACAGTATGGTGATCGTGAAAAGGGTTCCTTATAGCTCTGGATCACCAATACAGCAAGTTAGACACAATGTGTGTCCTTTATTCATGTGAGGGTCATGAATAAATAGCTGATATCCACATGGGCAAAGCTCTTTGGGAAAAATAAAGATCTTACATGACTTTGTCCAGCATTTATTGTGGTCTATCAAAGCCCCTGGCTTTTCCAGATTCATCTCTGAAAAACTAATGGGTGCTAAGCGCTTCAGTCCAAGGACAAAAAGGACTTCTCAGCGCGTTTTTAGAAATATGCAGAAAAAGCCAAACCCTGTGATGGCATGGAGCGTTACTAGTGTTCATAAAAACAAAAGCCAAATCTCTAAAAAATATGTTGATGATCAACATCGAGCTACATTGAGCTCATTTGCATGAGCTGTTTTTTTAGAATCTTTCCCTTTAGTTTTTGCGATAAAGGTCACCTTAATAAAACTGAATCATAATCATCCTGGCTGCTGCCAAAAGTATTTTTTAGACCTATGATCTAACCCTGTCATGCTTGAAGTATGATGACCGCTGTCTGAATTTATTTCCTAAGTGTTTTTTTTTATTTCCTTCAAGTCTTCCTTTTGAGCACGCACTTTTCACACAGATTTTGACTTTTACTTACATGGAAATCATGAGTTTAGACTACAAAATATTTATCTGACGAATGATTGAATGAACATATGTATAATGCGTGAAAACTTTAATATTGTATAAAATGTTGGTATTAAACTAATCTGTCCTAATCTCTTAACATATATTAATAAGAAACATGTAGCATGGGGAGAACAAGCACCCTTCACCCAGAACACTCCAGCTTTGATTGAGGCGGACAGTCTTGTAGGCGTGAGAGCCTCAATTCTGGATTTTCTTTTTTTACAAACTGTTCCAGGTTTCATGGTTCGTGAAAGAATTTACCATACATTTGAAGTGGTTCCCTAAATTCCTAATGGGAAACCTGTTTTTTCCTTGCGTAGTCAACGACGGGTGTTATTGGTGGAGGACATGAGCCTTATTAATGTTTGTACTTTTTTACTGATGCTTTTTAAAATCTTTCTTTAAATTCATCATTTAATTCATTTGTTGTTTTTCAGGGAAAGCCAGGTGAAAGTGGACTGCCAGGAGAAGTTGGCTTTCCTGGACCTCAGGTGGGAACAGACTGATTTTTGTACCACACTCCCTGTTTCTTTTATAACACATTTATAAGAAATAAAAAAAGAAATAAAAAAAACGTCAAATAATTACAAGATATTCACATCAGGCCTCTGCTCACACCTCAGGTTTTGCAGCTTTGACATTGCCTTTTTGTTGGTGTGCACATTTTTGTTTATTTATTTCCTGCAGATGTCCTCTATTTTGAGTTTATGGTCATGAATAACAAAGAGAATATTTATCAGTCACTCCCGTTGGAATTAACTCAGTGCTGAAATCCTATAGTCCAAAAAGGTCAGGTGCATTTATGGGATCTGCTGGGTGTTGCTGTTCTCTAAAATGGTTGTTGTTCATAAATCAGTCTTTCCCCACATTTTAGACTGCTTAAATGGCTGACTCTAGGACTAGTGTATGGGATAAAGAGGAATTCCTGTTAAATAAATTGCTGAAAAATGTTTGCTCTATTAAAACTTTGTTGCAATGGGGGGAGCATCGACAGACTAAAATAAAATGCAACACACTGTGCCAGTCAACGTGCTGAATTGCCTTGCAGATAGAAACACTGGCCAAGATGAAGTAAGCTCCTACACACCGCCCTCTAGTGGATTTTTAGTGCTACTCATATGCAACACTCATTTTCAGCTCACAATTGCTACTTATGAATGATAATAGTAAAAAGGTAGTCAAGTCTGGGACTCTTTCTATTGGCACATGAGAAAACATTATCCACTCTTTACCAGGTTATGAAATTATTTAAATCTAACACCAAGTATACACAAACATATGACAGATTACACGTGTCATTTACTAAAGAAAAGGCCATAAGCGGACGTGCTGTTAGTGAAAAACTGAAGTCCATCTTTTTTGCTACTTCCACTGCAGCAGCTACATGCTGCTAATTAATGTACGTGAATAATTCATCATCACCAGTGCGAGCCACTCTGTGAACCAAAGGTTTCCACCCTTTGCTGGTTTGGAGCATGCTGGTGTGTGTGAATACACTGTTGTTCACTCTCAATGTAAAAATAAAAAGAACCAAGCCTCCCTCTGAGGCTCTACAGACCTTAGAACAACTGTTAAATGTTAATTGTGACATGAAAATCAGAAAAAGACCGAACAAGTAAGGCTTGTTAGGAAGGTCTGCCACGAATGTTTGGCCATAAAGCAGAGCTGAAGTGTGCACTGAATCTAATTTTAGCGCATAAGCAAATGCACTTCACACAAGTTGCCAAAAATGGCAGTGGAGGGCTGATGATTTGGGCTTGCTGTGCAGATGCAAGGATATTGGCACTTTGTTGTCACTGTTTGAGTCAATTTGAGTCAAATTTAAAGCGAACTATCTGATTGAGGGGTTTTCAACCTGTGGCTCTGGGGCCCCATTTGCCTTTTTATGCCCTTCTCAGTGACTCTGAATAACTTTGTGTCATGTTTCGGTTGTGGAGGACCCAAATGCAGAGACTGACTGAGGTGTCAACCGAGTTCTTTTATAATGATGAAAATAAAGAGAACTTGTAGCGCATAGCAGAGCAGGATGTGGAGGAAGTGCAGAAAAGCAGGCACAATAATGGCTAGTTATGGGTGGTCAATAAAAGAACATGAGGAGCTAATCAGAGGAAACATGAAGTGGCTGAGGTGGAGTGAAGGCAGGGAAGCTCAGGGAAAACAGGAAGCTCTCGCGACCAGGTCCTAGATGGAGATGCGTCTCCGGTGCTGTTTCAGGTTCTAACTACAGGGCGGTCTTTGCAACTGGAGTTTATAGGGGGAGCGGACTGACAAGTTGGGTATTTCATAGTCATCCCTAAGCCGTCCCGAGCAAGCCGCCTGGAACGACCTTATCTATATGCTGTTCAGATACATTCATTTGCAGCGAGCAGCTGATTTCCAAACGTAATCAGAGCTACAACTGCACTCATATTGCTGTAATCCTGCTCAACTCAGGATTCCGCTATACAATAATAATAATAATAATAATAATAATAATAATAATAATAATAATTAGCAATATAACAGTTATATTGGGAACAAAATAAGAGCAGGCTCCAGGAGCAATCCCTGACATCTGAATAATTTTTTTTTTTATGTGACATGGTTAAAAATAGGATAGAATCAAGGTGTTGTGATGGTCCAGACCTCAACCTGATTAAAACACAGAACAAGGGCTTTGCAAAAATGAATATCTACAGTGTTAATTGACCTGAAGCAACATGGTAAAGAGTGGAAGAAAGTTTCTCCACAAAGAATGACAAAGTCATACTCAACATGTCTGCTTTAAGT
This sequence comes from Fundulus diaphanus, assembly GCA_037039145.1. Lineage (NCBI taxonomy): Eukaryota > Metazoa > Chordata > Actinopteri > Cyprinodontiformes > Fundulidae > Fundulus > Fundulus diaphanus. The sequence goes on from CM073135.1 coordinate 15,630,654, forward strand.
TATCAATGCTAAACCTGGTTATATAAGCTGCTAATTTTAGAGAAATTTTCACTTCAGATATGAACAAATATAGATATGTTCCTAAAAATAAGTGTTACATCTATCATGTATTGTGCACCCAAAAGGTTAGACTTATTATTATCCCAGAACCAAATAATCAGTAGAAAAAAAATCATGTTCTGAACCTAACACTTGCCTAGCAGCTAGGGTGTACTTTCTATTCCACAAGTCCATATCTGGATGATTGTTTGGAGTTACATTGGTAGAGAAAATCAGTTTGCACAAAATGGTTTCACGTTATTGTAATGATAAAAAAAATCATATTCATGCTGTAATATCAACCCAAGTGATGCTGTTTATTTTAAAGGGTCCACAGGGTCTGCAAGGTCCGCCAGGGGCTTCAGGACCAATTGGGCAACCTGTAAGTGATGAGCTGAACTCAAGGCTCTGCATTCTCTCGTGAAGTTGTGTTAGGTAGCTTTACTTGAACTGACAACTGGACACGTACAGGACAGGGCTGAACAACAATGTAGAGCAAACTGACATGCCTCCGTTGTGGTTTTGAAGGGTCTACCAGGTGAACGAGGATCTTCAGGCAAACCAGGAGTGCCAGGAAAAGACGTGAGTTAGATTTGTAATCCTGTATAAGTATAATTCTTTTCTTTACTTTCACTAAAGATACTGTCTGCCTGAAGTGGTCAGTATTTGAATTTTGTCCTCAGCAACTGTAACCATTTATCCCGTAATCGTTTTAGGGTCTTCCTGGTAAAGATGGACTTGATGGTCCTCCTGGCCCCGCAGGGCCTCAGGTCAGTATAAGCCTCACAATCCTGCTTTTACAGTCAAACATCTGAAATAATACAATGCTTTATTTTTATTTCACTCCAGTTTGTAATACGTAATTTTTTTACAGACCTGCTAGCTTAAAATCCAGATCTAACAACCAGATTCTTTTTCAAAGAAAAGAAAGAAAAAACATCTAGTGAAGCTTTTGAGAGCGAGATGATATTCGGGGAAACCATCGCACAAATATAACTGTTACTGTCATCGCACAGATTCCAGCCATTTTTGCTTTTTCCCCTCATATTTACATTCTTCAGATCATAAAACAAATTTTAACATGAGATTTAAAAATAAAAAAACACATCAACCCCTTGACAATGTCAGGAAAATATTAAGTGGACTGATGACTTGAAAGTGGAACTTTCTGGAACAAGGCAGTCAAACCTGAGAGCGGTAGTGTGATGGTCTGGAGCGGGAGTTGCTTCGCTTGCTGCAATTGATGCATCTTTGAATTTTATTCCATAAATTTGCGAAGACCTCAAACTGAGGCACACTTGAGTTATGCAGCAGGAATGATCCAAAGGACTCCAGAAACTCCCCCTTTGAATGGATCAAGGACACAATAAAGAAATTGAAGGTTTTGGCGTGTCAAAGTCCATCTAGTCAAAGTCCAGACTAACATCCTACTGTGATGCTGTGGCAGAACCATAAACAGGCTCTTCATATTCAAACACCATCTAATATAGCTGGATTCAGAACACTTCAGCAAAAACCAGAGGTCCAACAGTCCTCCTCAGTGATGTAAAAGACCGTTGCCCAGTCATCACAAACACCTGATGGCAGCTGTTGAATCAAAGGGTGGCAAAACCAGTTTTTGTGTTCAGGAGGATATTAAAATCTGTCTTAGAAAGCTTTTTTTTTTTGGATTATGGATGAAATCATAACTTGAAGACTTTGTGTGTTTATCCTTGTGAGATACCACATTTGTTTGATGATCTGAAACATTCAAGTATGAATCTGTAAGGGAGCAAACATGTTGGCAGAGTGCAGTATTTACCTGAAGAAAGATCCCTGAATTTCTAATCCCAACCTCCTTCTGGCATATTTCCTGTCAGCAGCAAAAGCTCTTTGTGATTAGATTCTCTGCTAATGTCGATGTTCTGTCCTTGAAGGGCCCCTCGGGACAACAGGGAACAGATGGTTTTCCTGGCAAGCCTGGACCTAAGGTACCGCTGCTTCACCTAACCTTGTAACGCGCATGCACCAAGAGAGAACCTGTTACACGTGACCCCAGGAGACGGCACGTCTTTTCCACGTGCAAAGCTGATACTTTGGTGGCCGTGTGTCTTGTCTGCAGGGTGACGACGGGCCTCCCGGACCAAGAGGTCCTCCCGGGGAGAGAGTAAGCTCAGAGCTGCATTTCTGCCGTGGAACTTGAGATACTGCACATTTATACAAAGAGAAAGTATGTTTTGTAATGCCATGTGAATGCGTCGTTGACAGGGAGAAGCTGGCGCCCCTGGCCGTCCTGGTGCTGATGGCACACGAGGAGAGAGAGGGATACCGGTAAGAAGGAACGAAAATATAACGATTCACATCTGAATGATTGTTTTAAAACCTTCTCATAAGCAGAGGAGGATCTATTTTTTTACCCTTGGATAAATGATCTATGGTGCAAAGTGGGAAATTACTTCTTATGGTGCACAACAGTCGTTATGATGCTCATAGCAGGTAGTCTGGTCCTTTTGTATGGCTGATAGCAGCTAGCATGGTCATTTAAAACAGGAACTATTGCTACTGGTTTAAAGTTTGGCTTGATATTAATCCCAGTTTGGAGCACAGACTTAAAGGAACAGTACACGCTGCCTGCACTTGGTCCCGGTTCACGCCTGTTGACTCCTGCACCATAACGCGTTTGCATTTCCCTTGGAAATCATGTAATACGACATTCTTCCAAGTAAAAATAAACACCTCCCCAAAACCAAACGCGGAAATTGTTCCACGGATCTATATTGTTCGCTTTCCGCTCTATCTTTGTGCTTGTTGATAGGGTTATGATAAATAACCCCTTATTATCCTACAAAGAAAACCACACCCAAATACAAGTTTAGACTGTTCTATAGAAGAGGGCAGAGGGGCCAGGAGCGGAGGACCTGCTCCATCACAGTCTGGCTCATCTGCCCCGAGCCAACTCTTTCTCACTGTCTTTATTATCAGCTTCAAAGAAGGGACAAGGGGGGTTTACAGCATTGGGTTTGGCACACAAAGAGGTGTAGGATTAACATACACAGCAAGACATTCCTCATCTGGGAGAAGCATCGGTTCTTCCTGTGTGAAGTTAAAACAATAGAACATTCTTGCAAGCCAGCTCTTTAAACAGACTAACTGCCTGTAACTTAATAAAAAGAAAACGATTACATTCACATTTCTCTAACACTTGTGTTTGTTGTCTTGCTGGATGGAGAACATCCAGCCCATCTCAAAGTCTTTTGCCTCCTCTGACAGGCTTTCTTTGCATTTAGCTCATTTTACTCGTCCACTGAGCTTTTTGTATCTTCCCATTATCTCTGACCTTCCCTCTCCCTGCTCCCCGCAGCACGACGCTGTCACCACTGTGTTTCATTGTGCCGATGGTGTATTCAGAGTGCCGGGTTACTTTTCCATCACACATCTTTTCACTTGACCAAAAAGTTCAGCTGTACTCTCATCTGAGCAGAGCACCATCTTTCACGTGTTTGCCGTGTCCTACATGGTTTGTGGTAAACTGCAGATGGTGCTTCTCCTTTTCTTTTACAACGTCTTTCTTTATGCCAGTCATTCGTGGCTCATTTACGGAGAGCAAAACTGTTAGTCATTTTGTGGACGGATCCCCCCACCGGAGCCGTGGGTCTCTGTAGCTTCTCCAGAGTTACCGTGGGCCTCTTGGCTGCTTCTCTGATCAATGCTCTCATTGGTGGGTAGCCATGTCTTAGGCTCTGTGCTATTGTAGCGTTAGACCTAAATACAATACGAGGGGGCTTGTGGCTGTAACAAGGAAAAGTTTGAGGGGTGTGAATATTTTTTCAAGGCGCTGAATAGACTTACAGCCAGATTAAAATATTTACTTTTTCCTGTTTTTCTCCCACTGCATAATACGTAAACGGTGGCGTGGCAAAAATGTGTTGAAAAATCTGTTTTTTTTTATATAAAGGGAGAAAGAGGAACAGATGGACCATTTGGGCCGAAAGGTGAAAAGGGCGACAAGGTAAGCTGACAGTCAGTCAGAAATGGCTGCGCTGGCTGCTCTGCATGTACTGAGGTAATTAGGATGCAGAGTCTGTGAACATCCGTCTCTTGCCTCAGGGTGAAGTTGGACCAAGGGGACTCCCTGGGATTCCAGGAAATGTAAGTCGGGCAGCAGCTGTTTTACATGCACACTTCAGCATTTACGACCTCCCGGCCTGCTGCACTTTGGTTTCCCATGATGTGTTGTGTTGTGTTGACAGGTTGCCGAAGTCATCCCTGAGCCTGGAGAACCAGTGCGTAGACCCTTTCACTTAAAGGAAAATTTCACTGCAGTAACTTTGCACTGCATTTTTAAGCTAATGCTAATGTTCAGTTCATTCCTAATGATTATTATTGTATTTCCTTCATAGTAAGGTAATACGCTTTTCTTCTTTACCTGCTTACCTCAGCACTCCTGGCCTCATTTCTGAGTTGTTTGTCCTTTCCTGCGTTTACAGGGGAAGCCCGGAGAGAAGGGAGAAAAGGGGGACCAAGGAAAACCAGGAGAGATGGTGATGCTTTGTTCCTTGCCACCTTTGTTTCTCTTTAAAAACACTAAAAGCGCCAAAGGCACATCTAGTAATGTGCTCAGCTATCCACTAGATGTCAGCAGAGATTTTCTGACACAGCTATGAAGTTCTGAACTCATCAAGCTGGAAGCTGCTGGGGACATCTTGTACTGTCCGGTTACCACACTTTAATTAGTACATGTGTTGTGTCAGTTAAACAGGTCGGCATTGGTAGTGTTTTCATTATAAAGAGTTATAAAGTGTCTAAAACAAATAGGAATCAGGATGATTCCTTATGCTGTGTAGCTGATGATCCCTTTTACCTTTGTTAATTAAAGCTAAATCACTAATATCATCCATCGTTGTGAAAAAAAAGATTTACTCCTCTGCAGATTTTGTCTATTTTTTTTTCTTTGGTCCTATTTATATGTTTCAGATCAAACTAAAGGATAACTAAAGTAAATCCTGATAGAAATTTTCAAATGATGAATAACAGATGAGGAAAAACATCATTGCCATTTATTAGTCTGCAAAGAGTTGCAATGCTACTTCTAAAGCTTTGGGACTAACCACAGTTAGAACCAAATATCCACAAACTGATCAGTACTGATCCAAAACACAGATCAGTAACAAATCTTTCTACAAGTGGCAGATCTGCAACTTAAATTACTCCATGAGCCCATAGACAACTCCTCCATGAGACGCAAAAGGAACTCACAGCAGCTTCTAAAACACTGCAGGCATCACTGGCCTCAGTTCAGGTCGATCTCCTGATTTGACAACAGGAACGAGATTGGATATAACTAGCGCCAGTTCCAAAGCCGAGACCACTGCTCACTGAAAGAACACAAAGGTCCCTCTCACCTTTGCTAGAAGGCATCTTAATGATCTCCATGAACATTTGGAACATGTTTAGTGGAATGACAAAAGGGGAACTTTTTATAAAACATCTTTCCTTCTAACTGTCATAAAAGAAGATAAAAACTACAATCAAACATGGTGGCAGTGGTTGTGAGATCGTCTGGGGCTTATCCAGCACCTGGCTCAAAAATTACTCAAATCAAGGTTTAGGGTTCAGTCTGGATTGAAATCAGACTGAGATCCTGAGGAATAATAATAATAACAATAATAATTATAATAATACATTTTATTTGTATAGCACACAAATCTTGTGATCTCTCAAAGTGCTTTACAGTTCTACAATAAACGAGGTTTAAAACAATCTACAATAACAAATCCGAAATAATCAAAGTTAAAAACACAACAAAACTGAAATAACAGTATTAGAAACATGGGCAACGAATTGCAGTTAAGAACGAGGAAATCATAGGGGAAGTGATATTTGTTGAAGGCAGCAACCTTGACCTTCAACAGGTCCATCACTCCTGACCTCTGGTGTGACAATGTTTTTATTTTTAGGATTTCTTTTAGCACTAGTGGACCTTTTATTGAAAGTAAGCTGACAGGAAGTTGTGTGGTGTGTGTGTGTGTGTGTGTGTGTGTGTGTGTGTGTGTGTGTGTGTGTGTGTGTGTGTGTGTGTGTGTGTGTGTGTGTGTGTGGGGATCAGAGAGAGAGGCTGAAGACATGCAGCACAGGAACCAAGGCCTCCATACATGGGCTGCGTGCTCTACCCCGGCACCATGCGCCCCTCGTGTGGCAGTGTAGATTGAATCATTCTGCATGAAAAAGTGGGCAAAAAATTCCTCCAGTGTGATATATAAGACTAATTTCCGATTATCCTGAATGCTTGATGACAGGGGGTGACACAGCCGGTTCATTAAGTTAGGGTGTGAATACTTTTGCTCATAAGGGTTGAGTTTAATAAAAAGCAATTTCCCTGTATGATTGAAATCATTGTTTAATTGCATGTTGTGTTTAATCAGGCTATCTTTTGTCATGATTTTGTCTTTGGATGAACCCGGACAGAGCACGCGCACTCAGAGCTGGTTTAAGAGAGTTTATTGCAACAGTGGATGATGATGACATGAAGAACCAGAGTCAGTTACCAGACGGGAATGTAGGATGCAGGAGCTGGCTGGCAGGTACAGAACGGAGTTGACAGTCCATGAAACGGAGGAGCTGCGCTGCTGCAGGATCGGGAGTAAGGACCAGAGACCAGGAGCACAGGAACACAGGAACGGCAAACAGAAACTTAACTATCCAGACGGAAACCAGGACGGGAGCAGACAGGCATGATGTTGGAGTAACTGAACATTGTAGCAGGTTCCATAGCACGGCAGAGAGGGAACCTTGCTGGTCAGTAGTGATGGGTCCGGCAACACCGATGCGTCGGCGCATGTGTTGAGCTCACAGAGCGAAACCCGTGTCGATGCGTGTCGAAGCGCGTATCGCAATGGAAAAGTCACGTGACCGATACAGGAACTGTTTCGAACTGACTGACGCGCCAAACTGTGTTTATAAGCAGTGTTCCCTCTAAGCTGCGCGCGTGTGCATTCGCGCACAGCATCTGGATTCAGCGCGCACAGCAAAGCTATGCTGCGCAGTAAATAAAATCCAAGCTGAACTGTAAACAAAATAATAATAAACCAAGTTATTTTTTTTTACCATTTTGCAACTCTGGTGAGATTGTATACCACGGCCCGGCTCTGTGAGAAACAGGTGCTGATCGGAGCGCACCACTGATTGATGGGTTGGGCAGACGCCTTTATGGTTGGGCAGGTTGCTCTGTGCGTCTTTGTTCTGAGCCTCATTTCATAAAAAACGGCTGATCTACACTGAGTAGAAAGCTGCTACTCTGAGTAGTTCTACACCACTCTGTGATGCTCAGCGTTTCTGGTTTCAGAACAGATGCATGAGCATGAAAAAAAGTCCGATCAATGGAACGCAAATAACGTGATTCACCATGGCAACGGCAGGAAATAAGCTTGGAAGTGCGCATGTCCTGCGAGTAGAATTAGAAATCTTTAAAGAAGGCATATGGACAATATTAAACCATAAGAAACAACGCTGTTGCTGCTGAAAACCGCAAGAGAGAATTGTTGAAAAAGTCAATGCATGCGCAATATGAAAGTTATGTGATGGAGAATTAAAGCTGTTTTCTCACACTTCACTCGTTCAACACAAAAGGGGGAGTATGTGTGTGTGTGTGTGTGTGGGGGGGGGGGGCATTGATTACTAAAAGCATTGAAAGAACATGGCAGCAAATCATGATGAAGTGCAGTTTAACCAGGTTAAAAGTTTTCTTATGTTTAATGGTACTCAACTAGAGCATTAATTGCCTATATTCAACATATGCAATTAATGAAAGGATGGTGTGTGTTGTTGAAATAACTGATATGTTCATCTTTTTGCCATTGTTCACCAATTCTTCTAAAAAATTAGTTGACACTGATTATCTTGTAGGTGTTTAATTTGTGCCTACCTCACTTTATATTAACCACTTAGGCTATATAGAATGGAAAATTAGAGCTGGATGTGCCAAAATTTGATACAGAATAAATTATTGCTTTCATTCTGGAACACTGTGACCTTTAAACTATAACTGAGTAACATTTCTGACAGCACAACATACAGTTGCCTCTGAAAGATTTTCTGCGTCTCCTACGTTATTAAAAAGCTGCCGTTGGTATAAAAATGAAGAACAGCACAAAGAAATTGTTCAGAACTGAGAGCGTTCCTTCGTTGTCTTAGAAAAGCGATGTGCGGCTGAGGATATTGAAATCAATCATCTGACGAACAAATTATTTTTTGAATAAAAATTTGTAAAAAAAAAAAAAATGCCACAATCATCCTCATTCACAACAGGTTTACTTAGAGGTTATTACGTTATGATACAGGTTCACATTATTTATTGGCTGTATCTAATAAAAATCAAAGATATTTCAAATTCAAATGAAAATATACAATAATACGTGCAACATACAATAACTTAAATTGTATTATTGTGTATACTGGGTCATCAAATCAGTGTCAGTTAACTCTGTCAACCAGGTTGCCTGTAGTGATTTTTAAGGTCCAGCAGGTGTCAGTATTCAGTGACACAGTATCGGCGCAGTATCAATACAGTTTGCCAATGTGTCGAAACGCTTCATGACGCATCATCGACCCATCACTACTGGTCAGAGTCACAACAGGATAAAATAGCTTGGTAAGGTGAATATTTGCAGATAGAGTCTTAACAGGATAGTTGCACCATTGAGACTGGAATAATCTATGGCAAGCTGAAGTAAAAGAGAAGCAGAGGTGGCAGGGTTGCCGCAACAAGCAGAGAACACTCAGGTAGACAGGCAAGGAGAAGGTGTTGCATGATGACGAACCGGCAGCGAAGTGAAAGCAGAGGAAGGCTTAAGTAAGGAGGCTGGCAGGTGAAGTGAGTCTGACTGATTAATGACCAACCGGTGTGACTGAGTGCAGAGGGAGTGAAGGGAAAGCTGTGTGAGGGGGAGGAGTAGCTGAAAAATAAAGTCAAATCCTAACTAAACCCAGACATGGAGGAAGAACTGAAAAATAGTAAATAAAAACCATATCAAAACTGAACCCTGACACCTTTGTCTGATATTTTCATATACAAGAACTTAAATCTAAATACTTTTAATGTAGAACCTCAGTAATTTTTGTCTTGTAGGTGTTTTATGTGACCTTCTAAGATACGTCTTTGAATGACGTTCTCCCTTACCCTTAGGGTCCAAGAGGCGTACCTGGAGAACAAGGCTTCCAAGGCCAACCAGGAGCACCAGTAAGAACTCCAGAATATCTCTTTTCACCGTTTTGTGTGGAATTTGTCTGATTAGTTGCTTCTCTTTAGGGCCCTAAGGGTGATACTGGACTGGCAGGGGATATCGGTCGTGTAGGAGACCCTGTGAGTTATTTTGGCTTAAAAAAAGTGAATGTCTTGTATAAGGAAATGAAATACACTGTTGTCAAACTGTAATGGCTCGTGTCTTTTTGTTCCCCCCCCCCCCCCACTCCCCCCACCCTTAGGGTCCACCTGGTGCAGCAGGACCCCAGGGGCCACGTGGGCCACCAGGAAATGTGGTAAATGTCTTTTTACATTTTCTGCACATCCCTTTAACATGGCTGATGACCATTTTGAAACCAACAGCTTTAATGAAATTTCCCAGGGCATTCCAGGCATCATTGGGCCTCCCGGTCCCATGGGGCAGAGAGGAGATAAGGTCAGTCTGCTTATTTTGAAAGCCACAAGGATGCTGGGTTGGATGTTTTTTTGGAAGTATGTAGAGCATGCAGGCAACCCATAATGCTGCAGGATTTCTTAGAACAATGAGTGTCCTCTGTTATTCTGCCACTCTTTGAATTTAGTTCAGCACAGCAGCAGTAGGGAGGATTTTCATTTTCAGAGATTTAAAACACAGTTATCTCACTCTTTTTGCTTTATTATATAGCATGATTCCCTCTCCAGCCTCTAATGTGATGTTGAAATAACAGCATCATACTCCATCATCCCAAAGCACCAGCTATGACACACGTTATCGCTCGGTGGATGTCGTGGTCTAGCTCGGATGCTCAGAATCAGTGTGCTCACGCTGTCCGATTCTGCTTTAGATGAAATTAGTTGTGAAAAAGTGGAAATTGCACTGAATTTAGATTACAAAGCAATCCATGGATCTGGAGCTGTAACACACCATGAAAGAAACAATAACCTTGCTCCTTCTTTTAATTCAACTGTTCATGATAGGGTGAAGCAGGTAAACCAGGACAATCTGGTCCCCAAGGCCCACCAGGAGATCCCGGTGTGATTGGACCTCCTGGACCACCAGGGAAGGGCAAAGATGGCCGCAACGTAAGATTATTGATTCATGAATTGTTTAACTCTGTATTTAGAATGGATCATTCCGCTTTATTGCTATACGTTCGATAATAGTCACAGAATGACGTTCCTTTTTGCCAAGAGTTTCAAGGGTGTTCTGAGGCAGATGGTACTGTTGGACATCAGTGGTCATTCCCTGCTACATCCATATCCCCTTTCTGTAACAGTGTTTCTTTTTTAGTCGTTCAATATTTACTTTTCTGAATCTTTTTAGTTATACAAAATATACTTCCATTCTGTGGCCCATAACGCCTTCCCAACTTTGTGCTCTGCGACTCTGTGTTAGGAACCAGTCAGAATAGGATCCAGTCTGCCTGATTACATGGAGCATAAATCCATAATTAAATTCAGTTCCACTGAAAAATACTTTATTAGCCCCAAAGAGAAATTAAATGCTGTTGTTACTCATATTATTCTTCAAATAGCTGTAGTAGATGCTGATGGCTGTGGGCAGGAAGGGTCTCCTGTGGCGGTCCGACTCACAGCGGACCTGGAGAAGCCTCTGTTGCTGTTTGACAGTCTGATGAAGAGGAAGCTCACTGAAGTCCTTAATGTTCTTCATTTGATGAAGAATCCGTCTTCATATCATCATCTTAGGGGTTCTGGAGGAGTCTCCAGAATAGAAACACCCTTCTTATTAGCTTGTTGAAAATAAAACATCACTGGGTCTGACGCTGTTGCCATAAGAGACAGAAGAGATCAAATTCTCCACTGCAGACTTAAAGAAGATCTGCAGCATCTTGCTGCAAAAACTGAAGGACCTAAGCTTCCCTTCACAGCTGCATCTCCAGTCCACTCTGTTGTCCAGGCCAACACCTGGCAGTCCTCCACCACTTCCGTTTCTCATCCCAGGATAGAAATAGTGTGTGCTGTTTTTAAAGGTGAATAGCCACGTTATTTGACTTTTATATATCAGCTCACTCTGATTGCATACAAAGTTTTTATGAAAGATTATCACGTTTTATGCTTTGTTTTTGCTCAGTTTGTTATTAAATAAAGCCTTTAGTGTTTATTTACAGAAGTACGTACTGCGCATGCACAGCAGGGGTTAAAACAAGGAGGCGACCAATGGCTATGAGCATCTCCCAGCGAAATAATGAAGAATGGTCCAAGATCCAGTGGAAAAAAGCACAAAATAAATATGTTTCCAAGAGGAAAAACACTGGAATGTTGCTGGGAATACAGTATGAACGTTGGTGTTTACTGAAGCGGATGCTAAGCCTGCCGTGGCTCAGATGAGACCGCAGAGTTGACTGACGTCAGTAAATGTCCTGATATGAGGCTCTTGAAGTTCCTGTATATTGGTGTATTTAATGAATGTCCCCTGTGGTGCTCCTGTGCCACTGACCACCTAGTTAGACACACAACCCTTCAGTCTTACCAACTTTGGTCTGTTCGTCAGGCGATTGTTAAGGCCTCCTACTGAGCCTCTAGAGTTTGTGACAAATTAAATCAGACTGAACTGTGTTTAAATTAGGGTTGGCGATTTTTCCGGACGTCTCCCCAAGCCCCTTTTTTTACAACTGCGCACACGCAAGATAATCTTATCTCACTCTTCCGCTCTTCAGGGGGATTGCGTGAAAAAATCCCACAAATCCACTCTGGTCTTATTTCTTTCTACTGAGGCCTTCCTTTTCTTCTCATAAACATGAACACAGTTCGCTTCTTGTGACTCTTAGCCATGTTCAAAGTCTATGTCGAGAGCAGCGGAGCTACAGTGAACGGCTAACCGCTAACATAGCCACTAAGCTAACTGGATACATAAATACTAGAATTGGGTATGCGTAGCCAGCAAGAGGAAACTCAGAAGGAACGTGCACACATACTAGTATTACGTGAGCGTGTCAGAATGATTGCCATTTGGGACAACCAATAGATGAGGTGAATCCCAGAACAGGGAAGGACAGAGGGGGGTGAGTATATAATGACTATGGTGAGAGCAGGAACAAAACTCTGACAAATCCATGCCCTTTGGACCGAATGGCAAAGTTTGGTTAGAGTTTTTACAGGAATGCAGCTCCCACAGAGAATGATTTTTTTAGCCTCCTTTTTGTAATTACATAATGTATTAACTACTTTCAGGATGGAAGGACGATTTTACCCAGTATAACAAAAAGTGTTTCTGAACAGGATTACCAACCATAGCTTTAAATGCCAATGGAGAAGTCAAAGAACATGGCTGTCATAGTGCTCCCAGGTGTATGATGGCATCTTCAACTCCAACCCCATGGCAATAAGAAAAATGCCAGGGAAGTTGATAGTTGCAAAAGAAAAAAAAAGCAGGATGAATTTAGTTTGTTTGCATTGGTATACATAGTAACTGATGGTGATGTAGTTCTCCACGGTGGTAGACATGAACTTGTTCATCATGGTGTTAACTACATGGATTTAAGTGAAAATGTATTTCTCTGTTGATTAGGACAGACGACTGACTTGGAAGGTCTTCCCACCCAGAAGTCTCATTTGGCTGATAATCTGTGGTGTTCCTCCTTTTATAATGTAGGCAATGTGGAATTGGCTGCTAATATTAGCCTTTGATTCAGCCAGCTGACTGACAGCATGCAGCAGCAGAGTGTGTATTGCTACCCTTTGCCACACAAAACTATTTAAAAAACACCTTTTTTCAATGTTTTGACTTTCTATAGAATCTGATTGAAAAGAATAGGAACCACAGGAACCTTTTGACAGAAAGTTTCACAACTCTTGACGCTAACTTTAAAATTAATAAGTCCAGCAAGTTCATTTTGATTTGGTTTAAATTTGTTTGCAGTCCTCAGCTGGCTTCTTTCCATAATCTTTAACTATATTTAATTTAGAAGAATCAAGCAAAGGATTTTCTTTCCTGCACAAAGTTGGAATTTTGCCAGATCCTCCATAAACTACTAATAAGAGCTGTCAAATGAACTTAAATTTACCTATACAAAGCTACTGCCTAAACTCTGGCATTATTTTAAGATGAAACCCTCATCCAGCCATGGCTGACATTTTTTTGGCTCCTTCTAATCCTCAAATATTCCTCAGTTCCAGATCTATGGGCATGTTTACCATTTCATTTGTCGCCTCGGTTTTGCTGAGTCATCTGGCATTACTTTGTTTTTATGCTGGGCCTCGATGCACATAGATATGCGGTCAAACACAACCTCTCCAGATTATAGATTTAGATAATAAAAGGCCATTCCACTTAACCGTGGAATCAAATCGGAGCTTAATACATCGTTTACTGAAAATTCTGCCATGAATATTCCAATTTATTGCGCTTTGAGTTCCCTGGAAAAGCATTCACACCCCTTGATATTGAAGGCATTGTATCACTACCACATTCTTCAATGCAATTTATTGCAATTTTATGTAATGGGCCAACACAGTAGTCGGTGATTGTAGGATAAACCTGAAAAGTGTGACGAGTAGTTGTATTCAGCCATTGCCTGAGTTACCTAATTAGTAAATAGAGTCTACCTGTGGGCACTTATATCTCTGTATAATCAGAGCTTTGATAAAAACATTAGTGAGCACAGCATACAGCTCAGGGAGAGTGTTGTGGAGACGTTTAAAGCAAGGTTAGGTTCTAACAGTATCCTAAGTTATGAACAGAGGTCTCCTCAGTCCATCTTCTGAAAAAGGAAGGAGTTTGACAATCACTTCAAACCTACCAAAATAATGCCTGTTCCCCTCAATTGACAGGCCTGGCCAAAAAGGGCATTAATTAGAGAAGCAGCCAAGAGGCTTATGGTAACTCTGGAGGAATTAAATCTGTTGACATGGCAGCTTCTACTCTGGCCTGTTTGGAAGACAGCCAATAATCAAATAAAGTCACAAGAGTTCCTGTTTGCAGTCTGTGAACTCAAAGCAAACGTGGAAGAAGTTACTCTGGTCAGATGGTAAAAACGTACCTTTTTTGGCCTACATGCAAACCGCCACGTAGAGTGGAAAAGTAACACTACACAATTTGTAGAAAATAAATAAACAAAACAATTTGTTCATTACATTTGCAATAAATGTGGAGAAATCCTGGAGAAAAATGTGTCAGACACCTGAGACTAAGAAGCCTTACCTTCCAGCAGGAAATGGACCCTAAACGTGCAGCCGGAGTTACAATGAAATGTACCGCAGAAGGTTTGCAGCTGTAAGTGCAACCAAAGAGGGCTCCCCAAAGTATTGGCTCACAGCTGCTGAGATCCATAGTACACACAGAGTATATGTGTAATACAATTCAAAACCACACTCAGTTAAGTTCTGCTTTGAGTCGGTGTACATCAGAACCAGAAACACTTTATTGCCAGGAACCGCAAAGAAAGAAAAAAGACGTATCTGTGGTGATAGGTGCAAAAGCACAAAATAAATATAGAATCAAAAGGTGCAAGACTGTTATCATATGTTGACAAATAGATAAACGTTACGGGGTGGTGGGGTGGAGGTGTCAACTGGGGGGAGCTGAGCCACTGTTCAACAGCCTGACTGCATTGAGGAAGAAACTGTTCTGGTGGCTTAAGGTTCTGGTCCTGATGGATCAGAGTGTGTTGCCAGAGGGGAGGGACTGAACAGTCTGTGTCTAGGGTGAGAGGGGAAGCTTATTCAGCTGCCCTAGGAAGAAAATCCTCTGTTGAGTCTTCTTGGTAAGGAAGTTGATGTTCTGCTCCTAAGTGGTGGCTGAGTTCACCAATGAGGATGACAGGAAGGCTGGGTCCTTCCATGAAATCCTCATAAAATACATAGAGGCTTGTGGTTGTAACATAACAAGTAATAAATATAAAGGCTCACAAATAATTCTGAATGGAAAAACATTAACTTTTACTGTTTTATGTTAGAAAGGATTTTCAAATTAAGTAGCCATCCAAGGCAAACATCACAGCGTGCTCTTTATGTAAGTTTAAGATTCTGAACATTGATCCACGCTGAAGTTAAGTCAAAGTGACAGCTGTGAAATAGCCCAATATCCCTTGCTGTTCTTCTGAACGAACCTTTTGTATTCCACACGCTGCAAACATCTGTGGTCATGTTGAGCCACACGTTAACACAACCATCTGTCTGTACAGAAAATTAGCCTGAATTGCAGATTTTGTTGCACACATCGACATGTTTCTTCATAATTTTTTTCCCCCACCAGACACGTGGCTGTCCTGCTGACGAGGCAGGCGCAAACAGGAAAAACATTGTTAAGACATATCACATTAAAGTGGCACAGGAGCACAGCAACAGCAGTTCTGTTGTTTTACAGCTGCCAGGTGCTCACAGGAGGCTTGTGTGACCAAAGCTGCAGCAACAAGCACATGTTACTGATTCTAAAGAAATGTACTTGAAGTGTAACCGGGTTGATTGTTCTTGTTTGTGACTATACAGGGAGAGCCAGGGCCACCGGGGAATCAAGGACTTCCTGGAGCGAAGGTATGGGGATTTAAAAGCTTTTTGTTAATGTCTTTAAAGATGGCAACTTTTTCATTGTTTTCATACTTTTTCATATGCCTTCCTTGGGGAAAGTCTCTTCTCCTCTGACTTTTTGAGAGCTTCTAATAATAAAATATAAAAATAAAAGATTATCTAGGCAAGGAAAATGAATGTATGGATGGGAAATATTGAGACTCACCAATGATAATTTTCACCTGGTGACACTAGTTTTATTTTATCTTGAAACAAAATGATGACAAGGTTCACATTTTTTACTGGGTTTTGCATGCTAGTGGTTAGCGTTAAGCGCTAGCATTAAAAAAGATTGCTCTCCATGTGAATTCCTTACAGACGTCATACCCTTACCTTAACAGGACTATACCCGATCCTGCACAAATTCGAACCATGAGTGACAACAGTTTAGTTTGAACTGAAAGCCCCGCCCCCAACTTTTTTTCTCCCAATGAGAAACCCTCGACACGCACAAGGCTAAACACCTGCCTCAAGCTCGTGCACAATTCACTGGAGAAAACAAGGCTTCATAGTGGGACTTTTCTTTGTTTTCTTTGACATAAATTGCGACGTCTTGGGTAAATTCTACTTTTTTATGTGAATGGTCAACACTTACATGCATACAATTCTGTTGTGCTTACCGTACCCTGTCATGCACACGCTGTTGTGCCATTGGCAGAGAAAAGTCGTCCAAGGTTGTCCCCAGTTCACTGCTTATTACTACTAAAAAAGAGCCAGGACCAGTTAGTCAATTATCAAATTACGTTTTTTAACTCATGATACATCACATAAATAGCATTTTTCTTAACCAGACTAAAATAAATTTTGGCGTAGTTCCTTTAACTGTGAGATGTCCATAGGGCTGTATACATTTCTTAATCCAGCATGTTCCATTAGAGATGCAGATTAGAAGGTCAAAGAGATCTGTCAAAACAACTTTCCCACACTTGGTTCAGCTTTCCTGTTATTTGCTGAAACTCTTGTTCTTACTTAATTCCTCAAAGGCTTCCAGAGGTCTCAATATGTAGAAAACCGTTTCCTCAGAAACAGATTCTTTCATCTTTGTGCTCCCCCTGAGTTGAATTTGAACCTTCATTTTACTGAAAATAGCTAGTTTTGAGTCTTCTTCCTGCAGTAAACTAACTTCCACACCAAGGGTGTTGCTAACAGCATGCCGTGATCGCTCCTATGCGTAATTAGTTAATTGATCCAAAATAGATGTTTACCACTTTCCAGATCTTTTAGAGACAGTCAAGAAGTTTTCTTGACACATTTCTTAAAGAATAAGAAACAAAATTATCCCTGTCCGCACAACAAGGGCAGTTTTGGAGTTCATTGTTCTTTGACCTCTGGTCTGATTCTGACAGCGAGGAGACTGAATGGCTACAACGACAAAAAGGGGTGTTTAAGGAACTCGTTTAGGCAAACTTGGTGTAGTTTCTCCTCTGATGAATAAGGGTTTTGTCTTCAGTAACAGATTAAATCAACGGTCATATGTAATCATTGCTAACCAGACAATATTGATTTTCCTCCCCAGGGCCCACCAGGGCTACGCGGACAGCCCGGGTTACCTGGGGACAGGGGTTCCCCAGGGGAAGGGAAAGAGGGACCTTCGGTGAGAACATAATGCCGAGCCAAACTGATCCACCTTCAGTGCATTGAATTGCAGTTATTCATATGTTACTATGTTTCTCTCTAGGGGCCTCCGGGGAAAAACGGGGAACCAGGACCTGCGGTAGTTATGTACTCAATGAATATTACAGAATATGTCAAGTTTTCTGCAGTCTTTCTTCAGTGTGTGCGTCTGGGTTTTAGGGATTAAGAGGTCCACCAGGGGTTGCAGGCCCTCAAGGCCCAGCAGGGCATAATGTAAGTTTAATCCTAAAAAGTAGCTACTGTATACAACAATGTTTACTTTCACTGCAGAGCCTTTGTTTTAATCTAGCATGTCTAGATTTTATCATTTGATTATTTTGAATTTGGCGTCTGACAATCCTAGTTTTTAATTTGGCACATGAGCGGTGCATTCAGAGTAAACATTTTGAGAATGTAACTTGTTGCTTTCGCTCCAAACCCAGGGTTTACCAGGAAGGCCAGGAGAAAAGGGATCACAAGGAGAGCCTGTGAGTGTCTGAGTGCTTTTGCGCTGCATGCATCTTTCTATAGTTCTTCATTCAGAGTTCAAACATCTGTGACTCCAGAGTTACCTTTAGCTTTTGCTTGGAGAGGGTTTATTCCTATCACCGGGGGAGGACCCCAGTGATAGGAAGCAGCAGGTTCGTTTTCCCATTTCTAGGCTCCTAAATCTTTCCTTGTAAACGAGGGTAACCTTTTCTTGTTTTATCTGGTTGCCTTATTTTGGACGGTTCAACATTTAAACCTGGTTTCTATTCTGTCTGGAATATGTAGGATTTCATTTACGTGTATTTTCAGTATTGAATATGTGCAGAAAAAGAAAATAGAAAGAGGAAACACACTTGATTCCATTTCCGATTGTTTAAAAGTTGCATCTGTTCATCCATCAGTAGATCTCAAGGTTAAATAACACATGTGGATCAGACAATGAAAGGAAGTTCTCAAAAGAGCTATAGATTTCAGTGACTTTGTGTATCATCTGTCCTTCGGCTTCTTTAGATTGGGGCATGGTGTTTTGTTTTTTCAGATATCTTGGCCTACTTTGCTTTGTCATACAGGCACTATTTAAATGATTTCTTGTTTCCACAGATCTGGTAGTAATCAGGCCTGGGTGTGTCTAATGTAATTAAACTCAGCTTTCCCAAAGAATGGGGTCGTCACAGTTAAATCATGATTTAGCAAGGCGTCTGATTCCTTTTAGGTCAGCTTTGTTCCTTTGAGAATAAAATCCTAATTTAAAAACTGCATTTTTTATTTACTTATAGGTTATCTTTAATATTTGCTTAATATTCTGAAACATTTAACAGTGGTTGAGAAAATCAAAAGCAGATGAGCTTTGTTCTTTGTGAACTCATTTTGACAGTACTCTATCTGCTATCTTGTGTTAATTTTGCTGCTCATGTCTTATATCTATCAGCCTGCTTTAATGCTACAACCTCTTGCTGGCTAGTACCAATAAATGTAATATCTGTCCCTGTACAGTTATTGGCAATATTTGAAAGTCTTCCGCGAACAGAGATCAAGTATCCTGGCGGAATTTGGTTTCTAATTATGTTTTCTTGGTGGTTTTCTTTCGCGGTCTCTCAGGGGAAAGCAGCTGATCTATCTGACTTGAATCTAAAGGTAAGAAGACTCTCCGGCACGTTAGTGAGAAAAGAATACAAATATGGGTCCCGTGGCTGACCACGTCCTTACAAACCTCTCTCTGCCATCTTTAGGATATCTGCTCAGACTGCCCTGCAGGTCCTCCTGGACCACCTGGACTGCCAGGAGTCCCGGGAGATAAAGGACACCTGGGGCCACCTGGAAAAGATGGCCAAGATGGCTATCCGGTAGGACAAAGCCATTGTCACGGTCTCATTATTCTAAACTCCTCCCTTGTGATCTAAAGTCTATAATGGTACCTTTTCACGTCTTCAAGAGAGTGTTATAAAGCGTGTCTTCACTAAATTCGCCCTGTATGACAAATGAGGGCCAAGCGTTGGCATCATCCGTCACAGTAGCTGTGACGGATGGTGAGGCTCTGTCTGCATCATTAGCCGCGCCTCCTGTGGGGGCAGCGGTAAACTATTAGGACCCACCAGTGGTGCTCTGCACTGTCTGCCTGGGCAGAGACTGATGGTTTGCCGTGCCATTACAGGGACCCCCGGGCCAAACTGGACCCCAAGGGCCTCCTGGAAATGACGGAGCAAAGGTAAGTTTACACAGTGACTTCGGTCTTATTGCTCCAGTGGGAGAATCTAATAAGTTTGAGCTGTGTTGTTTGTTTAATTGTTGTTTGTTAATGTTGCATTTCGAAATTCATGTAACCATTAGACAAGGTATAAAGAGATCAATTAAAGCTTCACTTGGAATATTTTCTTTTTAAGAGACTTTGAGCTTTCAGAATGATCCCTCACATATTGTTTTGTTTCTGCTAAGGGTATAAAAGGGGACCAGGGCCCTCCGGGAGGTCCTGGAGACAAAGGAGACAAGGTACACCTGTTGTCTTTTTCCCATGTTTACCTAAAAGTATCTTAACGACAGGTTCTCACCTCTTGAACTTTAATTCCGCAAGCCTTAATGTTCTTAACTGGGTTTTAAGGGGTGGAGCAACACAAAGTAGTGCATAATTCTAAAATGGAAGGAATGAATGCCTTTCAGATTTTATTTTATTTCTTATTTTACAATAAATGATGTGCAGTTGATGGATGGAAAATGGAACCACTTTTCATAGCAAATGCAGCTGAAAACATTTTTGAGGATATGTCTTCTCATGGGGTTCCTGTCTTCGTCAATAACTTGGTGAGGAATGAACGCAGCAATGTCAAGCTAAATTGCTCACTGCAGTACGGCGGATGCGCAAGTCTGTTCTCTGTGAGCAGAGAATGAACACCTGTTTCCACATCAAGACAGCTGCAACGCAGATTGTCGTGGAAACACGCTACACCATAACTCTGAATCACCTCAGGAAGTCACAGTGGAGTGTAGAGCAAGAGGTTGCGTGCTTTGTATACCTTTATTACATTAGACAGGATGACAGGATTGCAGAAGACACAATGGCAAAATAACTCAGGGACGAACCATGCACAGGTCAACACAGAGTAGACCAGAACTTGATTAAACATTCTAAAATAAAATATTTTATTGTCTCTGTCAGCTTCCTGGAGATAGCTCAAGTTCAATCTAATCGGATGGAGAGAATGGCCCAGATTCTCAGTAGGTTTTATTCTGGATTTTGACTGGACCATTTTATCTATATACTTTGATTTAAAGCCTTCAACCGTAGCTCTGGTTGTGCTAAGGGTTGTTGTTCAGCTGGACGGTTAACCTCTAGTAACCTCTATTTACTAATTAGGTGACTTCTGAAGGAAATTGATTGTACAGGATTTACATCTTGGGATATCGGAGTGTAGGTGACCTTTGAGAATGTATTTGTATGAAAGATAAACATAATGTATTATTTCCTTCCCACTTCACAGTCATGGACTACATTGTGTTCAGCCATCACATAAATTTCCAAGACATTGATGTTTGCAGTTGTAACATAAAAACATATGTGAACGTTCAAAAGTTATGAGCATTTTGCAAGGCACTGCACCTGTGGTTCTTAACTAGGTGTGTTTTAATCACCACTGTTTTATTCTAGGGCCACCCAGGACCCCCAGGTCATCCAGGTCCTGCAGGATTAATGGGCGCTCCTGTAAGTAGCTTTTTCTGAAGATCATTCAACACTATTTACAGGACATACTTTTCAGATGGTCGAAACATTTGGGATTTGTTTTTTTGCTAAATTTATTTGGTGCTACAGTAAGGCTTTCTGTCCCCTTCGACCTCCACTGACAGTACATCTTTATTCTTTAGGGTAATGACGGCCAGCCTGGCCAAGTTGGTCCCCCAGGCCCCCCTGGAGAAAAGGTCAGGCTTCACTTGGTGTTTTTTCCTCCTAAAACAGTTATTTTCCATATGTCATTTTGTACAGACCGCCTGCCTCTAGCATGTAGGCCAGCCAGCACATGGTGTAATAGCAGCCATTAATCATTTCTTATTTTTCTCTTGTGACCATTGCCTGTTTGTTTTCTCCAGGGCAAAGAGGGTCTCAAAGGAATCCAAGGACCACCAGGTCTTCCTGGCATGATAGTAGGGAAAAATATTTTCATGTGTTACGAAAAATATTTTTTCACAGCTGAAAATACTAAAAGAACATTTTTGTAAATGATCAGGGTCAACCTGGAAAGATGGGAAAAGATGGCAGACCAGGTGAACCAGGAGAATCTGTAAGTAGGCAAAAATAATCCAAAGAACGACTGATATAACACCCTCTATAAAACACGCTCTGTATTATGTGTGCAGACATAAGGCTCTGCTGTAGCAATTTCTGTCATTTATTTCCTTCCAGGGGAAGCAAGGTGAACCTGGACCTCCAGGAAACCCAGGACTCCGGGGACTCCCTGTAAGGAAGCAACACTAATCGGATTTGATAGGAGAAGCTTGCATTGGTCCAAGTGACTAACACTCTGCTTCCTCTCTTTTATCCCAGGGCTTCAAAGGCCATAGAGGAGAGCCTGGACCTCCAGGAGAAAAGGTAAAAGTTGTTTTTTATGTGCTGGTATAACAAAACAATAAGAGAATAAAGAACCATACAGTGCAGGTCACAGGTTTACATTAGCACAGATTGAATGTCATATTAATTCTGGCCTTGTAATGAGGTATTCAAACCCCTTTTTGAAACACCACAGTTGTGAAACCAGACATTTGATGCAAAAATTTGGATGTATTGAGAATTGTCTCAATCCCATAAAGGCTATGTCCATACAACCCAAATAATATTTGGTTAAAGATGCAAAGAACACCACATTACTGGTGCCATCAGCAAGATCCTAGAATAATTTTGGTCACTCTTCCTTTTAGAAATGATTTATAATGGTTTACGGCTAATGAACTTGGGTTCTAAGTATTGTCATTACATTTTAACATTGGTTTTATTTTGGGTTCTGGTCAGGGCTATTCCAGAAGCTTGGTGTTGCTCTCATTTATTCAAAAACCATTCTGGATGTATGTTTGGGATCATTGTCCTAACAACCAATTCTGTCCAGGTTCACACTAAGACTTGGAGTTGTTGGGTTACAGTGAGGTTAAAAAATTTGGCAATATCCCTCGTTCTTAGTTTGCCAACCACTTTGTGCAATGCACTAATACAACTGGCAGTGAAACAGCTCCACAGCATGATGTTGCCACCCCCATGCACATCAGTCTTCCTTGATTTCAAAGTTTTGCCTGGATGTTTCAAGAGATACTTCTTGTTTTTGCGGTAAAATAGATTGACATTTTGATTTCTGACCAGAAAACGTTTGTCCAGAAGGATTTTGGGTAATCCGTGCGGGCGGTTGCAAACATCTGTCAAGTTTTAATGTGTGACTTTTAGATTAGGTGTTTCTTTTTGGGTTTGTTACACTTTTTATCCATGTTGGTATTAAACTCAGTTCACCACGGACGCTGATTCTGGGCTTTCAGCATCTCTCAGTTTAAGGCAGACTAGAGCATTCATGGTTGGGTCTTAAACATCCTGACCAATATCCTCCCATCTCAATGTTACCATTCAGAAGCTTCAGAAGAGATTGTCTATGGTTTCCTAATGGCCTCTAGTTAATTGCTTTCATAATTATGCTTGAGGCTGGTAAACTGGATAAAAAAGGCATACCCCCATGGGTTCTAGAGTTGTTGTGCAAGTCAATCAGGATTCCTTAAAACAAACTTTGACACCTTACCAAGCCCTGACTTGTGGGAGACCGTATGGGTTGTATTTAGTCAACTCAAGCGGGCAGACCCGCTTGTTACCCACCCAGCCTGAGCAACATCTTAAAGGGGCACACATTGAAATGTTGACTGGGTGTTTGAGCCTATATGTCAAAGTTTGTGAGTTAGACAAACCCAAAATGAGCCCCAGCTTGTGCAGCCAATTCTTATTTATGATAGACATTAAAGTTGTTTCTACATTATTATACCACCCTGGAAAAACAATCATTCAAATGTATTATAAAATGCAAAAACCAAATATAAAAATGATGGCATTAATGAGTGTATGGAAATTTTTGACTTGGACCAAGGATCTTTAGTGAAGGGGTGAGGGGTTGAGCAATATCACAAAAATAGGTGTACTCTCTTTTTGTGGACACCACGACTGGCTTGGTTGAGTCAAATTGTTTTCATAAAGCTGTATATTCACCAATTACAGGTAATCATGGTGGCATATCATTTATAAAACAGTTAACTGTTGGTTCAGATATAACAGCTTTAAAAAGTATCACTTTTAGAACTACATACAGTAATTAGCAGTGTAATAATGGTGAGGAACATTAAATGCACCTTTCACAAAGATAAAGTTGTGTCCCTATGAGCCATAGTATATACAAAGCGTAAAAGCCAGGAATAGCCTGTTCAGCACTGCAATGTCAGGCTACACCCTGTCACACACTCGCTTTTTGGTTTTACACACACACACATACACACACACACACACACACACCTCTCCTCTGGAAGAATCAGCACACCTGCTGCTTTGCCTCTAGCACAGCTCAGTGCACACCAGCAGGGAAGCTTCAAGCCACAGAGAGACGTGAACAATGGCACGGCTCGTTACAGGCAGCATCTCAGGGAGCAGCAGCAAGGCGGCCAGCCTGTGGGCCTTGCAGCAGGCCCAGTCTGTCTGCAGTGCAGACATCTTATTAGGGAAAGTTGAAAGTGTTGCTATAGACATGAGCTTCACCCTGCACTACTTATAGCTACTGTCTTTAACTGTCAGTCAGGGGAAATCTCTGCACACCATTATCCTGAAGGCAAAATTAAATTGGAAACGTTTGGTAGTGTGGACTTGGCTCAGGGTTTCGTTGTAGTTTTCAGGTAAATGGCCATTTATTTTATATAGTAAATGTTATTATATAACTCAGAAGCAGTTTTCTTGTTCACTTTTGTGGTTTTTTTGCACTACACAGGGAGAGGATGGGAAGCCCGGGTCGGCGGGTCGTGATGGCAAACCCGGAAAGGAGGTACGTTAAACTTGTTTCACTAGAAATGGTGTTTTTAAAGTTATTCAGACACAGAGGCACATCTTTTATACAGTATGCCAGTGCTACAAAACTGCAAAAAAGTATTGCTAAACCTGTTCTCTGATAAATCATACCTTGATACCCCTTAATAAAGTCAAATGCAACCAACTGCTTTCAATAGCTGCGGTTAGGTTATAAAACAAGCTTTGAAAAATTCACAGAGGCCAGATCAGTCCATCATCTGAAAATGGAAAAGGGCATGGCACAACTTATAAACCTAACAAATGCTAAACATGCCACCCCAACCATGAAACATAGTGATGGGAGCATCATGTTGGTGTCAGAGAAGCTGGAGATGAACAGCAATCTTCAAATAAAACCTGGAAAATACTTAGGACTGTAGCAGAGGTTTACCTTCCCACAGGAAGCACCCTAAACATTCAACCAGAGCTACAATGAAATAGCTTAGATCAAAGCACTTTGAAGTGTTAGAATGGCCCAGTCAAAGTCCAGACCTAAATCCAGGCAAGGATCTGTGACAAGACCTTAAAATTGTTGTAAAATTGTCACAGGCCCTCCCCATCTAATCTATCTTATTTTAAGCTACTTTGCCAAAGACAAATGGGTAAAAAAAACTATCAGCCTTTAGATGTGCAGAACTGGTAGAGATAAACATAAACAAATGCAGGGAAAGGAGGTTCTACCAAGTGTTGACCCACTGGATGGAAACAAAATCTGGAAGATTTTCCTTCCATTGTACATATGTGAACTAATCTGTGGAGGTCCATTGAATAGCGATATATTGACGTTTTTGTAGTTGTAACCTGACAAAATATGGAATAATTTAAGGGCTGCGGATGTTTTTGCAATCCACTGTAATTTAATGAAGGACGCTGATTAGAACAACAAAGGGGATGCAGTACACAGACTGCTGTGCAGCTACAGCAAGGCCTGCTAAAATGAAGGACTCATGAGTACACAACAAAAGAAAGTCAAATAAAAATAGTCGGCACACACAACTTAATGAAAAATCTTTGCTTTCCGTGATGTTTTTTTGTTCTGTTTGACATCAACATTACCATTACTATTATTATTATTCTCTATTTAAAAAAGTATAAATCTTTTTCTGTTGTGTGCATTTAGTAAGGGCTCAGTTTTACATGTTCTCCACATTTGGACTAAATGTTCATGGCTGCTCTGGAGTTTTAACTCACACAAGCATTTAAACCCTTGCAGTGCATTCTGCGTCTGTTTCATGCTGCAGGAAGAGTTTCTTCCATTCAACAAGTGGCGAACCAAATAGTCACACATTTAAAGGCTGCAGTGCCCCCATTTAGCAGGAACAGAATCACTTCTTAAAATATTTTTTTGTTTTATCTTTTTGCTAAAATCATTCTGGACAAACACAATATTCCTTTTGGAAGACAATGCCTTTACAACACGAAATACAGTAGTTGTCACATTACTTAAAAATCACACAAACAGAACACAATAATATTTAAAAAGCAGGAGATGTTAAAAACTGATTGATTTTTGCAGGGCCCCAAAGGACCTCCTGGCCCAGAAGGACTTCTTGGACCAAGAGGAGAGCCGGTGAGTGCGTGATGCAGACAGATAGATCAGGGACATAACGAGTGACACTCCGGTCATTTCTCCAGCTCTTCTTCAATTAGATGTGAACTATTTTTTGTTTGTTATTTTTACATCCCAGGGCAAGCCAGGTGAACCAGGACCATCTGGAAAATCCGGACTCCCCGGAACACCAGTGAGTAAAATATTTCTGCTTAAATACTTTGCTGAATTCTTGGTTGTTCAGTACAAGGTGAACAGCATCCAAAAATGTTTTCAGCAACAGGTCAAATTCAGTCTCTGCTATAGTTTAGAGATGTAACAGTGCAGAGATGTTTTCCTTCATCATGAAGTTTTGACTTGAAGATTTAGCCAACAGAGGTGCACCAACCAGAAATTCCCAATCTCGGGTTGTTATAATGCTGTAGTCTGCCAATTCCAATGTAAGAGTATTTAACATCAATCAAAATATGTTCCCAATGTTACCTGGTCGGTGCCTTTGGATTAAAGTGTTCATCAATTGGGAAGAAGTACATTTTATTAGTTTACAACTGGCTGATGGCCAGTCAAGCAAAATGCTGTACAATTCAAACCCCAAACTGGTTTTTCAGGTGCTAGTTTTTGAAGTGGTAGTACAACAGGGTTCTTAAAGTAGCATAAGTAGTCTTTTTTACTGGTGATATTCTACATTTCTTAGGATAAAAAGACCAGCCAGGTGTTGAGTGCATCTAAAGGCACAGCAAGGTTATAAAGGACAACAGCATGTCAGATTGTGATCGATGTCGGGTGTAAACGTTGCTCTGAGCAGGAAGGAAGCTTCATCAGAGTGAGCTAGAAATGACAGCAGTTGTGACTAATGTAAGATAAGGTCCTGCAAAGGCAACAGGTGGAGCTGGACCATCTCCTGGGTTATAGCTTCCGTAGAGCATCCAGTGATATATATGGTCCCTGGTGAATAACAGCTATCTGATGAAGTGAATTCTATGCACGCATGTGGGATATTGTGAACATCAGCATGACTCAAGCATAGGTACAGACCTAAAGATCTCTCTCTGGGAATCCTTGTACCCCTGTATGTGTATCAAAGTAGGTTTTTATTTCAATATACGCAACATGAAATATTTTACAGTAAGGTGTTTCTAAGCCCCAATAACGTTGCATGGACAAATCAAAAAAGGTGTTTCCCAATGTTTGACAGATGTTTGTACTCAAGCTCTGTCTTTACTTCTTGAAGTGACCAACTGGGATGTTTTCTTCACTTTTTGCTGCCATTTTAAGGTCAAAACTCTTCTTTCTCAGGAAATTGAAACCGACTGGACTTTCCATTAAACCGTTAAAGCACTTTTTACAGAGCTACCATAGAAAGCATTTTGTGTCTTAGCATAACAGTGTGGGATGGGATCTGCATGCCACAGGAGAGGAAGGAGTTAAAACGTCTAGCGAGGTCAGCACAGGGGATTGTGGGATGCCATCAACAAGATCTAGACACAAGATCTAGACACAGTTGCTGCTGCACAAGGTGAACTGCACAGTTCTGTAACTTGAAGATTTAAATTTATTCCAGTATTTTACTGTGTGCATGAGTGTATCAAACGATGGAGCATTCATGTGAAACACTCATACAACTGCACAGTAATCTTTATTGTCTGTAAAGGGACTGCTATGTGACATTTTGACCTGAAAATGAGTCTTATTAGGTGCTAAGGACTATTTGTAAGCTTTTACATTCTCAGGAAGTGTTGTTGGTCAGTACAACCAAGTGATTTCAGAAAGAAAAGTTTGGAAATATGTCTTGGTGTGTCTTCGTGTTATGTCTAATTTGTGTGCATCCTGAGCTGATGTCTGACTCATCAAAAATGTTATTATGGTAACAAATAATGACAATAAAGATTATTGATATAGATCAGATGGTGGTGGAATAAAAGAACCAATCACAATGAACAGTCAAGAAAAAAGGAAACAATGGTTGTTACACCCAATTCTTCTTTTGACACTAATTAAAGTTGGTTGATATAGGATATTACCACTGTGGAAAAAGAACTGATGAAATGCATCTTTAAAGGCCCAAAATTAATGACGTTCATGGTTACGGTGACTGTAGGTCAGCTTTTCATGATTTGGATTTGCATATTTTACGATGGGAATGAAAGGGGTTGTAAAATGGACCATGCGCTCAACTGTTATTTCTCAACAGAATTACCTTGTGGCTATAACTGGAAGGCAGATGGGTTATCAGAGAGAGCTGATTATATCAGTCAGCAGAGGGAGCAGATAATCAGGAACTCCCTGGGGGAGGGAGGAGGGGCAGGATTCAGAACCCAGAAAGGTCTATCGAGGACAAAGCCAGTGATTTTTCCCTGAATAGAAAGACTACTTGCTTGTCTGTAAATATGAATTTTAATCTCTGGGGGCATGGCCTTGTCCAGCCAAATTATTTTCCTCAGAGGTTTGTATCCAGGGCATAGCTAAATGGAGCTCAGAGGTAATCTCATTGAATCCACAGTGATGGGCAGGGTGTTTTGGATGCAAGTGCAATATGCCAAGTGTGAGCTGTGTGATGAATAGTCATCTCTGTGCTGTCCAATAGGGTATTCGGGGAGACAAGGGAGAACCGGGCAGCCCCGGATTGCCAGGCTTCAGTGGGCCCAAGGGACCTGCGGTGAGTGCTGAATTAGTATTAACGTTATCTTAGCTTGTCAGAAACAGACAATAGATTCATCAAAATGTTTATCTGATTACCAGGGTCCACCTGGTCCCATTGGCCCTGAAGGAAAACAGGTGGGGATTTATAGTCAGCACTAATAACATTAAAGGAAACGATAATGCCTACTAGATAGGTCATGTGCACTTCTACTTGTCCATTGTGTTTTACAGGGAATGCCTGGCCGACCAGGGGATCGCGGCCTCAGAGGAGATAAGGTAAGAATAACAGCAAGGGCAAAAAATTTAAGCTAAGTCTAAAGACACAACTAGAAAATACAATATCCTGGAAATCAGAACCTCAAGAACCCCTGGTAAACCTACAGTTAAATGGAAACAAAACTGTCAGGCACATTCACCCGACACAGACTAGAAATCAGTGGTAGTTTAGTGTGGAAACAACTATAGTTACCTCCCTCCACGCATGTAAGTAAAGAATTTGGGCCTAGATGCTGACTCTGAGTCAGCTTTGAAAATCCTGACTCAGTCGCGGCCCAAATATAGAAGAATACATGGTGGAAGAGAGTGAAAAAAGCACACGAAGCCTCCTCACTGGGCAGGTGGTGGGAAACAGTAGTTGACAACATAAAAATCTGTGATGAACAAATAATAATTGATGAACAGCAGAACTGATTTATTTTGTTTTTTTATCTCTTTGTAACTGTTCAGCACTTTGTATGAAAGCACTTTATAGTTATTATTAGAACCTGACAAGGTAGTCATGTGTTTTTTATGTTGTGTACTATGTAGTCCCAGGTAAATATTGTTAGTGATGTACCATAAACAGAACTATTTTTAGGTTACTTGAAATTGTTCAAGCCCTGGTGTTCATAGGGTAGTATATGCCACATATCACACTCTGGATGGGAAAACGTTCACACACCCTTCTAAAATGATAATTTTGTAATGAATACTTAAGACCATGAAAAATCCTTTCAAAACTTTCCAAGTATAAGGTGACATATTCAACTGAAAAAAGGAATTTGTCTCATTTAAAAATAAAAATAACACAGGCAAGATGAAATGACCCGGTTGCACGCCCATTAAACTAAGACTTTATTAAAGCGCCTTTTGATTCAGTTCCACCATTCAGTCTTGGGTGCACACCTGCCAATATAGTGAGTTTTATTAACACGAAAATTCTGCTGCCCCTGTGGGATTTTCTAGACATTTAATCATTTGCATCCTTCAGCTGAAAGCAAATTTTTCAGAGGTTTCAAAAGTATTTATAATTATTACTCAGGTAGAAGTATAGATAGCAGGATTTAAAAACACTTCTGTAGAAGTTCAAGTACAAACTCAAGCTTGTTACTCCAGGAAAAGTGTAAAAGTACCAGTTTCAAAATGACTTAAAATATAAAAGTAAAAACAATGTAAAGAGAACAATTTTACTAAGAACAAAAGCTCATGCTGCACAACAGGGGACTATAGTGTACTGTCACCCTCCCCTTTTGGGATGTACTAGGCTACATGTTTCACCCGCATATATGCCTATTGAAAATAAACACATTTTATTACAGTGCGAACATATTTAAGAACCATATATGTGCATGACTGAGCATTAGCATAGGTTTCAGGAAGCAGATTTGATGACTGGTTGCCTTTAAGTGGTAATGGTGCAAAAGTCAAACTGCAGGGGGATGTTATGGAAAACCTTTATTGAAAATGTAAATGTACATCCAAGCTTAGCTGCAGGAATCTGTGAGGGCAACAGATGTAAGATAACAAAACTGGACAACAAAATGTGTGTATCCAGGGCAGGTTTAGTGACATTGACCCTCGTATGGTTGTCTAGACTGAGGAATCAAATTGAATGGTTAATTCAAGGGATTAATCCAAAAAACAAAACATAAAACTACTAATCTTGATTGATTAATTCCTAATATGTACTTTGCTCAATTCTATATATAGCTAATGGCAACAATCCAACTATCTTGAAAAAAATCATTCCAGATATGTACAGAGATGTACAAGAGTCTGCTTTCCTTGGCTACCAACCTGCTCGCAGGTGCTTGGTTTGCACATTTGGTTCAAGTTCTGTTTATTCTCTGCTACAGACATCTTCACGCCAGGCTACGTACAGCTGCAATGTTCATCTTCTTTTTCTTCTACATATGCTTGTTTTATGGCGGTTGGCAAACAATAACCTGGTGCAGTACCACCAGGTTATTGTGTAGTTAGGTATAGGTACAGTTTTCTTTTTTCTTCTTCTTCTTTTTTTATTATAAACTGGAATGAAAACAAGCTGAAATGAAATAGAAGTAACAAGGCTATTTTTTTTAATGCAAGGAGTAGAAAGTACAGATAATTGTATGAAAATGTAAGGAGTATAAATAAAAAGTCGCCTAAAAATAATTACTCCAGTAAAGTACAGATAACCAAAGTTTCTACTTAAGTAAGGTAACAAAGCATTCGTACTTGACACCTCTGGCAGAGACGTTGCAAAGAATTAAATTGTGCAGTGAACAGAAGGGTACAAAAAATCTGTTAGACTGAGGTGTGCATGAACACAACACTACATGGGTCATCAAACCTGGACTGAATTATTATTCCCCTCCTGCAGATTCTATAAAACAGTTTTTAATCTGTGAAACCTTTAGTTATGATTCTCATTTTTCTCAAAAATATCAAAATCTTGGTCTCTTCTCATTCGCTGGATGTATCGTGAACACTCTGGGAAGGAGAATCTTCACGACAGGATCATTTATTTTAAAATTTGCATTTACCTTGTCAAATTTTTTTAAATCTTTTTGCTAGTTAAAGGTTCCTAGTACTGACATCGTCAGTGTAAATAACCATGAACTGCTCTCTAAATAGCTACCATTTTAACCTAATCAGTTTTAGGGTTTTGTGGCAAGCTAGGCCTTAATTGGAAAACTAATTGGAAGAGCTCTATCTACTGCGTGTAAAATATTTATAACTCAAAACCTCCTGACAGACCGCAAAATGTCAACGGTAGGATATTAACCAAAATGAGGGTTAGTGTTTAATGGTACTGAATTCCCTCACTGCTGCGATATCTGTGGTTTTCAGGGTTTTTGATTTCAAACTACTTACTAATAACTGTTATTATAAAACTCAGGGAGACCCTGGCACAAAGGGAGAAAAAGGACAGAATGGAGATCCTGGTATGCCTGGGAATCCCGGTCCCCCAGGCAGAAAGGGCCACACAGGGATGATGGGCATGTCAGGACCACCAGGTGAAATCGGGCCCACAGGTCCTCAGGGACCTTCAGGAAACCCTGGTCTACCAGGACCCAGGGTGAGTCATGTCTACATGTGCACATGTGTTGTGTTGAATTATACTGGGAAACATCGTTACATCCATGGCTGTAAAAGCCGTAAGCACAAATGGCATCAACATCTGATTTAGTCATTTAACGTCTCTCCTTCTTCAGGGAGAGTCAGTGTCATTGGAGCAGATGAGGAGGCTTATCCAGGAGGAGCTAGCCAAACAATTAGACGGTGAGATGACACTTATTTTGTGGAAGTGTGGTACGGGTAGCTAGTTAAAATTTTTATTTCCTTTTAGAAAATTTAGGGTAACACTATTTTAGATTGCAGGGAACTGCTAACGTTTTTTTTTTTTTTCTTTTTTTTTTTTTTTGTCTTCAGCCAAAATGGCTTACCTCATGGCTCAGATCCAGCCTGCACATGTGAAGAGTACAGCAGGTCGTCCTGGACCTCCAGGCCCTCCAGGTAAAGATGGCAGCCCTGGACGGCAAGGCTCCCCTGGAGAGCCGGGTATGCCTGGACAAAATGGAGGAGAGGGACCCAGGGGACCCATGGGCCCTAAGGGTAAGAACAATACTATATATAGGTTTTATATTTATGTTCCACCTACATATGGCCCATTCTAATGGAACAAGATAGCTGCTGATGATGCTAACTTATTATGATAATGATACATATTTTAAACTATTCCTGGTATTTTTTCAAATACCAAACATTTTCTCCTCAGCCCTCCTCTTATGTGAGGTCTGACATAAATTAGTGGCTCATCCAGGATATTTTACATTTGGAATAGAAACGGGGAATTTCTCTGAAGAGATTAGTGTGTTTAAATTCACCACTAAGCTCTTAAAGGTTAAAACAATACACACCAAGAACATTAGCTCCAGGGGCCATACCTCCTCAAGCCCCAGCCTGAAGTCTGTGTCTCCTTATGCACAAACAATTTATGCAATCAAGCAGCTCAAACTAGTTGCAACCACTGTCCTTACCTGTGGTTTGGTGTATGTCCAATAAATAACAATCATTTGATGAGTCCAGGCTGATTTTTTTTTAGTAAGATTGTGCTGAGGTGAGTATTATCTTCGTTTTTCAGGTGATAAAGGTGCAAGGGGAGAGAAGGGAGAACCTGGTGTTGGTGAAAGAGGAGAGCAGGGCCCTCCTGGTCCCATAGGTAAGGTCAAGGTTCCTTGCCACCATGCTCACTCTCAGGGGAGCTGCTCCCGTTTAGAATAATAATTCCTCCTTTTTGTGCTACAGGTCCAGCCGGTCTTCCAGGATATGGCAAAGACGGAAGCCCGGGTCAGGCTGGAGCCCAGGGAGAGCCAGGAAACCCTGGACCACATGGTCAACCCGGACCTCCAGGCCCTCCTGGCCAGTGCGATCCCAGCCAATGTGCTTACTATGCCAGCCTGGCTCAAAGACCCCACACCAAAAACGTAAAGGGGTAATAAGGAGCCGGAGACTCACAGAGCTGGAACTTTGGCTGTATTTATGAACTTATTTGAGTCATACGGAATCAAGGACATTTTCCCTTTAAATCAACCTCGCTACAGAGGGCTGAAGTAACAGGTGCTGCCAGTCAGGTTCTTCATTGTCTGCTATCAAGCTTGGGTTTGGGGTGTAAAAGGGGACGGCGCAACATGGAGCACTTCAAATCAGGGGCACAGAGGGCAGCTAAACATGTTTTTTTTTTAACTTTCATTCTGTCTGTAACATATATGGGATGATAAAACTAACGTTTCATGCTTATGTCAAGGTTTCCCTGTCCGCCTTGCATCAGTTACCCATCACAGCCCACACCACGCCACGTCACTTACTGCTTGCTAAAAATATCTCCTGCCATGGGTCTACCTCCAGTCAGATGGTAGTTGCTCAGACATGCAAGTTCTTTCTTGTTCTGTTGCCGAGGGTGGGAGCAGACGATACGCAGCAAACAACAGAACCAGTTGTGTGTGGGCGGTGACTGATAAACACCACAATTGTATTCTCCTAATCACCATGCCAGTAGCAGTGTCATTACGTCGCCTTATTGCGCATAGTCTAGAAAACTCGCCAGCTACACATATAGCCAGTTTGCACAGCTTTTACAAATCTTCTAATACACAAAAAAAGGCAAAACCTGATGGGAAGGAATGAGTGTGTTAGGTTTTACCTATACTAGCCCCGAAGTAACTGAAGATCTTCACTAGGAGCAGTTTTATGGAGGTGCTCATTTTTTCTTACATTGTTTCTCGACACTTCTTTGCCTCTAAATTGCGTGCTTGTATGTGTTTGGTGAAACTTATTGGGTGTCTCAGCTTGATGCCTGTGTAATTTATAGACTCCAGTTCGGAACTGGAGAGCTGGTTCACCTTTAAATGTCTCTCCTTAAAGCTCCAAATTTCCTGGGACTTTGCTCTAGTAATTTGAAAAATATCTTTGCCACAGACTGACAAACATCTCATTTGATAACCAATAAATAGTCAAGGCGAACAGGCTCATTGTGCGTCAAACCTTTCAAATGATGGAACTTTAGTCTGAGATTCAAGACTACAGAGACTTAAGAATGTAAAGTTGCATTTCACAGGATATGACCATGTTGGATTCAGACTAGTGTTAAATTGTGACTTTTCTTGGTGATAGCAGCAGAAGTGCCATAGCACATTTCTGAAGTGTCTCTCACAGCTAAAAACATCAACCATGGGAACATTATGTGGAATCTGAGGGAATTTAAAATAAAACACCATTAGAAGCACGTTCTATTTCTCAATGTTCAACTGGCAACATCAAACTAGGAATGAACACCACAAATGTCAATGCATCAAAATATTCATAAACCTTTTGGAAGTGCAAGTGGCTGAACTTTAAATAACACAGAAAAGTGTGATTTTGCCAGACTGTATGTTGCATCGGCAATTGCACTGACTGAATGCCTAGCCTCTGAAATGCTCCCAGAGTGACATGGCATCTCATAAAAACACAAAACTGACATGTTGCTGGTGGAATCCTGAACTGAGGCTGCTGATCCAGTAAAGGGAAAGCTGAGGAAGTGGACATAACATTTTCGCTAGATTCTGAAATTGCAGGACCGGACAATATATTACTGTCTTAAGCACGGAAATGCTCAAGACAGGAGTAGAAACGCTAAAAACAACACATGCGGAAAAACGGTTCCTACTTATTTCTACTGTTTAGAGTCATACTGTGTGCGTGCCAGGGCTTCAGGGGGATTTTGTTTTTCCTGCATGTGTACACAAAAATTAAGACTGGGATCTTTTCAAATCCTTCCACTTTGAAACCCATTCTCAAATCATACCACTTTAAGAGAAAACATGCCCCTGTGGTGTACACTATCAGTAGAAACGAAACAAAACTATTCCAAAAAAGCAATAACACGTCAGCTTGGCAGGGTTCACTCTATCCATGGGTAAAAATTCCAGTCGTGATATTCCCTAGAAAGAAAAACTGGTTATATAGTTTATTGAGTGGTGCTCCTTTATTGTTTAGCCAATGAGTGTTCATTCTTCATACATGTGTTCACTAACAGCATAATTTGTCATTGTGAATGCAAGGAAATACTAGGCAAGCTTGTTACAGCCATCTGGCCAGCAGTGTACTACCATATTCTTAAAACAACCCAATAAAAATCAGATCACTTTGGTACTTTGTCTGGCCTACTAAAAAGGCTTTACAGCAAATGAATGGCATGAAGGAAAATGTAGTTTTCCTTGAAACCAGTATCTGGCCCATGCCTAAGGAAGACTGGATCTGTTCTGGTTTTTCAACTAAACCATTTATAAACATTTAAGGATTAGTAATATTGGATATGTGAACACATTACCAGATAATCTGGGCTGATCTCAACATATGGCTGAATAAACTTGTTAACCGCTAAATCATCTGTCAGGCAAGACGTTACTTTACCAGAATAACACATTAAAGTGGTTGTTATTGTGTCACTACTATGTTTCTACAGGGTCCTAGTAATGTTTTCTTTTCCAAATTATTTGTATCTTGAAGGCAGCACCGCTATCTTACAAGATTAAAAGACTCTCATGCTTCATTATTTTCTCCAAATTCTGAATCTGATATGGTTTCTTCTGCAATGCAAGCTAGGTGCTAGCCTAAAGCCAAACTTCAAAATGCAGGTTCAGCTAGAATTGTTGAAATCTCAGTGGCTTCATCCAACATTTATTCACCTTTATTTTAATTTTTTTAATAGTTTTTCCCAGCCAGGTTGGGGGTTCAGCTAGCTTACACTGTTAGCATGAAATGGCTTGCTTTACACTCGCGTCTCCACTAGGCCAAGTAGCAGGTTTAGCTTGGTCAAGCAAACTGTTACCAAGACTTCTTTTCATCTTTAAACATTCAGCAGAACAGATTAAAAAAACTTTAATAAATGAGATTATTGTTGCCTCTAAAGCAACTTGTGGATAGGTGCTTGAAATTGAAGGAAATTCAAATATACATCACATTTGCTTCTCAGTGGCTTGCTCTTTCTGTTAGATCTTAGCAGCTGTTAAATTATTCATAATTTAAACAGATTTGTCTTTTATTCCATTACATTCTCTTGTTTCTTTGCCCGTTTTGCCTCACAAATTGGTGCTAAGATATTTTGAAATAGTAGCATAATGTAAGTATCGGAATACAGCTGTACTGTACTGTACTTTATAATAAAGACTGGAACAAATTCATTTTGTAACACAAACTTCTGCTTTGGTTTTTGAGTGGTTCTCTTTTCTTCTTTGGTCAAAAGTTTGGTTGGTCTGTCACTATTGTAAGATTTCTGATTTCAAATGTTCTTTAGTCATCCATTGTGTCAATATAAGCTGGACAAAGGGGGTAGTAAGTAGTTACATTTACTCAGTTACATTTACATTTGAGTAACTTTTAGGGGAAAAATTACTTTTAGGAGTTGTACTTAATCGTGCTTTTTACTTTTATTTGAGTAATTTTCTTGTGAAAGTATCACTACTCTTGAGTAATATTTCTGGTTCCTCTACCTACCACGAGTAACGGGCTATTTGGAGATCAGGAGAAAATGCAATAAACAGTAGATATTGTAGCTGGACGTTTCTTCTGCCCACATTTGTTATTTTGAAATCCTGTTATTTATTTGCTTTTTTATATATTATAGTTTGTAATACTAGAATTTGCAGATAACTTTATGTCAGATAACATCTTTTTAAACATTACAT
Source organism: Fundulus diaphanus (assembly GCA_037039145.1). Classification (NCBI taxonomy): domain Eukaryota; kingdom Metazoa; phylum Chordata; class Actinopteri; order Cyprinodontiformes; family Fundulidae; genus Fundulus; species Fundulus diaphanus. Next base: position 15,667,733 of record CM073135.1, read on the forward strand.
CAGATGTTATGAGCCATTACCTACTCAGTACTTGAGTTGCCATTTTGGATGACTACTTTCTATTTTACTTGAGTAAAAAAAAAAATTAAAGTGGTGCTACTCTTACTTGAGTAAAGCTTTTGGGTATTCTACCCGCCTCTGAAGCTGGATAAATGAAATGTAGTGCCGGTCTTTTGCTAATTTGGATTTTATGAATGCTAGGCCTATAACTCTTCCTATTCTGAGCATGCATTTTAAATTCATTGTGGCTGAGTCATGATGCGATCTATTAAATTAAAGGGATGTCCTTGGGACGGCTGCCGAGCTCGCTCCTTTCCAGCAGATTGCTTAAAGGTCATATTTGATCAGTAAATGTATTGGTTGTTGGCAAACACAGGGAAGGGAGGATGATGTCAGCTCTCCTTTGTAACCAGGCAACTATCTAATACTGTCCTGAATTGACATTATATCTTTAACAACCCAGGGATCTTCTTTTATTTCAACACAAAACCATTTTAATGTACAGGCTGTGGGATGTCACAGATCATGTTGAAACCATCCCAAACAGATCATAATCAGCTTCTTTTAAGAGTGCATGATCCTGCAAACACACAGGTAGGGTATTTGAATTTGTTACTGTACAAACACTCTCAAAACACAACACTTTATTCCAATGTTTCAAAAAGAAGACACAACTGGCCACATAAATCATTATAATTCACTGGGAGCACAGGGTTGAGCTTTTAAATAGGCCGAATCACATGCAGGAGTGGAAATCACTTTTTTTAAACATGTTGACAAATCTTTTCTGAAAGGGCTAAATGTCAGGGGTAACAAAATGTTATAGCTCATCTTTATGTCATGAGCCTTAGGTCCTGTTGTCAGAACACAGAAGCTGCTCAGCAACCGTAGACGTGATTTCTCACCAATGTCTAAATTTCCTCTAAAAACACTGAAGTTAAAATGTCTCTACAGTTTTGTGCAGTCATTTCCCATCTCTTTGTCCCTCAAGCTCTCTTTGAGTTGTGGTGCCGATGGAGACTCCCGAAAAAAAAAGCACCATGCCTGGGTTTATGAGGAGCCCTGAAACATGGTCACTGGCTGGATGAGGTCTGGAGAATGTCACTGAGCTCTGGATGTCTCATGGGCTTTTGTATGAGGATGATTTCTTCCCACTGACCATATAGAGAGGTGGAAGTCTGCTTATACAAGTAGATGGGTCACAAAGACCAGGGGGTCCTGACGGCCCCCTTGGACCAGCAGGTCCTGGGGTTCCTGGACTTCCTGTTTCACCACGCTGCCCGTTTTTCCCATCTTTGCCAACACCAGGAAGACCTGGAACACCTAGATTGGAGAAAGTTTATGAAAATAATAATCAGAACATGTTTATTTTCATTGTGTTTAAACATGCAACACGTGCTATTAAAGTATTTCACATTTTTGCTGCATTACACCAGGAAACCTCATAGCAAAAAAGGAGTTTACGTGATAGACCTACTTTGTGATAGACAAAGCAGTAGATAATTTGAAGTGAAAAGAAAGTGATACATTGCTTCCATTTTCTTTTCAAATGAAAGTCTAAAAAGCGTTGTGTGCATTTCTAAGCAGCCCTTCGAAGTTAATACTTTGAGGAACCACCCTTATATGCAACTGTGGCTGCAGACATTTTGGGGTATGTCTCTACCAGCTTTGCATATCTTTGCAGAATACACAAAGTTTTGTCTGTTTAGTTGGAGGTCATCACTTTTTTTTGCCTGGTATATTGAGCTAAAATTGGACTCATTTTAATATTTCGGTGACTTCTGAAAGCAATTAGATGTACTGGATTATATTTAGGGTTACGCACACCACATTTCTCAGATTTGTATTACTTAAAAGACTTGGAAGCCATGTCTCTTTTTCATTTCACTTTACAACTGTGCACTTCTTACTGGTCTATCACATAAAAGTCCTGTAAACTACACAGAACTTTGCGATTACAATCTGAGAAAATGTGAAAAATTATTATGAGCACATTTGCAAGGCACATTATCTATTTCAAAGAAGTGGACCCATGCATTGCTTAATGGTTGTAACCCACTGCTTTCTGGTGTCCAGTTTTAAACCAAAGGTTTAACATATCGGTTTTCAACATCTTGTCTTTCACAAGTTACTTTAACTGAACAGTACTTTTTTCTAGAGTCACACTCCTCTTGGTAGGTCTTCTAACTAGAAACTAGTCTTACCTGGTACACCTGGTGACCCTGGACTTCCTTTGGTTCCCACACCGTCCTCTCCTTTTTCTCCTTTGTCTCCCTTTTGTCCAGCTTCACCTGCAGAGTTTAGTAACACAAAGGACATAGACATTAATGCCGAGATGAAATAAAAAAGCTTTCAGGTTTCAAAACAAACCTAATTAACTGAACAGCTTATTGGTGTTCATGCCTGGTAATACTATATACGTTTACAGAGGCCTCTCGTGCTCTACAAAAAGTACCTTTATTTTTGGATATAAGTGTGTCAATTCGGCTACACAGAAGAACAAACATTAATACTGCTGCTTTGCATCAAGAAGATCCTAGGTTCAGATCCTGGCCAATGGGCCTTATGTATGCAGTTAGCATGTCATTGTCATGCATGGATTTCTTCTCGCTGGATTTCCATGTTCCTCCTACAGTTAGGTTAGGTTAACTGTTCTCTCTGAATTGCCCTTGGGTGCTGGATGGACGAACGGACGGATGGACTCAGGGGGGTCTGATTGAGGTAAGTATAACTTTGCTTATGTCTACCTTATGTCTACACACACACACACACTCACACAGGTGCGGGTCATAGTTTAAGTGTTTATTTAGAATTTTATGAAAAGGTCCAAAATTGAAGACTCCTGGTACCACACTCTAATCTGCTAATTAACTCAAAACACCTACAAAGGCCTTTTCGTATATTTTCTGTTTTTAAAATTTGTTTTGTAAAGCATCTTTGAGTGTCCAAAAAAGCACTATATAAGTTTGTATTATTATTATTATTATTATTATTATTATTATTACTATTATTATTATTATTAAATGGTCTCTCAGTCTAGTTCTGTAGGCTACACAACTGCTGACTTGACAGTTGTCCAAAAGACGACCATTGACACCTCGCAGAAGGAGGGCAAGACCCCAAAGGTCATTGCTAGAGAGGCTGGCTGTTCACAGAGCTCTGTGTCCAAGCACATTAATAGAGAGGCAAAGGGAAGGAAAATATTTGGAAATCAAGATCCCAGAGTGTGGAGGAAGAGAGGAGAGGCACAGAATCCATGTTGCTTGAGGTCTAGTGTAAAGTTTGCACAGTCAGTGATATTTTGGCCAGCAAACTCTCCTGACCTTAACCCCATAGAAAATCTATGGGCTATTGTGAAGAGGAAGATGCAATACGCCAGACCCAACAATGCAGAAGAGCTGAAGGCCACTATCAGAGCAACCTTGGATCTCATAACACCCGAGCAGCACCACAGACTGATGGACTCCATGCCACGCCGCATTGCTGCAGTAATCCATGGAAAAGGAGCCCCAACTAAGCAGTGCTGTACATGCTCACTTTTCATGTTCATACTTTTCAGTTGGCCAACATTAGTCTTAAGTAATATTCTAATTTTCTGAGATGCTAAATTTGGGGTTTTCATTTATAGTCATCAATGTTAAAAGAAGTAAACACTTTAATTACATCAGTCAGTGTGTAATGAATAAGTACAATATTCAAGTTTCCCATTGTAATGGAATTACTGAAAACAAATCTACTTTTTCCTGGTGTTCTAATTATATGACCAGCACCTGTATATATGAAACAACAGATTTTAAAAAAGGACAAGGAATAATTTATTTTTCTACAACCCCCTTGGGTTTAGTTCAAATGGGGGACCCTTTCTGCTTATATTTATTAGTAAAGGACACACAATATTGAAAACTAATTTAGAGTAATCTATAGTAAGGCTGCTAATTAAAGACAGCATATTGCAAATATATCCCAATAACAGTTTAAGTTACTGTCACATTACTGTGACAGTGGACTGTGTAAGATTAAACTTTGTATGATATTAAACATGATCAGACTGTTGGATGGAGTCCAACTGCAGTGGTCGCCCACCCCTTTCAGGACTACAATGCCACACTTTTCTCAACGCTCTCTTTTTCATCTGTGCTTCCAATGTTCTGTGTGGCCTTATCACAACTGATATTGTTCTCACATTATTTTCTAATATTAAGCAGAACCTAGTCAGCAGCTTTTGTTATGTTTAAGTTATTTCAGTACACATGTAAATAAGATTGGGTTATGAATTCTGCACTGACCTTTTTTTCCAGGTGCACCTGGAAGACCAAAGTAGCCTGGGTGACCTTTGGGACCCATTGGACCTGGAATGCCTGCTGCCCCTGCTGCTCCAGCTGGTCCAGGGAGTCCTGGAGGTCCTGCTGGTCCAGGTGTACCAGGAGCACCAATGGCTGCTGGCTTCTTCAAAAGTTCTTTCATAAACTCCTCTAATCGTTCTACATGGACAAAGAATAAATTATCACAGAAGAGCATGGTATATCGTCTTTTACCATCAAGAGTATATGGATATATATATATGTTTTTAAAGTTGGTTAGAAATTAGACACACCTGCGACGACTGCTGAGCACATTTCCCGAAGCGTGTCATCACTCACTTTTGGGCCCTGTGGAATAAGCATTATCAGGTGACTAATGATGAGTTCAATCAAGGTTTTTAAAAGACACGTACGGTAGTATGTCTGTGTTGCAGAGGTGTTCGCAAGTCATCTTTCCATGTCCAAGTCAAGTCTCACGTCTTTTACACTAATTCAGAGTCATGATTAAATTCTCTATTGACAGAAATAAAAAAATTCTCGTCACATCTATAACAAGCAGTTCCCCTTTAGACTTTCCACCACTAGAGGTTAGGAACCCAAACCATTATTGTTTGTTCCTGGGCCTAAATTAACATTTAAAATCAACTTTGAATATGTATTAACAGTTATCTTTTAATCATTTAACATTTAATTTGCCATCCAAAAACAAGCAAAAAGCTGCTTTTTGACAATTGATTTAATGAAATATTTATTCCATTAGAGATATAAATACACATTTATGCTTTAAGAAAAATAGAGAGATCAAAAGCTGATTATTGAAGTTCTAAATGATTCAGAAAGAGTGCTTTTGTTGTCTTGGCTAGATTAATAACCATTTATCCTTTTCAAATTTTCCACTCCTTCACTATATTATGAAGCTATAGCTAAGATGAACATGAATTGCATCGCGTCATCAAGTCCTTAATCCATTAATGTCACCGGCTAATAGTCAAGCACATATTTTCACAGTAAAACATGAGCAGAAAGTTCGATCTTTTGCTTCTTTTTGTTCGTCATTACATGAGAGAAAAACTGTCACTAAGACTCGAGTCTAGGACCAGGAGTCAAAATCCAGTCTCAAGTCTTTACAGCACAAGTCTAAATCAAGACTAAAATCTATTATTTTTGTGACTAGCCAGTATACCATCTCTGAGGTATACAATTGATCCCACAATGTGCTTCTACCTTAAAGCCATAGTTGGTAAGCCTGTTCAGAAACACTTTTTGTTATACTGGGTAAAATGGTCCTTCCATCCTGAAAGTGTTTAATACATTATATATCTATCTGTTAAAGGAGCAGTCCGCACTGTTAAACATGCTGGTCCCCGCCAAACCATTATCCTTCGGAGAAACAATACCGTTGGCTCCCACTACGTACGGACTCTGAGACAGTTGGTGGCTGTTTGTTGGTTATATGCATTTTTAACAGTACCCCTTCAAGCCACTAACCAGCATCTCTATCCTCAGTGGTTCCTGATCCTCGGTGGATGGATTCCTGAGTTCAGACCAGAATAAACTGCTTAATAACTGCTTTTGGGTCCTCTGTGTTGATCGTTACAAAATCATTCTCTGTGGGAGAATGATTTTCTCTGTGGGAGAATGATTTTGTCATTTGGGATTTGTCAGAGTTTTGTTCCTGCTCTCACCCATAGACATTATATACTCACCCCCCTCTGTCCCTCAAGTTTCGGGTATATAACCTTATCTATTGGTTGTCCGACATGCCAATCATTCTGACGCGCTCACGTAATGCCAGTGTGCGTTCTCGTTCCTTGTGAGTTTCTGCTTACTGGCTGCGCATGCTCATTTCTAGTGTTTATGTATCCGGTTAGCTTAGCAATTCGCCGTTCATTGTAGCTCCGCTGCTCTCACTGTATACATCGAACTCGGTTGAGAGTTGCATCAAGCAAGCCACGTTAGTATTTATGAGAAGAAGAGGAAGGCCTCAGTAGAAAGAAATAAGACCAGATTGGATTTTGGACATTTCATGCAATCCCCCTGAGGAAGAGCAAGGTAAGACGGTCTTGCGCATGCACAGTTATTCAAAAAGGGGCTTGGGCAAACTTCCAGAAAAATCGCAGACTCTAGCTTTAAGGTTAATGTTGACGTTCCAACATGACCCTGCTAACATACCATTTAGAAGGTATGTTGTTAAATCATATTTATCACTGTAGTTTTGTACCATTTCAAAGTCTAAGTACAGTTGAGTGTATTGTTATAAAGGTATTTGTGTATGCATTCGATTTGAGCTTGGAAGTCAAAATTCCAATGTCAAGTTGGAAAATCAAATAAGACGCCTCATGAAGAAATCTGGACATAAGACAGAATACGAAATGCCTTTATTGTCCTACAATGGGGATCATACTTATCTACCTATATATGGCGGACAAGTATACAGAAAGAAGATTTCCTTCAGTTGCACTCATAGAAGCATTGGGGCCTTGTCTACCACAAAGTGAGTAGAGGTCCAGTTTGTTGAGAACTTGAGCAGCAGCTACTAAGTCAAAAAGCAAAGTTCTCAATGTATGGGTCCTTCTGCATTTTGACCCCTAAATATGGTCATCAAAAATGGATGATGACCCATCAGAATTACTTCCTAGATATAAGCAGCTGAAAAGGACTTCCTTTGTAATGAGGCTTGATAGTCATACAGAACGTGAAGCTCTGCCACCCTAGGGGAACTCTGATTAGACCCCTTCTCCTCTGCATCCAAAGTAGTCAGGTCAGGTGGTCCGACCATCTGATTTAGATGCCTCCTAGGTGATTACCTACCCATAGTACCTAATCTTGGATAAGTGGAAGGCAGTGAATAGTACACACAACAACAACCAGCAAATCCAACTGCTCCTTGGCATTTCTTTCTTTCTCTGATTTCTGAGGCATATCATACTTGGCACTGATCTTGACTAAAGTATGTCAAGCAAAGGGGTCACGGATATTAACAAAAAATAAATTTGCTTAAGGAAAAGGCCATCCCTTCTAGACCTTGTTCCTCTCGCATTTAAAAGGTTAAGAATTAAGCTCATGAAGACTGATACCTATCCATAACTAGGAGAAAAGGAAGCGACTTACAGGTAAACCTCTGGGACCTGGTGGTCCAGGAACACCTGGATCTCCGTCCAACCCTCGAGCTCCCATGGGACCTCCCACACCTTCATGTCCTGGCTGACCAGGTCTCCCTTCAGCTCCTGTAGCTCCTCTTTGACCTTTTTCTCCACGCTAGCGTTAAAACATAAATCTGTTAGTGAACCGTTTTTCTGAAAGCAGGATTTGTTAAAGTGTAAAGGGAAGATTGTTCTTTAACAAAATATCAGCCTTGTCTTTTGGTGGACTATAGCATCAGCAGAAGGACTTTGTAGAATGTTGTAAATGTTCGAATGTTAAACAGTTATTTCTACATACCTCTCCTTTGATGCCAGGCACACCAGGAGGACCCTGAAACAAATTCAAACGTAAGCTTTCTTCTTTTGAGACCCAAAGACAGATTACGGTATATCTATTGAAAATTATTAGATAATACCTGATCCCCCTTTACACCAGAGTCTCCAGTCAGACCTGGGTCTCCCTGTTCGAAAAAGTGACACGAGGAATGTGGAACTATTAAACCAAACATTGGAAAGAGCATTCACAGAAAGGTATGTATGGCCGTGATGGGTCATACCTGACTTCCTTTTGGTCCCACAGGTCCAGTTGGTCCCTAAACCACAAAATCAAAATGACATGTAGCAGAAGGCTCATTGTGTTCAGTGTTGTAGCATAACTCAAAGACAGAGATTTTGTCCCACCTGATCACCTTTATGCCCTGTATGACCTTTCATTCCTTTGGCCCCAGTGGCACCTTTATCTCCTTTGTCACCCTGTTAATTTAAAATTGACATTAAATATACTGGATATGTACGGTATGGGATAAATAACAATATCCAGTTAATTATACATATACTATTAGGGCCTTTATTTCTGTTAATTATGATAACTGTCTCTTTACAGCCAACGAAAACCCCACATTTTAGATTCAAATATTACATCAGAGCAATAAAAAAAGTATTTAATACAGAAATGTGGGCTAAAAAATATATTTAATACCTGCTTAATGGTTGTTTTGAAAGTACCTTACAAAACAACCATTAGGCGAGGACACACATGCAAGTGTGTTGATCTTGCTGGCAGGATAAAAGAGTGCATCTTTGAAGAAAACTTTGGACAGGAATGGTCTGCTGTTTGTGTATCAGGTGATAATAAACCAGCCCAAAATCTATCTATCATAGATACCAAAGAAGGGGCGGTGTCTATGATTCAGTCACTATGATGGCCAGGTAATCTAACATTAAGGATCAGTTGTCCACATTTTTCTGATTCCTAATGCAGAAAATCAAATCAAAAATCAAATAGTGTTTTTTTCTTTCTTCTTTTTGCTGTTTTTCCTTTCAGTACACTATCAGGAGAAAAAAAAACACATCATGTTATCAGATATCAGAATGGGTTTGAAACGTTGCCCTGGCAACTTCATGTGTCTCACCTGTATTCCTGGTGGACCTGCAGGCCCCATAGGCCCTTGTTTTCCTGTTTCGCCCTGCATTTTAAAACAAAAGTCAGCTGTTATCTGCACTTCACAAATCTAATGAGCACTACTGATACTAAAATAATAGGACAGAATTGTATGGAATAGAATAAATCCTTTATTTCCACCACAAAGGAAAATTGCCCCTAGCCTCACAAACATATAATCAGCTTGAATTATGTACACAAATGAAACATTTTTCAACCCACTGCGGAAACTCAAAAACATGAAAAAAAAAGTCAAAGCAAACCCACAGTGGATCCTTTTTCTCCTGGTTTTCCGTCCTCTCCATCATTTCCAGGTTCTCCCTGCATGAAAGCAAATAATCTAGATCAGTTTGCAGATACTACACATAAAAGGGTATATAAATAAAAACATTTACATATTTACTCTGTGATAGGTAACTTAATAAGAGATTTCTCACAGTTTTTCCACGAAGCCCAACTGGCCCCATGGGTCCCTCGGAACCGGTTGCACCCTAAATCCACAGTAGGAATTATACTGAGTTAGTCAGAAATAATCTTTCTTCTGTTAGCTCAAACCTCAAAGAAAGAGTTTGTCTGAGGTCGTAAGTAGCAATTTCTGGTTGTGATAACATGCTTCATTAAAAAGATAATTCATTCAATTACCTTTTCTCCAGGGGGTCCAGCTACTCCCTGCTTCCCTGGCAACCCCTAACAACAACACAATTTATGAGAAGAAACTTAATTGCTTTCTGCATTTATTTGTTCTTGTCTTAGTGGGAACTAAGACTGACAGTGAAAAGGGTTATCAAGGCTGGGTGAAAAAAAAGTTTTGAATTCTAACACCAAGTTCAACCATTTTGCTATCTCTTTCCTTTACAAATTCAGTCTTATAAAGAAAAGCAGGAAGGCTCTATTTCGAAAAATAATCATCGCAATTATTTTTGGTTAGTAATACGATTACTATTAAATGATTATGAAAAAACCCAACATTGCATTTACTGCACTCAACACAAAAAAACTAGCCGTATACTTGAAAAGCGTAATGGGGCAAAAAATGTAATAAATACTAATCATCTTTTATGTCACAACATAGTTTTTGTGATTGTTTGGTGTCAAAAAAAGAAAAAAAGAAAAATGTTTTATTAATTGCACAGCCTAAGAACATACACAAATGTCGCAAATACAATCTGGTGGAATAACCCTCAACAGAAGTTTTTGGTTTGCATTTTGTCTCACCTTTCTTTGCTTTACAATAAACCTGAACATAAGGAAGATTAGCACTCAAAGTTGGACACCGGTGGCGTTGCAGCCCCAGCTCTTGGTTGTTGACGTTTTTAGCAACATTATGCAGCATTAGAGAAACATGGATAGCAGTAAATAGCACTGTTTATTTTCTTAAGACCCAAGAATTTTAGTCTAAATATAGGATGTTTGAGACCTAGAAATGATCTTTTTGTCTTTAAACATGTATTCTTCTTTCTCATGCAAGATCTGTAAATGAGGTTGACTGATCAAACATAAGAGAAACAAATATTTTTCAGCCTTTCTTCTGGTGTTTAAAAGACTATGTTTGGACCAATATGATTGGGTCTTAAGAGGTCAAACGAAAAAAATAGAGCAGAAATAGAAATGCATCGGAACCTGATTCCATTTTTTTTCACACAGACTAGTGTTAGCATTGCAGCACAGCAGCTAGCTGCCATAATAATTTACAAATGCAGCTGTTAATATTTGCTTGTTGCTCTTTTCTTTACTATTCATGGATTTTTTTTTTCATTTGGCACCTGTGCTGGCAGACAATTGCTCCAGCGATATAGTGCCTTATAAAATATTGAAGCAATATATCTCTGCACCACAGACGCATGCATAAAAAAATGTTGATAGCACTGGGTGTACAATGTATTTCTGAATTTGATCTCAGCCCCAATTTTTTTGTCCTATGAGTTCAAAAGTAACACCACCCTAAAAAGTGGGATTAAACTGCTGACTTAAAGACAATGAAAAGAAAAGATGAATTTACACTTACTGGAATACCAACAATCCCCCTAATTCCAACAGCTCCTGGTACACCGGGCTCTCCCTGATGAATATATCCATAGTTACTACAAATGCATATCATTTTTCAAATTATCTTGTATGAAGGTGGGGTCAACAGACAAAGCTTTATCAAACTTGTTAGCTTGAATTAGAAAAAAAATGCATCAAGTGTTACAGTAGGAGTGGACAATTCAGAAAAGAACATAATTGGTTGGTAAAGTTTTGGCCAACTTTATGCTTGGACCCAAACGTAAAAGAAGAAGTGCATTTTCAAATTCTGTCACATATATGAAGTATGCCTCTTGTTTGTGTTTCATCCCCATCATATGCAACATGTTCACTGGGATTAAGCAAATAAAACCCATAAAAACCCTTCCATGTCAGAACAGAGGAGGTTATGGTACGCCACAGTGTCGCTGTGTCATTCCTTCTTCTTCCATACTTTATAAACACCTGACCAAGTGGCACAAAGTTCAGTGCTCAATTAGTGACATCAGGCAGTAAAATTAGGTTAAATAACTGAATTACTCAGAAGACTCTCCCACCATGTGAGTCATTTTAGACATTCAAAATACAAAGGTGAGTGCAAACAAAGCTTCTACATGCCACAGCTTTAGATCATGTAACATAATTATTATGTCATTTTTACGATATTTGCATAGCACTCAAATTTGTTGCAATATCACATCCAGTTTTTATAAGCACAGGGGGGCTGGTGCGTATCTCCAGCAGTCATTCATTGAGAGGCAGCATACACCCTGGAAAGGGTGCCCTCACAGGGCAACATGGAGACACAGGACAAACCACCATGCACACACACGGACACACACCTAAGGGCAATTTTGATGCCCTTAGGTGTTGCACTCATGTTTTTGGAATACCCGGAGACTCTTCGCGCATGCACAGGGAGAACATGCAAACTCCATGCAAAAAGACCTCAGGCCGGGATTCAAACCCAGGACCTTCTTGGCTTACTCCAAGGCAACAATGTTACCAGCTGTGTCCCAAACAGCCAAAAACCTAACTAGGATGTTTGGACATCGTGTCTCATACATGCTAACAGGATAAAAAAAAATTATTCACTTCATACACCATAGAAACAGAATAGCGTTAGAACGATCCAACAAAGCAGGCCCTCCAACGGACGACATTCGTCAACATCTGTCAACCTAAGCAACAGAGGTAACAAAATCTAGATCTGGGAGAAAAACATCTGATACATTTTTTTAAGAATTCTTTTTGTTTTTTTTAGTAATAAGCATATGTAACAGGGATTCATGAGTTAGCTTCGTTGTCATCAGACAGTGAAACTGATATGAGACTTTTTTGAGGTTTAGTCAGCACTTCGGAAACAAAAAATCTTATGTGAAAGAGCAAAAGTACACCTGAGAAAATGGTAGGAATAACCTGTTAAATTAAAGTGCTAAAATCTTTATTGTTATCAGGGTTTTGTTCTCAACACCGTTAAAGGTCTAGGGTTTTTTCAAACCTTAAACTGTAATCTAAATACTGAAAAACGAGTTTTCCTCTCTACTGTCGCTACATGCATGCTGGGTAAGAGGGATTGCTGCCAGGTCAATGACACAATGCAGACGATAGTCCATTGTGGTAATGCACAGGATGAGTCATTTTTTTGTACCTAAATAACTCGATGCAATTTGCAGAGTTTTCATTAGACAGAAAACTGTTTAACCCATCTGTCAGTAGAATTTCATTCAACTGACTTTGTAAAGTGCCCTGAGATGACATGTTGTAAATTGGTGTTACATAAATAAACTGATTCAATTTAATTTGATTTAAACTGTTTTATTTGCAAATCTGAATGTGCCTCAGTAATTACACCAAAGACGGTTATGTTGCAATAAACCCTAAACCTAAAAAAACTGTGGAAATATTATGTCTTGTTGTGCCTACATGTTATATTTAATCTGTGTGCGTTCTGAGCCGGTGTCTGTCTCATCAAAACATTTCACTATGCTAAATAGGTTGGTGAGGTAGATTTTAGCAAAATGTAATTAATTACATGTTCTTCTGTGGAAAAAAACTATGCACCGATTTGAGAAATACCTTGGTACCATTAGCTCCAGGAATCCCATCCAGTCCATCCATGCCAGGGTCACCCTGCAGCACCACAACAGACAGTAAGACATGGAAATAAAATCAACAAGCTGCAAAAAATTAATTCCAATATTATCATACTTACAATTTCGCCTTTTTCTCCTTTCACACCCAGCTGTCCTTGAGGTCCCACAGCTCCCTTTATGAAATATTTAAATATCAAATATTTTTTCTTTTAAGCTTTGGTCAAAATACATTTTTCAACTCCATCTTTAAATCCAACACAAACTCTGAATTAAAATTGAGAACTCACATCATCGCCTTTTGGCCCTGGCAATCCTTGCCGTCCTCGGGCTCCCTCCACACCCTGAGAACAATGACCTATCAATTTCATCCTGACCCTTCACGTCTTAGAACAGGTGCCAAGAGAGGCAAAAGGAGGAGATCAAACACACTGCTTACAGGAGCTCCAGGTGGACCAGTGGGTCCAGGGACGCCGTTGTAACCAGGAGCACCCTGTGAAACAGATGGGAGTCAGATTGTATCAATGAACATAAAACACTGAGTCATCAGCGTAAAACCTACCCGGTCTCCTTTCTCTCCAGTGGTTCCTGGGAATCCAATTGGTCCTCTTTGTCCCTAAACAACAAATTGTTACATCCTTAGTCTGTTTTGTATATGTTATGTTATGTAATATTAATTTATATGTTTTGGATTTGTTTTCCCCCTACATCATCTCCCATGCGGCCTGGTGGACCTTGAGGACCTGGTTCTCCAACTACCCCCTAAAAAGAATTGAATTATAAAAACAGGGTCAATCAGACCAAACGGCTTTTCGGGCTTAAATGTTGTCTTTACATTTATTCATTGCATACCTTTTCCCCAGGCTCTCCATCTTTCCCAGGCTCGCCTGGCAACCCTTTGTGTCCCTACAGACATATTATTCATAAAAATGCAAAAATATTGTTTTAACACAAAAATTGTTTACTAAGTCAAAGAACAGAATGCCAATAATACTTAAGTCATATCAAAAATTCACTGACTGGTGTTGATCTACTCCAAAGATTACAATACAATATTCATGTTATATTATAATGCATAATAACACAAATAACTTCAAGGAGCACAGTTAGCTTCACTGTTATTTTATGAGACATATTTGGTTTTTGCTCACTGGTGCCTGTTTATGGCTCTTAAACACCAGTAACTATTCAATATCAAAGCTTTATATCTAACAATAAGGATGCCATTACGCTTTGATGCCTTAGGTATTTCTGTCTTTGCTACAAGTTCCATCAGTTGATATCCTTATGGGTCATCTTACTCCTGAGATGTCAATAGACGGAGCAACCAAAGAAAGTTCTAGGAATTCCTGAAATCATCAGGATTTATCATCTATCAACTATGAATGTCTGGGGAAAGTTTCCTTCTTCCTTTGAGTAAAGACATTAAATCTTTACATTTCCTGCCTTAAAATTCTGACAAAACAGAAGTTGTAATCTTTGGACCAGAGTCCTCAAAAAAAAAATTTATTAATCAATCACTTAATCTGGATAGCATTAAATTGACCTCTGATAATAGTGTAGTGAACTTATGGAAAGCTGCTCAAGTACCAAATTACAGTTCTGTCTTCTCCAGAAGTATGCAGATGAATCTGCTGTTATGTCATCTATCAGTAGTTTATTGAAACTTGTACAAACTGGTTGATCAATGATCCGATCTCCAGGTTGTTAGATATTATATGAAACTACAGGTTACTGGAGCGGTTGACAGCAGTTACTGAGAAAATAACAGGCATTGTGGATACCACATATGTGACATACATAGATATAGACAAAGGGGACTGATAAAGGAAAACGGGTCAGTTAGTCCAGGGGCAGCATGGTCACTTAGATAGTCTTGGACATCATGCCATTATATAATCTATCAGATAACACCTCAGTGCTGACACATTTTCCACTGATGTCAAGTGAGGAAGTGTACAGCCCCTTGCATAGGAGTGCACCTAGATTCTAGAAAATGCTAATGTAATGATCATTCAAGGCTCTTTCTCATTCCTTTTTTCCCACAACAGTGTTATAAGAGCCTCAGATGACTATCCCTAAACCATTTATGTGGCTTGTTTAGTGTTAAGTGTTAAAGTAGAGTTTCTGTTTTGTGAGTCATTTCCTATAAAAGAAGTAGTCTTCGAGGTAAAAGAACCGGACAGGAGGCAGAGTAGTCCAACCGCCAACAGGGGGCGGGAGCTTTTTCATGGTGAATAGGAACAAAGTCAACTGCTGTTTCTATCCTGCAAGGTGATGGAGGAAAAATGAATACCCCTATGCAGACAGCAGATACTCATGTTCTGACATACAACACACTACATACAATAGGTAGGCCCGGCAGGCCATGGGAAGCCAGTTCACTTTGTCATTTGCAAAAGATGTTACTTATCTTCAGTTTATGACGTGATCAGTATTTTTGCAGCCATCTTTTGGGGAGCTGCTGGATTCCTTCATCAAATGGAAAATTGTTGAGGATTTTGAGAATCGAATGGAGAATTTTGAAATGTATTGGATCGGATTTGAATTCAATTTGCATCTGGATCATATGAATTGGAACAATTTCTTTGGTAAAGCACCATTAGATTTTTTTTTTTTTATTCATTCAACAGAAATGAATTGTACTGCACAAATGCCTCTACACTGAAAATACTATAAAAGAGAAGGAAACAAATTTAAATCCTTTAGTCCAGTTTGACCTTGTTAACATTCCTCACCTTCATCCCTGGCAGCCCATGCAGTCCCCGAGGTCCAGCAGGGCAGGCGGCAGGACACTGTAAACATTCAGAAACAAGCTTTACTGACAAAGCTGCACAGCCACTTTAGCTGCAGTGACTCATTCTGATCGAAGATATGCCGCCACCACTGTAATTGTCATGCATCCAGAAAGCGTTTGGTTGTGTGTTAGACAGTGAAACACTCACAGCTTCCCCACTTCCCTCACTGCTGGCACCGGGCGGTCCCTAAAAGACAGCAGAGTGACACCTAAGGTAGCCACGAGTGGGTGTAGATATTCTCATAAGCACACCGCAGCATGAAAACCCGTTGTGAATTTGGGAAAAGGAAACACTGCATGCAACATCATCACACACTATGAGGAATCTCAGGAAGAAGTGAACACATAAATCTAAAGAAAGAAGACAAATTATGTGAAGGATAATGGAGTCACATCCTTAAAGCGGGGGCTCTCTATACAAGGAAATCCTGATACAGAGCATCAGTTAAAGGTATGCGGTCTGTCAACTTCGGCATGATAAAGTTAGCTGTATTCAGTATAACATCTTAGTTTGTATCTATTATGCTGTGCTTCAGGCTAGAACCTTTACAATACCACAACATTTTCAGTACCAGTTTGTGTCTTATATAACTGGCTGCGTTTATTTGTGAATGCTAGATTGTACTTTCAATAGGTTATGAATGAAAATACATGGAATTTTCACTGTTCACATTCACAGAACAAAACATATGTACAGTCTCATATAATTTTCCAATAAAACGTGTCTAAACAATTTTCGCAACCCAATTGTCTGTTCCTAACATAGCTACAGCCAATGTTGACAGTCAGCATTTGTAATCTCAAATTACAAGTTGAGAAGATTTACAAGGGCAATCAAATACAATATGAAACATGTCAACTACAAGGCAGAGTACTTTTAATAAAAAAAAATAGATATGGGTTAGATTTGGTTCTTACCACAGGCCCTGGTGGGCCAGGTGGGCCAGGAGGCCCTGGAATCCCGGCCCCACCTCTTGGTCCAGGTGGACCCTGCAGAAAATTACAATTTAGTCAACATGTCAGACATTCGGTAACGGATGTTTTTTGTTGATGAAACAATTTCTGTGTGATGTCACAATATCTGAATAGGTTTACAACAATCAAAAAAATATTTTACTATACTGTTTTAATGAAATGATTTCACAAATTCTGGTCTGTGGTTAAGTTGGCTAACTGCAAACTGGTTGAGCAGCTTTAACCTGTTTGAAAGTCCACTGATAGGTGACAACAGAAGAACAGAATCAGAATGGAAATTAAAATGTAACAAGAAGTAAGAGTTTAGAGGTTGTCCCTAACTTTGCTGTCTTTTTATTGTTTTTTATATCTAACCCAGTGAACTATATGTGGATTTACATTATAATGTTTTTAATTTCTGGAAAAAGCTAAATACTTAATTGAGCATTTACAGTCATCCTCTTGAATGTTTGTTTTCACCGTCTGGACCATATCACTAATGCTTCAGTGTCTGCTTTGTTAGGTTTAGGCATTAAACGTCTTGATCAGGTTACTGAATTGTTAACTGTATAACGGAGAATACAATATGTCTATTTATTATTAGATAGATTTAACGGTGGCACATTTTTAGTTTATTCACAAAATACCATTTGAGTCCAAATCTGACCTCAGGTCCAATGTTTCCTTCATCTCCTGGAGTTCCTGGCTTCCCTGGTGGACCCTGTAAACACATCAGTTAGCCAAGGTACGTTTACTGGAAAGCTGTGAAGAAATACTTTTGAATTAGGTTTTATGTCAGGACTCAAAAGATAAACTAAACAATACATACAGCAGGTCCTTCACTTGCTGGACCCTGTGAAAGAGAAGAACAGACAAGAAGTTACAGTGAACATCTAATTCTGTAAGTTCTGTACACGTCTCCATATATTCCACTTACAGGAGGACCTGCGGGTCCAGGAAAGCCAGGTAGACCCTACAAACAGAACAAGGACAAATCAGTAACATTGGACATGTTTACAACAGAAAATGGAACATGGTTATTTTTTTTCCCTAGCAAAATGATTCAGAGATTAATTAACTTTTGACTCACTCTTTCTCCTACAGGTCCTCTTGGACCCATTGGGCCAATGGGACCCTGCAGACAGCAAACAGAGCCAAATCAATATTGCTGTTACTTACGCTGCACTACCACATGTTCTCGCTCCCACATTCTGCACACACAAAACTAAAAAGACGTTACATTCATCCTGAGCTTTAGATGAATGTGATCCGAAGTCTAAACCAAATCTCTTTTTACTGATGATTTCCAGTCTGTTCAAACAACATAGACATATGATCCCACACAGAGAATCCTGTCAGTATATGAGGTGTGTTCCAGGGGTTGTTTCTTACAGAAGATCCTTGAAGACCAGGGAGACCTCTCTGCCCAGGAAGACCGATCTCTCCCTTCTCCCCTTTGCTGCCCTGGCAAACAGAAATGACAAGAATACAAGAACTTAATTTGTTTCCTGCATCTCCCGGCACTGTTGCTAAGATACACAAAGACGGAACCGGTAAACATTTAATCATTGGGAGGTTGGGTGCAATTGGTCTGTAAGGGCTCAACCTGATGAAATATTAACCAAACAATATTAACAGGTATTTTTATTTTGCACTGAATTTAAAATACGAGAACATGTGGGAAATTGTTTCAGGGTAAATACGTCTTTTAAAAAAATTTGGGTTGAAATTAAGTGGATAAAATAATTCCATATGACAGTGAAACCCCAGGGGCAGGAACATATCAAATAAACACTGTGAAAACAACATAGAACATTTTTTCACTGTTAGGATAATTGTTCAGGTTGAAAAGAGATGCGGGTAAAAGCCAATAGTTTCTAAATACTTTGTGCAAACTGAACTGTAATCCTTTTGCATAGTGCCTTGCAAAAATATATACACCCCTTGAAGCATGGTAAATGGTAAGTGACTTGTACTTGTATAGCGCTTTGTCAAGTCTGACAACCCCAAAGCGCTTTCCACCACAGTCAGTCACTCACCCATTCACGTCCTGATGGTGGTGAGCTACATTGTAGCCACAGCTGCCCTGGGGCAGACTGACAGAAGCGAGGCTGTAACCTGTCAATCACAGTACAACCTCCCTAACTCTTGCACCACCATCGCCCCCATAACATGTTAACGTTGCAACCACAAAATACAACATATTTTATTGTGATTTGATACCCTAGATCTACACTAGCAGAAGGAAAATTATACAAGTTTTTCAACATCTTTACAAATAAATGTCTAAAGGTTTGGAGTGTCTATGCTTTCAGCCTCCCTTTACACCTAAAACTACTTTTAGAAGGCATCTAATTAGTACACAGTCCATCTTTGCCCATTAATTCTCCAGAGGTTTTTTGGAGAACACTAGTGACCAAATAGATTAGTGAAGACTAAGGAAAAAAGGCAAAGTAAGATTAGGTTATGAAACAATATCTCAAGTTTTGACCACCTCACAGAGGACGATCCAATCTTTCAAACACGGGAAGAGTATGGCAGGACTGCACACCTATTAAAACATGGGGGCCATCACACTAAACTGACAGGATGCACAAGGAAAGCATCAGTGGAGCAGCCAAGAAGCTCATAGTAACTCTGGAGATGCTGCAGAGAGCCATAGCTTAGTTGGGACAATCAGTCAACAAAACAACAATTATTTGTGCATTC
The DNA here is from genome assembly GCA_037039145.1 of Fundulus diaphanus. Taxonomy (NCBI): domain Eukaryota; kingdom Metazoa; phylum Chordata; class Actinopteri; order Cyprinodontiformes; family Fundulidae; genus Fundulus; species Fundulus diaphanus. The sequence continues at coordinate 15,687,175 of CM073135.1, forward strand.
CGTAAATCTGCTCTACATTGAAGAGTGGCAAGAAGAAAATTATCATTGAATGAAAAAGGTAAGACGTTCTGTTTGCAGCCAAGAGCCTGTGTTGGGGACACATCCTCCAGCAGGACTCCGTCTAACCTGTCACCATGCCAACACATTTTCACAGGAAACTCTACTGATGTTTGGCAGCTTTAGTTTCCTGTGTGACAATGAAAGGCTTCTCCTTAGATCACCCAGATAACCGGTGAAGGTTTACAAAATAGCAGAGGTTAAGGATCAACAAAATTCTTTTGATTTCATTTTGTCAAAGAAGGCCAGAGACCACCCGGTCATAGCTTCTGTCTGTCTCCAAACCGAGGTTATGTTAAGATGTATCTGCTTAAGGTAAGAAGCTGACAACTGTTCCACAAATCCAAGATTAAAAAAAGCTATCTCTTTAAAATTGCAGCTCTTGTCTGCTCTTCACTTCTTACTCCTATAGTCTAAAAAGCAGGGGTCACTTGAGTTGAATTTGTTCCTGACTTGCAAAGCAAGAAGTCATTGTTAAACAATGGACCTTCTGGCCTCAGGCTGTTTGTTCAGATTGTTAAATTTAATACTTTGTCATAAATATGATCTGCAGATTTCAGCTTAGAATAAGGCTCTGAAAAATGTGAATACTTGGTCAATGTATCAAGACTGCCTCATGGAAAATACCTGCTGATAACTGAAATTTCAACAGAATTCATTTTAGATACCATAGTGCTTGCTGTGTGCTCGCTTACAGGGCCGCATGAAAAACAGCATGAAAACGACGCAGTCTCAGAGGCTTCTGATAATGGGTTACAAGAGGGGCCTCTTGAGATTCACTGACAAAGAATTCAGACCAAAGCATTGCAGTTCCACTTTACATTGACCACAACTGAAGGATATGAATTGGAAAGGGAAGGATTTAAAAGCATGATATTTGACCTTTAAAATAAAACTGAATCCAGCATAAAGTAGGCAGGCCCCATCGGCGCAATGGTAACATAAGGTTGTATGGCCTTCAGCATTTGGACTATTGTTATGTTGGTACGTAGGTGTGTGGGTATGTGAATGTGTCAATGTGTGTGTGTACTTATGGGTGGGGGTAATATGTGTAGAACAATTGTGTTTGTGTTGAGTGGTTATATGAGCGAGTTAGCAAAAGGACAAGTGGATCTCAAGCCACACCCAGACAGATACAAGGCATCCCCCCAGGGCAGCCACTGGCCTGGAAAAGAGTCACTCATCAGTGAAGCACAGGAGCAGCAGCCTTGAGGCCAAAGAGGCTGAAGGTGAGATCCCGGGCACTGAGCTCAACCGATCAGCCACACAGCTATCTCCCACCATGCAGGCCAAGCCTGGAACATGGTCCATCCGACAGTATAGCTAGCATCAACCCCCCGCAGCAACACTGTTCAGCGCCAGGCAGGAGGAACCCCCCCGTATCCCTTTACATGCTGGGCAGGCATCAGACATACACGGCTGCCAAACCTCAGAAAGACCAAAGGAGGGAGGGCACATTACCATCCCAACTGGTGAGCTAGCCCCATGGAGGTGAGGAGGGGGAGATCCCCACCACAACCTAGCGATGCTCCCACTGACAACAGCTGGCCCTACACATTGCCTGGAGCCATAAACCACACTAATCTAGAACGTGGAACAAGCACCCATACAAACAATGTTCTTGACGTCCCTTAGGTGGATAACCTTGGTCTTTTATCTACACTACGGTAGAGAAAGGAGTCTTTTAGACCTCTGCAACTGCTACTCCTTGTATTGCTTGGCAACTCAGTCTTACAGAAAAATATGTAATAGCCACATTGGTCCACAGGGGGTAATGTAGTGTTAGCCTCTGTTCCATTGCCATTCAAAAGCCTGCGGTTTTTGGGAAGCCTAGGGCCTTTCAAATACCAGGTAGCGTTTCCATATACATTTACCCAGCTAATTTCACTTTCCTGGGGCGTTGGTCCCTCAAGCCACCCAGTACTTTGCTTTGCTTCCTCGGGGTTGAGGGGGCGGGGTTCCATACAGCAAGAAAAACTGTCCTCCACAAGAGTGGAATAAGGAGCAGTAAGGAGATGTGGAGTTTGCAAACCTATTGATTTTATAACCTTAATTCGTCACAAAAAGTTGTTTTAAGGTGTTTTTAGGTGAGAAAGTACACCTCCAAACTTCATCTGTGCAGTCAGTTCATCAGGATTATGAGCCAATTTTAATTCTGCTCAGACTTGCCAGGAGCAGCAGAGACCCACGGACAGGCTGGGAGGCTGCCGTGTTAACTCCCACTGCCACAACACTCAGTCGGCCAGACTATCTGTGATTTCCTGCAGTTTGTTGCGGCTGAAAAGTCACGATAAAACGTATAATAAGCTAGTGGGGAATTTGTGCGCATAATAGATATCAAATGTGAAAATCTTGGCTGGATGTTTTCTGCGTTATAAGTTTATTATAAACTGTACTATGTACTGCATTTAAAAATCGCCCTCGTTCCTGCCATGGCTGAGGAAAAATTATACTCATAAAGCTCTAAAGATCGGTCTCGTCTACCTCCACTTCTGTCACCCCCCCTCCCCCCACACACACACAACTGCGGTTGTGCCCAGGCAGAAGAAACAGTGATTTGATTTATTTATTTATAACAACAGCAGTAGAATAGAGTGGAGCTCGGCTGTGAGGAATATAGTTGGGCGGTTTTTCAGGTTTTCAGAGAGACTGGGTTGTGATTAGACAGGTGAGTCTATGTGCATGCATTTGTTACTTCAAGGCTGGACTATTGTAATTCTTTACTATCAGGAAGTCCACAAAATGCAGTTCGAAGTCTTCAGCTGATCCAAAATGCTGCGGCAAGAGTTCTGATGAAAATCAACAAGAGGGATCATATTTCTCCAATTTTAGCTTCCCTTCATTGGCTTCCTGTTAAATCAAGAATAGAATTTAAAATTCTTCTTCTAACGTATAAAGCCCTTAATAACCAAGCTCCATCATATATCAGAGCTCTGATTACCCCGTATGTTCCTAACAGAGCACTTCGCTCTCAGACTGCAGGTCTGCTGGTGGTTCCTAGAGTCTCTAAAAGTAGAATGGGAGGCAGATCCTTTAGCTATCAGGCTCCTCTCCTGTGGAACCAACTCCCAGTTTTGGTCCGTGAGGCAGACACCCTATCTATTTTTAAGACTAATCTTAAAACATTCCTTTTTGACAAAGCTTATAGTTAGAGTGGCTCATGTTACCCTGAGCTACCTCTATAGTTATGCTGCTATAGGCTTAGGCTACTGGAGGACATCAGGGTCTAATTTTCTCACTCTACTGATTTCTACTGTTCTTCATTCTACGGTTCTCCAGTTTTGTATTGTATTACATTGAAATGACTGTCGTCATTTCAGCTTTTAACTTTTTGCTCTCTCTCTTTTTCTTCATAGTAGGTACACCTGGTCTGGCGTTCTGTTAACTTTGACATCATCCAGAGAAGACGGCTCACCCGTTACTACCATCTAATGTAGAACAGATTACTAGATCAATGTGTGCTTCTGTGCTTTTTTGTCTCTCTTGTTGTGTCTCTGCTCTGTCTTCTGTAACCCCAGTCGGTCGAGGCAGATGACCGTTCATACTGAGCCCGGTTCTGCCGGAGGTTTTTTTTCCCGTTAATGGGTGGTTTTTCTTCCCACTGTCGCTTCATGCTTGCTCAGTATGAGGGATTGCAGCAAAACCATGTACAATGCAGACGACTCTCCCTGTGGCTCTACGGTTCCCCAGGAGTGAATGCTGCTTGTCAAGACTTTGATGCAATCAACTGGTTTCCTTATATAGGACATTTTGACCAATCTGTATAATCTGACCCAATCTGTATAATATGATTGAACTTGATTTTGTAAAGTGCCTTGAGATGACATGTTTCATGATTTGGCGCTATATAAATAAATTGAATTGAATTGAATTGAATTGAATTGAATTGAATTGAATTGAGTGAGTCAACAGAAAGACTATCATTCTGTTTATTCTTCTCATACCTCTCACAAAATACCCTTTCTATCATTCTTTATAACCTCAATAGTTGAGTTTTTGTGTACGTCAGGGAACAGTGCTTGTCATCTTTTTATTTACCATTTTCTTGTTTCCTCTTTGCCATTCATTTAAGATACATATATATTTACAAAATAGCTGTATATCAAAACCAAGCCAAAATTTAATTTTTACAGGAAGGCATTTTGTAGTCTTGCACTACTAGAATAAAAGTCTATCAGGAAAAAAAAGAGTAGATACATGAAGGTGAGGTTGAGAGTGCTACCAGATAACAATTGCATTTTTTATTATGTAGTATAGTTTGCAAAAGCTGTCTACCAGTTGCAGACATGATGCTTGTGTGGATCAAAATCAAAGAGCTAGATTTTAGTCTTGAGACCACATTAGACCTAACCAGGGGTAGAGCACTTGACCCATGTTTGGAGGCCTCAGTCCTTGAAGCTGCCTCCCAGGTCCCTGCCTCTCTTTCAACCTCGTTTCCTGTCAGATTATTGTCAAATAAAGCCCACTAGCACCAAAAACGAAAACAAAGGACTGGTTCAAAACTGATTGATTGGATAAAGGTTTGGTTTGTATTTGTGTCTACACAAGCAATAATTCTGATTCTAAATTTCCAAGGGGCTTACGTAAAGAGTCCCAGTAGCAGAGGAGCGTCATTGCTGGTGTGCAGAAAATGAAATCCTGAAAATAATAAGTTTGTATTTGGTGCTAATTTCCACCTCACCAATATGTTTAAGAACGTTTAACTGCTTGAAAAAGGAGCCTGATGGGAATACTTTTTTATGAGTTCTGTTTTCAAACAAACATAGACCTTGAAACATGCCTTTGACTGTTAATGTCTTAGTTTGTAGTTCAAATTGTCCTATATCTTAACCTACTGCTACTATTCCACTGCAATGTGCTTTCTTCTGTAATGTTTTCCCTTTGTAATGTTGTTGTTTTTTCATGTACAGCCCCTTGAATCGTCTTGTTACTAGGGTGACCACCCGTCCCGCGTAGCGCGTGCGCGCACAGCGTTTGAAGCCCAATTCATGCGTCCCGCAAATTGAGACCGTCTCACGCATAATCAATGCTTTCTCAAAAAAAAGTTGGTCGCTCTATCCACCTTATTTTCGAACGCGGAAGTAACTATGGCCACAGCTTCAAACTATTCATGACTGAGAGGATGACATGAAGAAGTGGCCTCATAACGTACGAGGACATTTTAACCTGTTTTGTGTCGTCACTTGGTGCGGACGGCTCTGCAGTGCGACTTTACCGAAGCGAACCTCCGCAGTGAAAAAGTTGAATCTGTGTTAATAAATATCAACAAGGATAACCTGGTATTCATGGAGGCTGATGGCCGTTCAAGCCAAAACTAGTCCGACGTTCACTCTGCTGGATCCTGACTGCATCAACCGGCTCTACCGAGACGACCGGAGCGCTCTGGTGCTCCGGCTCCAGGGGAAGTTCTTCAGTCATGCAGCGGCGACCTTATGGAAGGTAGGCTAATGAATGGTCTGATTCAGAAACATCCTGGCTGTTGGCTCGTTGTGATTAGATTGCTGGTCAGTTAATTTTGTAATGTTTTGGATTAAACTGATGTTATAAGTTGACATCTAAACATTCTGCCCACTTCATGTTTTGGCTTGAAAAGGTTTGAGTCCTAAAGGTGACCCCAAAGTCCTAAAAGTGTCCCCAGAACACTGAACAGTTTTTTTTTTTTTTCCTGCGCCTGCCTTTACCAACATCCAAGTTCACCATCCTTCCTCCCCCTTCTCGTTCTGTGAACCTCTGGAGTCGTGAGTTAAGACTTTTTTACAGTTCCTGTGGTGTAGAGCAACTACTGTTAATCCTTTAATTTTAAATTATAATATATTTAAAGTGAATAAATTGTAATGAAAAATAAATAAAATTAAATAGCTAAAGTAAATCGGAATTGGAAGTGCATCTGTTCATTGAATGTTCAAAGTATTATGAATCTTTATTTAGAAAGAAATACACATTGGTTGGCCTATTCATGAGCATACATCAGCAATTACACATGTTTATAGGAATAGGGCATTATTAATATATCATGTAAGGTGGTATGTGCTAGAAATGTGTAAACCACTATCAGTGAGTCTGTCCGTGAGGTGGGGGCACCGCCACGCCAAGCAGTGTCCCACTTTGTCCCTCAGAAACATACCCCTTGTCCCCCCTTGGGCTTATTAGCAGGTGGTCACCGTACTTGTTACTGAAAAGTTCTTTATAAATAAACCTGCCTTGCCTTTCCTTCAGGAAAAAGATTTTGTCAAGAAACATTATATGCTCTCAACTCACAGGAGCCCCTGGAATCCCTGGAGTCCCTGGAAAACCCTGGAGGGACAAAAACATAATCAAAACAGGAAAAAAAAGACATGTTCTCTGAAAAAAAAATTTAAGTCAAGGAGGACATGCTTACATCTCTTCCATCCCTGCCACTTTCTCCTGGGACACCCCGAGGGCCCTCTGGGCCAGGGGGCCCTGGGGGACCCTGAAGGGATTTGTCAGGCTGAGAGAGAAAAAAACAGTCAGAAAATATGACAGATACTAAAGCCATCAGAACAACAGCCAATTCAAGAATTGTATTTAATTATATCAAATCACTGCTTTATAAGCCAAATACTTGAGCATCATAATACATTAGAATAACTTTGAAACTTTACTTTTTCAGTAGTTTAAACCAAGATGCTAGATATAAAGACTGATATATTTGATGCTCAGAGTATTAAGCACAACTACATTATATTACAATATGATAATAGATTTCATGTTTATTTCTGTTGAGTTGGATTATATCTTACATCTAATGAAAACCCACAATTCAGTGTTTTTAAAAATTCAAATATTACATAAGATCAATAACAAAAGGATTTTTTTGATACAGAATACATGCCTACAAAAATGTGTGTCCATACGGTTTATGTATCCAGTAATTTGCTGGGACTTCTTTTTGCATGAATTACTGCTAGAGTGTGGCACAGTTGAGATGTTAAAAAACCCCAGGTTGCTTTAATCTCAGCCTTCAGCTCGTCTGCATTATTGCATCTCCTGTCTCAGCTATATACTGACAACGTTCTCTAGGTTCTCTGTGGGGTTAGACCAGGCCACATTGCAGGCCAGTCAAGCACAGTGAAACTACGGTCACTGAAGCAACAATCATTACTTTTGCAGTTGTGGGCAGCAACCGAGTTTTGCTGGAAAATGAAATTAGCATCGGGGTAGAAAGCTACAATCACTTTCGACTTAATAAGAACACAGTGTACAAACACTATCAGATAATCTTGCACCCAAATCATCTTGAATGGGCATAGTTTCGCATTCTTCTCCAGGCTGCAATTGTTCTTCTTATCATCCTTGCAGCATCTGCATATGGTTCACAACGCTGGCGCTCGTCATTTAACTGGTGCAAAGAAGCATGAACATATAACTCCAGTTTTAAAATCTGTTCGTTGTCTCCCTATCTGTCTTCGCATTCACTTTCAAGTATTACCCACTTTTAAAGTTTTAAATGGTCTATCCCCATCCTACCTACGTGATCCCCTCATCAACCAGCCAGTTTCTCCTCAATGTCCTAAGATCAAATTTAAAATGTAGAGGCGATCAAACCTTCGCTGTGGCAACCCCAAGGCTGTGGAATATCTTACCCTTAAAGGTCTGTCAAAAACTCACCTCTTCTTGTTGGCCTTTGACTGATTATGAGTAAAGAAGTAAAATCTTAATTTTTCTGTCTTGCATTTATTTTCAATTGCAGCTTTGTTCTATTTGCTATTTTATGATAGTTGTAATTGTAAAATACTGGTCAGCTGTTTTTTTTCCAATAAATTAGTCATTGACATTGTCTTGTTCCTTTTTTACATTTTCTCCCTCAATTTCTCCTCACCCTCGACTTTTCAGGGATATGCTTGAAAACAGCACTCAGTGAACAGCTAGCTGCTTAAGCAATGACCTATTGTGGGTTTATGCTGCTTGTGGAGTGTCTATATCACTCAAGTCATGCCATTGTGCATGGCATAAACTTTTCTGTATCAAAAACAGCTTTTTATTGGTTTTATGAAAGCCTTAAATTTTCTGAGAAACTAATTTGGGTCTTTCATCAGCTGTAAACCATATTTAACAAATCTAACAGAAATAAATGCTTGAAATACGTCGCCCTCTTTTTAATGAATGTATTTAATTCTCTTTGTGATTCATTGTCAGGGAATCAAATGGGGCCGTTTTGTTCAAGCCTGTAGCGTCTCTGAGATGCTCAACAGGATTTCTCTGAACATGCCTGTCAGTTTCATACAATGTTTAGTCTGGTTTAGGCATCAAAAATGCTTGCTTTCAGTTCTGAGTAAAGTTATTTCTTTATGAGGTTTAGTACGGAACTACTTTGTTAGTTTGGGAAAGATTTTAGTAAGGTCTAAAATACAGTGTTAAAAACAAGAACCTGGCATGATGCTGGATTATCTATTCCCACTTTCCCCTGCTGAGGTCAACCATCAGATAGTCGGACTGATAGACCAAAGCAGGTCAGTGAGGTCAACTGTAACACTACTTCTGACTAGTACTGGTTGTGTTCTACATGTGGCAACAATCTCCTGTATTGTTTACACGTCTGAATTAGAGTTTCCAGACAAAATTATTTTCATTCAACTAAAATGTCCGGGCCTGAGTAAGAATTGCTCCAAATGTCACTCTTCTTTGGCCCGAACCTTCAGGTATTTGATAGGAAAGCTGAAGATCCAAGGATTTGGTATTTCATCCAGCAACACAGCAAGCCTAAGCATACATCCAAACGTAATCGTACCATATTTGAATCCACTGTAAAAGAAAATCTGTGGGGTCAAATGGAGAATGTAGACCAGAGACATTATCTGATATAAATCGGCCATCTCTGTGAGGTAGATAGAGGTATTATTGTGAATATAAGACGTCAGATGCTCATAAACTCCCAGCAAATAAGGCCAAACCTTGAGTCAAAATGTGCTTTGGTAAAGCGCAGACTTAAGAGTGAGGGAACTTATGCAAGCTTATGCACCTTTTTTGATTTTCCCTTCTAACAAACGTGTACACAATAAAGCCCTCGATTTTTACATCAATCCCTACAATTTTAACAGGGGTGTGTATACTTTTTAGAGCTCCCCTATCTTATAACACACCCTTCTTTATGTCAGCTCATTTAAAGTATTGCGGCAGTATAGGTAATACAATCCTCTATTAACAGTGAGTTATGTGGAAACAGAGAGCCGCCAAAGCCACCACCATGAATTAAAAGAACGAGGTTATTAGGGAACCATAGCACCAAAAACAGCTGACTGGCTTCAAATCCCAAGCAAAAAGAAGGAGTAGAAAAATAAATACCTCAGCATTGGCAAACATCTGCAGAAAGCAAGAGAAATCAGATAAAGGAAAGTTAGTCAAAGAAGTCCACCATCACCTTCACCAAAGTGTCAGCAGAAGCGCATACTGTACGTTCATATTCATGGTAGTGAGTAATAATTATCATGCTGTCGTTTAAATACCCCCCCCCCCACCCCCCCCCACACACACACACATGTTAGCCTGAAAGCTAGTAGAGTGCTTCTGACCAGGTTGTTTCTGTGTTTGAGGGCTGCAGTCATTTATATTTTAGTACGTGTCACAGAATAAAGTTAATTTATGGTCGTCCTGGTTCATTACACTGCAGACGTTACAGAGGATGAAATGTGAGAGAGCGAAGTGGCACTTTCATTACAAGCTACGTCAGTGTCTCAGAGGCAGACATCTTAATAACTGTTCTTCATCCGCAGAGAAATAAAAGATGATATCATTATTTAATCATAAACGTCATAAACGTTATATGGCTTTTTTTTGGGCGTACATGTGTGTGTTTGTGTCATGCCAGGATATTACTGAAATGAAAAAAGAAATTCTCAAATCACATCCTGCATATTTAATACCATGTTTATGCCAGCATTAACATTCATCTATACCTGAGCTGATGGGGGGAAAAAAAACAATAAAAAAAAATCTGTTGCATTTTTAACACTAGATTTTGTCTTTGATTTGTTATCCTTAAGGCATGAGACATATTCAAGCAGAAAAGGATCCCAGGGATGGTGAGTGATATTGATGTATTCCATTTGAAATATCCAGTCAGAATGTCCAAGTTTATTCAAACTTTAATATTTAATTATTTTTCAGTTTGAAAAGGAGTCCTAAAAATATCATGTGTTGAACTGACCCATTTTGGTGTTCCAAGCAGACAATAATCCCAAGCAGATATCAATATTAGTTTTGATCAAGCTGGCTAATGTTAATCTTGTGCAATGGCTCTCACCTCAATTCTGTTGAAAATGTGGGATTATAAGTGTGGTCCATTCCAGGACAACAGCAAATTTAAATGAGATCTACAATTTATGATCAAAAGACTGGTCAAATATCCAGCTATTATGACTATACGTGATTCCTGGATCTGGATTTTGACTTTGCAGCCAAATGGAAAGCAGCAGAGTATGATTACGCTAAAGCTATCGCTAACGCTAGCATGAGGACTAAAGCTAAATCTGTTCTTCCAAGATCAGCTGAGGTTAAGTTTTCAAAGGAATTAAATGCAAATAGGTAAAACCTCTTTACCAGTATTTAAAATGTGATTTTATAGAACAACATTTATAGTGGCTTCTGGTTGTATCTTGGAGCTGGGGTTTACAAGAAGCATTACAGCACAACTCTCAAAAGGATCATTCTCAAGCTTGTAAGAGCTTCTCAAGTAAGACTCCTTGGACTTGCATTTATTATTATGTTGCATCTCCAAATGCCTGTTGCCAGTACCCTGTGTGTGAGTCTAGAGCTGAGCAGACCTGAGTCCTCGTTACTGTACCTCGGTGGCAGGCAGCTCATTGCAGCTCTCTCTCTGGGCTCTCTTTGGATCACAGTGAATTAACATCCACTGGAGTTCAAACTGAAAAAGATGTAAATGTTACAAAATATGTAAATTAGAAAACGGGGTCATTTATTACAGATAAAGAACGCTAATGTGATGCTTTGTCATGATACAGTTCTTTCTTTTCAGTTTAGAGTCAATGCTCCCCTTCGGAGTTGCTGAGCTTGATTTTCCACTTGTGCATATTTCTGCAGGGATAAAGTTTTTTTTCTTACCCTTTCACTCTCTGGTGCCCAGCTGAGCAGTTTTGCTGTGACAGCAGAACTTTAGAAATTATAGCAGAGCTCGGCGTGCACATAAAGCTGAATGCATTTGTTCACTGTAAGCACCATTTCCATGACAATGCCTAAGAACAGAGTCCTATTAAATGCAGCATGCAGGCAACCATTTGGCTTACCACCACAGAGGCATCGGGATCAGCATCCAGCCTGCCAATGAGAGTGTCTCCTTCGGTGTTGATGGGCCCTTTACCCTTGATGGGTTTCTGGTCCACCGGCTGGCAGTCAACGTACAACGTGACCTGGTCACGCTCGACACCGACCATCACCTTGTGCCACTTAGTGTTGAAGAGCACAGATAGGCCAGGGAAGGTGACGGTCTGCAGGTTTCCATCCGCACCCATCAGAAAGTACTCAAGGGCCTGCTGGTCACCGTTGAGCCTGAGCCCAGCCTGCTTGTGGCCATCTTCATCCACTATTTGCCAGACGTTCCACACCTTGCTCACCGTGTTCTTGATCATGCGAAAGGTGGTCATGAAGGAGTACTCATCCGGGAAGCCCCGAGGAAAGTTAAGCCTGCAGTGGTAGGTGAAAAGAAGGGGTTCAGATCAGTCAAGAGACAGAGACGTTTTTTAACTGAATGCTGCTCAAAGGTACCCTGTCGTGTTATAACTCACAAAACATCTTTTATGTCGGAGTTAATTCATGATCCCAAAATAAGCAGATCTCAGCAAAACTGTCAAGAGCAAGACTTTGATGGATATAACTTGGAGCCTTATCATCTCTGTCTTTGAGACTCAAAGTGAACCCAGCAGAAGAGTTGTCTCAGTGTATAAATCAGTCACATCATGCAGGTCTGGTTAATAGTCAGGAACTTTCTGCAGTTTTAACGAGCCAACCTCTCAGGAGGTGGTGAATTCATGAATGGTACTGCAACCAAACTTTTGCCTTGCCGTAAATGATCAAGGCGAGGCAATAAAGGAAGGGGTTTCCTGTAGCTTAGTAAAATGAATTAAAACTTCTCTTCCAAGTGTTGCCTCAGGCCGGAAAGTCTAAAGCATGGGGCGCTTCTTGACATGTAGTTGATTAGAGACGCAGCAAAGCCAAAGCTAGGGAGGAGTTCAAAGCATTGCCTGTATCTCAAGACCTGCAGCGGAATAACAATGAGGTATTTGCATTCAGGGCACCAGGCCTGAGTGGCATTGGTGAGGGGTGCCAGTGACTTACATAAGAGCCTCTAGATAAAGCTGGCATACAGAAAAAAACATTACTCCAAACAGAGTGGCGCTGGGAAACTGGGAATCTTCAGACGACAACCTTAGTTATGTAACGTTACTAAAGTCTTTAACTCTGTTCAGAATCCAGGTCTGTGTCCCAAAATCAGCAGCTAGAAACTAAATGGAGCACAACAACTCCAAGCTAAACATACAGAAGTATGCAAACGTATAGGTGCCTGTTGAACTTTCCACATTTTGTCACATTACAACTACCAACCTCAGTGTATATTTTTGGGCTTTTAGCTGATCGAGCCTCACAATGTATTGTATGGTAGAACAAAAGAGATCCATGGTTTTCTTGTTTTTGAAAGGTGTGACATGCATTTGTATTTAGCCCGTTGATGCTTAACCAAATTGAAATGTCTAGAGAGGGACATTTTTGGTCTGTTTGTCTTTGCAAAATAGCTCAAGCTATGTTAGATGTGATGAAAAGTATCTGCGCTGTTTGTCCACAAAAGCTGTTTTCCAGACTTGGCAGATATCCGTTTTGGTGTCATCTGACCACAACATTTGCTATATCACTCACACAGGATTTTTTTTGCAGCTATAATTTAACAGAAGCTTTCATCTAGCCGCTCCTCTCTTAAGGCCAGATGTGCGGAGTGCAAAATATTGATATTTTGAGCCACCGTGGGAAGAGTAGTCGTCTTGCAAACCAGATGCTCTGGGTATGATTCAAGCTTCCTGCTGCGATTTGGATTTACCCCTCGGCAAGGCACTCAACCCTCCCTACGAAGCGCTTTAAGTGAACAGTATGTCTAGAGGAGCGTGCCTGTGAAAATTCACAGTTATCCAGGTTAAGGCAACAGCAAACAGGCTTAAACCGGAGGCATCCGGACTTTCGCTCAGAGTCTCTGAAACCATTTCGACACCTATCCAGGAGTCGATGTCAGTTCTGGTGCGCTGCTGTTTTTAAGCACATTGTGGCCCATCCTCCTCGCCGCATTCCAAATCCAATGGTGATCTTTCAGAAATTGTTTCATCACCTGAGCGTGCTTTAAACAGATAACCTGGACAGCAGACCGGACTGGAGAAGTAGCTGTGAAGCTGTCTACCAGAGGGGACAGAGCAGACTGTCTCAGTGTTTGTAGCAAAATGCTGCAGATCTATAAATCAGGTGTAGAGGGCGGGATCTCTTCGGTCATCATTTATTTGGGTAGCAGCATCAGAGCCAGTGATTTAGCTCAACAAGCTAGTAAAGAAGGCAGGTTCTGTTTTGTGGACTCCTCTAAAACCTCTGGAGATGATGGTGAGCATCCTCTATTTTAGAGTGTTATACAACAACAGAGTGTCTTTAGTCAGAGGCTTCTCCTGATAAACTGTAAGACAGACTGCTACAGGAGAACAACTCAGAACAATTCTTTGAGAAAACCTGCATATTATGAGCTACAACATCTAACTACTTCCCTTTGCTAACAATGATAAAGTATTTTTCATTAGCTTTCTCTGTTCCTTGGTCTTTGTGAAGCTGTTTGTTTAATAGTGTTCTCCAGCAAACACCTGAGCTCTTTGAAGAAGAGCTTGAATAATATACTATGCACAGGCAAATCAGTTGCACTGAACTTCATTTAGGGGCATCAGGTTAAGAAGGCTGAATAGGAACTTTGAACGACGCCAGAATTGAACTGGAAGTACACAAGGATGTAATCGTAATCGTGAATATTTTTTCTGAAGGTCATCTAAATTCATATAAAGGAGATCATACGTTTATTGTTCATTTCCTTTTTGGATTGAATACATTTAAAAATATGAATAATGTATTTTCTCGACAACAGCTTGTCTCCAATTTAGCCCCAGGGGGGCTCGGGTAGGCTTACTTAGCCAGGATGGCAAATCAAACCTTTGGATGCAACCTGCCTAGGAAACCAGTTATTTCATTTTTACCGTAAATCTTTCAGCTAGCTCCACCAGCATATTTATCACTGCAAAGGCAAAGAAAAACATGGTTTCTTATACTTCTGCTACTCAAACAACCAAAGGCGTGCGCGTGCACACACACACACACACACACAAACATTCTGCTCTGCCGTGCACGTGTGTCAAGGATGCCAAAAAATCGTCTGGGCATGTTTTTCTCCTCCATCAATTACATGCTGCTCAGCACGCTGTAACATCTGTGCCTGTAATAATGAACACCTGCATCTGAGGTCTGCCGCAGCCCCCTCCACTTTTTTTTTTTTTTTTTTGCGGTTTTATGTTTTCTTCTAAAGCTTCCCATACTGTACTTACATGGTCGGAATTTGAAAGTTGGCCTCCCTGTCGAGACGGTAGGCCACCTGGAGGGGCGTGGAGCCGTCCACCTTCCTCACACCTTTCAGGGGAATCACGTCCAGCTGGAACTGGGTGATCAGATCGAAACCTGTACGGGGGACGGCACGTCAGGAATCTGAGCCATGTTTACTGCCAGAGGTAGCGGAGTCACCACACATTTCTTTGCCTTATCATTATCTTTTAGATCAGAAGTGCAAATATTGTGCAACAAACGCGTGCTGCTAAATATGATATCCAGAAAGCACTGTATGTAAATGTTCCTTAATGAAACCACAAGACAGTTATGTACATATGTGTTCCAGAAGTCATTACTGCTGTAGTGAGCAATTACAGTCTTGCTGAGCTGTTCCAAATAAAATTCTGCAAAACAACAGTGGAAAATTTTATTTGCCTTGTGTGAAATCTAAACTTGTCTTGAAGCAAATCCAGCAAACCATCTTTTTGTAATTAAAGTCCTTACTTTTTTATCTCCTATTTAATCTTTTTTCTTTTAGTTGCTCATAAAACTATTTATTTTATGTTTTTACCTGGAAGGTCATCTTGTCCGTTTCGTATCGGTGGGCAGACGGTATCGCCGTCCAGTCGGCTCAGATCTAATTCTGATGGCACAGACAGAAGACAGTGATGAGGTTGGACTTGTTCAGATTAATTTGACAAATTTGACATTTGAGTCCAGGAGACAACTAAATGAAAAGTAAAGTCTTCCCCCGTCAAAGGAGATTATTGTCAAAATGTACTGTTTTACATTTTTAATGAACTGCTCTATTATAGAATTTTAGAGGTAGGCTGCTTGTCTTGGTGTATTTTCCACTAACATCTGTACGCTGCTAATAAAAACATAGCAGTGGGATAAGGTATGGATTTCCTCTGCAGGATTTCACAAAATGATACCAGCAAACGTGATATTCTCCTTGTCACCTTAAACAGTCGTGTGATTTGCCAATACTGTTGTGCTGCATGTATTCTGGACTTCAAACTATTTTAACTTGTTATGATCGTGAATCAGGCAAACCCAGTATTCAAACCCAACAAGTGAGGTTAAGGCAAAAAACAGGATTTTAATAATGAAAACAGGAACAGGCGGGCTCAATAGTCAAAAGGGCAGTCCAAAATCCGGTACACAAAAAGCAGTCCAAAATAGGCAGAGGTACAGACAGGGCAAAGCAAGCTCGGATAACCATAGGACAGAAACTAGTCGGTAAACCGGTAAATCAGTCAGACAGGGCAGGAAAAACAGATCAGGGAACAGGCTGGCTCAGAATCAAAAAGGCTCTCGGGTTATCGTCAACAGGTCAATCAGAATAAAGAATGCTGGAACTAAACTCACCGTGGCTCGTTAATGATCTGGCAGATAGCAGAGGTTTGTGGCAGGACTATATAGGGGAGTGAGCAGGTGAACAGGAGTGAAGGCTAATTATAAGTGAGCAGGTGGATCTAATCAAGGCAAGAAAGCTGACAGATTGCTGAGGGGAGACCGAACAGAGCTGATAAAGTGACAGGTGGAAAACAGGTAACCTAAACAGAAAAACATGTCTAAATCAAAACCAAACAAGACCCCAAAATCAGAAACTTAACTAATAAATCTGATAACATAAACCAAGACAAAACCCAAATCGTGACAGAACCCCCTCCTCAAGGCCGGATTCCAGACGGCCTCAGAAACAAAACAGACTAGCTCGGGTGGGTGGAGGGAGGTACAGGATGGAGGGCTAGAATCAAATAAATGTCCAAATAAAAACTCAAACAAAACAAGACGAGTCAAGTTCTCAGGCGGGCGTCCAGGAGGACGGCCCCGACGAGTCAGGTTCTCAGGCGGTCGTCCAGGAGGACGGCCCCGACGAGTCAGGTTCTCAGGCGGTCGTCCAGGAGGACGGCCCCGACGAGTCAGGTTCTCAGGCGGTCGTCCAGGAGGACGGCCCCGACGAGTCAGGTTGTCCGGCGGACGTCCCGAAGGACGGCCTCGGTGTGTCAGGTTGTTCGGCGGACGTCCCGAAGGACGGCCTCGGCGTGTCAGGTTGTCCGGCGGATGTCCCGAAGGACGGTCTCGGCGTGTCAGGTTCTCCGGCGGACGTCCCGAAGGACGGTCTCGGCGTGTCAGGTTCTCCGGCGGACGTCCTCGGCGTGTCAGGTTCTCCGGCGGACGTCCTCGGCGTGTCAGGTTCTCCGGCGGACGTCCTAGGCGTGTCAGGTTCTCCGGCGGACGTCCTAGGCGTGTCAGGTTCTCCGGCGGACGTCCTAGGCGTGTCAGGTTCTCCGGCGGACGACCCCTGTGAGACAGGTAATCCGGCGGGTGTCCTGAAGGACGGCCCCGGTTAGCAAAGATGTCCGGCGGCCGGTGGCGGAACAGGTCTCTCATAGGCCGGCGGCGGAGCAGGTCTCTCATAGGCCGGCGGCCGAGCAGCAACCTCGGGGACCGTCGGTAGAACCGGACCCTCAGGAACCGACGTCTGGAGAGAGAAAGAACAGAACCTGCCGCCGGACTAAAGGCTGGAGACAACGCCGGACTAAGAGCTAGAAGAGAGGCCTGGCTACAGAGTTCAGGAGGAGCCTGGCTACAGAGTTCAGGAGGAGCCTGGCTACAGAGTTCAGGAGGAGCCTGGCTACAGAGTTCAGGTTCAGTCGGCCCCTGGCTACTGGCTTCAGGTTCAGTCGGCCCCTGGCTACTGGCTTCAGGTTCAGTCGGCCCCTGGCTACTGGCTTCAGGTTCAGTCGGCCCCTGGCTACTGGCTTCAGGTTCAGACGGCCCCTGGCTACAGGCTACAGGTTCAGACGGGGCCTGGCTACAGGCTACAGGTTCAGACGGGGCCTGGCTACAGGCTACAGGTTCAGACGGGGCCTGGCTACAGGCTACAGGTTCAGACGGGGCCTGGCTACAGGCTACAGGTTCAGACGGGGCCTGGCTACAGGCTTCAGGTTCAGACGGGGCCTGGCTACAGACTACAGGTTCAGACGGGGCCTGGCTACAGACTACAGGTTCAGACGGGGCCTGGCTACAGGCTTCAGGTTCAGGAGGCCCCGGGCTACAGACTTCAGATGCTCCCAGACCCTTTAACACCCAGAACCTCATCAATAACCCTTCCAGAACCTCCGACAAAGACAGTTTGGTCAGCCACTTGGGAAATTGGCTGTCAAGCCAAAGATGAGGGGGTAAGAGCTTCCGAAGAGGTCCAGGGGCCTCTAAGTCTCCATGGGGCTCTGGGTGCTTGTCTTCTCGGCGAGGCCCCCGACGGAGCTTGTCGTTCGGGCGAGGGCCACGACGCCGCTTGTCGTCTGGGCGAGGGCCACGGCGCCGCTTGTCGTCTGGGCGAGGGCCACGGCGCCGCTTGTCGTCTGGGCGAGGGCCACGGCGCCGCTTGTCGTCTGGGCGAGGGCCACGGCGCCCAGTGTCCCGATGAGCCCCCGAGTTGCGGCCTGAAAGAGGGCTCGTCTGAACCCCCTCATCGTGGGCCTGTGGTAGACCCTCCTGGGTTCCCACGTCGCATACTGGCGGCGGACCCTCCTGGGTTCCCACGTCGCAGACTGGCGGCGGACCCTCCTGGGTTCCCACGTCGCAGACTGGCGGCGGACCCTCCTGGGTTCCCACGTCGCAGACTGGCGGCGGACCCTCCTGGGTTCCCACGTCGCAGACTGGCGGCGGACCCTCCTGGGTTCCCACGTCGCAGACCGGCGGCGGACCCTCCTGGGTTCCCACGTCGCGGGCCGGCGGCGGACCCCCCTGGGTTGCAGCGTCTCGGGCCGGCTGCGGACCCTCCTGGGTTGCAGCGTCTCGGGCCGGCTGCGGACCCTCCTGGGTTGCAGCGTCTCGGGCCGGCTGCGGACCCTCCGGGGTTGCAGCTTCTTGGGCCGGCTGCGGACCCTCCGGGGTTGCAGCGTCTTGGGCCGGCTGCGCAGACAGTGCTGCCTTATAGCTGCCGGAGGCCGGCACTGGAGCTGAGGTAGGAGGCGGGTCCTCTGGGACAGGTGCAGGTGCCGGGGCGTCGGCTGGACCCTTGGGGACAGGATTGAGTCCACTATAGAAACCTTGGAGAGCCGCTCTATAGTGCCCCTCGACCTCCTTTAATTTTGCCTCCAGCTCCTCTGAATACTGGCAGAAAAGAGCCTCCCTAAGGTCTTTAATAATAGGGGCAAAAGCTCTTAACTGGTCCTCCAGAGCCAGATCCTCAGCATCACGGGCGCCAACAGGAGGCGCTGTGGGCTGCTCAGCTCTGGGAAGCACCGGACTCCGATCCACTGGGCAGGAAGTGGCAACGGACGGGCGCGGTACTGACTCGCCTGTCGGCCGAACAGAACGGGTGAAGGAGCGACCCACAGGTTTCCGTCCCCTCCTCCGACGGCGGGACGGCAGGACTTGCTGGAGGTTTGATCCTGTCGGTAGAGCCGGGATCGGTGGAGCCCACAGCGTTCCCTGCATCTCCTCCTCTGGAGGGAGAGAGAAAAAAAGATCCGGGCGAAGATCCCGCACCACCTCCGCTTCGACCTCCATAAACAAAGTTGGTTCTGGATAAAACCCATGGGCAGAGCCGACAGCGGTGTCGCTGGGTGAGTGATCCCTTCTATTCTGAGTTGAATCTGAATTTGTGACAAAAAGCCCTCCCAATCGTAAACTCGGAGCAGGCAGCGGGTTACTGCTGCTGCGGCTGCTGGAGAGATGGCGTCTGGGACCGATACCAGGGGGACAGAACGCCAATCTGGAACCCTCCCAAGCCATAGCGTGTGGAGGGGAAAAGAAAAAAAAACCTCTAAAAACTTGTTGGGCGATAGGTTTTAGTTTGGCCAGATCATTCTGTTATGATCGTGAATCAGGCAAACCCAGTATTCAAACCCAACAAGTGAGGTTAAGGCAAA
Source organism: Fundulus diaphanus (assembly GCA_037039145.1). Lineage (NCBI taxonomy): Eukaryota > Metazoa > Chordata > Actinopteri > Cyprinodontiformes > Fundulidae > Fundulus > Fundulus diaphanus. The sequence goes on from CM073135.1 coordinate 15,706,707, forward strand.
AAACAGGATTTTAATAATGAAAACAGGAACAGGCGGGCTCAATAGTCAAAAGGGCAGTCCAAAATCCGGTACACAAAAAGCAGTCCAAAATAGGCAGAGGTACAGACAGGGCAAAGCAAGCTCGGATAACCATAGGACAGAAACTAGTCGGTAAACCGGTAAATCAGTCAGACAGGGCAGGAAAAACAGATCAGGGAACAGGCTGGCTCAGAATCAAAAAGGCTCTCGGGTTATCGTCAACAGGTCAATCAGAATAAAGAATGCTGGAACTAAACTCACCGTGGCTCGTTAATGATCTGGCAGATAGCAGAGGTTTGTGGCAGGACTATATAGGGGAGTGAGCAGGTGAACAGGAGTGAAGGCTAATTATAAGTGAGCAGGTGGATCTAATCAAGGCAAGAAAGCTGACAGATTGCTGAGGGGAGACCGAACAGAGCTGATAAAGTGACAGGTGGAAAACAGGTAACCTAAACAGAAAAACATGTCTAAATCAAAACCAAACAAGACCCCAAAATCAGAAACTTAACTAATAAATCTGATAACATAAACCAAGACAAAACCCAAATCGTGACATAACTTCTCTCTCTTTGACTGCTGAGCAATGAGATTTCTTTCTCACGTGTTTTTTTCAGCTGCTGACTTCAAGGACGGAGATGGCAGAGGTTGTACAGCAGGCACATGCACGGTGGCGCTACCTGGTAATACCGGGCTCATTGTACAGCTGTCTGCCTGACAATGGTTTTGGAAGGAGGTACTTGGAGAGGTGATGTTTCTTCAGCAAAAATAATAATAAAAATAGTCGTAATGGAATACATCAACCAAGACCATATGTTTGTTAGTTTTTTCTCTTTTTTTTCTTCACAAACCACTTCCATGTTTAAATTTTTTGGGAGATTTCATTCTAAAATCCATATTATTCTCAGAATAGACTCAAACATTTTGCTGCAGCTGTACAAAATACAAGCAAACATATTTGATAGAGGAATTAGATTAAAACTGTAAATTAAAAACAAAACAACGATATATCATGTGATCAGTTGCCTTCTGCCTCTTGCGAAGGCACCAAAATTATGTGTGGATGGTAGATAGGACTTTTATGAAACACAGAATTTGCACCAAGATATTAAAACAAATAGAAAATCTGACCATGAAATGAGGCATTATGGGCGACAGGCTATATCTAAAGTGGGTTTGATTGATTCCACAGAACGGTAATGCTACTACCTTTAAAGACTCAGAGTTTGAGATTTATGATGCAGGCCTCTATGTAGCTCTTTCAATCACAATCCATCATTACAGGCAGTTTTTACAAAAATAAGGAACAAGGATTTCTTTTGTTGCTTTTATCATGAATATTTACTCAGACCAAATCAAAGTTAAATGCATATCTAATTTTTCATTGCCATAAACAAACTATGTTGTAATATAATAATAAACTATATGATATTATCATCAATTGTTTGTTGCTTCAAAAGTGTTTATTTAACATTTCCTTTCATTTCGAATCAATCCTGGGAATCTGTCAAAAGAGGGCGCTATCTTTGAGTCCTTATGGGGGAGATTTTAGTAAGCGAAGGCCTGTTAAAAAAAAAAAAAACAAAGTTGCAAGCTGAGGATGGTAGCAGCCATGGGGGCTCATCAGTCAGCACTCTGAGTCAGCTCATTAAGAACAATCAGCATGAAAACAACACATCTGGAAGCCCTTTCTACGTCCCCCATAAACCGCTGAGAAATGAGATAAAGTGGTGAGGCGGTATTTATTATCCCACATTTCCCACCGCAAAACACTAAAAACTGACTGCGCATGTTAGCCTCAAGTTGTTAAAGCTACTGCCTGATGCGACATTACGCTCAGAAAACCAGTCGTTAGTGCAATGAGGTGGGGATGAACCACGGCTAAGACAGCACATGCGTCTGCATGTGCGTGCTGTGATAATGAGGAGAATTCCACATAGCGGCGCGCATGCTGCATGCGCTGCTCACTGCACTTCCATGTTGGATTTGTTAAGCCTCAGAACGAGAGCAGAGAAAGGGAAAGTCGTGATTATCAGAGAGGAAGGATTAATCTGATTTAATGCCGTGACAAAGAGCAACACACTGTCTGCTATTTCTGGCCTTACCTCCTCTAATGATGAGATGGACCTAGCAGTGCTACGTGTGGATGCTGGAATTACCTTTCCTTTTTGGTTTTTGCAGCATAAACTCACAGTAACACTGGCATTTGCAGGATGTGCACTAAACTGATTTTTAATGCGACAGTAGTACTTACGTCCAAGAGCTGGTGCAGCGAGGTGGGAAAGAAGAGCCACACATAGGAGAGAGCATGCTGACACTGATGGATGGCATTGTTCCCTTCTGTTGAGGAACGGTAGAGAAAATCAGTATTCGGTCATGTGTCTCAGTCTCTTTGACATTTTCCCTTTTATCGGAATCAATAAAACGCCACAGGAATGTCATACAGCACTTAACCAGTGACCTTGGTGCTCAGTCTAGGCACATAAAAAGGTAGAATTTGTACCATTGCTTAAACTGTGTTTGCTTTGACTCCAGTACATAGAATGATAGATCAATGCTACTGAAGATTAAATGTCACATGAAGATATGGTTAGAAAATGGAATAATTAATCGAATATTAGGAAAATAAGCCAAGGTCAAGGATTAGAGAGGCCAAACCAAAGACCAAAAGTGTGTGTTTTACTATGGTACATGTACAACAGGTTATTTGTTTATACTACTTATGATTTGAAAATGAAACTTAAATGCATCAACCACCACTTTCTGTATTCCTGCATTTTTTTCCCATTTAGCTCATTGGCAACATTCATAAAAACATCCTTGTTAGCTTAAAGAAAGAAAGAAAGATAGAAACATAACTAACATGATTGCAATTGGTCTAAAAATATAAGCTAGCATTAACTGCTAAAGATGCTTCAATTGTACATTTGAAAATCAAATGTACCAAGGGAGAAGACACAAATATGCATAACAGTCGGTAATAGTACACACACATTACATTATTTATCACATAACAAACATTTATTGTAGTAATAGATTGCCCTAGAGTTGCGCTTGAAAAGACACATTACCCTACATTTAAAGACCTGATCTGAACACATTGCGTCCCTTTTTGAGGTTTTGAGTATTTAGAAAACCACACTTGATGAACATTAAGAGTACTTTTTTAAAAAAAGAAACTGACCAACAATATAAAACAGATTCAGAAAAAAACACTATAGCAGAATAGCTTCCGCCGGTCAAGTCAGTGAGAAAGACGATTACAACAGCAGTATCTTAAGGATTTATATCAAGATTTGACAGAGCAACATAAATACTGTTGTTAGGCCACACAACTCTATAATTCTTGTACCTGAAACAGTCACAACAAGTAGAGGAAAAACTGCCTGCTGACCTGGCAGCCAATATGCAGAGGGGTCCTTTTTGAGGCAACCAAAATGTGGTACCTTTAGGATCAATTAATTATCCGAGTCGGCTTTGTGACAATTGTGCTGATGAGAACACAGAGCATGGGATGTTCTGGAGCCTTTATGCTGTCTCATGAATCATAACAGTGTCTTTGCATACAGTATCAGTCCCCCAACCCCCACCTCAAAATAAATCTAAACATGCAAGCAGATAAAAGAAAAGCTGGTTTCATTGGACAGTAATGTATTCAATCAAAACCCTTCCACATATTGCCTTGCACCAACAAAGTAGTTTTTTTCTTGTAAAACAATTGTTTTATATACACTGAAGTGTATATAAAAATGTAAACTATAAGCTCAGTGCAGGAAAAGCTGCACTGAGCTATAAGGGTGATAAAATAGCCAGCATTTACAGTTTTGTCCAAACTCACCAGAATTGTAGATTGTTGTTCATTTATTTATTTTAGGTGTATCGATGTGTTTGTGTTGAGGTGAAAAAAGCATAGGTAAGAGAAAATCTTCCAGAAACAAGTCCTCCCTCAACAATGGTCATCACCTCTAGTTAAATCCTTGGCTGCCAGGATCCGGCGTATCAGTTTGATTGGCAGTTTATTTTGTTGACCTAAAAAAGAAGATTGTGCTACCCTGAGATGGACTGGTGACCCACCTTCTGCACAATGATTGCTGGCAACAGGAACCAGCCCCCTTTGAACCTAGTGTAAGCAGGTGTTACAATTGGATGGATGGATGGACACTGATGTCATTAAACACTGTTCTTGTACTAATAAGGTCAATCATATTGAGTAGATGGCATATAATGTCAGGGAAAAAGACAAGCAAAACATCTTTGGGGCAAATCCAGTAATATAAGGCTGGAGGTTTTGCAGTCACACTGTCTCATGCCATTAGTATAGATGTTAAACAATACTAGCATGGCATGGTAACTATATTTTGGATTTGTCATCCAAATACAGAGACCCATTTTTAAATATCACAAAGAAGGATGAAAATCTAGGAGACAAATAACAAAATGTTTTTAAACAAAACAACTTTTCCAGGTCAGGTTTCTGCCCTTTTATTTATTTTTTTTTGCTTTTCTTCCAAAATTTTAAAGATACTGACAAGGAACCACACAGCCATACTGTCAACAAAACCATACTGTCATTCAGTTGCAAAGACAAGCCCCTCTGTTAGCTGCCTCTAGCCATTTATAAATCACCAAAACATCCAATATACATGTTAGCTCTTAAAAAATAAAGCCGATATTGTGGAACCAGAAGACGCACGGTGTAGAAATCAGAAAAAGTAGTTCAGTTTTCTCTCATTCTAGAAGGAAAAACAAATAGCGTTTGGCGCTCTTTCAGTTTTGCTCACTTTTTAAGGGTCAGATTTCCAAAGTCTCTTAATGGCAATAGATTATGTGTATGATGCACCACCATCTCAATGTGTTTTTGCCTTATATCCCTTTGTCAGCTGGTTGCACATTCAAACCATCTGACAACGGCACACCATGAACTCAAACAGTAGAGCTATTTAGCCGTTACATGGGTTAGCCGTTATGGACTTTGAATGTCTTGCTTGGCAGCTGAAAGGAGGAACAGCGGAAGGTTAAACTCAGTTTTCTATGGCATCAAATTTTTTTCCAAAAACACAGATGGTGAAAAAGCTCTGTTATCAGCTTGGTAAAAGTTGTTTTGCAAAAATGGTTTTCCCAGACTGGAACATTGGTTTATTATTAAAATGAAATCCATGTTGTCCTTCCTGTGCTATGGCACCTCTCTGCCATCATGTCTGGCAGCATAAAAACCTGCTCATAATGTGGCCGTAGAAGTCAGCACCATTTATTAATGTTATTGCATGTAAGTTTTACTGCTGGTAAATAAACAGTATTGTTTGATAGTGTTGTTATACTTAAATTCCATTGAAATCGTCCCTCAACTATCACATCATTTCAGCCTGAAAATCTCCCGTGCAAAAGCTAATAGTTGGAGCTGACATTTCATAATGAAGGAAAACTCTTTTTAACCAACCCCTTACACAAGCGAAGCTATTGTACTTTATCTTTCAAGTAAAAAATACTTTCATTCAAATAAGTTGACATAAATGTAAGGCTGAACATTAGATAACAGTAATAATCTCACAGCATTTCTGTGTAATCTTTCATGGCAGTAAATATACGTTTGAGTAGCATTCTGTCGTCACTCTCAGTCTCCCTTTGGCTTCCTTCCTGCAGGTTCTGATTTTTGATTTGTCTCTGCACCCTATCGAACCCATCATTAAGAAGACTGACTTTGATATTGGCAACTCTTTTCCAACGGCTGAAGATGTAGCTTGTCTGTCTAAGAAATAGATGAAGTGGAGGAGGTGTCGTTGAGGGAGTAACCCATCTCCACAGTGTGAACCTTTCCGTTAGAGTGTGTTTGCTTGAGGGAAACAGGTGTGTGCATGACGTGTGTGTGTGCGAAGTGTCAAAATGACTAATGGGTAAATCACTGAGATCTCTTCAGAGGTGGAGTTGGTCTCTTTGGTTTGCTATCCACCTTGAAAGAGCATCTTCTGAAACCCAGTGGGAGAGCTTCCTGCCTTCAGTGCCAATCCGTCTCCGAGGCAGACTGCAAATCAAATATGGGACTGGTAATTTGGGTCCTCAAGGGCCAGTATTGAACATGTGTTAGATATTTCCTTGTCTGGGCCCATTTATTTAAATGAATGGATCATTAATAGGGTGCTGCAGAACCTGGGGACAAGCTGAGGAAATAATTCCCTTTTTTCAATGAGGTGTGATATAACAGGATCACATCTACATCTTGCGGGATACCAAACCCCAAGGACCGGTTTTGCCCACATCTGATCTAAGTAGTTAGACATAACCAACGTGAAGCTTTTAATATGGACTCTTTACTTAGCAGCTTTATTGTCAAGAATCCTAAATATTTGAAATATTTCTGACAGTTAAAGAAAGACATGCTAAAGATTTGGACAGATAAAGCTCCAAAAGACATGATTACTAATTATTAACATTTTTTACTTTTGGTCTGAGAATTTGGAATTAAAATAAATTGAACTTAACATTTGACAACAAAAATAGTCATCCAAAATCCAGCTCCTGATCATTTGCACAAGTAGATATAATTTCAATTTCCCTGATTGTTAGATCACCTACTTTTTGTAGTGGAAGATTTTCAATGATTCTGCAACAGATGTTTTCTAGGGCAGTTTTTCAGTTAGTAGGTTCTCCGCTGGTTCTTGGTAAGAGGCCAAACTATGAACATTCTAGGTATGGTTGTGATGACTGCTAGATCAAGCCCAGAGGTAACAGGATCCCAACAAGGGATATCAGGACATCTTTGTGGAGGCAAGCCTAGGTTAGAGGACTGGGCCTTTAACTATGGGGTCGAAGAACTGCCTTTGGACCCACCACTAACTGGTCTGGGAAAGCTTTTGGATGACCCAGGGATGAATGGGTTTACGTTTTAGAACTGTTACCCATGAAGCAGTTTTGAATATGCAGAAGCATCATGCAATAGTAGACTATACAGAATACGATTCACAATCTCATCTCAGGCTAGCATGACACCAGATAATCAATGACAGTAACTTCTACTAATGTCACAAAACAACTCATGTATAACCCAATTATCAACGCCTTGTAGAAAGTTCATTCCAGTGGGTTCTTTTAAAAAATTTTTTTTTTTACTTAAACAATTGATTTTTAGGTTTACTCTTTCATGGTTTGACCCTTTTTACTGTACAGTTGCTCTTGAGAGCAAATATTTTATAAAATCTGTCTAAGCAGGTCAGTCTTTTAAAAAAAGGAACTAGACAAGCATCATGTAAGAGTTAACTTCAAACTGCTTAATTAATTTATTCAGACTTCAGATTCTGCAACGTTATGTGTTTTCCTAGTGAATTAATTCAGACAGCTAACTGCCTCACAGTAAAATGTAAAAACGCTTGTTGTGATGGAGACTTTTGGCAAAAAGAATGTTTATCTTGCCGTCAAATTCCTATTTATTTCATTGCATTTCAGATTTTGGGTCACCGGTGACCCATCGGAACGTATTTCTGACTTCAAAGCCATGTAGTTTCTACCGTAGACTTCTATTTTTAAAAACTCTTGTTTCTAGTCATCCAGGCCCTCCTCCTTTGATTAACATCTATTTTGACCAACGGTGTTGATCCATGGTTTCTCCATAGCCAATGTTATTCAGCAAAGCTCATTTCTCAAAATCCTCCCTTCTGTGTTAAAGTACGTTGCTCGGTCCAGTCAGTTTAGATGCTAATTGCGACATGTGGAGATTGTAGCCAGTGAAATTACTGTCATGTGGATGTATCACTTGTGGGGCAGGACACTTGAAACTCCATAGCAACAGCATGTTTAAAGCACATCCAGTTGCTGCGCTCTGCGTGCATCCTTGTGTGTAAAAGTCAGCTTTGGTGTTAGACGTACATTTTCACCAGGAAATACGTGTAGAGCTTCTGGGAAGACCAACATAGCAACAGAAGAAGCGGTGGAGTTTGTCAAAGGAGTGACAATGTTTTTTCTGATTACTTATCAGAAAGGTTTTGGAGAGCGCTCAGACATACCTACAGAAAAAACAGGTCTAGAATAGTAATTTTATATTATATTGTATTCAGATTTGAATCTGTCACACAAACGACTTGCCTCTTTTGGCTCCCTTATTTTTCAGCTAGAATCTCTTTGCATTTGCCTGCAGCTGCATGTCGAAGAAGGAAACAAGAAAACAAGGGCAAAAAAATTGACAATTTGTGTGTGTGTTCCAGCTTCAATTAGTAAAAACTGGTTTCCAGAACACCGCACTGGACTCCTTAGTTTAAAGAGTGTTACCTTTACAGAGACACCAAGCTTTTGCCTGGTCTGTAAACAAACAACTATTTACATTTAAGTATATAAAAGCACGAGGTCGTGATTGCGCTAATTCTTTACAGATATCTGCTCCAGCAGGTCCCCTCTGAGGAGCAAGATGGTTCTTTCAGGTTTGTGATCAATCAAGGAAAAATGTATTACTCATTAAATCTGCAAAAATCAAAAAGTAATCCCACAGAAGTGTAACTATCTATAGGAAGTAATGTAAATGATTATGTATATAAAATAGGCAAGAAAAAGAATACAGGGACATCTGTAACCCCTAACACAATGCCTAAAAGCTGTAGTACCATCTGTAGATTAGTAGTGTTAATGTTAGGTGTAGGCTGACCCTAGGGATAGTTGTTTCTTTAACTAACATGTATTAGTAACATTCCACTTTTTTAATATTGACATCAGTCACAGCCCTGTTCTCTCCAAGTTCCACTCTGAAGCTGGTAACCCTGACCTGTTGTGATAGAATCTCAAAGCAGAATTGTCACCTAATATAATGAATGGTTACAAACCATTGGCCACATAAGTATGTAGGGATCCTTCAATTCAATAGTTTTATTTATAAATGTGCCAATTATTACAGCTGTGACATCCTCTTGAATGTCAAGAGCAGTAAGCAGCAAATACAGTCCACACTTTTAGAAAGTGTGGACTGTATTTAATCAAATATTCAAAAGCTAATATGCATAGACTGATCAAATCTGTACGTAACTCTTGGCTTACTTGAGCCTCATGAAATCTGTATTCTGCTTGTGAAACAAAAAAAAATAGGTCTTTTTTTTGTTTTTACAACTATGATCATATTAAAAGTTGAGAGAGAAAAAATAAAGTCATTTAAATGCATACTGCTACTATACACTGATTACAGATTCTTTAAAACAGTTTGTGATTTGTAAACTCTTTACTTGATTTGCGGAAAAAATTAAATAAGAGGCCTCTTAGTTTTCACCCAAAATAGTGTTAAAATCTCGTCTTGCCTCACCTTATGAGCAGGCAGCAACGTTAACATCACCGCTGCATAGCATTTGCGAGTCAGGCTACAGTTTGCTCTCTGCGTTGTTTCTTGGTATCATTGAAAGTTTGAGGTACTTTCCTCTCACTGACAGTTTCTGGAATCCCTTGTTGGTGCTCCTTTAGATGTGAGAACAGCCAGACACTCATGGCATGATCTCCGTCGCAACTTAATCGATGCGGGCCAATCTTTAAGGAATAAGACTTTCTGTTTAGCAACGATTCAAACAGAAAAGGTGTGGACTAATACTCTGACACTTGACAGGTGTTTGAAATTTTAGTTGTGTTCTTTTCTTTGGCAGCAGCACAGGAGAAAGTAAACATAAGACGTTTGAAACCGTGAGGGGTTAAAAAGTGTGAGAGATGAATGGACGATTGAATACTGAGAAAAGATTGAGAGCAAAGAGATCCTGAGACAGACCACTGGGAGAATTTCAACACAAGATATTTACCTCCTCAAACCAGAGCAGTGGAAGGCCATGCTTCTCTCCACTCCGTGATGGGATTGGATGGGATTGGAGACAAGTGGGTCTCGTCAGTGACGCGCTCAGAAGTAAGGTGCGAGGAAAAGAAGGAGCTGTGGATGTAAAATATTCCCCTCCCTGGAGTTGGTCCTACCTGCGCATGATGAGGACTGACTGAGAGAAGTGGTGCAGGGGATGCTCAAGCATTTTCAAAGGACACATAAAAGTTTGCTCAATGGATTCCCATTGGCCAGGAGATTTTAAGGAGGTGGTGACTTGTGTTTTATTGGCAACACGTAAAAAGTTTCAGAAGCCCCAAAGACCTTTATGGGAACACCATTAACTGTTTTTTTTTTTTACAGTTTCTCCTAATAACATGTTCCCTTCGTGCACAATTATCTTGGTAATCACCGTCTCCATATGGAGGAAGCAGATTTCATACTCATGTATGCTCAGCATTGAGGCAGAAGAATGCATGTTAGCTGGTGGTGTTGACACAAGCCTTGTTATTATCCGAAGGTGCCTGGAGGAGACAAGACATGCTGTTTCTGTATGCTGCAGGTTATGCAACTGATCCCGCAGTGTTTGATCTGCTCTCTAGAAGATCTGAGAACCTAAAATGACGACCACAGGCAGGCAGACTTCTAGGAGGAGCATCACACCAGTTCAAACAGAAAATGTTCTGTGAGATTCCTTAATGCGGTGATTTTCCATCGCTTTTATAGTCAACCTGACATTTCTCACAAGGGAAAACTTGTTCTTAAAATCTATGTCAGAGCCCACATTTGCTATCAGAAAATATCCAACCCCCTCAATCTTGACAGAGATTTTAGTAGCGTGGATGACAATTAATTCTGGAAACACCTCATCAAACAACATAAAAGATTATTTAAACATATTTGAATTATTTTGACTACAAATATTGACCTAACTTTGAAGTTCACATGCAAAATATAACTATTTTAACACATGTGAGTGTACACTACTGTACAACCCCCAACTTTGGTACTTTGTAGAGCATGCCTCTGCTTTTAGAACTGCCAACCAATGGTTTTGATAAGACAATATTCCTACATCTCTTGACTTTTGGAATTTTGGCCCATTCTTCGTGCACAAAAGCTTCTACCTTGGTGATGTTTGATGGCTTCATTGCGGCGACAACCTTCTTTAAATCCCACGTTCAAAGGAAGAAAAATGAACTAACTGTACAGATTCATTTAAATAAAGGAGATGGGTGAGGATCGCTGAGTCAACTCTTTATTGATGTCTGCAGAGATAAGAAACAGAGTATGATAACCAGTTCTCTAAATCTGAATCGCTCTGCTTCTAACCAGACAGGACTAACTGATATACGGTCTCCCACGGCTTGAGAAGGGTTTCCCACAAAGCAGTTGCAAAACAAATGGTTGATGGGACGAGCATATACAGAACCCAAAGGAGTGTAGCTACTCCCTTCGAACAGAAAAACAGCCTCTCGTAATGGATACGTTACAATGGCCTCAGTCATTTAGTTTGACCTTGCCGGTGTAAATCTGCAACAATGCTAATTTAATGGGTACACATGGAGAAGCATTTGCTCAACAGAGGTAGCAGAAAGGAATTGTTCACACCACACCACCAAAGATTTTCAATTGGATTTAAATTTGGTGACAGGATATTTTGCTCAATAAAGCTTTGGACGACTTATAGCGGTGCTTGGGATCTTTGTTCTGCTGGGCAGTTGTGATCACCAAGGTTCTATTTGCTGAAAAAGGCTGAGATTCTTCTCCTAAATGGCCTGATAGGGGGCGCAGTGGTGACGCAGAGTGAGAGCGTGTGACCCATGTCCGGAGGCCTCAGTCCCGGCTGGTGGACCATGTCTTCTTCCTATCTCCCAATCCCATTTCCTGTCAGCTGACTTTGAAATGAAGACCACTAGTGCCGCAAAAGTAAAAAAAAAAGATATATATAATGTCAAGGCCTGATTGTCATGGTTTGAGATGACCAAGGACCAAAGGTAGGAACAGCATCTTGACAGTCGCGTATTGATGGAACTAATTTTATTGAGCAGCTTTACAGGACTAAGGGAACTCGGTTACAAGAACATCAACAGAAACAGACGACGCAACAATAAAAGAAAAAAAACCAAACAAACCCGGAACTTAAATACAACAAGGATGAATGGAAACTGCATACACGAGTGAGTTTATTGACTAAAACAGGAGTCTATGATGCCAGGTACAAGATCAAGATTGTTCATTCCTGCCCCAGAAAAACAGCCCCACACCATCACTGATCCACCTCCATGCTTGACTGTAGGGATGATATTCCTCTGATCATAAGGTCTGATGGGCCTTTCTCATAGCAGGCACTCTGCTTTTATGGATCACTAAACTTACAAGTATTTCACCAAAGGCAAAAACCTTGCTCTCCAAAGACAATTTAATTGATAAATCATTGAAACTTTTTTTTTTTTTTTGGGGGGGGGTTGAATGATTCTGATACAAATATAAATAGAAGCTATGTTGAAGTGCAGGAGCCGCATTTAGATATCGATTTCTCTGAAGCTGTTTTCACTTTAAAAGCATGAAAAAGCTTAAAGGACAGGAAATTAATGCTAAAACAAGCCATATGTAGAATCAATAACCTCAAAGGCATCCGAGCCTCTAAAGTTTCCCAATGATAGTAAAAATGGATACATTAAACATTTAGCGTCAAATTATAGAGCTAGACTGCGCTGTTTGTAAAGCTACACCCCAATGTTCATACAGCTTCAAAGGAAAGCTGATACAGTGAGAGCTCATGTTTCCAGCCCAGATAATTAAGAGCGCCTGCAACAGGGACAAAACTGTTTGTGATTATTCCTTCACGAGGCTGCCTCATGACCAGAAGACTGGTGACCTACAGTCAAACCTCCAGGCCAAGTGAAACGCCTGTGAAAATGGGTGTTATGGTCTTACAGCTGCAATATAAATATAACAGGAAGTGTACTGTATGTTCAGGAACCTGCAATGAAATTTTGCTTTCAAACTGTGTTGCACAGTGAACATAAAAATGGCTTCAAAGTCAGCTCAGCTCATGTTGTGTGGTGTTCAACATACTTTAACAAGAAATAAAACTGAGAAAGACATTTATAAATTATTATATGTAACAAACATAAATTCATCTAATCAATAAATAAATTCATGAATAAAAAATACATTCTAAGAAAGAACTTTATAAAGATATGCATTTTATTTATTTATTTACCAACATTAAATTTAACAATAACGTGTTTATTTGGAAGACGTTGATTTATTTTTGTTGATTTGTTATGTTGCTCTATTAAAAAATAAATAAGTACGCACATGACTAAATAAATCAACTGATGAATAAGACATTTAACACACAAACTGTCAGGCACAAAGCAAGCAGAGAACCCAATATTAAAGCCAGACAGGGTGCTGAGCTTTAAAAGGTTTATTTTAAGAATTTTTGAAACCATGTACAACAAGAAATTGTCTACAGGTTCAAGCTGGAGATCTTGGCGGTGAGGAGAACTGGCTTAGTTACTGCAGAGGAAACAGACTGGAGGGCTGAGACTAAAGGCCCGTTTACACTACACTTTTTTAACCGAGCCGAGACCAGTCCGAGCTCGGTAACCGAGATAACTCTTGTGTGTAAACGGTCAGCAGACTGAACCAGACCGCGCTAAACATAACCGGACCGCGCTAACTGCAGACCAGCTCTTGGGTAGGTCTCGGCCTGGTTCTATTTTATCCCGGTTTCTGATAACGAAGAGCGCATGAGCAGACCGCGTCATCTCCTTACAGTCAGCTGACTGTCCGCGGGTTTTCCGGCAGTCTGGCTGCACGTCCCGATTCACACTCCATTCAGACAAATTTCAGACATTCATAATAATACTAGTTTCCTTACCGTGCCACACGGTTTCCAGAGATGAATCTGCTTAGCAGCGCAATGAACCTCAGCGTCTGTCGTTGTTTCCTGCGTCTGTAAATCCTTATTAGACGTTCGTTTGTCTCATCCACTTCCCAAAAAAGCAACTTTCTCGAGTAAATTCACCAATGGTTGCCTTCTTCCCCTGACTCTCCGCAAACACCGAAATATCACAATATCAAGCATAACATCCTGAATGTTACGGGCGCCGCGCTGTTTTCTTTGCTGCTACCGCCTTCAATCCCAGAGAGCGGTAGTACCGCAGATCGCCACTAGGGGGCGAGGAGCAACCAAGGAACCGAGATAAGCTTTGTGTGTAAACGGGTCGGCTTGTCTTGGATAACTGAACCAAGTCTGAGTCCAAGGAACAGCCCTGGGTCGTACATGGTGGATCTGGACAGAAGGGCAAATCCAGCGGCTTGGCAAGGCTCATGCAAACAGTCTATATATAGTGTATTTACAGTTTATATACAGTCTATATATATATATACACTACCGTTCAAAAGTTTGGGGTCACCCAAACAATTTTGTGTTTTCCATGAAAAGTCACACTTATTCACCACCATACGTTGTGAAAGGAATAGAAAATAGAGTCAAGACATTGACAAGGTTAGAAATAATGATTTGTATTTGAAATAAGATTTTATTTACATCAAACTTTGCTTTCGTCAAAGAATCCTCCATTTGCAGCAATTACAGCATTGCAGACCTTTGGCATTCTAGCTGTTAATTTGTTGAGGTAATCTGGAGAAATTGCACCCCACGCTTCCAGAAGCAGCTCCCACAAGTTGGATTGGTTGGATGGGCACTTCTTGCGTACCATACGGTCAAGCTGCTCCCACAACAGCTCAATGTTTCTTGCATGGAATAGCCTTCATTTCTAAGAACAAGAATAGACTGTCGAGTTTCAGATGAAAGTTCTCTTTTTCTGGCCATTTTGAGCGTTTAATTGACCCCAAAAATGTGATGCTCCAGACACTCAATCTGCTCAAAGGAAGGTCAGTTTTGTAGCTTCTGTAACGAGCTAAACTGTTTTCAGATGTGTGAACATGATTGCACAAGGGTTTTCTAATCATCAATTAGCCTTCTGAGCCAATGAGCAAACACATTGTACCATTAGAACACTGGAGTGATAGTTGCTGGAAATGGGCCTCTATACACTATGTAGATATTGCACCAAAAACCAGACATTTGCAGCTAGAATAGTCATTTACCACATTAGCAATGTATAGAGTGTATTTCTTTAAAGTTAAGACTAGTTTAAAGTTATCTTCATTGGAAAGTACAGTGATTTTCCTTCAAAAATAAGGACATTTCAATGTGACCACAAACTTATATATATATATATATATATATATATATATATATATATATATATATATATATATATATAATTACATATATGTATATATATATATGATTACATATATGTATATATATATAATTACATATATATAATTACATATACATATACATATATTCAATAAATCAGAATATGGGTTCCAATTAGTATGGGTTCCATATTTTCAAAAGTACCTTTTGAGACTGGGTTGCCGAAACAAATAGACCTTTTAGTAATATTCTAATGTATTGAATATAACCGTAAACTATTCTCTTACTGCTCTTGTGCTACTTTTAGTCTAAATGTTTTTACAGGATTGCCCTGGATTCAGCTCCATCCTCCTCTCCATTAATTATCACCAGCCATGTTCCTGCTGAACAACAGCATCCCAACACCAGGACTGTGCCATTAAAATAACAATGATACAAACACGGTCATGTGTATGGCCTTACTTTTCTGTCAAACTTAGTTTGCATGACACCTTTGTGTAATACATTCCTTTGTAAATTCTCTGGAAACTTTGGCTTTAGCTAAAGGCTGGAAATAAACAATTGTAAAGTCCTTTCAGGAGAGCTGGACTTTATGTTTTCTGCCTTTAATCAAACTCCCTATAACTGGTGACATATGTGAACCCACGGAAGAATCAAAGTTAGAATTCCATAAAGATATGCTTGTAGAAAGTTTTAGTTTACTAGTGTGCACACTTTTCAAATTAGGATTTTTTGTGTTGAATTATTCAGGATTCAGTTTCTTTTTAAATGCACTGTTGTTGCCTTGTCTACAGATTTTCCCACCTGAGCTCTGCAGCTCCTCCAGAGTTACAGCACAATGGGTGTCTTGGTTGCTTCTCTGATCAATGCTATCCCCTTGCCCGGTTTGTCAGTTTAGGTGGAGGGCCACGTCTTGCTAGGTTTTGTAGTTTCTCCCACTCTTTCCGTTTTCTGCCAATAGAAAGAGGATGGCACATCAGAGACAGTCAACAGTCCACCGAGAGATGTCCAAAGCTTTGGTTCATAACCTAACCCTGCTTTAAATTTCTCCACATCTTTTTTTCCTGCCCTTTGTCTGTTGTGCTCCTTGGTTGTCATGAAGTTGCGTGTTCACTAATGTTCCCCAACAACTCTCTGAAGCCTTCACAGAATAGCCAGATTCATACTGAGACCCAGTTTAAAAAAATAATAGGTAACCTCTGAAGCCAGCTGTTTGCATTTGATGTTATGATGGCATATCAGCATAGATGGGCCTGAATATGATGCTTATATTTGTTAAAAGCTGCAGTTTGCAGTCTTCTACAACTGTAATGATGACTGAAATTTTTGCCAGCTTGCTCCTCAGAATACATGCTTGTCCTGGTCTTGGCCACTGTTTAAAAGATGAGGGGGGGGGGGGGGGGATAAAAAAATCAACTGAGCTTCTGCCTTAATCAAGAGTGCTTGGAGCTCCCGGCTAAATGCCATGAGAGAAAGGAAGCAATTGACTCCGGGTTTTTATGCAGAAGCCGAGCCTGACGACACAAGAAGAGGAGCATTATTCAGCACCCCACGGCTGGTGAATGAGAGATGAAAAAGACCTCGATGAGGAAAACCAGGGCTGGAAAACAGACCCGCTGTTACCACAGCCAGCAGCTTATGTGTCACGGACATTTATATTCATTTGTTACATAACCCTCCCTTCCCCCTTTATGTGACAAGTGATTAGTCTGAGAGGAGTCATTTAAGCATGACAGATGGCATTTTAATTGCACTACCTGATTGTCAGGAAAGTGGTTACTTTGCTTTTATTGTCTGTAAAAAACTGCAACACATGAATAGACTCGTGTAGAGTCCTCAAATAAATAAATGTGTACGTAAATAAATAGAAAAGAAATAAATATAACCTGAGCGAATACAAAAAAAAAAACAGTTTTAAATGATGATTTCATTTATTAAGGGGAAAATGTCCAAGCCAACTTGGCGCTATGTGAAAAGGTTTTTGCCCCCTAAAACTAATAACTGGTTGGACCAGCCTTCATGACAACAGCTACTTTAGAGGCCCTAACAAAAGTATTCACACCCCATGAACTTTTGTTAACGTTTGCCATTTTTACATATTACAGCCAAATAATTGAATGCGTTTTGTTGGGATTTTATGTGATAGACCAACTCAAAGTAGCCCGTTAAGTGGAAGGAAAGTAGGACATGGTTTGTGAAGATGTTTATAGGTAAAACTTTCAAAAGTGTGTGGTGTATTCGCATTCAGATTCTTACTCCCTCTGAGAGACATCAGGGGTGGACCTCAAACTCCATTCCCCATTCTGTTAGAAGTTAATTCAGAGCGGAATAAAAAAACATGCAGATCATTTAACGGAAAAGGTTTTCGTTAAGGCACTTAACACTGCACATCAGGACACTACGCTGGAAGATGGTGGTGGCACTATCATGCTGTGGGGATGATTTTCCCTGTCCCTGGGACAGAACCTGAACATAAAACAGCGAGAGACTGAAAAAGACAGGAGACCAACCAGGGTAGAGAGGTCCACCTTCCAGCAGTTAGACATTTTGGAAACCATGGATAATTTTTCTATAAAACATAGGAAATTTGAGTATCAATACTTTTGTAGTAAATTGTATTTTCTGTATAAGTCAAAATTACTTGGTCATTTTTTAAAAGGTTTTAGATACATGGCGGTCTCTACAAATGTGCCACTGGTAGAACAACCATATAAAGGAGAGGAATCTGCTGTGCCCAGGGCCCCGTGGATTATTTGGTTGATTTTTTTTTTCTATTTTTTGTAGTTTCGCTTTTTTGCTTTACAACTTCTATCCCAGCACAGTTTATTGATCATACCCTTCTCCTTTTAACTTTCGGTTTTTTTTTTTTATTACCTCCCTTCAACCCAGCACAGTATCCAAGTCACGTGACACCCCAGTGTTGTTTGCGCAACGCTCATCCTTTTGTTTCTCAGTCTCAGCAGCGTGGTCATTCCCGCGTGCCCGCTTCCCTCGCGCTTTTCAGAGGTGGTGGGGGCAGGCTCTGACGTCAGCTCGACCTGCCGGACGCGCACATCCCCGCCGCGCGCGGCTCTCACACAGAGGGACCCTCAGCACTGTTAACCACCGGGCTTACCGATCTGCATGCGGTCGGTTCGGAGCGAGAAAGGAAACGGCTGCGATGAACGCAGAGAGAGGCTGCGCGCCGCTACGCTGCCGCACTTTCCCAAATTGAGGAGGAGAGATAGAGAGACGGAGTAGAGGCGGAGAGGTGCTGCAGAACACCCAGGGTCTGGGTGAATATATAACCATGGCAACAGCAGCAGCACCAGGAGCACGAGAAGCGGGGATATAAACATTGCATCCATCCATCCGTCCGTCCGTCCGCAAACAGCGATTTGACTGGGTTTAAGGGCTGGAGCTGGAGCCGACCCCTCTGCGGACATCACGCCACATCACTGCGAAGGTGAGGCTGCTTCATTTTCTGTGACACCCTCTTCCTCCTCTCGCTCCTGCTGCTCCCCCCCACCCCTGCCCCTGCGGGATGCTTTTTGCCTGGATGTGTAGGGAACAGATCACATGTCCTTTTTAAAAGGAAGATCTATTTCACGGGATATACACACAGATACACATGGCTTCGTTTTTCCAGTCGTGTGATGAAGGTCTTTGTCCGACCTGTTGTCTTGGTATCTGAATACGCAGACCGATGCATACAGTCACCTGTAAGTTTGAAAGTAAAAGCTGACTGAGAAGGGAAAGTGCAGTGGATCTGTGGCTGTGAGCAGCTGTGATTCGATTCGTCGTCTTGTCTTTTGCAGAAGTGAAAGTGTTGGTCGGAGCTCAGCACATTGTGTGTTCTCCAGGTTGACTTTCTCCCCCGTGATGCTGTCACATAAAACAGAGCCATGGTGCCTACTGCAAACAAAGACAAAGGTCAGGGGCTGTTTCTTTGTCCCAGTCCGTCAGCGCCTGGGAGGACGGGCTGATTCCTTTTAAAGCCACACGCCAGACCTTTCTGGGAACTTGGATCAAACTCATTTTAGATAATGGTTTGTCACCTGTGGAGTGTGTCATGGTCGGTTTTTCTATTTTTTTTCCCTCTATCTTGCTTTAACTCATTGTTTTACCAAGTTAATATCTACTCTCTGTGAACGCATGGCCCTGATGACATCACAAAATGTAACTAACCAGAGTACTGCATGCATTTCAGGAAAATTTGGCAACAGTGAAACTCACGGAAGCGGTGTGTGAAGAAGCGACTGGACTAGCTTGATTTCATTATTAAAGGACTTCAACGATCCGTTCGACTTAGGTTGTTATAGTGACACCAAACTACATACGCCCTGCTCCAGGCATGGGCCGGTCACAGGGTATACCAAGCTTTCCAAACATTACAGTCTCCAACCGCAAATTCTTTTTTGCCATAACCTTCCTGTGATTGAAAGTCCTTCGAATGAGAGGCCAGAAATAGTTTCAGATTGTGTGTGTGTGTGTGTGTGTGTGTGTGTGTAGCATAGAGTACTGCGGTACTCCCCCTCCACCACCTGTAGCTTGTCGAGCAGCTAGCTGACAGCCGGCAAGATAAATTTGGAAACATTTTTTTTTGCTAATACATGGCACTGTTGTATTTTTAACTGAGTTTATCATACCTTGAGAATTTTCTCACCAACCCAAAGCCGTTCTGCTCTGTCCGTTTGATCAAGATGATTTTCGAGTCCCAATGGCGTTCCCGGTAGAACAGCTACGCCGCCCACCACTTCCACCGAAAATGACGACTAGGCAGACAGACTTAATGATCCCAATCCTACCACTTTACCAGCAGAGCACGCATGGAGTAAGGACAGAAATGCGACTGTCTGGCCGCCAGAGAAAGAGAAGTCGTTGGTCGAAGCAGAACTTCAGGCTGCACAAAGCACCCGTGTCCCGTCAAATCACATTAGTAGCTGTTTAAGGTGATACCAGGAGATCACGGCATTGACGAGAGACGCACCAATCAGGCGTTAAACTGAGAAAGCTTACCATGTAGTGGTGGATGCACATGGAAACCAATCAGATGGGGAAATTCAAATATGAATACAGACAGATTAGAGCAAGTTGAAATGCGAAAGATCATCCATGTTTGTGTTTTTTCAACTCAAAATGCAACTCGGGTGGCTCAGAATTTACGCCAAGGTCATTCGTCGGCCATATTGTTTAGAAAAACAAGCTGACCTTGTGATGCCATCAGCTGAAATACAAAGGCGGAATTGTCAGGGATTTTTTCTTGTGTGTCTGTGCTCTTTTCGAGCACGATATCTGATGTTAATGCAATAAAGAAAAAAAAAAAAACTCTTTTGGAAGAGTGCATGCACAGATGGAAGGCACTTGTTTTTTGTCCAAACAAGTTCCCAGTGACTCAGAGTTGTGAAAACAAACCACGATCACATGCAGCTCTCCAGAGAACACAACGGGCCTCTGAGCGAACCAACGTGGCTTTTTTTTTATTTTTACGGAGCGCTTTTTTTTTTTTTTCCATGAAAAACTCTTTGATCATGTTTTTATTTTGACTGGAGATTGTGACGATGCAGGTCACATCCTTGTCTAAGGCAACCTCTCAGTTCAGCTCCAGCTCAGGCTGCTCCACTTGCAGGGATTTGGTGTTGTAATTTCCCAACACACAGCATAAAGCACCACGGAGGATTTTAGAAAGTGCTAGATTATGCCATCACATGATTGCGGGGCTGGCTCACAAGGTTTCTGTTAAGGCCTCGCCGCGTATCCGGGTCCAGAAAATCCTCTTACAATATCCTCATTGTCACGTTAACTTTAAATAGAGACCATTTTAAAATTCTCGTCTGAAAGCCCCCCCCGCGTGCTGGAGGGGTCGGGTCGATGGACATTAACAAATGGAATAATGCCGCAGATTAATTTCTGTCGCCTCTGAGCTGCGTTCACGTTCAGCGGTTTCAAGCGGAGGGAAAGGGATGTCTCTCCGTGTCACAGTGACACTTTAATGGCCGCAAAATCCACCCGTTCCCAGTTCAGCCCACTGGAGACGCGTCACCTCCTCGTCCTCCGCCGCGTCGAGACGGGAGACATCAGCCAGCGTTCCCAGCTGAGCCGACGCCAACGGAGGCGACCGGAGGAGGTGGAGAGCAGCTCGAGGGCAGCTAGGCTTTTTCCCCCCCCTAAGGTGGCAGAATTAGAGCTGCTGCGACCTCAAGACCCGCAAGAATTCCAGCATGTCTGTTGGTTTTTGTGTGTGTGTGTGTGTGTGTGTGTGTGTGTGTGTGTGTGTGTGTGTGTGTGTGTGTGTGTGTGTGTGGCATGCTTTAAATAGGAATCAGACACCAGATGGCTGTTTTGTAATGATTGGTGTTTAAGTATTTGCTGCTAGAAGAAAAAAAAAAGAAAGAAAAGACAACGATTAAGCTTTTCAAAGTGCCCCAAAAGCAGAATCCAAGAAGTAGTTAGGCTGCAGGTTATGCAGATATGTGCTGGAGCGAAACCAACTTGAATCTCTGCAGAAAGGTTACTCATGCTCACATCAAGGTGGGCTTTATTGGACAGTGTGGTGACGAAGTTTAACCTGACAACAGCCAGCTGTATGTCGCTCCGCCTAGCTCCACTCACATACATCTGGGACACCGCCGATAGAGAGTGATTTCTCCAACCAATTTTATGGTCTGGCCAATCAGGACGCAGGACTGGAGTTTCATAGATGTGACGTAGAGGAGACGCGACCATGACGTGAGACTGTTTTGATAGCAATGGCGGCTCGTCGAGGAAGCAAGCGTTAGCATTGATGCTGCTATTTCTTCCGCGTTGTCCAATCTACCTAATATTGTTTCATTAAAAGAACATCAGAGAACGGCTCTGAAGGCTTTTGTTGGTGGAAACCATGTTTTCGCGCTTCTCCCGACCGGATTTGGCAAGTTTTGTTTTCCGGGGCGCGTCCGCGTCCGTAGCGGACGCGCCCCGGAGCGGTTAGCGGTTAGCGCAAACCATATTAGGAGGCCTTTAGTCCTCAACGCGGTCGGCCCGGGATCGACTCTGACCCGCGGCGCTTTGACGCCTGTCTTCCCCCCTCTTCCTGTCAGCTCACTGTCAATAAAACACGTGCCACTGGAGCCGCAAACACATAAAAAAAAAACTTTTTTTTTTCCTGCGTCGCTCTCATCAGCGTCACGGGTTGGCTTCGGTGTGAGTGGTTGAAATAGCACGTCGATAAAGATGACAGACAAGTGGCTTATCCAATCATATGCAAGGACATAGCTCTCAACTCTCACGCATTGACTGTGTGACACACGCATTTCACTAACTCCACACGCTCACACGCAACACATGACATTTCACACGCAAACATGGAATTTCTCACGCATAAAAATCACAAAGCCCGTCTGGGCTGCGGATGACAAAACTCCGCCTTCTGCTGAGCTGTTTCAGCTTCTTTCACAGCTTGTGGCCATCAGTAATTCCTGCTGCAGTTATTTTTAACAGAGCAGCAGGAAGAGTGATCAGAGTTATGAATAATTTTAGTCTTAACAGTGGTGAAAGTGAGCCGGTAAGGTCCTGTACCGCGTACACAGGAGGGGAGGGGGCGAGGGGAGCTGCTGCCAGATGACCGGTTCATTCAGAACCAGTCATGGCTGCACGCTGGATCATAAAACAGTTCTGCTAACCAGATGCAGTTTAAAAAGCCACTTAGTCTGTTTATAAGTTTCGTTTTTATTAATTCTGCATTTTTTAACTACATGCACCGTATTTCTGTGCCTCCGCGCATGCTCCTCTCCCCCCTCCTTTCCCTCGGAGCAGGTGCTTTTATCACCGTTCACCATTCAAAACGTGAATCACTACGTTTAATGTCCTCACATCGGTAGCAACGTGTGCCAGTTAAAGTCAATAGAAGAGTTACTAGCTGTGTTTCATGCTATTTTTTTAACAACATAGATTCAGTGGCGCTTCGGTGGGCGTGCTGCCTCGCGCTTTAATTCAGGTGCGCACTTTTAAGGGTCATTTTAAAGAACTTGTAAGATCAGGGGCTTCATCTTAGACCTGTCAGTACCCCTGTTCCCTTTATAGGAACCCTTTACAGTATTTAGTTATGCATTTTCCCCGCTGTTTATCCCTCGCACGCAGCGCACGGGGGTAAAATCCGCCCACCTCACCGCCCAGAGCGCACTGACGAGAGCAATAGAGATTTGACTTGTCAGCGCGGCGACTGAGAAACCTGTCGCTGTGATGAGAATGTTATAAACTGTAACAGTCTAGAAGTGCATTGAGCTGAAAAGAGGGAGACATCAGCAGCTGGATCATGCGTAAAGACGCACCAACCCATAGATGAATGTGTAACAGTGTAATAATTCGGTCAATAACTTAAAACTACTTAATTTTATTCAGTATTATTTGAACAATTGTGTATTTTTTTATGTCTTAATCCATTAACTGAACAATAAAGTATTAATATGTCTCTTTCTCTTTTTAACAAAAGTAATACATGTCTACTTCATTGTCTGGGGGATAAAAATGAGATGGAGTTGACTCCACCGGCTCTTCCAGGGTCCGGGTAGCCCCGCCCCCAAACAAGCCCCGCCCCCAAATTAGCATAATCTCACTCTTAACTTTTGATAAAAGTTGAGAGGTCTGTGCAAGGAGTTTTGATAAGGCCCAGCCTTCAGTAAAGACAATTCCTATGGTGGTGTCCCAGATGTATGTGAGTGAAGCTAGGCGGAGCGACATACAGCTGGCTGTTGTCAGGTTAGACGAAGTTGGCTTCAGGTCTGAAACAGAAATACAGTATTGTTGTTCTCAAGGAGCAGCTATAACAGTCCTCCAGTGGGTTTGCATCTGATCCCAACATTTAAATGTAAATATATGCCAATACCGATCTTTTCAGACCAGCGTTGACTTTAATCGTGTAGCACAGTTGTTGTTCTGCTGTTGCAAAAATTGTTAAAACTGATTTTTCTTTCTCTTAAAAATGCCCACCCCACTCAGTTGTGCCCACCCCACTACTGAGCGGGGTGGGCACAAAAGCCTTCAGAATATAACGGTAGGTTAAAAAAGGCTGATGTTTTTAACCTACCGTTATGTTTCTCTTATATAGGGTTTTAAAAGCTGCTACATCTAGTAGCAAAATCCCTTTATAACACACTTTCCTGCCATAAACGGTCGTTAATTATTCTTCAGCAGCGCTTTAACCATAGGCCTATGTGTAAATGAGAGTTTGGGGGAGGTCAAATCAACAGCTCAATAAAATATCTGTTTTGTCTAAAAAAAAAAAAAAAGCCAAGAATGTACGATGGCAATATTATTTTAACTGTTTTTAACAGCTTTCCTTTAGCTCTTAGCACTGTTAACATCCCTAAGAGTAGCTACGTTCTGTCAAAAGGCTACCATTGTTGTAGTGTGAAATGTATAGCAGAGGTGAAAAGTTTAAAAAAATAAATAAAAAAAAGCAGATTTCATGTCCTTGTTGCTCCTGTGTAGAGCTCTGGAATTCTCGCCTCAGTTAATATTACTGTAACAATTTGAAATACTGTAATGAATTCAGAATATTTACACAAAACACACAAGAAACATCAATGTTGTATGTTCTTCTTTTGGTCACAAGAACCTCAGGAGGTGGTGATGCTGTGCACAGCAGAGTGCTTATTCTACAGCAGCAGGCCGTCTACTGACAAACAGGCTTAAAGTACTCGGCTAAATTCTAAGAAAAAAAAAAAAAATCTGTTGACGTGCTTCAAAAATTGTATTTCATATGATTAATGAGATCACTGTGAACGTTATATGTGAGTGGATTACGATGGTTTGGCTGTAAGCTTTAACCTCCAGGCTAAAATCAGACAAAACATGACCTCAGGGAACACAGGGCCATGCGGCTGGGATCGGTGGATGGATCTCTGGCTGGCATCTTATTAAAGGACTTTAATATGCAGAAAAAGTAAGACAAGGCATATCTTGATTCTGGAAATCAGTACGATGATCTGGTTCCAAAATCGGTCCTTTTTGGTTTAGAATGTCCTGTGAAGTCTTGTGCGGTCCCAGACAGGTTTTCTTTGGATTGCCCTGTATATAGCTCCATCTATGTCGCCTTTGACTCTGACTGCCTTCCCAATCCATTCTGATGAAAATCATCCCCACAGCATGATGGTGCCACTACTGTATTCCATCAGTAGGGATGGGTTGTTCAGGGTGATGTGCAGTTAGCCGCATCCAGAAAGTTGAATATGGGTCTCATCTGGGCAGAGCGCCTTCTACCACAGTTTTCTTCTTTTTACTTCCACTACACAGCTTTTGGCAAACTACTAATGGTACTTCTTTTGGTTTTCTGTCATGATTTGTGAAAGGCAGAGCTAATAGTTATCCTATTAAAAGATTCTGCCAACTGAGCTTCGAAAAAGTTCCCTTAGGCCTTTTGCCTGATCATTTGATTGAAGGTCTCCCTTCAAACTGGATGACTTTTGAAGTCAGTAGATAGCCATGTGTTTTATGCAAAATCCAGATAAAGAGCAACTACTTGGAATTCTGTGGTTTTACCATGAAAAAACTAGAATAGAAAAAGTTTAAACCTTTTTCAGGGCATTCATTTTACATTCAGATTTTAGAGTTTTTGGGGAAAAAATCAATTGCCCATAGAAAGTAGTCATAGGTCTAGTGAACATATGCGACATTGACCTAATATGAATTATTTAAAACAAAATTGAAAGAAGCATTACAGATATGATCCCAAGTAAAAATGATAATTTGTCCTTTAGAAACTTCCAGAAAAATAAATGGTGTGTTTTTTCCTTTCAAACTAAAAAGCATAAAGCCATATTATAACTGATTTTCAGTGGTTTACACATTCTGTGTACTTGTCAGTGTAGATCTATTGATTGCTAGAGAGCCATATTTAAGTTGGATAACTTGTATTTGTTGAACTTTTGTCCAGTATGAAACGTGTAAGAACATCACAATCAAAGGTCTTATGGCACAGTTCAGCTTTAGCGGATGTTTTATCACTGTCGGCATCGTCCATGATCAGTGTGATGGGAGGCACCAAATATGTTCCTGCAATAAC
Source organism: Fundulus diaphanus (assembly GCA_037039145.1). Classification (NCBI taxonomy): domain Eukaryota; kingdom Metazoa; phylum Chordata; class Actinopteri; order Cyprinodontiformes; family Fundulidae; genus Fundulus; species Fundulus diaphanus. The sequence goes on from CM073135.1 coordinate 15,732,753, forward strand.
AGACGTGACGTTGAGGCTGTCAGCGTGGGCGCGCTGAGCTGTGTTTCCCTGCTTTGATTTGATTACCTTCCGGAAACGTGTGCAGCAGCCCCCTTCGATCATTATATACGCCTCTGTGCTCTAAACCTTTCTTCGATGGGGTACTGGCACTAAGCTGCCATCGGTCACGGGACTGTAAGCCTCAATTTTTAACAAAGTACATAATGTACATTTTGCTCCTTACTGCCAAGGTAACCCATTGCTACAGAAGTGAGACCCTCCTTATAATGAACTGGCGAGTCTGCAGATAACGGATAGCTAGGCTGCTAGTTTACAGCATAGCTCAGTGGATCAGAAAACCAATTAGGGAGGCTCCAGCTAAATCCAGAATCACCACCGAAGAAATCCCCCCCTCCCCCCATAAATGATCTGGTAAAAGTTCAGGACATTGCTCCTGTCACAGGCAACTTGCCGACTCAGCAAAAGCAGGGAACACAGCTTTGGCCTCTGGCCAATTCTAGGTGTGGCCAGCTTCAACATAAAACACGTCCCTCAGGACGGTAGTGTTTTGTTACAATAAAGCAGTGCTCTGTGATGACTATGGGTTGGGAGGCTGGGGTTAAGGTTTGACTTTGAGACATTCCTTCTAAGATTTCAATACGCTTATCAAGATTCATGACCATTTGGGAATAAAGATTCATTCCCAAATGGTTAATCAAGATATGAGTGTTTACTTGTAAAGTTACAATATTTACTATGATAATGTACACTCATGAGAGCATTATGAGGCAGGCCATTAGAAGATGTATTTCTAAGAGTCCTGTTTGTCAGAATAAAAACAGTACGTTTTTAAAAAACAACAACCTTTAAGCCTATGTTAAACATAAGTACCCATCTCTGCATGAAAAGTTTTGCTTCTTCATTTGTCTGATGCAATATTCTAATCTTGTTGTTTAGAAAACATTAACTTCTAATGTTGTGTTGTTATTAGTTGGAGGTGGAAAGAAATCATAATTAATAGAAAAAAGGCCTTAAAACATCTTCAGTCTGTGTTCATCTATATAATTTTGTTTTCCCTTAGTGAATTGAGTTACTGAAATAAATGAACTTTTCAATAATATTCCAAATTATTGAATATGATTGTATTGGTGAAATAATGCAATAAAAAGTAGAAAAAACAACTAATGTCCTAGACTGTGCCTTTTACGATTTAGTGATCCCCTGTGATTTAGGTGAAGGGGAGTGGTTGCACTTTGCAGTTCGTCTGTTGTTCAGTGGTCTCAAACTCAGATCCTCCAGGGCTACAGCTTTTAGATGTTACTCGCCCTGCACACCTGAATCAAATGGCTAAACCGTCTCACTAACATGCAGTCAAGCTCTGCAGAGCTCTGCCAATGAGCTCACATTGGAGTAAGGGGTGCTGAAGCAGAGACGCATCTAAACATTGCAGGACGTCGGACCTTGGGCCTGGGGTTTGAGACCACTGCTCTAGTTGTTTCTACACCACCCATAGCCTCGTGAGACCATCCTGATCTCGCGAGCTTTCAAGGTTTCACTCGCAGATCAGTCTGGCTACTTTCCGTTAAAGAAAATTTGGAGCAGTTCACCAAACAAATGTCCAATCAGCGTTGGCTTTGAGACGGGTTGAGGTGTGACACAACGAGAAGCGCGACAGTTCAGTCTAAAGAACATGGCGGCTTCAGCCGATGAAACTAGCGTTAGCGTGGCTATCGAGCAAGTTTTATCGGAATTACAGAGTATTTCTTCACTGAAAGAAGAGCAAAACACTGCTCTGGAGGCTTTTCTCAGAGGAAAAGATGTTTTTGCTCTTCTCCCGACTGGTTTCGGCAAGAGTTTGATCTATCAATTGGCTCCTCTTGTCGTGAAGAAAATGGGAAAGGTGAACATTTTCAGACAGCGGTAGTCCTAATTCTGTTAGCCGCTCGCTAATGCTTTTTTCTCTTGCATCCTTCTTTTGGAATATGGACCGGGCACCTGAAATTGTGCCTTTTATTCGCAAATTATCTTTACATAAACGGCAAATATCCTTTGCCGACATGTTGCTTATTTGCCGAGATAACGAGCCTTTACCTGCAGCAGCAAGAGTAGCCTGGCTTGTGGTTGTGTTTTTGTCGTCGCTCTGTTAGTACGTCATATGCTTTGTTGATCCGATTGGTTTATTTGGCCCGTCTATCACCAACATAGGCCAATCAGCTAACCGGTATTTTCGCCCCTTCCCAAAATTACTTCAACGGAAGGTTTCCAGATGGATATGCGGAGCAAATCCATCTGGCGGAGTCAGGTTACACCACCCACTCTTCCTCATTTAAACTGGAGATGCATGGATCGGAATGTTGTGGTCGATTTCTCTTTATTTATTATTTTATTTTTCTAAAGCTGTGTCTTGACGAACTGGTCCTGGTCAATCTCTTTTTATGAACTACATTATGTGGCAATATAAAACTAGCAACTAAAAAAAAAATGATGTTACATTGCTCTGTGTTAGACCTGTTGCTGTAAAATTTTACAATCTGATTTGGAATATTATAAATTGGCTTCAGCATTTCATATTGGCATGTTTAGCATTACTAAAACAATGGTTTCCCTGTTCCTTCAATCGAGAACGTAGATCCTTACCTTGACTCTGAGATTTTCAAAAGGCTGCCAGCATTTCCAGATCCCTCATGTTCCTTCTAACATGGTTTCCGCTTCTTCTGACTTCATTTTTAAACACCTCATTGAGACTGAAAAAGCTAGCTTTGAATCTTCTTCCTGCTGCAACAGTGTCCACACCATATTGATGTTTTTGGTGTGACCTGGTAGAGTTTGCCTATTCACTAAAAAGCTTTTCGGGCTTCTGACCGCCCAATCACCAGTCAGGGCTGATGAAGCTAAAAGCCGTCTGATTCCAGTCAGCAGCATATTTCTGGGTGCGCGTCATCTCTAATCTTTTGTGTTGACATTACAAGAAATGGTCAATTAGCTAAGGTGAGAGTTGAAAATGACTAACCCAATTAATAGCAACCAGCCTAATTAAGTGAGTTAGATAATGTGCAAAAAGGACTTTTAGGTTGAAAATAAGCTCTGCACAATAGATCTGATGTCAGCGTTGAGGTTAATTATTGCCTTTGTTCAAAACAACTCGTTGTTAATTATATAATTAGCTCTACCTGCAAACATACTCATTTGCACAATCTGAATTTCTATTGTCTATTTTAACACCTATTCAGTGATGTTGCAGTTATAATATCAACGTGTGTTAATATGACCCTTTTAGGTCAATGTGACCTAAAAAGGGACAGCGTGGTGCAATACATAGATATAGGTTTAGTATTTTTGTTTTTAGATGATCATGAGGAATCTACTGGTGCATTCAATTGAATTCAACTTTATTGCACATATAGTAACCTTATAAATACCAATTAACGTAACGTCTTAAATCCCTCCCTCAAATCTTGCGACACCTGTGGCATTGTGCTGTGCGATAAAACTGCACCTTTCATAGTGGCCTTTTTATTGTGGGCAGTCTAAGGCACACCTGTGCACTAATCATGGTGTCTAATCAGCATCTTGATATGGCACACCTGTGAGGTGGGATGGATTATCTCAGCAAAGGAGAAGTGCTCACTATCACAGATTTAGACTGGTTTGTGAACAACATTTGAGGGAAATGGTGATGTTGTATATGTGAAAAAAGATTTAGATCTGAGTTCATTTCATAAAAAATGGAAGCAAAACTAAAAGTGTTGTGTTTATATTTTTGTTGAGTGTATATATATATATATATATATATATATATATATATATATATATATATATATATATATATATATATATATATTATTTTTTTTTTTTATTATTTATTTTTTTCAAGAAGTGAGAATAACTGATATTGTCCACCCCCTAATATGAAGTGCTTTAGTCGAGTACATACATTACAACTGCTGATATAAATTGATATAAATCTAGGTTCACTCTTGAATACTAAATGTTGAGATCTAGATGGTGTCCGGCTTGAGATGTTTTTTTCAAAAAGGGCTTCTGGCAATACCAGGGGTTTATGCTGCTCTATAGTAAAACCAACTCATCATGACAACTCTCCACTGGTGATTAAAGTTTTCAAATAGTTTAATCTGAAGACTGGACTGCACAAGCTACACGTTCTGTGAGGTGTTTCACTGCAGGGACTATATTTCTCTTCGTTGGCATGTTATTGTTTGCTGCTTCCGTTCGACTCATGACTCTCCTCAGTTTTTGCAGCTCTTGCAGGAACACTAACTCCGTCCGACCATATTGATGTGGATTACATTTCATAGCATTCAATGAGAGGTTATTTGATACACTTTGCCGTAAACACTGTCAGTGTTTTTTCTCGCCTGGTGGGAGCTCAGCTTTCAGTGCACTTTCTCTAGATTCTGCTGTGTGTAACGTAAGAGTTGTAGTCAATGTGTAGTGCTAAATAAAATCGTGATTGGTTTTTGACAGCGAGTGTTGATCTAAAGTTCATTGATTTTTCATTTGTGCCATTCACTTAAGCACATTAGGTCCTTGTCTTTATTTTTCTCAGTCAGCGAGTGGAAATATGCAAATTCGAAGGCTATTAAGGGTTTAATATTAAAAAAAAACTCATTTAGATGTACAGTACCTGTACAACAGAGCGTTTTCAGGTGTAATGTATTCTATGTCAAACATATACGGAGAATGATGAGACTGGGTCGAACTCAGGCAGTCAGAGTAGTATCATGTGACAAGTGTCACATGATATAGTGACACTTGTCCAGATGTCAAATTTCGTTGCTACTAAATATTTGACTGTCAGCTGTTTGTGTTATTCTAACAAAGTGGAGGCTATTGGGAACAGAGTCAATAGCTACAGACCTCCAAGCTTCAGAAGGCCTTAGCTCAAGAACTGGAGAGCTTCATTGAATAGGTTTCCATGGCTGAGCAGCTGCATCAGGGTTTATATCTCTATGTTAATCGCATTGGATTCAGTGGTGTAAAACATGCTGAAATTGGACTCTATAGCAATGAAGACATGTTCTCTGGAGAGACAAATCATGCCTTTTTGTCTGAAAATCCGATGGACAAGCTCAGGTTTGCAGCTGAGAATGAGAATGGTCCCCACCTGTTTGTACTGCGTCAACAACGTTTGGTGCACAGAGAAGTATGGCTTGCAGCTGCTTTTTTAGGGGTTGAGATTAGTCTTTTAGTTCTAAAGAAAGGAACTCCTGATGGTTCAACACACCAAGACATTTTTGGACAACTTCACCCTCACAGCTTTCTAATAACAGTTTGGGGATGGGCCTTTTCCTTTTCTAACATGACTGTGCATAAGTGCACCCTGCTATATATGTTTGCTGTAAAAACAGTTGACTGACCTGTTCAGAGTTCTTAGGACAGAAGCTGTGAAACTGGCCTTCTTGTCTAGCATCAGTGTTCGATCTCATAAATATACCTCTGGAATAATGATCAAACATTCCCATAAACACAAGCCTTTACCTTGTGGAAAGCCTTTGCCACGAGCTGACACTGTCATAGCTGCAAAGGATGAGCCAAATTCATATTCATAACGCCTTTTCACAGGGACGTCACTCTGTAAATAGTTTGCCATTATAGTGGATATCTTAGGGGTCTTTGGTTGTGGCAGTTTCATAACTTACAACTCGACTAAGCATGCCAGTGCAAACTATCAGTTCTCTGGGTTATGGCAAATCGATTGCTGCAGATTTAATTCTGTTTGCTGAACATTCAAACGTAGTTTCATACAGAAGAAAATAAAACAACCTATTTTATTTGTTGTAACTAGAAGGCAGCATCTACAACACTAACATAGAATTTCCACAGTCACTGGGGAATTTTCAGAACTCTTAGTATCATTGAAAGGTTTTGTGTCTTACCTTGAAATGTGACCTGCCATTGCTTATTATCTTTCCATATTTCACCCAAATCCAATTTAAATTTAGAATAACAATAATTCTGAACATAAAACAAAACGTGTAAATGAAAATGCAATGCAGAAAAAAGGTGATGCCCTTTAATGTTTCGTGTCAGCAGTTTTTCTGCTAGCACTGGCAACAAGCAATCTCTTATCCATGAGACATCTGGATTTACCAACAGTTTGAGTTAGTATGGGCCACTCTCCATAAGAAAGCTGCTCAAGCTGTCAGACTTGAATGGTGGGAAACACAGCAGTTAGACATTCTAGATGTTCCCTAGGATTGAGAACTGGACTCAGGGGCAAGTTAGAAATATTTAGATGTTTCATTCTCAGACTTTGTGTGCTTTGAGTGCTTTAGGCTGTAAATTCTGGGTTATCGTAATAATCCCGTGGGAGGACCGATGAACTGTGACTCAGCATTTTTACACTGGGCATTAACTTTGACTCCAGGATTCCTTGTTAGTTTGAGGACTTCAGCGAGCCCTGCACAAGTTTCCATGTGCTGAATGCAGCAAGTCAGCCCCAACACGATACCAAGCCCCATCCATATTTCCCAAATTGCTTTCTTTGAAAGCTTCGTTTTGGTATTTGTGGATCTTTAAGTGCATGTCTGCGGATGGTGCAAAATGCTTTTAACTGAGACACGTCACTTTGAACATATCTCCCCGTTTTTAAGCTCACTTTAGTGGTTGCCGGTTAATTTCAGGATCCATTTAAATTTTCTTTTATTTGTTTCTAAGTCACCCTGCGACAGACTGGCGACCTGTCCAGGGTGTACCCCGCCTCTCGCCCATTGACAGCTGGAGATAGGCACCAGCACCCCTCGTGACCCCACAAGGGACAAGCGTGATGGAAAATGGATGGATGGATGTTTTTAAGTCTTTAAATGGTCTCACCCCACCCTACATCTCTGAGCTACTACATTGCTATGTACCGCTCCATTCTCTCAGGTCAGCTGATCTTTTACTCTTCTCATTACCAAGAACCAGGCTTAAACTCAGAGGGGGCCGCATCTTCTCTGTAGCCAGTCCCAAACTGTGGAATGATTCCTCTTTTACCATTTTAAAATCTCTTCTAAAATCTCGTCTCTTCTCCTTGGCTTTTAATACTCAAAACGATGTTGGTGTTTGTGGATTTTATGCCATTCTATCTTTATTCTCCTATGTTGTTTTATATCAATTTTACTGAATGTAATGCCGTTTATATTTGCGTTTTTTTGTACAACACTTTGGTCTCTGTGTGTTTAAAGTGCTTTATAAATAAAGTTGGATTGGATTCAATTTGTGAACACTGCTGGCCTGAAAAAAGTCTTATCAATCCAAAGGATGTTAACTTACTTCATCACATCCTCAAAGCAGGCAGGTACACAACTGCTTATAACTGAATCACTTTTTTGAAGAAGCTAAGCATTATTTCAATAACATGCAAACGTATTAACAAATCTGCCTACGTCTGTATGTCTGTGAAAAGTGCTTTGTAAATAAGTTATTATTTCATTTATTCAGCCATTTGTACAAAGAGAATGACATAATTACCGCATTTGCAAAGGGCTGACACGCTCTGATCCTTATCTTAAATCAACACGCTTCATCTTACATTATGAACACAACACATGGAAGCTGCCACCTCACACATCTGTTCTTTTTTGTCATAAATAATTAGATCTTATCCCAGAAGTAATAAGAAGTGCTATATTAAGAGCAAGGTGCCTATCTTGGGCTCACAGAGTTCTTTTCATACTCTGCAAGGGATGGTCTGAGTCATATAATCTCAGATGACAGTAAACGTAATGAAGCAAACTAATTTTAGAAATGTCATCAGTCATCTTTACTTTTGCTGTGCATACTGTTTGTCTGATCTGTCATATTCACTGAGCATTTTCTTTCCTCAGGTGATGAGTGGGACTATATCATGTCTGAAGTACAGGGAACGCTGGAGTTTTCTGTTGAACTGCACAAGTTCCACAATGTGGATCTTTTTCAAAGAGGGTAGGTAGTCTCTGCCTAATGTTTTTAAATGTGTCTTACTTAATGATAGAACAATAAATTACTTGTGAAAGGAGACACAGTAGAAGAATGTAAAGACATTATTTATATTTCTGTGGTGGTAAAAGTTATCAACTGACTGATCAAGTGGACTATAAGATGCATAATAGAATTAATTAACTTAATAAATATTTAGATGGCCTGGTTCACCATAGCTTAAGCTTGAGGTTTAACGCAAAGGTTGAAGCTTGAACTACTGCCAAATATGTTGGTGAAGATTCTCAGTAATCCAGGTCATGATCAATCAAAAAAAAAGGTTGAAACAGAAAACAACTGGACTTTGAACTGGACCACTGAATTTTGAAGCTGAAGACATTTCGCTTCCCATCCAGGAAGCTTTCGCCATTTAAAATATCTGGAGTAGTGTGGAGTTCCAAGCTTTATAGACCCGCAGGCGAGGCCTCGTTAGAGCTTGGATTTGCAAAAAAAAAAAAAAACCCAGACAGGGCGGGCGGAGGGGGTCTAGGAAAGAGGGATAGACTCCCAAAATCCAAAGTAAAAAAAAAACAAGGTGGCTGAGAGGTGACAGAGCTGATTCTAGAAAAGTCTGGAAAAGTCCAACACAAACAAAAACCAAAATCATGACAAAAAACACTGCAGTGACATCACCGTTTAGTGTGTTTATGCTGGTTTAAGAACCAATGTTTATTTTTAGAAATTTGCAAAGAGGCCTCATTAGCCATAAAAGCTAACAAAGAACACAGTTGCTAGTTGTTCAAACAACCAGTTCAAAATGCAAAGCAGAAGGGTAAATAAAACATTTTTTTAAAAAAACCCCCACCAATAACAGCATTTTAACAATAGTTTGCCAAGTTAGAAATCAATATTTTTGGAAAATTGATTCCTAATGTGTTGACTAGAAATCACAATGACTGAAAAAGATATGGACTCCCAAGATGTCAATAAAAAATGTCTGACGTAAGGTAGCAAGCCAATGGACAGATGTGATGATGTCACATCCAGAATTAGTGTTCCTACTCGGAAACGAAGAAAATAGCTCTGATTCTGTTTAAAAACTCCCTCTAACTCTCACAGGCACGTTTACTGTACATACCACTAATGCAAATATTATATATATTGTGCATGGGCGCTGGCGGCGTGCTATAGCTGATGGAGCATGCAGGATGAACTGAATGAGCTTTGTTGTAAGCACAGCTGAACTAATAGGGGCTAGCGCCTTAGCATTTGAGAGCATTTAACCTTACTATTGTCAGCTGTGATAACGTAGACACTATTTAACACTTTTCTAAGGACTCTGCGGATTTACTTGGGTTTCAAGGTTCCTTTGAAGGTCCAGTCTTTTACGCGACCGCCGAGAAGAAGTTCACACAAATGTTCTCTGCGATTTGCAAGCAAATAGAACCGTGCTCTGGTCATGGTTTTATACCTCTCTGACTTCATAGGATTCCAGTTGTGAAACTCCTCCTTCCTGGGAGCTGCCATGAAAATGGGTTAGGAGTTTTTACCATTCTCTTTTGTCCTCTGCGTTTAGTTCAGTCCTTGTTCCCTCCCATGGTTGGGCCCAACAAATCCATGTTAAGGCAGACCTGCTCATTTTTCTATAAATTTCCAGGCAGACTGTAATGCAGACTCAGGAAATTCCAAGGGAAGCGGATCCTCTCTTCCACAGTTTGCAAAATTAATTAAATTTGGCTGGCTTGTGTTCAGTTATGCGTGGCAACTAAAGATGATAGATTTACACCAGCTGCAATCACTTGTTTCCACATATGATTGAGGTATTCATACATTAAAGATGTACCGTCTGCTTATCAGCTGCTCTAGATCACATGAACAAATGGACCACCTTCTGTTCAGGTGGGACTAATTGTATTTGCTCTGTTTTCCAAGTAAAGACGACTTATTGGAAAACAATAAGAACATCCTCATTGAAAGGATGGTAATACAGTTCCTAATGATGTAAAATGTATTTTTGAAATTTTTATTCTGTCAATCTATATCTGTTTGATGATGCAGAGGAACATACGATAACAATCATATCAGAATTTCATAACTAATTTCCACTCTCTGGTTTTCTAAAAGTTTTGACATCTCAAAACCAGTTTCAAGCTCATTCGATTTCTCCTCTTTAAATTACAGCATCTAATGCTCTTTCTCCCTTCCTGCCTTAGAGAACTTTTACATGACCTTTTTTTCTTAGTAACTATTTTTTTTCTCCTGTCCAAAATGACTTTCCCCTTGAAAAATTACACACATTTTCCACTTCAAATAAGAAAATATAATGAAGTTAGGATCACCCCTAAACACAAGCTGAAAGGCAAATATCTCAGCATTCTACTATTTGATTTGGCTGATTGACACCACCAAGAACCGGTCAGAGTCAGCACAATTAAAAGGCGAGGTCCACACAGGTGTTAGAAAAACCAATGATGGTCCAAAAGGAAAGAAAAACAAAGATGGTATATGTTAACAAGAGGTTGCCCTTCCCTCTAAACCCCCTTGTTTTTATGTACACAGTCAGAACCTTTGCGATTCATATCAAGGTACCACCAAGCCATAGGGGTAGCTATTGGCAGCCATTTTTAGGGATGGAATGTAACTTATAAACAGCAAAGGTAAGACATCCTTTGTGATTTTGCGTATAGATGGGAGAAACATCTTTGTAAAGAGCAGGGAGTCTGCTTTCAAATGACACCTTTCTTGTGGGGTGTGCCTAAAGTGGTGATATTAGCAGAAGCTAAATTGTGAACGTGCTGTTTTTGTCTATTTGTTACATGCCCGTGTACTTGCTTGGGTTTGACCTATGTTTAGTTTAGGATTCTACTGCGTGCGTGGACTGAGCCTTCTTATCAACGGGAAAGACCATCTGTATTACACATAACTACTCCAGCCCCCTGGAGAAAGAGTGAAATTGTACTTAATGTTTTTTTTTTTTTCTATGAAAACAAAGACAAACTGATTACAGAACTCACATTTCTGTCATTAGCATCTTATTTTATTGGTCAGTGCACAGCACAGCTGGTATTATGAGATCAGCCGCCTCCGTGTGTATCTCCTGGAGCATCTAGAACCCTACCTCAACTCTGAAATTTCTATAAGACCGTGGACCTATACCTTTTTAGGATATTTTAAGACAGGGGATTAAAACTCAGACTGAACAGACCACCTTTGCTGTTCTACATTTAGCCTTCCTGTGATGTGCTGAATGTCTCACTCTCTGTTTCACACTCTGAGTGACATGTTGTAGAAAGTTTTTTTTTCCCCTTTCAATAGCATCTTGCAGCTCTGTGATTCATCTTACTTATTTTTTTAAACAGCTGACTGCTAAGACAAATAACAAACTTTGAACTTTCTTCCCTGAGTAACACTGTCCACACCAAATAGTATGCTGTTACTGTGACCTGGTACTGCTGAATTAGGGATGTACCAGTATGAAAATTAGGGTACATAGTATTACCCAATGGTGAGATTGCTGAAATAGCCGATACCCCTTTTTTACCGATATTTTATTTAATAATTTTATACTTCCCTACCCTTTTCACTCTGTAATGAAAAACAACCACATCGTCAACATTGCTTCTCAACTTGAGCTAAACAGCCAAATATCCTGTGCTGCATCACTATCATTGTCCATGCCAGAGCAAAAGCCACAATTTGGAAGTAAATATCAGTTATTAATTTTGGAACTCTTTTACTTATTGGGCCGACAAAATGTGTTAAAAAATCTACTTGCAATGGTCGATACCAATGTTAATGCTGATGTACTGCGTATTGTATATGTACTTAGTATGGTGTATTTATTGATGATTTTTTTCTGTTTCAAACCTGCTGGTCACATGTCAGAGCTGATCAAGCCTAAAATTGCCAAATGTGTCAATAGCTGATTTCTCTGTGCATCGGTAAATGAAAGGAATATGTCCAAAATAAAGGAACATCAAATGAAACGTCACTGGTGTAGGGAAATGCCTACCAGCATTCGTTTATTTTAACTTAGCACTCACTCTTGTCTGAGATTGTAAAGTGTTACATTGTGCATGGTCCAGTGGGTGGCACTGGTTCAGGTTGTAAGACAGATCCGTGGTATTCCACGACTTTGTTCTTGATACAAATTGCAGTGCACACTACTTAGTTTTTTTGTCTTAGTTTTTATTGCACTTGCCGTTGTTGAAAATTTGTCTTTTTTCGCCATGAATCCTTTAACTTCCGCAAAGTCAATTAAAAAAAATTATTCTTTAATTTTCAACGCATCTAACCAAACGTTCAATTGCTTCCCATAAAAGCAGATGAAATTACAACAGAGCCATTTTGTCTGTTATTTTTTTTCTGTGGTATTTTATGCCATAAAAAACATTGTTAATCCAGCTGCGATGTGTCTGCAAGAAGATTAAAAAATCCATCGCCTGGCTGGAACGAAATACCAGCTTTATGAGAATGGATTTTCCCACTCCCATTGAAACAGGCTCAAGCTTCATCAAGATTATGCCTTCATCTTAGGATTCATTTTTTTTTGCTCCTACCACCAGGCTCCTTCATTCAGGAAGCAAAACTTTGCTGAAGACATTTCGCTTCCCATCCAGGAAGCTTTCGCCATTTAAAATATCTGGAGTAGTGTGGAGTTCCAAGCTTTATAGACCCGCAGGCGAGGCCTCGTTAGAGCTTGGATTTGCAAAAAAAAAAAAAAACCCAGACAGGGCGGGCGGAGGGGGTCTAGGAAAGAGGGATAGACTCCCAAAATCCAAAGTAAAAAAAAAACAAGGTGGCTGAGAGGTGACAGAGCTGATTCTAGAAAAGTCTGGAAAAGTCCAACACAAACAAAAACCAAAATCATGACAAAAAACACTGCAGTGACATCACCGTTTAGTGTGTTTATGCTGGTTTAAGAACCAATGTTTATTTTTAGAAATTTGCAAAGAGGCCTCATTAGCCATAAAAGCTAACAAAGAACACAGTTGCTAGTTGTTCAAACAACCAGTTCAAAATGCAAAGCAGAAGGGTAAATAAAACATTTTTTTAAAAAAACCCCCACCAATAACAGCATTTTAACAATAGTTTGCCAAGTTAGAAATCAATATTTTTGGAAAATTGATTCCTAATGTGTTGACTAGAAATCACAATGACTGAAAAAGATATGGACTCCCAAGATGTCAATAAAAAATGTCTGACGTAAGGTAGCAAGCCAATGGACAGATGTGATGATGTCACATCCAGAATTAGTGTTCCTACTCGGAAACGAAGAAAATAGCTCTGATTCTGTTTAAAAACTCCCTCTAACTCTCACAGGCACGTTTACTGTACATACCACTAATGCAAATATTATATATATTGTGCATGGGCGCTGGCGGCGTGCTATAGCTGATGGAGCATGCAGGATGAACTGAATGAGCTTTGTTGTAAGCACAGCTGAACTAATAGGGGCTAGCGCCTTAGCATTTGAGAGCATTTAACCTTACTATTGTCAGCTGTGATAACGTAGACACTATTTAACACTTTTCTAAGGACTCTGCGGATTTACTTGGGTTTCAAGGTTCCTTTGAAGGTCCAGTCTTTTACGCGACCGCCGAGAAGAAGTTCACACAAATGTTCTCTGCGATTTGCAAGCAAATAGAACCGTGCTCTGGTCATGGTTTTATACCTCTCTGACTTCATAGGATTCCAGTTGTGAAACTCCTCCTTCCTGGGAGCTGCCATGAAAATGGGTTAGGAGTTTTTACCATTCTCTTTTGTCCTCTGCGTTTAGTTCAGTCCTTGTTCCCTCCCATGGTTGGGCCCAACAAATCCATGTTAAGGCAGACCTGCTCATTTTTCTATAAATTTCCAGGCAGACTGTAATGCAGACTCAGGAAATTCCAAGGGAAGCGGATCCTCTCTTCCACAGTTTGCAAAATTAATTAAATTTGGCTGGCTTGTGTTCAGTTATGCGTGGCAACTAAAGATGATAGATTTACACCAGCTGCAATCACTTGTTTCCACATATGATTGAGGTATTCATACATTAAAGATGTACCGTCTGCTTATCAGCTGCTCTAGATCACATGAACAAATGGACCACCTTCTGTTCAGGTGGGACTAATTGTATTTGCTCTGTTTTCCAAGTAAAGACGACTTATTGGAAAACAATAAGAACATCCTCATTGAAAGGATGGTAATACAGTTCCTAATGATGTAAAATGTATTTTTGAAATTTTTATTCTGTCAATCTATATCTGTTTGATGATGCAGAGGAACATACGATAACAATCATATCAGAATTTCATAACTAATTTCCACTCTCTGGTTTTCTAAAAGTTTTGACATCTCAAAACCAGTTTCAAGCTCATTCGATTTCTCCTCTTTAAATTACAGCATCTAATGCTCTTTCTCCCTTCCTGCCTTAGAGAACTTTTACATGACCTTTTTTTCTTAGTAACTATTTTTTTTCTCCTGTCCAAAATGACTTTCCCCTTGAAAAATTACACACATTTTCCACTTCAAATAAGAAAATATAATGAAGTTAGGATCACCCCTAAACACAAGCTGAAAGGCAAATATCTCAGCATTCTACTATTTGATTTGGCTGATTGACACCACCAAGAACCGGTCAGAGTCAGCACAATTAAAAGGCGAGGTCCACACAGGTGTTAGAAAAACCAATGATGGTCCAAAAGGAAAGAAAAACAAAGATGGTATATGTTAACAAGAGGTTGCCCTTCCCTCTAAACCCCCTTGTTTTTATGTACACAGTCAGAACCTTTGCGATTCATATCAAGGTACCACCAAGCCATAGGGGTAGCTATTGGCAGCCATTTTTAGGGATGGAATGTAACTTATAAACAGCAAAGGTAAGACATCCTTTGTGATTTTGCGTATAGATGGGAGAAACATCTTTGTAAAGAGCAGGGAGTCTGCTTTCAAATGACACCTTTCTTGTGGGGTGTGCCTAAAGTGGTGATATTAGCAGAAGCTAAATTGTGAACGTGCTGTTTTTGTCTATTTGTTACATGCCCGTGTACTTGCTTGGGTTTGACCTATGTTTAGTTTAGGATTCTACTGCGTGCGTGGACTGAGCCTTCTTATCAACGGGAAAGACCATCTGTATTACACATAACTACTCCAGCCCCCTGGAGAAAGAGTGAAATTGTACTTAATGTTTTTTTTTTTTTCTATGAAAACAAAGACAAACTGATTACAGAACTCACATTTCTGTCATTAGCATCTTATTTTATTGGTCAGTGCACAGCACAGCTGGTATTATGAGATCAGCCGCCTCCGTGTGTATCTCCTGGAGCATCTAGAACCCTACCTCAACTCTGAAATTTCTATAAGACCGTGGACCTATACCTTTTTAGGATATTTTAAGACAGGGGATTAAAACTCAGACTGAACAGACCACCTTTGCTGTTCTACATTTAGCCTTCCTGTGATGTGCTGAATGTCTCACTCTCTGTTTCACACTCTGAGTGACATGTTGTAGAAAGTTTTTTTTTCCCCTTTCAATAGCATCTTGCAGCTCTGTGATTCATCTTACTTATTTTTTTAAACAGCTGACTGCTAAGACAAATAACAAACTTTGAACTTTCTTCCCTGAGTAACACTGTCCACACCAAATAGTATGCTGTTACTGTGACCTGGTACTGCTGAATTAGGGATGTACCAGTATGAAAATTAGGGTACATAGTATTACCCAATGGTGAGATTGCTGAAATAGCCGATACCCCTTTTTTACCGATATTTTATTTAATAATTTTATACTTCCCTACCCTTTTCACTCTGTAATGAAAAACAACCACATCGTCAACATTGCTTCTCAACTTGAGCTAAACAGCCAAATATCCTGTGCTGCATCACTATCATTGTCCATGCCAGAGCAAAAGCCACAATTTGGAAGTAAATATCAGTTATTAATTTTGGAACTCTTTTACTTATTGGGCCGACAAAATGTGTTAAAAAATCTACTTGCAATGGTCGATACCAATGTTAATGCTGATGTACTGCGTATTGTATATGTACTTAGTATGGTGTATTTATTGATGATTTTTTTCTGTTTCAAACCTGCTGGTCACATGTCAGAGCTGATCAAGCCTAAAATTGCCAAATGTGTCAATAGCTGATTTCTCTGTGCATCGGTAAATGAAAGGAATATGTCCAAAATAAAGGAACATCAAATGAAACGTCACTGGTGTAGGGAAATGCCTACCAGCATTCGTTTATTTTAACTTAGCACTCACTCTTGTCTGAGATTGTAAAGTGTTACATTGTGCATGGTCCAGTGGGTGGCACTGGTTCAGGTTGTAAGACAGATCCGTGGTATTCCACGACTTTGTTCTTGATACAAATTGCAGTGCACACTACTTAGTTTTTTTGTCTGACTTTGCCAAAAAATAGCCATAATGCTTTAATGCGACTGAACTGTTCGTGCCCTTCTTGTCAACAATGCCACTGGCTGTGTCTTCCAGTCACTGTTTTTTTTCTCTTTTTCTTGTGATGTTTTAGTTGTTAGGTGAAGTAAGAGGCTACAGCAGCACAAACATTAGCCGTTAGCGCGCCTGGCTGCTACCATACTGTCTCTATCAACATAACTCTGTTCCTGCCATGCTCCATTGTGGAGCAACTGTTATTATCATTGGCTATTAATCATATCTGTATAGTGAAGACCTTTTCTCATATGTCTACCAAGGAAAAAGGTTTTCAAGATATAAACTACTGTCGTTTTATTGCCCTTCTCTAATTATAACCACATCAAAATATTTCCAGTCTGGATCAGGAACCCTGCTGCCAGTTTACTCCATAGAAAAAAACACACACACTAGACTTGCAAATCTCAGGTCTAATGAATTTTATTGCACTTGCCGTTGTTGAAAATTTGTCTTTTTTCGCCATGAATCCTTTAACTTCCGCAAAGTCAATTAAAAAAAATTATTCTTTAATTTTCAACGCATCTAACCAAACGTTCAATTGCTTCCCATAAAAGCAGATGAAATTACAACAGAGCCATTTTGTCTGTTATTTTTTTTCTGTGGTATTTTATGCCATAAAAAACATTGTTAATCCAGCTGCGATGTGTCTGCAAGAAGATTAAAAAATCCATCGCCTGGCTGGAACGAAATACCAGCTTTATGAGAATGGATTTTCCCACTCCCATTGAAACAGGCTCAAGCTTCATCAAGATTATGCCTTCATCTTAGGATTCATTTTTTTTTGCTCCTACCACCAGGCTCCTTCATTCAGGAAGCAAAACTTTATGTCATCACAGCACTTGGCTGAGTTCCGGTCCAAAGATAAAGCACCGTGGAATAGTAATGGTTGAATTTCAAAGGTTTGGATGCTTTGCACTTTTGAATAGAAATGACTGCGTCATTCCTGATCCCTGTACAGGACTGGTGTCGCTATGCAGATGTTATTTAAGGCTCTGTCTGAGCACTGTATGCATCTTTGTCTGTACACTGGTGCACAGGGAGAACAAACAAACTCCATGTAAGAAAGACCCCAGGTCAGGATTTGAACCCAGGACCATCTTGCTGCAAGGCAACCAACTGCACCACTGTGAAATTCTTTCAGAATATACAGTTTAAAATTGTCCTACTAAATAGAAGGCAAATTTCTATAAATAAAAAATGAATTGATTTAACTATATGAGAATTTAATGAAATTTACACACGTCTGTGTGTAAAGATAGACCTATCTGAACTGTCAATGTGACCCACAGTATCCAAAGTATAAAAAATATTCATATTTCAGGTGGTTCTTAGTGTTCATTGCTAGACATTAAGCTGAAGCTTTCATCCATAGCTTAATAGTGGATGAAGATGCATTAGTGTGCATTCCTTGTATTACATTTTCTTTCATTTTAGTCTTTACAAATGTAAAGGCTAATAGGTTTAATGTGACTGTAATTTTGTTAGAATCCAATTTTATTAAAGCTTAACTTCATTCAAAAGTATGACCAGAAAAAAGGATAATCCAGTGCAATCACTTCAGAAGTCACCAAATTAGTAAACAGTGGAGAATAGAATAGAGTCCACCCGTGTGTAATTAAATCTCAGGGTAAATAACGCTGTATGCTGGCAGCATATTTTATAACAAGTACATCAAAAGTAAATACTAAGCTTCCCATGTACTACCACCATTTTCTAAAGTAATTAAATTTATTGTGCTTTGTCATAAACATAATAAAGTTTGGAATGTAATAAAGTGTAATTCGAAGCTTAAATTTCCAGGATTAAAGCTGGAAAAATGGCCAAGGTCTCAGGAGGTTTGAATTCCAATTTGGGATTTCAGAGATTTCTCCTGAACCTTGACCTAAAAATGTAATGTTACTCTATGCAAGTAAAACTAAGCCACTTGTCAAGGTTTCAATAATTCAGTTTAAAAATATAACCCAAGGTTGTTTAGAAGCTTTTTTTTAAAATGAGACATGAACATGGGTATTCTTTGGTAATCAGATCTCTAGTTACTTTTAGCTTATAATGGCTTAGTTTATAATGCCCACTCCAATGGCGTCATTCCATATTCTGTTAGAAATTTATATTTTTGGCACTGGAATACTAACTCCAATATTTGGCATCCCGTCCTATCAGATGGTTAGCATAAAGCTATATATCTATTGATCGATCGATCAAATGCCCACATTTTTTGCGGTCAAATATACATAAAGTTGGGATTCAATATATTATCTGAACAGTGCAACAATTATTGGTGTGATTAAATCAAAAATAAATATCTAGGTTTATTTTAGCTGAATATTTTCTTAAGGTGGAGCTTTATTCACGTCAGATTTTTTCATGTCTTCTCAGGTTCTATCAGATACGAGCAGGACTGAAAGTCTCACCTCGTGTGCCCCACAGGTTGACCGTAACAACAAATGACAATGCAGGTGAGGGGACTTTTTTCTTTACCTTCCACTTCACACACACCCTCCTCACACACATCACCACATCCTGTAAGCTCTGTGAATTTGCTAAAATGGCAAACGGTAATAACTAATTAGACTAATTTACAACCTGTTTAATATTTTTGTTAACCACTTAGTCGCCTGTTCTTTGTCTCACTGCCTGCCATGCTGCTCCAATGTTTACCCCGGTGTTTGTGTTGGACTCTGTTTTTATTTTTTTAAATTGTTGGTCTGGTCTGTCTGGAACATTTTCTGAAATGTTATTGAAAGGACTTTAAAACCTACAGTGAATTTTTTTTACCACTTTAAAAAACTAGATACCGCTAACCCAGTTCTAATGAGCACCTGGCGAAACAAGATTAGTTTCTAACTGACTTCCAAAGTTGAGAGTAAAATATCCAATTCTCAGAGTATGTCAACTTGAGTGAAATACCCCGTTATTACAGCATTTGAGCAAAAACTTGGAACAAAAACATTAATCCTGACAAACAAGGTTATGCAAACAAAAGCTGTGCATGTGCTTTGGGTTGAGCTAGCTTGTAGCTTGCCAACTGCAGTTTTTCAAAAGAGTTACTTTAATCAGAGTGATTGCTGGTGCTCCTTTAGTTTTCACGTCTTCACTGTACATGCTTTTTCACGACTAGACACATTTCCAAACAGCTGGAATTGTTTTAAAAGTCAAGTAAGAGTGGGAAACGCTTCTTTTCGCTAGCTAGCAGTGGCGAGCAACAGGCGAGGGAGGGGCAGCACTGTTTCTGTATTCATTACTCATGTTGCTCCGCGTAGCCAAAGAAAACCTCTGCACTTTCTCTGGCATTTCATTTAATGTGCGAGAAAGTGTTTGAACTGTTAAAATTGTAGCTTTCTAAAACTGAGGCACACTTTCCTGTTGTCTGTTTACAAAATTGGAGGAGGGATGATTTCATGACAGTTGATGAGTTTATTAAACACATTTCTTGAGCTCATCTGTGTGAAAGCAGTAACCTCTCTGGGTGGGCCTATTAACACACATGGTTGAGCATGGAAGGCCCTTCTCTGTTTTTGGTCTAAGATCCTGAAATCTGTAATTCTGTATAGTTTTGACAATTAGATGATATAAGTATATTGTATATTTAAATCAAGCTAAGGCTTGCTAAAACTTAATTGCTTTTCACATTGAGAAATCCTCACACGAGATAAACATGCTGTCTAGTCAACTAAAGCTTAACATGAGGGGCTGAATTTTATTTTACTACATCCCTGCTTGAATTCTAGAATAACATCCAGCACAAATAAGACAGTAAATCATTGTTCTGGGTTGTGTATCTGAGGATATTTTGGCTCTGTCTTTTCCTAATGATTTGCGTCATTTGTCTGGCCTTTCACTCAAGGCTGTCTGAGTCACACTGCAGAAAATCTTCCATGTCTAAGATCAAATTCACACTCAGAACGAGACAATGGCTACTTTATTGATTAACTGGTGGTTTGCAGAAACACTATAGTGGAATCCTTGTGGTACAATGGAGGCGACGTTCTTATACATAAGTGAACTTTATTTATGTCACACCTTCTCACACGTCAGGAACCCCACAGGGTTTTGCCATTAAACAAAGACTGCTCATATTACAATTTATGTGTTTCAGTTATTTGTGTGCGCACACAATGTTTGGAAAAAATAAATGGCCATTCTTTATACATTTGTCACTTTGCTTTGAACCATAAAACCTAATGAGTTGTGTTTCAGCTGCTGTCTGTGCTCTTCTGTAACACACAGACGGCTTTCTGAGCCTTTCACATAGAGCAGTAACGCATGAGACAGTCAGAAAGCTCAAGCAGCCCAAATCGTCTCTCACAGTCAGCTATTTTGTAGATGATTTAAAACACTTAAATTGCCAGGGTAGACCCAGATTTGTTATTGTGTCGCAGGAACACATTTTCATGGCCCATGCCTTTTGTCCGTTTGAAGATTTTCTCCTTTTTCTTCTAAAACAGCGCAGTAGCATAAAGGACAGCTAAAGAATGAGTTGGCAGTCATTGCAATGCTCCATAAAACCCAAGCAAGCTGCAGATTCAGGTAATAAGTCTTTCTGACACATTGTTAGTGTAAAAAACATTGATCATCATCTGGTCCACAATCAAACGGGTCTGAATAAACAGTGTAAGTGCTTCATCTCAGCAGTGCGTGTAAATATCTAATCCATTTTGTGATTGGAAGTCTGCAGCCATCCTCTCCTCTGCAGCTCCTCTCACAAGGTCATGCATGCATTCAGTCAGTGAGGCATGCAAGTATGCATGCCTCACTGACTGAATTCTGAACTTAAATGCACCAATCAGCCCTCCAGCCATGGAAATGGATTAAGCATAAACACCTGTATTGGAAATAATCCATTGCTCTACACGTGTGGCATTTCTGGTAAAAAAAAGAGGATTTTGTGTGAGGGATCATTCCACTACAGAGTTATTTGATTTCTGTTCAGTAGCACATCGAATTTCAAAGTAGAATATCAGGAGGAAGCAATGTATTACTGCTCATAGCACACCTGTATGCACTAACAAATTCCCTCGTGTTAGTATAATGAAGAGCAGTTTTGCGTCAGGAGTGTGCCTTTGGCTGACCAACCGTGACCAACAGATGCAGAGCACCAGGGGCTGTAAGCAGATTACTTCTCGGTGCAGAATCACCACGGATAAAGCTTGAGGGCTTTTCAGCAGTTTTTAATGTGCAGAATGTGAAACTGTCTCAGCACCTTTGAGAACAGCAGCAAGCAAAACTGCCAGATCCTCGATGGGTTTGATGTGATGCCATTGATCATTGTGCACTAATGGGGGGGGCGAAAAATGTGTCACATTTCCTGAACTGAAGTCAAATAAACATTAACACCACAGTGCTTATACCCACAATGGTCTGATTTGGATGTAGTTTGGTACAGATACAGAGTACTGATGGGTTTGTAAGGTGGATATAAAAGCTCTAAGCAACCCTGTTGAAATCCCATTTTTTTTTGCAACGCAAAAAACGGGACCAGGATAAATCCTCTCAAAACCACTTGGAAAGACAAACTTCTTTTTGGATAAAAAATACAAATCTGAAAGAATGTGGTCACACACTCGTAGACTTATACTATATCTGACATTTGTTGATATAAATTGCAATTCAATAAATTGGAATATTGTTAAAAAGTAATTTTACTTCAGTAGCTCAGTTCACAAAAGCAAAACAAACTATATAGGTGAATAACCCAGGTGGATGTTTTCAAGCTTTTATTTCTGTTAATTGTGATGATTTTCAGCTTACAGCTAATGAAAACACCACTTTTTTTTTTTTTTTTGGAGCTTTTTCACAGCTCTAGTTGCTCGCTTTTTAACACAGTAGGCTGGCAGGAAGGGGGTGGAAGAGGAGTAGAGACATGCGGCGAAGGACCGCAGGTCCGCAGGTCGGAGTCGAACCCGCGTCGAGGACTAAGGCCTCCGTACTACCCGCTGCGCCACCAGCGCGCCCGAACATACCACTCTTAACATTAGAATATCACATCAGACTAATAAAAAATTATGCTTTAGAAACTCTATTTGAGGAAGCGCTTACTTGCAAAACTTAACTTCATATGGGAGTGATTGAAGGAGGTGGTACTGATTCCCATATAACATGAATATGATGTTTATTTCTGACCAGATCCACATACCCAATTAGGAGTCTGCGAACTTATGCCACCGCAGTATTTCTGCTTTAGTTTATTATTTTTTGTAGGCTTTACAATTGAGCTGAACAGGTTATAGTTCACATTAAGCTGAAGATTGTCTACCTTGGTATCATTCCTTTAAATCACATAAACCTGGCATTTTATCAAGGCTATGAAGACTTTTTATATCAAATGTAAACATATAAGTTGGTGAGGTGCTTTTATATTAAAAAGAGTCACCAGAGGAGCTAAATGATGGCATCACGGGTGGAGCAATAGTGTTATGAAACGGTGGCTAAAACATTCGACAGTGAGTGAAGGGCACCGGTGGGACGCTTGCATATTATTTTGACAGCAGTCCGATCCCTTTAACTGGAATGCATCCACAGATATCATAGCTTCCTGTAATGCTTGGCACGCAATATGTCAATGCTTGGCTTTTTCTGTCGTTCTCAGATGATATAAACTTTCACAAGTTGTGTGGGTGCCCTTATACCCATTGGTTTCAAAATCAGAGCATCTGTTGGCCCAGCATGCCAGGCACTTGCATAATCCTACCGCTCTCCATCACGGAAACCCACAATATGACCCCATCAACCCTGTCAAGTGCTGTCTAATGCATTTTACTACCCTCTGTGAATGATGATGTTCCATTGTGTGACTACATGTGTCCCATTCGTCCAGTTATTGAAGTTATAGTGAATATCAAGTGGTATCATGTGCAAAGTATGATACTGGTAAAACCACAACACTTCCAGATAACATAAGTATTAAGGTACGGCCTGTGTTTTACCCCTGTTCTGAGAGCAACTCATTTTGGTGCTATCTCTTTAAATCTAAAGGAGGCACTTCACACCCTGCCCCCCTCCAGGACGCAGAGTGTTCCATTTTCATTTATCCACTTGTAGCTTCGGCATCCTTGAGCTTGAGCTACAAAATTGCGGTGAAAAAGATATTCAAATGTTGGATTTAGCTGGATGTCCATGACCTTCGTTAGCAGCTCCTCAGCAAATACTGTGACGTTATTGTTCAAAAAACATCATAGAGAATAGAGAAAACTGAGCAGCTTGAAAAATATGACCCAAACAGAATATAATGATATCCACCAGTACCTGGACACCAGGAGTCCTAGAGACTCCAAGTACACAACACAATTTATTTAAGGGCTAAAAACTTGGATTATGTTCCTTTTTAAGGTATATCATAATTGGGTTACAGTATCATTTATGATATAACTACGTTAATGCATTTCTTTATTAACTTCAATTTCTTTTAAGAAAAAGTTAAGGGGTTGTTTTGTTTATGAAGTGGATTTATATAAACTACCTAGCAGGTGTCAGTATCTATTCATCAGTAAAATGTAATTCTCTTTCTTGATCTTCAGATACTTCTGTAAATATAATAACAGTGTAAGATAGGATTTAAAACTAAAAGAAGTAAAATGAAATAATACCCTTCTACGCTTTTTATTCCACACTTTCACACAAGACAAATGCACTGCGATGCTCTCCATGACCTACAGCTCCTGTTAGAATGTTGCTGGATTTTGCAAATTGGGAAAACTTTCTTTAAACTTCAGTTAAAATAATTATGGTGCCATTAAGCTGTTAGTACTCACCAAAGGGTTTTTAACCTGCTACTTTTTATGTTCGCAGAGTCCTTTCCTGTGAAACCACCACACTTTAATAGAGTGCCATTGGGAGTGCTGAAGTTCCTTAACACAGGCGTCTTGCTAAATTTCACCAAGACAAAACTGATTGATTGTCTTCAGCTGAAGGTGGTTGTATCACAACTGGGGAACTTTCATAATAGAACAGGATCGGTTAATTTGGCTGGGTGCCATGCCTTGGAGCATCAGTTGCCAACCAGATACTGCTAGCATGAATTGTTTAAAAGAAAACATTATGACCTGTATTTAGATGTGGATCTTATGTCACTGACTCATGCCCTTGACGTTCCTCTACCTACATTTAAAAAGATCACACTCCTTCCTCAAACTCTTGATAACCAACACCCTGCTGGAAACTCTTTTTTTATTTCTTCAAATTCAGAAGTGTACACAAATTTCCTTGCTATTTGGTAGTAATGCATCCTTAAATTAAACGACTGACATCAGGGTTTGGTGATGGCTTCTCCAATACATTGAATGTGTTCTCCATAAGTCACTTTGCAACTTATTTGGACATGTGTCCATTTGCAAGACCAGTTTGTCCCCGATGCTTTAATCTCTGTCAAAATAATTCCACATCTTTTTCTTTCCTCATGATTCAATCAAACACCCACCCAATAACATGCTGACACCCACATACACCTGAGGCGATTGTGTTCTCATGCTCGCAAGCTTCCCCCTTTTCCCCAGAATGTTTATATTGTCATAATAGCCAAATATTTCAGTTTTAGTTTCATCCGACCATGAGATACTGTATGTCTGAAAACTTAAGGAAATTTTAACCAAAGATGATACAGACTTGTGAAGGTCCACAATTTCCTTCCTGATATCTTGGCTGGTTTCTTTTTTGTTTTTCCATCGTGTCATACATGGATGTAGTAAGTTTGAGGTGTTGCCCTAAAAATACATCCAGTGGTGTGTCTCCACTTAACTCAGATGTTGTGAATTAACATCAAAAGGTTACAAACCCATGGTATCCTCAAATGGACTTCCACAAATAGTTTAAAAGCCCAGTAATCTTGGTGTATGGATTTTAAGAACGTAAAGGAAAGGTCTATCATCATCTTTGTGTTCCTAGCTTACCCAACACAAGAAATATTTAGTCGGAGAGGTGCAGAAAGCCACATGTCTTTTTTATCTGGTTTCAATTCTGTATTACTGACTCTAGATCCAGTTTTAGATAAGAGAGGATAAGAATTCTTCCATTGGGGAAATTTGGGTGTGACAGCGGGCAAACACACAAACAGTAACACACAATTATTAGCAATGAAAGAAGAAAAGAGAACAAACCAGTCTAATCTAAAATTAGCTCTTAAGAGACACTGAGAGTGGAATATAAAAAGTAAATACCAGAGTAAATAAATATTTCACAGTGGGATAAAAATTAATTTTTAACAGTGGAAAAGACTCCAGCCCATTTACTCAACACACAATACTACAAAATGCAATGCATATGATAGTGCAGCAGCATCCCAAAGTAGTTAAGGCTAGTACACGTTACTTTAGCATCTGGGGACTGTGCAACCATTAGCATTATGTAAACAGTTATTGAGTCTGTTGTGAGCAGCAAAGATTATAAAGTCTGACAGCAGCTGGGATAAACGACCTGTGGAAGCGCTCCTTAGAGCATCTGGGATGCAGCAGTCTGTCATAGCTCCTCCATGCATGGGGTGGAAGACATTGTCCCTGAGTGATGTGATTTTCCTTACCATCTTCTGTCTCCCACCACCTGTACAGGGTCCAGGGGAATCCCAGGACAGAGTTAGCCCTCCTAATGAGCTTCTCTAGCTACTTCCTCTCAGCTACAGCTGAGCTGCTGCTCCAACAGACCACACCATAGAACATGGCTGATGCCACCACAGAGTTGAAGACGGCACCCCCTGCACTCCAAAAGACCTCTGTCTCTTCAGCATGTAGAGTCTGCTCTGACCTTTCTTGTAAAGAGCATCAGTGTTGTGACTCCAGTCCAGTTTATTGTTCGGGTGAACACTCAGGTACTTACAGGAGTCCACTATCTCAGCATCAGTTCCCTGGATGTTCACCTGTATCAGTGAGGTGGGTCTGCACCTGCAAAGGTCCACCACCAGTTCCTTTGTTTTCCCTGCATTTAACCTGAGATGGTTCTGCTGGCTCCAGTCTACAAAGCTCTGGATCCACTTTCCGTACTCTGACTTGTCCTCCTCTGTGAGGAGGCCAACTATGGCAGCGTCATCAGAAAACTTCTGTAGGTGGCAACCTGGTGAGCTAAACAGAAATGGTGCCAGCACAGTTCCCGGGGGTGCTCCCGTGCTGCAGATCAACCTGTCAGAGACACAGCCCTGTGTCCTCACATACTGTGGTCGGCCTGTGAGGTAATCCAGTGTCCACTGGGACAGGTGCTGGTCCACTCCTCACCGCTCCAGCTTGTCCTTTAGGAGTCCTGGTTGGATGGTGTTGAACACACTGAAGAAATCAAAGAATGTGACCCTCACAGTGCTTCCAGGATTCTCCAGAACTTGATGCAGCAAGTAGATAATGGCATCATCCACCCCAATGTCAGGCTGGTAGGCAAACTGCAGTGGATCCAGGGAACACCCTACCAGGGGGTGAAGATGGTTGAAGATGAGCCTCTCGAGGGTCGTCATAAGGTGACACGTTAGTGCTAACAGACTGTAACTGTTGAGGTCTCTGGGGTGTGCTTTCATAGGCACTGGTACCAGACAGGAGGTTTTACACAGCTGTGGTACTCTCCTCTGCTTCAGGCTGATGTTAAAGATGTGCCCCATGATACCACACGGCTCATCTGCGCAGAACCTCAGGAGCCTGCAGCTGATGCCATCCGGACCTTCAGTCTTCCTCACTTTGGTCTTCCGCAGAATGTTCCTCACAATGTTCCTTTTAGGCATTTTATGCACCATTGTTGAGTTTCTGTATATATTTGTTTCTTTTATTTGAGACATTAAAGTAGTAAAATGTACACTTGCTCAACCAACATAGAAAATGCTCAGCTTGTGTGTTATGCTCCCTGTTATCAAGAAAAAAGCAGCTTTCTTATCAGGGAGGTATTTTTGTCTCAGTACATAATGTAGAGCAGATTTAGTGAACTCTGAGGCTAGCATTTAGTGCATTGATTAAATGACTTTCATCACGCAAAAGGGCCATCCAGTGCATAGAAGAAACACTTGAGAACAACTTGAGCCATAGATTGGTTCATTTTTAATAAGAGAAGAAATTTCAGAAAATCTCCAAAATTCATGCAGTGACAGAGCTGAGTTCTCTCCAGAGTGCATTCAACAATGAGTTATGGTGCCACTTTGACTCAGCTACAGAGTCAGTGACAAGTCGTGCTCCTGCACATCAATTCTCCTGACTCGTGCTGCTTGATGCTGCAGGTAGCGACAGCATTATCAAGAGGAGGCCTGCAGAGAGGGGAAGAATAAGAAAGTGGCAGAAAAGGGCAAAACCTCTGCAGGGGATTGCAAAGACCTCTTACAGCTCACAGCTGGGAAACAAGGTTTCCTCTGTAGCTGTAGTCCAGAAGGAAAACATGCAACAACAGCAATAATGTCAACCAGAAATGTATTACAACATTCTATATGATAGATTTAAAAACAAAAGGGAAAAGGAATCCATAATTGTGATATGCCCAGAGAATTCTGTATTCTGTGCCAAATAACCCTTCATGAGATATTTGCTCTCACAGCAGTTCATAAAACAGTTAAACTTGTTTTTTTTTTGGGTGTTTCATTATGTTTTCACCTCATGCATGCTTAGGATGGTGATTTCTTTTTCCTTTTTTTTCCTCTTTTTTTTCTCTTTTCTTTTTTTTCAGGATGGCGATTTCAGTGTAGGGGAAATGCAACTTGCTGGCTTCCTTAGATAGATAAAGTCGTAATTTACAAATGTACTGAATTCTATATTACTATGTCATAATTGGAAAGAATTGAAATGTGTATTATATTGTATGATTTGAATCTGAAAAGTATTTTTGGGGATTGAATTGTGATTGGTTTGTGCTTGAATTAATTGGATTGAATGGATCAAATTTGGATTAATTTGGTTTATATTTAGTTTGAAATTGGTTTGCCTTGTTTACCTCCTTTAGTAAAGTGTAAAGTGTAAAGAGTAAAGTATCAGTGACGTGTGGTAGGGTTCATAGCTGGTGAGGCACTGACGTCATCAGAGTCAGATTTACAAATATATACACTCCACAGAGTAGACTCGTTGCAAAGTGCTAAAGGAGACTGATTGAGCCAAATAAATTCACCAAGAGACATGGAAAAAAATAAAAATACTAAATTATTTGTCATTTGATTGGTAACAGTTTATGAGTTATGATGGATTTCTGCATTTTTAAAACATTCAAAAACTACAACCCACCTTACACACATTTCATTACAAAAACAAAACATGAATAATTATCGCTATCTTACCTCTACTAATAAATGAACTCCATGCAGCGCTCTTTCTGCACAAAAATATCGGTCATTTTCCAGTAAAAGTTCTCTTTATCTTCTTCAGTTTTAAAAGTCTCTCAGTCTCAGTGGAGCTCACTGCCAGGGAGGAAAGCCTTCCTTGATCAGTCCTCTTCCGGCTGTATGTTTTGAGTCTTTTTAGTGCTTTATTTGTTCAGCATAACTCTCTGATAAAACATCCATAACTTGCTGTCACTCTACAGTTTTGGGATCACAAGCATTGCCCCTTGAGCGCCCCCTGCCTAAAGGCCAAGGAATTGCCGGCCTCACCTACAAACAGTTCTTTGCCGTTTATAATCGTCCAGCAGGACACGAAAACATGTTACCTGCACACAGTTTGATGACCAAAACACAATTCGTAATACACATACATTAAATTGTGGAAAATCAGTTCATAACTGTTTGAACAATTGAATTTATGATCTAGAGACAGGAAGATGCATTCACAGAATGGAAGCCAGCGCGGTTAACATGGGATTGCGCAATCTCAGGGGAGGCCAAGCTCGCTGCGGCCTCACTGGCTTCACTATCAAGCGCCACCAAGGATTTACATGAAAAATAGCGAAAAGTATTTTTCGCGATTTTAAAGAGAATATAATCAAAAATGAGGAAATTAGATAAAAAAGTAACTTATTACGAATGACTGAGTGAATCACAATTTATATTATGTTATCATCATTATATATTTTCTTTCTTTCCATGATGACAAGTGAGGCCTGGCCTCACTTGCCTCCCCTGACTGCACGTCACTGTTCTATATCAATAACTAAACTGATTTCACTCTATTTCACACTTGAGGTTTTTGTAGTAATCAAAATATCTATTTTATTATACCTAAATAGGTAATAATATTGCTAAATACTTAATGTAACAGCATTTCACTACCTTTAAATCAGTGGAACTGAGTGATGTTGGTAGAAAGCTCAACTATTGCAAGAGTTAGCAGCAGTAGCCATTAATAAGACATGACTACAAACCTGAGCCGTGTCACCATTTGGGTATAATCCAATAGATTGTGCAATAGCATGATGTCCCTAACTAAGTGCTGCCCCTAGATAACTGACCGTTCCCTTTATCAATCCCAGCCTATGAATGACATTTGTGTCAGACATAGTGTTCAGGTATATCTGACAAGACCTCTGTGACATACATAGTGCCTATATGAATTATGTAGTATTTTCCTCATAACTGCTTTCAAGAGCTCTAACAACTTGTAGCTTCATGTAATATCTAACAAATATTAATATTAAAGAAACAAATTGGATTTATTCACTAAGAAACCCATTTTAGATGATTTGAGCTATGTGACATGGTGCGCAATGCTGGAAGTACCAATCAGGAGGTGGATACAACGTGGTTACAAAGGGATGGTCATGGTCACAAACAATACTCAGGTCAGCTGTAATGCTTCAGCTTTGTTCAGTTGGTTCAATGGGCCCAAAGTGTGCCAATAAAACAGTTGTTACAAACCCTTACACCCCCAGTAGCAGCCTCATCCAGTGTTACAAGGCAGGAGGAATCCAAGGTTATACATGGTTATAAATGTTGCAGCTGGAACTGGGAATCTTCGGACCAGGCAACATTTGCTCAGTTGCTTACTTTGCAATTTTGGCAAGTCGGTATGTTTGTAGCGTCAGTTTTGTCTTACCTCACACAAACTGGCCAGTGAGTGTAGGCCAGGTTTTCATTGGTCATTACCAAGATGTTCAAACAGACGTTTGAACAACTGGGATGGTTGTTTTAAAAGGTAAATAGGGTATAGAGAACGCCTACTGGTGACACATCAATCATTCTCCTTGATATCAATATCTACTAGTTTTCTTAATCAGCTGTCGCCAAATTTTAGTAGGCTAAGCATTCCTTGGTTGGTGCACCTCTGTTCCATGTACAAGCTCTCCACTCTGTGAACTGTCCGCATGAAGGTTGCACTAGAGCGAGTTAGTGGTCCTAGCAGTGAACTCCTAGTTATTCTGCTGTTTTGGTTTTATCCTTTGCCAGGAGAGTGCAGCTTCAGCTCTGCGGGGGTGTACGACGGCAGCGTCTTCAGCCGGATACTTCAGATCCTTTACAGAAATGAGGAGATTACTGTTAATGACTGCATGATCTTCAAAGTCCACCTACTTCTAGATGGAGAAAGGGTGAGTCACACCACTGTCATTATCTGTGCGCACGCACACACACACACACACACACACACACACACACACACACACACACACACACACACACACACACACACACACACACACACACACACACACAAACAGACACAGACACACACTCCTAATTTTTCCTATTAAAGCAGAAGCTAAAATCATGAATAGATGCTTTATAGCTGAATGTATTATATAGCTAAAACAATTACACAGTAGTTTTCTTTCAGAATTCCCCCCTGTGGTCTTTAGAGCACATTAAGCAGTATTATTAAATATTTTCCACCTTTCGGTAGAAACCTACCAAACATTAGGCTAAAGCAACCATTATAGTCACTATTCACCAGTGGTTTTTTAAACTAGAAAATTTGTGTTTGCTTCACATCCTATTTAAGGAGTAGCAGTGCATGATGTCAAAGTTTGGTATATGTATTCAATGACATCTCTTATATCTAACCAGCAATCCAGCGTCAGCATGCAACGTTGTTCTTTATGCTTGTTAAGAGAGACGGATATTAGAGTACCAAATGTGATAAAAAATGTTAGGCTTGGGCTGGTGTTCCTATTGCTGCTGAGAGAGGTGGGTGGCTCTCAGTACATGTAAGTGTCCACACCATGAATATTTGTGGTTTTCCAGCCAAAATATTCCAGAAAGCCAATTTTATCTGTTTTGCTAGTGAGGGAAAAGTGTATCAGTCTTTTCTGAGCCAGCTGCCTGGCAGTGTGCAGAAACAGGTGGCAGAAGGGCATTGCTGCATGTCTCTTAGCTCCATACGGGCAGAGGAAACTGACTCCAACACTTTCTCTCAGTTCGCTTTCATAGGAATATGGGATGACAATGTTTCTGTGCTTGTTCTTCTCCATATTCTGTTCTGCAACGTGTCTTTTGGATTTCCTTGCTGATTTGACAAAAGCCCAGTTAGGGTATCTGCAGGTTTGGAGACTGTCTTTGATGTGTTTCTGTTCCTTGTTCTTATGGAAAGCCGATTGAGCATTTATTCTGATATCTTGATATCAGGCATAATTGTCATGTACATGCAAGCCATTTCTGCCCACTAGATTACTAGTGAGCCATTTCTGTGTGAACTAGTTAACTAGTGACAGCCAAAATGCCCACTAGTTAACTAGTAAGGCCCAAATTCTCTCTAGTTAACTAGTTCATATGTTTCATATCTTACGCGTTAACTAGTAATGCTCTGCATGTTCATTAGTTAACTAGTGGACATTGCAATGTGCACTAGTTAACTAGTTTAAAGACTTCTATATATTACTAGTCAACTAGTAAGGTACAAAAATGTTTACTAGCTGACTACTGAATGTCAAATTCCCACTTGTTAACTTCTATGTAATTTGGCCAGCCGCTTGAGCATTTATTCTGATATCTTGATATCAGGCCAGCATCCATTTTTGTCAACTAGTTAACTAGTCGAATGGAATTTGCCATGACTAGTTCACTAGTGGGTGTTTTGGTGCACACTAGTAAACTAGTGACACTTTTTAGACCTCACTAGTTAACTAGTGGCCATTTGTGTCTTCACTAGTTAACTAGTGAGCAGTTCTGCCTTCACTAGTTTACATGTAAGTGTCACACTGAAGCCACTAGTTTACTAGCTAGAGTACCTTTGGCCAGCATGTTAACTTGTGTGCCACATGCAAATGTTGTGGGTGGGATTTCGTGAAATGCTGCACTGTGATTGGTTGTCATGTTCTATTTGGACATAGGGAGGCAATAGAAAGCCTCAATTTCCAGAATTCTCCGCCTCCTAATTTGCATTCTGCGCCACTAGTTGACTAGTGTGAATTTTGTCTTGAACTAGTTTACTAGTATACATTTATGACCTCAATAGTTAACTAGTTTGGACAAATGATGCATCAACTAGTTAACTAGTGAGCCTCCTGCCATCACCTAGCTAGCTAGTAAGCCATTTATGGTTCACTAGTTTACTAGTTACATTGACCTACTGCAACTAGTTAACTAGTGAGGTGTTCTGCCTTCACTAGTAAACATGTGCACATTTTTGGCTGTCACTAGTTAACTAGTGAGACCCAAAAGCCTTCAACTAGCTGACTGGTATGCATTTTGGCCTTTACTAGTTAACTGGTGGACATTTCTGGCTCTCACTAGTTAACTAGTGAACATATTTTAGCTTCACTAGTTAACTAGTGAGCCTTTTGGCTCCCACTAGTGAAGTAGTGTGCATATTTTGGCCCTCACTAGTTAACTAGTTCACAGAAACATGGCTCACTAGTTAACTAGTGGGCAGAAATGGCTTGCATGTACATGACAATTATGCCTGATATCAAGATATCAGAATAAATGCTCAATCGGCTTTCCATATGTTCTTCCCTTCTGTCCTAGTCGAGACATGCTCGGCTCGATGGTGTAAGGTTCTGATGACAGAAAGTTTGTGTTCCAGTGGGTGGTGAGAATCAAAAAGAAGATATTGGTCTATGTGAGGAGGTTTCCTGTAGACTTCAATGTTGAGGCTTCTATCTCTTTCAATGCTCACCAAGCAGTCCAGAAAAGGAAGCTTGTCATTGGCCTCCTCTCTGGTAAACTTGTTGTTGTTGTCCACTGAGTTGATGTGTCTGGTGAAAGCTTCTGCTTCTTTTGCCTGGATTTTGACCCACGTGTCGTCCACATACCTGAACCAGTGGCTTGGGGTGTTCCTCTGAAAGAGTCTAAGGCTCTCTTTTCCATTTCGTCCATGTAAAGATTGGCCACAATCAGTGACACTGGAGATCCCATAGCACAACCATGCTTCTGTCTGTAAAAGTGATCATTGAACTTAAAGCAGGTTGTTGAAAGACCAAGGTCCAGAAGGGTACAGATCTGGTCCGGAGTGAAATTAGTCCTGTTGTTCAGGTTATCATCTTGTTGAAGATGTTTCCTGACTGTTTCTACCGCCTCTGATGTGGGTATGCAAGTGAAAAGTGAAGCGACGTCAAAAGATACAAGAGTTTCTCCAGGCGCTAGCTTTAGATGTTTGACTTTGTTTGCAAAATCTGTGGAGTTCTCTATGTGATGTGATGTGTTTTCCACCAGAGGGGCTAAGATACCAGCGAGATGTTTAGCAACCGAATTACTGCTGCTGACAACGTGTCTGAGCTGTGTTTCTTCCTTGTGGATTTTGGGAAGTCCATATAAAGCATGAAAAGCCTCCTGGATATAATCTGTAATAAGATGAACGGTTGTTTACCTTGTCTTTTTCAAGTTGTTGGAGGTAGTCTGTGATCTTCTTTTTGTAAGTGCTTACTGGATCTCTTTTCAAGGTCTCATGTGGTGGTGTCACTCAATTGTGTGATTTTTTTTTCCTGGTAATCAGAAGTGTTGAGGGGATTTTTTCTTTTTCAAAAGCGAGTTGGTGTTTGTAGATATTGTTGATTTTTTTTTCTTTTCAGGACACTATATAGTTTTTATGAGATGAGCTACATACAGAATAGAGATTAATGGTCAAACATATAATCCATCAGAATAATTTGACGTATTTATTTTTTCAAGAGACAACAATGATGATGATTTAAGTCAATATCCTGAAAACTGCAGGAAAGCTACAGGGCAAAAGTTAATCTGCTGTTTAAATGAGTAAAGCCCTGGGCATTACAGACACATGACCCCTTTGAAGATCATTGAGTTCAGTGATATGCCTGGTTTTATTTATGCACTTTAACTGACATACGTGTTAATTGTCTGTGTCCCAGAATGCCCATTATAGCTCAAATGACCAACTGTGTAAACCTGCCAGACAGGTATTGATGTCCTGTCCTGTTGGTTTTCACCGTGGGTCCATCCTGGAGAATCCACCCGGCCTCTTCTGTGGAAGGGAGCCGTCATCTGTGACAGCAGTGGTTCAGTTTCTGGGCAGGGCTGTGTGCTAGCACAGATAGGTCCTGCTTTGAGCTAACCACCCATTTGATCCCTGCTGCTCGTGCATTAACATGACCCTCTCCATTGCTGATTGATTTAGGTTCCCTGGTTCTGTTGAAATGGTTCACGTGACTTCTAATTTTAGACGATTTCATTAAATGTGGAAGTTTAAGTGGCGGTTCGGAGACACGGGTGTTTAAATTCGTAGCAGATTTTATCTGAAGGGCCTCCCAAGAGCTTGCCACTCATTAACCTCCAGGAGGTTATCTGCTGCTCACAGCCACAGAGAGCACAGACAAAAATAGCCCTTCATTTCCCCTGTGTACACCCCAATGTATGCTTAATCAATCTGAGCATCAATGTTAAGGCAGAGCTGCTAGCATTTGTACTTTCAAACTACATTTATTCTCATGGCTGAGATAAAAAAATTTAACCTTCGGTTTTTATTTAACCATAGAGCACATCACTGTTTGAAAGACGTGTTCTCCACAGATGGTACAACTATTGTTTTTTCCACTTTAGAAAACCTTTAGTGTATCAGATCAAGATTTTATGTGATTAATTGTAATTGTAATTGTCAAGGGGAAGGAGAAGGGGAACACCTCATGGTTTCAAACATTTTCCCCAAAATATTATCTGATAAGTGGGGCAGGCACTTCTAACGGCCCTCTTTGCTATGTTGTTTCTAAAAACAGCCATATTACATGAAACAGAGTATGTGTTCAGATGAGGCTCATTTTTATTACCTTTTGAAAATAACAACCTTTAAGGAGTTATTAAACATATTTTTCATTAAGACCACATTTCTCTATTTAAAAAAGTATTTAATTGGTCTGATGTATTATTCTAATCTCACTTGTTGTGTTTTCAACAGTTGTAAGAAGAAACTCCTCATAATTAAAATAAATAATTTGTGTGTAATTCATATATTGTCTGTTTTATTTAGTGAAATTAGTTACTCAAATATATTAAACTTTTCAATAATTTTCTTATTTATCAAATGGGTCTCTAAACTCTATTGTAACCAGGTGCCTTCTGAAGTCATTAGTACATAAAGTCTGTGTGTGTAACATTTTTACAATATAAATGTTCCATAAAGGAAGATTAGAGATATAAAAAAACGACTTCACAAAACATGATAGTGGCAGCATTGTGCTGCAGGGATAGTGTTTTTTCCAGCAAGAACAGAGTAGCTGGTCAGAGGTGAGTTCAGGCAGGACAGCAACCCTAAAAATACAACCAGAGCTCTAGAGCTAAGTTCTGCCTGAGCTAATTGTGATGGCTTTCTAGAGGAGCAAAGCTGGTAGAGACATACCCCAAAAGATTTCCAGCAGTAACTGTGCTAAGGTAAGGCTCTGAAAAGCCTTAATAGTGGTGAACGTGCTGAGCACAAAATACAGAATAATAAAGAGATCCAGGAGTATGAATTATTTTGCAAGGAAATTGCCTTTGCATGTTTAAAAAAAATGTGACAAAACAAGTTTGGCCAACCAGGTAGGCAAGCTTCTTTATGTTAAATAAATGTGCATTTATGGCAGCCAAACTGATAAAAATGATTTATTTGCTGTTTCTGATAATATGACGCATGAAAATCCTTTCCTTGCTTTTGCAGTTGGAGGAGGCCTTAAGCGAGGTGGACTTTCAGCTGAAGTTGGATCTTCACTTCACAGACAATGAGCAACAGTAGGTTTTCTTTTAGTTTGACCAGAGCAAACTCGTACAAGCTTTATCGGAAATAGTGAGATGTTTTTCTCTGTCATATGAACATATGTTTTAGTGCCTCAATATGTCCTCTTCCCCTCCACCAGGTTGGCAGAGATAGTGACAGTTCCACTGATCAGCAGTCGGACCCTAAGCCTCCACTTCCATCCGCGGCGAGGCCTTCACCATCACGTCCCTGTCATGTTCGACTACTTCCACTTGTCTGTCATTTCTGTCTCCGTACATGCTTCGCTGGTTGCCTTACATCAACCACTGATCAGGTAGAGAATTTTAAAGGTGCCACAAAGCAGGCATTTGTACTCTCATGCTCACTGACAACAGATTCATTGCTCCAGTTTAAGCAAACAGTGGGTATTGTTATAGGAAATAATAATTATTTCCCCAATTACTTATTGAATAAAAGGAAATGGTGAAATGATCAAGTTCCAGCACTTTATTGAGAATCAGAACAGAGATTAAAAGTGTTCGCACCCACGGCCCAGCTGCAGCTCCAGCCCTGATCTGCCCCGACTCTCACTGATTCTGACCCACTCCCCACTCTTGCAACTCACAGTAAATCCCACAGTCAGTTCAAACAGCAATTGAAGATGACGAGGCATTGGGGTTCCCTCATAAATGCATTAGTCTGCGTGTCCTGATGGAGTCTGAAAGGGAGCAGTGTTACGGGTTTGTAGCACTGCTCCCGTTGCAATTGCTCAGCATGTAGGCTTTACACTGGCTCCACGTTGAAACCAGTGGGTAGGTTAGGGTAACAGATCACTCCAATGGTAGATCGATGTATTGTGTTTCAAGTATTATGCCTGAGGCTGTGGTTCTTGCCAGACTGCAGGTTTATTATCCAATGGGTACAGTGTCATCAACATGAAAGTAGGGATAGCTGCTTTTGGATTGGTGCTCTGTCCATTAAGCCTAGATGTGTTACAGGTTCAACAACAAATCCCATTTCTATAGTGTCCAATGAAAAGTTTCATACAAACATACGCTGGCGTGAATGGGGGATGAACAAACCTGTCAATGTTTTGGATAACACTTCTAATAGTGACTGAAGGAACTCCTGAGAGCACAGAGCTGGGTCATTGAAATCTTTAATCCCATATTCTGCATCAATGGGATTTTCTTAAGGTGCTCATGTGGCTAGCCAAGCCTCCCCCGTTTTTCAGCAATTTAACATGTGTGACATCTCATTTCAGTCTAGTGCTGGCAAGTTTGGGCCAACCAGCAGCAGCTGGATCAGTCTATTCCCCACCGAACTGCTGCCCGTGCCCAGACTCAAGGGAGCACCACAGACAGCCGGCCAGGGACCAGCAGTGTATCCGTACTGCCAGCTCCATTGCCCATTGTATCTTTATCATTGCAAACCAGTCAGATCACATGTTTGGCTATCAGTGTAGCGCTTAAACTATTTTTGTCCATGAGTATACTAGATGTGCTTGAGTATTTCTACTATTTCTTAAACATAAAACACAAATTTACAATCCAACCCCTGGTTTCAGCCTGCTTTTGAATATACAACGGAAACACAGAAAGCTAGACATGAACAGCGAGCTAAGTGCATTAAGAGCTTGAGGTCAGTCAACTGTGTGATGTCAAGTGGTTGTGATATCCATCTCCCTTCAGACATGAACAGTAAGTTAGCTAAACAACCGATACCTTGACGGAGAAGATATCCAGAGGCCCGATACGTCTAGAATCATACGGTGAATGCTTGTGTCAGCCAATAGATGAATTGGTAATATAATCAGACATGGTGGCACAAGACACAAAATGCAAAATAGAAATGCTAAGTTGGGAGGCTACTGAACTTTAAGTTTATCCAATCAAAAAAATTGCGACAGCGCAAAAAAAAAAAAAAAAAAGAACAGCTGCCGCTTATCTTTCTACCTCCTTAATATAATAGAGTTTCCATAAGTTTCAATTACTTGTTTTCTAAACACTGGTCTGATCAATTCATCGGTCAATATCATACCCTAGGTGTTTAGGTTTGCAGCTTATCTTATTTCCTTCACAAACACCCAGACACACACAGTCACTGTTTGTCCCTGCATGTGTCCTCCCTGTTCTTTTTCTAGCTTTGCACGTACGGGGAAGGGCTCCTGGCTAGGGAAGGGCTCGCCAGAGAGTGTGAGCGACCCATCTGCCGTTTCTGTAGAGAACCTTGTGTTCGGAGCTGGCTACTGCAAACCTGTCATCACTGAGGTATGTTAACCTTTGCAGAAAAGTCAAAGCCCATGTTGTCTCACTAAACACAACAGTTGTCTCAGATCTACTGGGTATTCTCTTTCTCTCTCTCTCTTTGTGAGAGTGAATGTGACAGATTGGCGTGACATTAACATACACCCATATTCTGACTTGAGAGGTGGTTCTGCTTTAGTTTATGTCTTCCTCTGTATCTCTTTTTGCTTGGGTTCTGAAGGTCTACTCAGTGATTGCCACTGTGCAGCACTGTGCCTGTTCATGCAGGCTTTAGGATGGCCGCCTGAAACTGATGATGGCTCTCAATGGAAAGCACGCAGTAGTGTGTTAGGTTTCTGTGAAATTCAGTTTTCAAACACAGCCGTAACCATAGCAATAATGGAGTTCAGGTACCCAAACAACAGAAAACAAGAAAATTAGAAATGAAGCTAAAGGCGGAAAATTCAACTGAAGAAACTCTTGCTCACTTCCATCCAATCGGAGGCTGGTCCGCCTCCGATGCAGCCAATCCGCTTCGAGCCACACCTCCTCGAAGCCCAATCATCATCCAGCGTTCACCTTAAAAGCAACTCCAAATCATCTCTCGGCCTGCTTTTTGGCAAACGCAAGAACCGTCGCACCAATGTCGGATTTCGATTCAGACGACCATTTCAACCCACCTCCATCCCCTTCTCCACCATCGTAGCAAGCTCCATCTGACTTCTCCTCGATGCTCCTTCAACCTCTCCAGAGTGTAGTTCCTTCTGGACTCTCATGGAGTTCCCTGTTACTCTTAAAACAGTCCGGCAGAAGACCGCCATGTTGAGCCTGGTTCTGCCAGAGGTTTCTTCCCAAAGGGGAGTTTTTTCTCTCCACAGGCGCTTCATGCTTGCTCATCATGGACAGTTCATGCAAACTTTGTTTATTCAAGTTTGATATTTAACTCAAGCAATTACCTTGCAAACCAGCCTCTATGGATTAACCAACTACTATCTAAACTCCACCACCAGTTTCAGGCCTGGGGGAAATATCCCTATTCTCATACATCTGCTTATCTACATGAAAGTATAAATCAGCGTTTATGTTTCCTGCCGAGGTCTGAGCGCCAAAGTTTAAATTATTGTATCAATAAATTCTTCTAATTGCCTTTTCTCTCTTTGTGAGTTTTTCAGATTGAAATGTATAGCCTCTTTTCTAATGGTTTGTCCTGTCTGTCTCTATGTTGCCCTGCGATAGACTGGCGACCTGTCCAGGGTGTACCCCGCCTCTCACCCATTGACAGCTGTAGATAGGCACCAGCACCCCTCGCGACCCCACAAGGGATAGACGTGTTAGAAAATGGATGGATGGATAGCCTCTTTTTTTTAACGTGTATAGTGGGCTGTCTTTTTAATAGTTAACAGCTTGTTGTATAGTTAGCCAGCAGCATACATACAACAAGCTGCCCCGCTAGTTGAAGAGGAAGTCTCCGCCTGGCCATGTTGACACTTCCCTGTTATCACTAAATTTTCTTAGCTTTGCGGCTGCTTTCGCAGAAACGGTCCCAGTTTCTGAGGCTGTGTGTCCCTAAATGTGGTGCCATGGCACTCTTGTTAAACGCCAACGCAGGTCAACTTGGGCTCCATGCGACATCAGCGCCACATCATCACAGTCATGGCCCCCGAAAATGAATGAAAATGTAGGAAATCCTGCAGTTGCAGTCAGTTCTGCTGTTCTCTCTAATGTCAGCAGCAAATGGCTGCGCCTACTCCACAAGAGTGCAGATACCAACAGCTCACTGACGGCACATAGACAAACCAATTTAGGACACAACCGAGAGCTTTGAAAACTCTGTTTTATTAATCTTCTACCGTTGCAGCCCCCTTTCTAATGATACCCTGGGCAGCTACCCACATGGCCCATGTCAGAAATCACCACTGTGGTTAGTGTCATACTAACCACATATTAGTATATTAAGATATTTAATATCCATTCAGCTTTCTTTCAATATCTCAGCTGTATAGTTTGATTTCTTTCTAATTTCTGGTTTAGCTATAGAGTTAATATATGAATAAGTGTTTTTAAGGGGCCATGACAACAAATTTAATTTTTCGGAGGTTTTGGGTGTAAAGGTTACTTAATTTTTTAATGAAACTCTGGAGAATTTACAAATGCAGCAATATCAACTACATGAAATAGTTTATACAGTGATGTCATGGCTCATTTAACAAGTCAGTTGTATGGTTAGCTTCATATAAAGTTGCATGTGCTTTTCATCATTTAAACAGTTTAGGTAGGCATCTTTTTATGGCTTTTGCTGGGCTTTCTTGGACAAAGATTGCTGTAATTTCACTGATTGAGACTGCTTTTAGGTCACAAGTGACACAGTGTAAACAGATACTTAAACAGATACTCCAAAAACAACTGATATTTCTAAACGTGTCGGTTTATTTTCACTGCTTATCTAGGTATATTTCAATTTTGATGAAAAAGGCCTTATCAACAGCTTTGTTGGTTACTACGGTAATGCTCCTCTCATAACTATTCTGCCCTTTTTGACAGTTTTCCCTTACTTTTGATCTAAAGAGAAGCTGAATTTAGAAAGCGAAAGCATGCACAAGCAAAAATAGGAAGTCTGGGGTTTTATGTGAAAACATATTGTATTTTTTTTGTATCTTGCACGTTCTCTAATTATACCAAAGTACAGTTGTAAAGCTACAGGTTGCATTTTTTCCTGTGCGGACGTCACAGCCTGCGCTATAAATCTTAATGAGCTCCAGAACCCCCAACTGTCACCTCCTGGTTTTTACCCCCACCCCCAGCTGGGCACTTTAATAAGCTCTGGTTAAGCTTCACTGGGGGGTTTCGTTTGATCAAAGTAATGGGTCCTGCTCACAAGCGCCACGTACGACATACCTGCAGGGGTAATGTGTTCAGAACTTCGGCTCCTCCCTGAACTTTATTTATTTAGAGCTGTTTTACCTGCAGCTACGTTTTTTTTTTTTTTTTAATCACTTTCCCTCTTAACACCGTGGCTCCGTCCTTTAATTATTTCCGGCTCCTTCTGGAAGAAATAATCATGTCTTTCAGATTTCTTGAAGATGAAACCATGTTCTTACCAACATCAGAATTTCAACAGCTATTTAGTTACATTAAATAATTTTATTGATAGTGCTCAAAACACGTCACAAAAAGCTATGTTTCTTGCATCAAATGTACTTGGCAATGGCAGGGTTCAGTGCGTGAACAATTCATGTTATGATGGTAAACTGTGTGGCACAATTCGTAGCACTGTTGCTTTGCAGGTCCTGGGTTCAAATCCTGGCCTGGGGTACCTCTCCGGGTACTTTGTCTTTGTCCCACAGTCCAAAAACAGGACTGTTTGGTTAATGGGTCTCTTAAAATCACCCTTAGGGGTATGGGTGTGTGTGTGTGTGTGTGTGTGTGTGTGTGTGTGTATGTGTGTGCGTGCGTATTGTTGTTTGTCCTGAGTGTCCCTGTGATGGACTGGGGACCTGTCCAGGGTGTACCCTGCCTCTTACCCAATGACTGCTGGAGGTAGGTATTAATAAGCAGGTATATATGAAAGCGGATGGATGGACAGTAAACTAAAAGAATCCAAAAACTGAAATGTCAGATCTGTGGAGCATAATCACTAGTTCATCCGTAAAAAAATTGCTATTTTTCTTTGTTTCTCATTCTCAAACTGATCCCAACAGGCAGCTATAAAGCTACAGAGAAATATTAAAGTAAACATACAGATGTTCCTTCCTGGTTTGGGTGTAATACGCACCATGAATTATAGAGCACACATGTATGATGACAGGGCCGGTGACTTTACTTGCTCGGAGGCAAATTAGTGTACATCCTCAGTCAGTCAGTCAGGCATTACACGGCTCCCAGAGCTGAGCCGCAGCGGCGCTGTTAAAACATCACAGCCTTGGGAGGAACTCCATAAGCGGTGGACACTGACTGTAGTGGTGTCAAACCTAAGGAAGATCCAGCACCTGTCAAGTCACGTCCTCTGAGCTTTCTCCCATTTTTTAACACTAGCACCACAAACTTAAAAAAATGTTTATTGCAATTTCACGTTACAGGTAAACAAAAAGCTGCACATAATTATGAAATGAAAAAACAATCATAGATTCTAAAGGAAAATTCAAAAAGTGTGGCATGGATTTGAATTCAGCCTCGTTGAACCACTTTTCGCTGCAGTAACCACTTTCCAAGTCTTTGGCGTATGTCCCTACTGGCATATGTCCCTACATCTAGAGACTGAAACTTTTGCCCGTTATTCTTTGGAAAATATTTCAAGAGCCAGGACATTGGTAGGAGAGCAGCAAAAGCATCAGATGTTTCACTTTAGGGACTGTGTGGTTAGTTTTTGAATACAAATGCATGCCTCACTTTTTAGGTTTTAATAGGTAAAAAAAAAATCTATGCAAACTATGGTATACTTATTGAGACGCTGCGGGGAGCCATCTTCGGAGCCACTGCAGGGGCAGGGTCAGTCACATTAAATCTCAGTGAGGTGCATTACGTTTTGTGTTCCTAACATGATGATTGGGCATGGAAGCGTTTGCAAGGCTCTGCAAATGAAAGAAACAATTATGCCCGTCAGGCTCTGATGTCTCCAAACTCCTTGGTGTCTCTGGTGAAGCGCACAAAACAGTTTCCTTGCTCTGTTAGACTGCCATCTAGTGGGATCAGGGTCGACATTAAAGCTCATTAAAGGAAACCCATGAGAGCCGGGCAGGTCTTCAGATCCTTTTGCATTTCTCTCCTGGTTATACTGTTCTCTTAAAAAACAAACTTCTC
Source organism: Fundulus diaphanus (assembly GCA_037039145.1). NCBI lineage: Eukaryota > Metazoa > Chordata > Actinopteri > Cyprinodontiformes > Fundulidae > Fundulus > Fundulus diaphanus. The sequence continues at coordinate 15,776,031 of CM073135.1, forward strand.
GCCTTAAGCTGAAGATCTTACGAACGTATGTGCTCATTACCAGCTCTGCGCTCTGCTCCACAGACACCATTACTTCTCAGCCCTTTAACAAGCAGTGACTTTCAGTTGTTGTGCAGGCAACCTTTTAAAAGCAATAAAAGTAAGTCTCTGAGGAGATGTGCCACAAAAAATGTATCGATTTGCTTTTGCAGCGCAGTGCGTTTAGGGCTCATTTGTTTCTCTAGTGCTCCAAATGGTTAATGTGACTGTGCTCCTGCTGAAACGAGATTGTTTTACTGCTACTGCGAGATGCTGGCAGAGCTGCTGCAGCGAAGCCTGTAAAGTTCAAGTCTGTGAACGTGTCTGTCATTAAGAGCCGAACGCTCTCCAGCTCCCGTTTCCTGTCCTGTCTTTGTACCTGCAGGGAAGCTTTTATGTGCCCAGCGAAAACTGCTTGCAGAGAGCTCATACGTGGCACCGGAGGCTCTGTCGCCTCCTGCTGGCAGCGCACCGAGGCCTGCACGCCTACTGCAGCACACTGACGCAGGAGATTCCACAGCTCCAGCCAGTTGCATTGGAATCAGGTGATGCCTTGTCTCTCGTCAGATGTTTTGAAGAAAATCTTGTTATCCAGGCAGTTTCATTGCTGTTTCAGATAAGAAATTCCTTTTAGGATAATAAACGGGCAGTTTTAAAGTAAATCTTTAACCCAATTAAATTGGGTTAAAATTAATGTAAACGTAACCTAAAAATATATATATTTATTCATTCATTAATCATTTACAGTTGCATAGTGAAGCATTTTTTTTTTTTTTTTTTAAGAACTGCAATTTTAAACACTGTTATTATTGACTTACTACATGCTATGACAACTACTTACCGGCTCACAGATTTATCCGGCTTTTGCTTGTTTTTGTCACGGTTGCATGTTTGGGATTGTCAAAACACGTTTTATTGTCAGGCCAAGATAACCTGAGCAAATATAGTTTGGAGGAGTAAGCCACTCCAAAACCTTCATCTTTACAGCATGACCCAAACGTGTTTGAGCTGAAGGATGCAAACTGATGACCGGACATTTTCCTTCAGTGAAAGTCTTGGAAAGGTTTAGGTTTTCTCCATCTGTGGCTGTTAGCTCTCACTGTGATTCACTGTAGTCCCAAACCCTTAGGAACGGCTTTGATTCTCTTTCCAGATCGATAGATGATAACGGTTTTGTTTCTCAACTCTTCATGAATGTCTTTGGGTCAGGGCGTCCTCTGTTGCTTTTGTGATGTTCAAGGCCTACTTTAGGTTGGCAGACAGGTCTTATTTAAGTTATTTCTTGATTTTAAGTAGTTCTGATGTCGTCACTATGTATGTGCAATGCAGAAAGTCATAAAAACGAGGAAAAGCCTTTGGAAGACAAAGGTAAAATGTTTTACTTTATTACGGTAAATAAACAGAAAACACTTTTTAATTGCTTTTTTCAGAGCAAGCTTACTTGCTATCACCTACAAACCGAAACAATAACAACTGAATGAGCCAAGTGTAAAGAAAAGGAGGCCGACAAGCTAGCCACTACGTCTTAACGTTATTCATCGTTCCGTGCTCTTGACTAAATAGACCCACAAATCTACTTTATCATCATGGTCTCAGGCTCTATTGGTTTCTTTCATTTTAAAGGACTAGGTGTTAATGAAAATAATTATTTGTTATGGTTAAATGTTTTACTATCTTTAAGTCACGAGTTTAAAGAGTATTGAAGAATCAAAATAGACAAAACTAAACAATCTAGATAAAGATTAAAAAAATAGCATTAAAAAAAGAAAAATCATAAGAATGTGCTGAACAGTGCACTTGTTAATCTTAATGATCTGAATTACCTAAGTGAATGTAGAGTACAGCAAAACTTTGCATAAACTTTAGTACTTCACTACACTAACTTGGAGTTGTATAAAAATCTATTTCTGCCAGTAGAAAATAGGTCTCATGCACATCCTGTTTTATGAAAGTGGTTATAATGGAGAGGTAAAAAACAAAACAACTTTTACTTTTTTTACTTTTTTTGGAATGACCATGACCTGGATGACTGAGAATCTTCACCAGCTTATAATGGAGAGGCTGCAAGGTTCTGGGCTCGAATCCCACAGACTGCCACTCTGGTTCCCTAAGGAAGATCCTTAACCTCAGAATGCTCCCCGGGCGCCTTACAGTGACCGCTCACTGCTCCCTAAGTGAGGGGTTAAATACAGAGGACACATTTCATTGGAATATATGTTGCAATGACAAACAAAGATGACTTCTATCATTAGAGCATGTACCTGTGAGCACAAGTCAGCCCCCCCCCCCATCAAGTAAGATATAAAACAGAAGATGCTAACATTTCTGAGTTTTATCCATATGTAGAAAATGTGAATTAAAAACTGATTTTGTCTTTTAGTCTGTGAATATACACCACACTGGTAAAGTATTTCACACCTCCCAAACTTTTTATCGTTCTTTCAACAACTCATTTTCTGTTGTGCCACTAAGCAGTAATTCACATCTGCGTTTTCCCTTCTCAGTCACACTAATTGCGTCTAAACTCCTTTAAACCATGATCATGATGTTGAATTCACATCACATGTTTTACCCTGATTATTGTTGCTAGATTGCTCTGGTAAAACCTTTTTTTAGTGTAGTACAGAAGTTGTTACATCATAATAAGTGAAGAGAAAAGGTATGAGCTGTGTAGTGTCTGTAGTAAAACATAACTCAAAGTTAATATTGAATACATTGTATATGTTTCTTGTTTTTTACTGATTTATTTTTATTTTTTTACCCGGTCTTATGTTTTTGGGGTGTGTGCCCTGGCGTGAATCATGGCTTGATTTTTTTATGATACCATGTCATAAAAGTGTCACACGTTGGATCTTTGTTCAGGAACCTCCAGGTTTAGAGAACATACAGAGAGGAGAAGAGAAGAACAATCTGAAGCAGCGCAGAGAAAAGGCAGAATCGGGAAAATTCAAATGACAATAAAACTATCATGAACTTCGATGGAATTTAAACCAAAAGTAAAGATGTTGAAACAGGCTGTATTACTATGGCATGTGGAGTGATTTGGCTTATATTATTGTAATCGAATCACACTCCTTAGAGAATCATTGAGTAAATCTTTCTCTTGGTAAACGGAGTAATGATCTTTGCACTAAGCTCTGCAAATATCTTCTGTTGCACAGAGGAGCTGCCTGTTGAAGAAATTCTAAATCAGCTCTCCATAGAGTTACAGGTAAGTCCATACACATAAATACATCCACATTTTTAAACATATTTACATTGGACAGTACTTAGAACTCTGTCTTAAAATTGCATCATCTTACCAGGAATGCCACCATCCCCTTAGCTGGTGTAGGTTTTACTATTTATACACTGAAACTCCATGTCTCAATCAGATTTACCCATGATAATGAAGTTGAAAGAAAATTTAATATGCTGTGTGTTCTGTTGTGTAGTCTTGGACTAATCAGATATTCAAAGATGTACAATATTTGTGTCTCTGCCAGGATTCTGGCTATGAGTGTAGGAGGCGAAATTGATTGGAAAGCTGGATATTTCCAGCTGGAAGGTGGAAAAACAAACCCACAAACAAGAACCTATTACTAAATCTGACCTTTTTTTAAAGCCACAGGACCCGCAATTTAATTTACTTATATTTTGTTACTTAAGATACCTACGTATGCACATAAAGAGCTATATTTTACATCAGGCTCACTTTGACCTAATGAGCAGCTGCTGAAAAACAGCACAATGTTCGCAGCACGCTTGATCAAAGGAAATACAGCAGGGGTAGGTGTGAGCTGAGCAGCAAATAAGCAGCTCCTAAAATAGAGTCATCCAAGCTGTATCATCGGTGGACTTCCTGCACGTTCTGTTTCAGTTTGGATGAATGCATGTTTCTCAGCTGCAGGAAGGCCATGAGAAGGTAGCCGAGCAGATCAGCAGGGATGTGAGCCAGCTCTGTTCCCAGCTGGCTACTTTATGGAGCCATTTCCTGGAGACCGCTGTGCTCAACCCCTACATCCTGTCCTATCTGGCCCAGGAGCATCACACACTTAGGGTGAGTCTCAAGCAAAAAAAATCTATCAGAATCATCTTTATTGGCCATGATTGTGTGCACGGTCGAGGAATTTGACTTTTGTTGCAAGGAGCAACCTTGATTATAATCATTTAGGATGATTTTGCTGAGTTAATGTGTGTTTTAGAGCTACGCAATGAAAAGGAGCTATTTAAAACAGAAATGTCAGGCTTCAAATGTTAAATGGCCTGCACCCGTATAGTGCTTTTTCAAGTCCCGAGGACCACAAAGTTCTTGACACTACATTTAGTTATTCACCCATTCATTCCCTGATGGTGGTGAGCAGTGTGCGATTCGCAAAAAAAACAGAGGGGGGGGATCATTTCAAAAGTTTTACTAATGAATAAAAGTTGTATTAATAATGGTTAGCTAGCAGGTGCTCTTTCAGGTAGCTAGCTAGATCCAATAGGTCAGACTATTGTTTTTAAACTTGCGCGCATCTACTGTCGGGACTCGGGAGTGGGTATTAGTTTACTTTAACCGCTTTGAGCAGAAAACGTAATAATACTCTTTAAAAACAAACAAAAAATTAAATTTACAAATGTGAAGGACACAAGACATGGATTAATATAAATTTTGAAAAATCCATAATATTCAGGGGTTAAAGCAAAAACAATCAATTTGACTGAACATTTTTTCTAGTCAGCCCATATATTCCCGGGGCCGTGGACATCATGCCACCTTAGTAACCTCATTTGCTTATTGTGCAAAGTCCACTTTAACCAAATCTGGTAGTTCCATTGACAATTCCTGTATCTCTCCCACCTTCCAGCTTCAGAGCCTTGGCGCCATCCTGGAGAGCCCTCTACATAATCTCCTTCACTTTCCACATCCATAACATCACCTGGTTAACTTTCATATTTGCAGCATCCACTCACAGTCCACTCACCTTGGACTGTGAGTCCACTCACCACAGTCCACTCACCTTTCCACTTTACAATTTCAAGACCCTCCATAAACTGCAGCTAATTCAAAAGACAGCAGCTTGCATCATTACATCATCTTCTTCACACCTGTACATTAACTCCACTGTCACATTCAATATAAATCAATCCTATGATCATACAAGGCCAACAACAGCAATGGACAAAGAGCGACACAAAACCAACACTATCATGAGATCATACATTTTAATTTGACACAGATCGCACATTACAATAATCAGTCTCTGCTTTGCCCGTTATTGCTCACCAATTAATTATTACAACTCACGAGTTTATAAAAAGGCATTAACTTTTTTGAAGTTTATAAAAACGGTTATATTTTAGCCCAGTGACATGTCCAGGATGGACACCTCTCGCTAATTGACTGCTGGAGATGGTCAACAGCTCCTCCACGACCCTGTGTTACGTCAAGCCGCGTTTTCCAATCAGATGCGGCATGACGTAACACCTGTATGGAAAAGCAGGTATAGATAATCCATGGATGGGACGTTAAATTTTTAAAAAGTTTAGTAAAATTGCTTAAAGTTTATCAGAAAAAAACGTAACTTGCTTTTAAAGATGAACATTTTTCATTAGAAAAATGTTATTAAACTTCTGCGTTAAGTTAAATATTGTTGAAGGTAATCTTGGCTGGTGTAGCTTGTCTTTCTGGCAGGTGTTTTTGGGTTGGAGTAAAATGAGTCCATAGTTCTGCAGGAGGCTTTTTCAGCTGTTTCTGGTGCGACTCGCTACTACAGTGTCGCTTCACATCGCGCTCCACTCCGTGTAAAAATAACAAATGACTACAAAAACTCTCTGAGAATTGCCTTTCTCTGGTCTCACACAGTTATAATCCGTTCTCCAGTCCATGTTGTAGCTGCAGTTTATTTGTTTTATTTTTTATGTAGTTTCCTTAATAATCTGTATGCATCAAACTCCTTGTCATTTTATTTAACGAGTGTCCTGATTCAGCTGCTCATGAGGTGGCGCTGCTGCATATTGACTGACAGCCGCTCTGACTGCAGCTCTGCCTTTGTTACAGAAAAGTGCAGGTGGAATAATATTTATGATTTTTTTTTTTACTTTTTCCGAATCAGACCCAGTCAAACCGAGACATCGTTTCACATTCCGACCCTTCTTCAAAAAAAAAGCGCATCATGCTAAATTAGCCGAGCTAGAGTGTTACTCTTTCAGTTTTAAATAAAACATAACAGTGAATCATGGGGAGATCCCTGGTTAGTCGCTACGTTTATCAGCTAAATTACTGGAAGCGAGGGAATACACGCTGACAGGTGACATGGCCACAGGTGGAAATAACTCATGAATTAACTGCAAGAGCAGCAACAGACACACTTACCGAGGGAAGTTATTGTCAGCTGTTCTAGCCGCTGAACTTTCGGACCTGGTGGTTCGCATAAATCCAAAGAAAACCTTTGACCACCACTACTTTCATTCATACCATCTGTGGTCAGTTTGAGATGTTCTTCCAAAAGTTAAAATGATTGAACACCGATAAACCTCAGACTGGCAGATCTCCGCTTTGCAAAGACCCGCCCTACTCTCTTTCTGATTGGCTAATGTCCTGGCTCTGCCAGATTTCATTGGTTGAGCGCAGCTTCTGTTTAAAATCTTGAATAAAAAGTCCCACAGGGAACATTATGCGCTCATTTTCCAAATGACGGAAATCCGTTGCAGCGACGGAGAACTTTAACCCCTGATGATATTACTTATTTAGATCAGAGGGGGGGGGGGGATGTATCCCCCCCAGGGATAAAACATGAATGACCAGAGGGGGGGACATCACAAACAGAGGGGGGGTAAATCCCCCCCATCCCCTCCAGCAAATCGCACCCAGGTGGTGAGCTACATTGTAGCCACAGCTGCCCTGGTGGAGACTCACAGAAGTGAGGCGGCCATGCAGTCGAAGCCACCGGGCCCTCTGACTACTGACAGCAGGCAATGCAGGAGAAGTGTCTTGCCCAAGGACACAATGACTGAGATAGTCGGAGTGGAGCTTGAAACTGGCAACCCACCGGTTACAGGGCAGACTCACCACTATTGCCCCAAGTACATTAAAGGTATACTATGCAACCGGGGTTGATTTTCCAGCGAGGCTCCCCCCAGAGGGCGAAAGTAAAAGTGCACTGTCGTAAAGATGCTCAGCTGTTCTCCTGGTTTCTCCGTCAAGCCAGGCGCGGTTGTTTTGAGCTTAGCAGACAGGCGAACGCAACGAATCACCATCCTGCTGTTCAAGCAGAGCTACGAGGGGGCGCCCTCCCCTCCTCTCCGTCCCCGCCAGTGGAGTGAGGGGAGCGGGCGTCCCCGAAACGACCTCCGCCCGGCCCGGGACCCGCTGGGCCCGGACGTCGGCTCGCGGGGGGGTTGGGGAGGGCGAGCGTCCCGGTCCGCGCGACACGCTGGCCGTCTGTTTCCGTATACCGCGCGGCCGCCGGGGTGTCTCGTCTTTCCTCTCTCCCTCCGTTCCCCCGGACGCCCGGTGCCTCCCGAGCCGCGTCCGGGCGTCGCGCCGTACAGTTTGAGAACACAGATCAGCACACAGATGAGCGGTGAACTTTTAAACCCCGCGGTTCCGTCGCACAGTTTGAGATGTATATAAGTACCACAACTGAAAAACTCGTACAGTGTATGCCCGGCTTAACACAGTGAAAGTATGAACATGCACACAGAGAGAGAGAAACCATTCCAATGTTACTTACAATCGCATCAGCAGAAACGCGAGGTCCGCGTCAGCCTTGCAGCCTTCTCTTTCTTTTAGCTCTCGCCATTCAGAAAAAGCTTGCCCGATGTTCACCCGTGTACGACTCCTCTCTCTGTCCAGAGCCCTTTTCCTCTTTCTTGTCTGCTCCGACATGGGCTTTCGCTGTTTTATCGTTGGTTCCGCCATGATAACTGCACAAATATCGCCACTGCGCTAGCACCGAGCATGCCTTTCACTGGGGGCGTGTAGCAGTTCTCGCCGTAAAGCAAGACCGACTCTGGCGTTGCACGAGACTTCTGAGCCTGTGGGTGCGGGCCGAGGGCTCCTGCAGTTGCAAGTACGGTATTTCCCCCACAGACCACCAGGGCGGCCGAGAAAACCTTTTTTCGACCTGAAATGACTCATTTAATCATCCAAAATGGTATGGAAAACATTAATTAACTGAAAAATGTTGCATAGTATGCCTTTAATTTCAAAGCACTCAGTACTTGGTTGGGCTCTTTTTGCATGAATTATTCCATCAGTGCGCCCATGAGAATTTTATGAGCCTTTGGTTCTGCTGAGGTGTGATGGAAACCTGAATTGCTTTGATAGATGCCTTCTGGTGATCTGCCTTGTTGGTTCTGGTGTCTCTCATCTTCCTCTGGACGACACTCCACAGATTCTCTGCAGGGTTCAGGTCAGGCCAGCTTGCTGGGCAATCTAGCATAGTACCACCGTGATCACTGAACCAGCTTTTGGTACCTGTGGCAGTGTGGGCCAGTACCATGACCTGATGGAATATGAAATCAGTAAAGATAAAGCTGGTCAGCAGAAGGAACCATGAAGTTCTCCATTTCCTGGTAGATGGCTGCATTGAATGTGGACTTTAGACAACACAGTGGACCAACACCAGCAGATGACATGGTAAACAGACTAAATGGACTGATTTATGTAGTGCTTTTCTAGTCATAGTCACGGTTCAGAGCACTTTATACTATAGCTACATTCACCTAATCGTACTCGCTAACACGCACACACTCATACACCAATATGCAGATCGGTGCCTTGAATTGGCCACATCGACATGTGACTGGAGGAAGCCGGAATCAAACCCATAATCTTCTAATTGCAAGACGACTACCCACTGCAACAATCACTCCACACCATCACTGACTGTGGAAACTTCACACTAGAATTCACGCGACATGGATTCCAAATAAAATACAAACTTTACTTTTATTTGAAAGGAAGACTGTGGACCTCTGAGCAACAGTCCAGTTTTTGTTCTCCTTAGTCCAAGTAAGACTTTTCTGACATGGTCTTTGGTTCAGGGTTAGCATGACACGAGGAAAAGCGACCTTTCTTGCCTATAGCAGGAATCAAGAGTCTCTATGTGACCATAATGTGACACCAGTTAAGAATTCCCACATAACACACAGACACAAAGCGAAATATAATGTTCAAATAGTTGAATGCACCGACAACACTCCCTCCCTAAAGTTCTTAGCATCTGATTAGATTTAAATATTCAAGCCGAAAAAACAGCTAGCAGTCACTTTACAGAATGATGTAAATCCCTGTGCAGTTCCATGAATGTACCAAGCAAACACTCCCTAAAGTTGAAAAGTGTGCGAGTCGTCATTTATGTAGGATTCGTCTGTGTGTGTCACAACTCATTGTGACACTATGAGTTTCCCATATTTACATTTTTCACAATTTCTAATTTTCTGAGACACTGAATCTGGGGTTTTCATTATCTGTAATTATAATACATAAAGACTTGAAATAGGTTACTCTATGCATAATGAATCTATATAATATTTGGTGTCACTTTCTAATATGATCGACAAAAACTACTTTTACAATATTCGCTTTTTTTTAGATGCAGTGATACCGTTGACTGACATAAGTCAGAATCTATGCCTGCTGTATTGAAAAGAATAAAAAAAAAAAACTAGGACTTATAAAAGATTAGAAAATTGTAATTGTATCTCAGCATTTCTGCACACCACTTAATTTCACACTATCTGATCAAACCTGGCACATTCTGTCTGTATTTATACTCTGTTCCTTCATGTTTCCCATTAGGGCTAATCAAATTAACATATTTGATCTTACACAGTTGGGGATAAGATGAATTGATAGTAGTGATGGGATGTATTGCGCTGATGCTTCAAAGCATGTGTTGACAATTCCAGGATATGTTTTGTCTAGACTTCTATCATATACAGCAATTTGTAATAAATGAATACATGAACAAACTTTGAAATTACTTTATTAAAACATTTCCGTGGCTGCACTGCTGTAGGGTAGATGTGAGAGGAACACTGATTCATAGAATTGCCAGATATGTTTGGGTATGAAACCATTTTTGGTCAGCAGGGGGCCCTGTGAGGCTTTTTCTTGCCAGCAATAACAAAGGTCAACAGATGCACTGGCTTCAGCTGTGTTTAGCTCATAATCATCATCAATCAAAGTGATAGTAAATGTCCCTCAGCTAATTCATGTGCAGTGTATTTAAAATGTGCTTTGAGACAGTTCCTGTGAAGTGGGAAGATGAACACTGTCCAAAAGGTAGGCACAGGACAATATAAGATCATGATGATTTCATAACATTAAAGAGAAATACCACGGCCTCATAATATTACAGCATTAAAAATGAGAATCTAAAAAAAGGATTTTAACAATTACTAGAGATGTCCCAATCAGGTTTATTGGCCTGATACTCACTGCAAAAACAGAACTAAAAATAAGCACAATTTACTTGAAATTAGCATATTTGTCCTTGATTTGAGCAGGTAAATGAGATTATCTGCCAATGGAAAGAGTAATTTTACCCTTAAAATAAGATAATTAGATATACTGCACTTAAAATAAGTTGATGGAGATGATTTCTTCCTATTTTAAGTGCAAAAATCTTATTCCATTGGCAAATTATCTTATTTACCTGCTCAAATAAAGTACAAATACACTCGCTTCAAGAAACTTTTAACTTATTTTTAGTTCTGTTTTTGCAGTCCTGTACTGTATCCCAGTCCAGTCCTTCATTAAAAGTGTGACGTAAAATAAACTGAGCTGATGATACATCATTTCACACATTTTCCAGAAACAACGTGAGATCTATCCTGCACAATTGTAAAGCCAGCAAATGTTTTAGAAGGATAAAAACATGATTAAAAGTGCAATAACACGGTTGCTGAAACTAATCCTTTTTTTAAGCACGTTTCAATCCAGTTTCAGAGTTTACCTTCTTTGTCAGGATGCCACCTGCAGGCCACATTTTGCTTTGATTAATATTAGCCCCTTCTACCTTGAAACGGTTCGCTAAATCTCTCGGTCCGCTTTAGACGACCTGCTTGAACATATTCTAAGGGTTTGGGTCAGAACTGACTGGGATTTGGAACCGTTTGGCATTTCGTCTACCTCAATGAAAACCCTTCTTCTGTCTGAAAAAAGTAACCCCAGGGCATGATGGGTCACACTAAAACACATTTTAGAAGATCTTAGCCAGACCTGGATGTCTTCTTTGGAAGAAAATAATTTTGTTTTACAGCCTTAGTCCATGGTACAGAAACATGTAGAAAAGAAATTCTGTCACTTAGAGAACATAAGCATTTCTCGACAGAAATTCCTGTAATTCTTTCAGGGTTACTGTCGACCTCTGGGCAGCATCACTGCCAAGCCTCTGTCTTGTCTTTTCAGGTGTTTGGGGAAAACCTCCAGTTTTTGTAATGCCAGCGTTTTCCAGACTTCCTACAAATCATTTGAGCTCAGTGTTCAAATTTGAACACTGAGTTGACCAAATGGTTGGATAACTAGTCATCAAGACAAGTGAAGCCATAGGTTTCAGGGATCCTGGATCCGAAGCAGAGTAAAGCCCTGCAGGGTGATATTATGTAATCTTATTATGGGGTCATTGTGGAGATGTTTGAGGCTTCAAAGGTTCATTGATTCTGTTGCAGTGTAGTACCCTTTACATGTCTGATATACATTACGTGTGAGATGAAGCGCACATGCAGCAGAATTTTTTTGAAAGCGTGATATAATGTAAAATAAAAAGTAGGAGTTGGTCTTTAAATCGTGACTGATATAACAGAGAGCCATCCTTTGCCGTAATAAAGCTTCAACTATGACACTTTCTGGCTTATTGGAAATTCTGAGAACACCCTGGACCCGGTAGTGTAAACCCACCCGAGCAGGCTAATATGGTTTCCAGAGTCGTTTCTATCTGATCGCTGGACTGTATAATAAGGACGCTCTATGTTCTTCACCGCAGAGTAGCTCTCAGGACTTGATTAGGCTGTGCTGTTTTGTCTCATTTATCTGAAAATAATGAACATGTTTGCCTCTGTATTAAATTACCCCAAGAGGATACTGTCATGCCTCTTCTCTCCGGGAGAGTTAGGGTTTTAATTAACACTTATTTTCTAATTACTGTCAAAGGAAATACACAAAAAACTGTGTTCCTGGTGATCTGGATGTCATGCTCACTTATTGTTAGGGCTGGTGCATTTCTAATTAGAGAAAGTGTTGATTTGCTCTGTTGCACCAACTGTCAAGGCATGTTTTTTTTAAGCTTTGTTTTCTATTTTAACCACCCCTTTGCTAATGACAGAAAATGGGAGATGGAGGTGAAATGTTTTTATTTTTTTTCCCCCTGTGTTTGGAAATGCCAGGTGAGAAGGTTCTCAGAGGCGTATTTCTTCACCGAACACCCAAAAGAGATCTGCCTGACATTTCAAGAAGAACTGTAAGTCTCTGTCCTCTCATGAAGTTACCTCTTTAAGTGGAGAAAAGTGTTACATTTCTGCTTCTATGTTTGTCCTTATTCAGAATCAACAGACACGGCAAGATAGCGGCAGAAGTGCGGAGCTCAGACTATTTGACCAAAATGCCTCCTTTACCTGTCGAGTGCCTGGACATCGATGGAGACTGGAACATCCTGCCCATCATCTTTGAGGACAGATATGCGGAGCCTCAGCAGACAGGTAACACAGGTCCTACAGACGTAAGCAAGCGCTGTCACCGATTCTCTCATCACTAAACTTTGCTTGCTTTCCCAGAAACGGCATCCCAGGTGCCAATACTTGAAACGACCCAAGAGAAAGTCAGCTCACAATCTCCCGCCACTAGTCTTTCCCACAAGATTCTTCATAGCAGCCAGGAAGCCAAATCACCAGCATTATCCCGGCACTCCTTGGATGGCGAAAAATGCACGGACCTGCCTGTACATGTCCCAGTCATAGTGGGTCAGAGTCAAAAGGAAGTAACGGGCACCCGGAATCTTATCCAGACAGAACGTGGACCGGGGAATTCTGTGGTTGAGGGTCAGACATTGAAGGAACCAGCAGAATGTCGTGGCATTGAAGATAAACACTTTGATCCGGACCCATATACTGGAGAGACAGCTCTTGTTCTTTCCTCTAATAAGGACCTCCTTACTGATTGCACCAGCGTCGGTGAAGAGTCTCCTGTTCTCAGCAGGAAAGAAAATGCCCCTGTACCTTTTGGCGACAGTAAACTTAGAACAACCGTAGAGCAAGAAAACACTGAAGAGGACAGTGACGTCGCTATGCCTTTAAACCACTCCATGGATGATGACAGTGAAGATGTTCCTCTCCACAGCCTACTGACCTCCAGTGTGAGTCTTGGTCTACCGTTCTTTCCCGGGGAGCTCAGAAAGGAAATGACTCATAGTAGAGGCTTAGTGAGCTCAAAGATCATGAAGCGCTCGTCGTCTGTAATCTCAGACTCAGGGATTGAGAGCGAGCCCAGCTCGGTGGCATGGCCCGTGGAAGCTGTTCTTCGAGGACGGCCTTCTCTAGATTTTTCGAGTGAGCGGGAGATCCCGAAGCAAGTTGTGCTGGACCACCCGGTCCATCGCAGCTGCCTGGAAGGCCTGCGGATGGAGAGCAACGGCAGCCTTCCAAGTGGAGGCATCCAGGCGTCTCTCACCTCAATTAGCTCCCTGCCCTACGAGGAGGACCAGCAACAAAGGAAGCTCAGCAAGCTCACCAAGTCCGTGTCTGCACCGCAAATAAGTAGCCCAGAAGATGCAGGGGACTATCGTGTTCCGATCAGTCTGGAAAAGGACAGGAAGAGTTCAGTGCAGCAGCAGCATTTGTGCACTTTAAACTCTGAAATGGAGTCAGAGCAATCTGAGTTGTCTGCGCTAAGCCGAAATACTGACCACACCGATAGGAGCGTGGGCTCTGAAAATTCAAACTCTCAGCAGGATGTGTCAGAGACCTGCCGAAGTAAGTCAGCGCTAGACGGTGGGTCTGATGTGTTACTTTCCCAAAACTCTGCAGCGAGGCTTTTTGTACAGGCAACCGTTGCCGTCGGAAGCCAGAGGGATGCAAACAACCATCAAACACACATGAGTGGAGAGAGCACTTCAGTGGAAGATGTGCATTTCTTTGAACTGGAAGTCGCTCCCTGTAGCTGTGGAAACAAACCATGTGTGTGTAAAAGTGCAGCGGAGCAGGACAGCGGTAGCTGCGAAGATGATTGCCAGAGTTTCCATCAGAGTGAGCAGGGAGGCGTTGAGGACAGAGGTCTGGATCCCTCACAGATGCCCCTGAAGTTGTCACGGTCCAGCGACCTCACCAACAGCACCACCGTCAGACCAAGTGAACTCACAGGGCTGAGGGCCATGGACATGACATCACCTACTAACCTCAGTGGAGCATCAACGAGTGATAAAGAGCCTTTGGACTCCCAGACTAAGCCCTTAAGAATTCCTAACTCCGGGCTGGCTTTTGTGAATAAGAAGATGGCGGAGGTGGTAAACATGTCAGTGTCCTGTGCCCCGACTTGTCTGCCGTTCTCTTCTGCCCTACGAGACTCTCCCTCCATCAGCGGAATATCTGCTCGGCAGGCTTCCTCGCCCATCACCCATCAGCCTCTGGGCTCCTTCGGCATCATCTCCTCATCTTCGCTCAGCCCCTTAACCATAGATGAGGAGACCAATGAGCGGATGCTAAAGTGAGTTTTCATCTTTTCCAAAGTTACTGGGAAAAGTTTAAAAAAAAAAAAGCAGCTCACTATTTTTTCTTTACATGACATAGAAAATGCAGACAGAAAACGGAACATGACTGGGAGGTAAAAGTTTAGGATAGTTTTATCATTTTATAAACATTGGTAGCTGCAAAACACCATCCAGTGTGCAAACCGTGACACACATCAAACTTCCCAGCAGCCATTAGAAACTTGTTTTTTTTTTTGTCAGGTATTCATTTTATCTAGTCCAACACTTAATGGTTTATACTGAAGTTTCCAGCATTTCAAATCAGTGTTATACTCTGCCTTAGTTGAAACACGTTGCCAGAGATGACTTCAACAGAACAACAGCGTTAGGCTGCTTGGAAGTGGAAATTCATTTGCTGCAGAGCATTTGGCAGTCGTGAAGAATTCTTGAAGAAATATTTATGGGCATTTAAATTACTGGATGTGGCCTCTGTAAAATGTATATGTTCATTAGTTTATTAATCCTTTAAGCAAAACATTATTGGAAAGCGTGGTGTGAAACATTTGGGTTGAAAATAAAATGATTTAGTTTGACAAATA
This sequence comes from Fundulus diaphanus, assembly GCA_037039145.1. NCBI lineage: Eukaryota > Metazoa > Chordata > Actinopteri > Cyprinodontiformes > Fundulidae > Fundulus > Fundulus diaphanus. Next base: position 15,791,299 of record CM073135.1, read on the forward strand.
TCTAATGTTGAGACACTTTCAGAAACCTGTGATTAAGGTATTTTTATATTTATTTTTTCTAAAGTGTGAAGGTGTGTTTGGCAACACTGTATTGTTGCAAAAATTCAGTAAGCCAAATGCTAAATTAACACGAGAACGGAAGCACTGAGCTGCACAGGGCATACATATATCAACCTAATTTTTGTTTCATATAATGTCAGACGTTTTTCACGGGGTGAAAGGTCAGTGCTACAGGCAGGAGTTTAGCAGCCAGGTGTGTTTTGAGGAAGCAGTTATGTTCTCGGGATGTTATGTTCAAAATCCGTTTGACATTGGTTGGATAGCAAAAATGTTTCACGCTGCTAATGCAAAAATTTTCACACCCTTGAACTCTGCACATTCTCTCACATTACATACTTCAGCACATACTCCAATTCACATTCCATGCCAGATAACATAAATCAGTGAATAGCTGCAAAGTGGAAGGAAAATGTGTTTTCATTTATTTCTTTTTTAGAAATACAAAGAAAAAGCGTTGCCCCTTTTATTCTGATACCACTAAATAAAATCCAACGCAACCAACTATTAAGAAGTCAGCCCAAAATGATTTTTTTAGAGAATATTCTCTGAAGGCCTCCGAGATTTCTTAGATTACATTACTGAACGGCATCGTAAAGACGGAGGAACACAGCAGACAGATCAGAGGTAAAGTGTATGGAAGTTCAGTCTGACATCCAAAAACTGGAAATAATGTGGTAGAACAGCAAAATCCACAGATCAGGTGGGAGAATCTGTGGACAGGTCAACCCTTAGAAGTGCAGGATACGTATACTAAATGCACAACTACATCTATAATGAAGTGGTTTATATCAAAGCCTATTCATGTGTTAAAAATGTCAAAGTCTAGACCTAAATGCAATCTAATCTATTGCAAGACTTTAAACTGATTTGCACAACTTCTTTCCATACAATCTGACTGAGTATGAGTCACTTTGCAAAGAGGGATGCACCAAAAGGTCAGTCTCCACATGTGCAAAGAAGAGATTAGATGAGCAGCTTTCATGGCACATAATCATGGTGACTATAATATGCTGACTCAGGAGGGCTAAATAAAATACTTGTTACATTTTGTTTGTTATGGGTTAGATTTTTTGAAAATGATGCATTAGTTTTCTTCCCCTTTACAAAACGTTTTGACCTATCACAATAAAATGCATTAAAATTCCCAACATGACACCGTCACCAACACTGTACAGGCTGGTTGACTTTGCTGAAGACTGTTTTTTTGGCATCTCCATTGTGTTCAGCATATTCAGCCAGATTAATATGACGCCTCTCATTTTATTGCTAATTTGATGTTGTCCAGAAGGAAATTCAGAAGGAGAAACTTCAAAGACCAGAACTGAATTCATAAAAAAAACTGCAGCAAACACTGCAAGAGAAGGAGGCAGACATCTGCTGCAATAGCTGGCACGTACTCCCACCTGGAGAGTCTAACGCAACACAACGATGCGGGGCCAAATTTGAAGAGAGGAAGTCAAGATGTGGGGAAACGCCTCCTGAGTGCATTAAATCACATCAAAGAGCGCACAGACAAATCCTTCGTGATTAGCTGCGAGTTTAGGAAGTGCAATCGGATTTGTTTTGACTCCTGTGCGGCTAAAGTCTGTAACCTGGTGGGATGACAGGGCCAAACTTCAAGGGGCTTACGTTTGAGTGTGAGAATATTGCTTAGAAGCTTTGCCTTGCCTAGAAGTGGGCAATATGACTGTGCTGACAATTAAATAGCAAAATGCAAGGCGGGTTTTCTGTTGTAAGTGGTGCTAAAGTTTAAAAGCGGTACCCTCCGAACACCGGACATCCATAGATGCCTTTTTTATGACAGTTCGAGGCTGGCAAGTCCCTGTTTTCATTTTGCTTTGATGAAATTGTTAAAAACTGGCCTTTCTTAGCCTACTGGCTCTGTCCAATGTTAGCCAGAATAAAGACATTAAAGGGATCCACGATTAGTTGTAACAATGGACTTAATTTGAGAAATATCTATTTTAGATGTGACAACAATACAGTAAAAATACTGTAAGATGTTTAGTTTTTATAAATTGAAATAAAATATTGTCACACGGACGTCACCATGTTGCAATGCATTCTGGGTTAATGACGTATACTAGGTCCTTCAGCGCTAGCTCCGATCAGCCAAAACACGTACCACCACTGAGCTATATAATACACTGGAGTGCTGATTTTGCCAAAAAACTGAAGTCACTGGCCGCCATCTTGCTCCTCCCTACTCTCACAGAATCCCATAGGATTTGGTTGCAACAACAAGCAGTTTTCTGGCTGTGTGAAAACGTTTCATAGGTAATTCTACAGTCAGTGGATGTACTAACACTATCAACTACTAGGAAATTAGGTGCTGAAATATTTGACATGTTATTCATATTAAATATATATATATATATATATATATATATATATATATATATATATATATATATATATATATATATATATATATGTATATATATATATATATATGTATATATAAGTATGTGTATATGTATATATGTATATATATGTATACATATATGTAAATATATGTTTTTGTATATTGTTATTTATATATTTATAAATGTTATATATATATATATATATATACATATATTTAAATAAATAAAATGCAAAATATTTCATCACATGACTTTCTCAGTACTTGATAGTTTTAGAACATAACATAAAAGTATATGGCATTTGACATTTTAAAAGTTTTAAGCCCCCCCTGAACATGAGAAAATCCTTATTATTCGATGCTGTAAGCGCACATATTCCCTAGTTACTGGAGGAAAATAGGGAGTACCAATATGGCGGCTGGTGGCTTCAAAGCGGGCTATTAGCACTCCAGTGTATAATATAGCTCAGTGCGTACCACTCGTAGGACTGTGTGATCCCGGCAACTTGTGCTCTGTGTCCGGTGCCAGGTCCAATAACACTTGCTTAAGATCTGATTGGTCCGATCTTCAGTTCGTTAACACCTGTTTAGGGTCTGGTCTTCAGTGCGGTGTCGGATTCATGATTTCACTTTTGGTACCAACGGCAGTGGCAGTAGCTTTGTTAAGGGCTTCCAGTGTTGCCTGTCTCTGATCTGTCTCCCAGCGTCTTTCGCTCGCAAGGCGGTGGGGTTTAGTCGCTTTATTGATGAAAATAGTCAGCGCAGCAGTTGGTTTTAGCTAGCGAGGGTAACGCCCACCTTTTAGCTCTCTCATCAGTTTTGTTCGTACAAATGACCAGTGGCGTCTCTGGCATGATAAGTTAAGTGGGGCACAAAAACTCAACAGGTATTAGCAGAAACACATTTTTTGTGATGCATACAACCTGACTTCGATCTATTTTATTTATTCTGAAAAAAAAATGAATTAGCATAAACCAACACACTAGAAAATCCATTTTATATAAGCTAAATGTAATTAAATTTTTATACATAAAATTACAAATAAAGGCTCACTAATAGTGTTCATTTATTGAGCAGAAAAGATCAGCATCAATCCTTTAATAAGCCAGCAAGGACAACTAACACTAGATTGTTTGCTTTTAGTTTTCATTTTCCTATGTTTCATTTTGTTTAAATTCTCCTACATTATATTCTGTTTTTTTTAACTCGCTTATATTCTGTTTTAATTTTAATCATGTAAAGCACTTTGAAATGTACTTGCTTGTACTGAAATGTGCTATACAAATAAATTTGCCTTGCCTAGACGGTCGCACACTATCCGGCAGAACAAAAACATAACGTGTGCAATTCAAGTATTTCGATTGGACGATCTGAGCTTGGGGCCGCAGGATTTGTGCCCAACAGCTGTCTGCTGAGAGCGTGTTGGGTATGCGCACTGTGATTTCAGATGTTCATTATTTAAACAAACGTTGGTGGGCCAGCCCCAATATCAAGGCACCTCATCAGGATTTAGCCTACTGAGTTTGTCAGATTTCTGGCAGACTTAGATATATAGACACAAATGTTTATAGCAACATTTTATTGGAAGGGAATTGGTCTTTTTTATAATATTGCTCTATAAAGAACGATCCTGTCCCATTGATTATTGCGAACACAGAGCTCCACAGCGACATCTGGTGGGGCCTGGCCCCATTGGCCCCAAATACGGAGACGCCACAGCAAGTGACTCAATGTATTCTGGAGAGAAGTGTTGAGAGAACAAATGTGGGTCCTTCGATGAAGACTCACCTCACTTTTTCTGTTTTTTGTTTTGAAATTACAGCCGAGAGACACAGTGTGGCATGTTCTAAATTTACACCAGTCAAACGCAATACAATAAAAAATAAGATAAAAAAAAACTTGTGTCCCTCTGTAGGTCCCAGTCCAGAAAGACCTAACCGTGTCATTAACCCAGCATGCATTGCACAGCTGAAAAAACGATAACTTCCATGGGTGAAAAATAAAACAAAGCATATACAATTTTTGAAGTAAATATGAGCTTTTACATATCACAAACAGCAATTATTATGTTAATGAAAACATGAAAAGATATTTAGGCCAACATGTTCCCTTTAAAAGTCGGGGGCTTTTTTTTTGTCTCCGTGAGGAGCTCCAATAACCTTTTAGCCACATTTAGACCTCCACACTTTTTACCACATCCCACTTTTCAAGCACAATTTTGTGTTTTTTTAGACAGAAGGGGCCTGTTCCTTTTCTAAATTTTGTTAGCGCACAAGATGCAAAATGACACCTCCCTTTTTCCTAGTTTCTACAAAGCCAAAGAGGAGCTTCTTAAAGAGTTGAGGTTCCAGGCCAGCTTGTACAGCAACATTCCCCTCCTGGCATCAGATCTGCCCTACTTCCCTCCGGAGGAGGACGATGAGGAGTTTGAGGACGGCATACATCTTGTAGTGTGTGTCCACGGGCTTGATGGTGAGGTGCCCTTCTTCTAGATTCCTGTTAGCTGTTTTTTTTTTAAGAGTATGTTCCTCAGTGAAACAGACACTCCTGAGCTTAATTTCTTCTCCTGCAGGTAACAGCGCAGACCTCCGGCTGGTCAAGACCTTCATCGAGCTGGGGCTGCCGGGATCCAGGCTCGACTTCCTCATGTCTGAGAGGAATCAGGTGCGTTTGGCAGTGAGGGAAGGAAACTGGATGTTACATGTGAGAGCGATTTAGAGCGTATATGCACTGTATGTGCAGTTTATTCCATCCTTTTTCTCCCCCTGCAGGCTGACACGTTTGCAGATTTTGACACTATGACGGACAGGCTCCTGGATGAGATTATTCAGCATATCCAGCTGTATAATCTCACCATTGGCAGGATAAGGTCAGTGGCTAAATGTGCGCTGCAAGGAAGGGAGAGAAAAAAAGAAAATATTTCATTTTATTCACCCATAGTAAAGTTAATACTTCAAAAGATTTTTCATCCAGTTATTAGTGTTTTTGTTTTTCCACTTTGTTGGCCAACTATATGCCTGCATATATTAATGCGCCTCGAACATGAGAGAAACTGGGTTTAGTTTAATGCAAATTAACTGAAAAGAACGCCAGAATATAAAAGAGCGCTACAGTTCTTTAGAAAAGTTACTTAATACTCAGTGAAGTTTTCTCCCACTTTGTTTTTACAACTTCAAAGTTTAGTGCAGCGCTTTTATTATTTTATGTGATCAACACAGAACTGTGCATAATTGTGGCATGGAGGGAGTAAGATCCATGGATTTCAAAGACCGCTTTTTATAACTGAAAATCTAAAAAGAGTGGAGCGCATTTGTATTCAGCCAGCCTAGAAGTCAATACTTAGTATTACTGGTCTCTCTAACTGCAACTTCAACCATGACCAGATCTACCCATCTAAGAGGTGTTATCGCTTTCTGCAAGTCTTGCTGTAGATTGTCATTTGGATGTAGCTGCTCTAACACATGAACATGCTTTAGTCTAAGCCACCCTATCATTGCTCCGGCTGTATATTTGGGGTCGTTGTCCTGCTGGAAGGTGAACCTCAGCTGCGTTTGCAGCCTCCAACAGTAGACCTTGTATTCAGACCCATCGAACTTTAAATCTAACCATGTTCCTCTCGGGAAGCCTCCCTGCAGCATGATGCAGCCAGCACTGTGTTTTACACTGCAGTGTCAGTTTTCCACCACATCATTTGCTATGTCCTCTGCACAGCTTTAAAAAACCGTGAGCAGGACTTCCTCTGGCTTTATCTAAGTAGTTTCACATTTGTGCCGCTCTCTTTTGATTTCCAGAAGATGGATGGAACAGAACCCAGGCAGAAGTTTGGGATATTGCTTAATTGCTTAATCGCGTTGTAACGTTCTCCTCAAAGCTCTCCCTGAGCTGTTTCCTGTTGTACTTGGTTTTCGTGATGCTGTTGGTGCAGAGATGTTCTCTGAACCACATCTGAGGCTTTAACAGAACAGCTTTGCATATTCGCTACATGGGTGACTTGTGAAGGAAGTTGGTTGCATTGGATTCTGTTTCCTGGTAGTAAAGAGTAAAGATTTAAGATTACAATTCAGATATTTATTGCTAAAACATGGTAAAAGCCATCTACACCACCTGACACACACACAGACACACACACATGTCAATCTGCACTACTTTGTGTAGGCCTTTCACGTAAAATTACTTTTGTAAACCACATTACTAACAAACCCCTTCTGGAACTTTAACGAGCCAGCATTACATAGTCTGGCCAGGAGATGGCAGCAGAGTCCTACTTTGATGTTCAACAACAACAAAATGAACAGGTTCTCTGTGTTTATGATAATGTATTGACTTAGTATGACTAAATGACAGGAAATGGATGAAAAGCTCTTATCATACGTCGCCAATAAGCCGCTGACTTTCACATGATAGACTGTGCTCCTTTATGCAGCACTTTGCTGCCGAGCTCTAATCAAATTAAGCTATTCATCTTCTCACTTAATTGCCCCCAATGTGCCAATTTGTTTCTTTGTTAGAGTTTCCACCCAAGTTTCTCCAAGTCTCTTTCATTGAGGCGTATTCTCCTGAGAGCGGGTATCAAAAAGCAGTGGACTGCCTCAACAGCATCTGCTTCTTTCAACATTACCTCTATATTTAGTTTGGAGGGAGACAGATGAGAGGGAGCTGGCATCTTGATGAGGGATTGTAGACATGGCTTCAGCGTTGCAGTAATTAAACCAAGTGACAGAAGCAGCTTGATGAATCCAGCATTTCCCTCTGCTATTAGTTCATACGTCCTCTAACTCGGCTCACTTGGGTTGTGGGGGTCTTTGAGACTGTTCGGTGACGGGTTGCCTCTGGAGTAAGATGCTGTGTAAAGCCGCTGAGTGAGCAGGGTCGTGGGTCAGCAGCGTGGGAGGATCTATTTTCCAGCCGCCCACTCCAGGCGTTGGTTTCTCTCGCTGATGGTTGTTTGTCTCTGGCTCGCAGCTTCATCGGCCACTCTCTGGGCAACGTCATCATCCGGTCCGTGCTGACGAGGCCCCGCTTCCGCTGCTACCTGCCCAAGCTGCACACCTTCCTCTCGCTGTCGGGCCCACACCTGGGAACGCTGTACAACAACAGCGCCTTGGTCAGCACAGGTGAGGCCACCGATCTGCTGTTGGGGAAAAAAACACGTCTGCGTTTCCAGGGTCGTCAGCGGTGGATGTAAAAAGTTTACACATCTCTGTGAACATGGAAGGTGTTTGTGATTAAAATAATGTTGAGACCATGGCCGAGGCAGTTTTAGCTTTAATAATATCAGTGAATGCAACATACCGTCACAAAGAACTCCTTGGATGCAATTATGATTGAATACCATATGTCAGGCGTTATGCGTTCACACTGCATATTAATAACATATTTGGCCAGTTGCAGGAACTCTGAACTAACTGCGATGTCCATACTTGACGTGAATGTTAAACGAATGGTAGAGATGTTGTTTCATGGAAGAAAACAAGGAGAGTTTGAAAACGATGGGTTATTTGCAATATCATCATGAAGTATTTAGAATCACATGTAAACACGTGTTGAACATCTTGCTGACCGTGCATCTCTTGTGCTTGTATACAAACCTCTTTTGGTTCCAGTTTCATTAATAAACTGGGTTCATATTTACCTGAGTGTATTCTGGGGGAAAAAAAGATTTGTTTAGTTACACTGATAATGACACCAAACACAGCTCTCAATTTCACGCCATCAACCTGTTCAGTGGCCTATTAAAGTTCAGTTAAATGCCAAATTTAATTCACTTATTCTTTCATATACAACATTACTTTTTCTTAGCTATACGCAGAAGAAAAAAGCCTTCAAACCCACAGCTTCCATCCATTATTCCGTTGCTTGTGTGCAGAGGATTTGTTTAAAGCCAAAGCCCGGGGCATTTTGTTTTCATGGTATACTCAAACTGTATCATTCTCTTTGTGGTTTTCTTGTGTTCTCCGTCATGTCAGTAGTCCTGGTGCATATTATATTTTGCAATGTTCCTCTTGTTTATGAAGCACTTTGAACAAAGTAGTAGGTAGTTTAGAGCTAAAAATCAAGCTCTGTTGCACCTTCAGCTGAAGGTTTTAGGCCAGAATTTACTGGTATTTTGAAGGTTCACACAGACATCACATCCAACTGAAGAAATGTAACCCCATGGCATGATGCTGCCACTACCATGCATGGTAGTGGGTTAGATGTTGTTTTGGTGATTCACCGTGAAGTTTTTTGCGCCGACCTTACCTCCTGCAGCCGTGTCCCAAAAGTACAAGTTTGGTTTCATCCGACCAATAAATATTCTCGCTTTGGGATTTGTTTTGTAACCTTGTCCTGACTGACACGGTTGTACGCTGAGATCTATATTTAATCTCTACGATAACCCCACTGCAAACTATTGCTTTAGTTGCAGAATGAAAAAACCTAAATGTCTCTTAATATCCTACATTCTAATTAGAGTCGCTATAAAGATTTAGATTCATCTATTCTGGTCTCAGTAGCTATTTATCACTAAAGGCATGTTTTCCTGTGTAATCGTGTAATCAGAGAGGGAAATGGGTTTGCCCTGACACTCGTGTGTGTGTGTGTGTGTGTGTGTGTGTGTGTGTGTGTGTGTGTGTGTGTGTGTGTGTGTGTGTGTGTGTGTGTGTGTGTGTGTGTGTGTGTGTGTGTTCATTAGGTCTGTGGTTAATGCAGAAGCTGAAGAAATCAGGATCCTTGCTGCAGCTCACCTTCAGAGATCACGTTGATCCGCGGAAAACATTCCTCTACCTCCTGAGTCAGAAACCAGGTACGATACGAAAGCGGCCCAAACAAAGGCAGCAAGCTGACGGTCTCACTTTACCGGCTCCAACTTGAAAGGCACCCTTTTCAAATATTCATAAAAACAAGTTGTCATCTTGTCTTTTTTGTTTGTCAAATTTCCGCGTATGTCACACACGCACACACACACACTCTACCAGCGAGCTGAGACAGGCCTCCCCACTGTGAGCTCGGAACAAAGCAGCCGTTTGTCACACAGGCATGAAGAAGATAAGCCTGAAAACGCTCTTTTTCACCCCCCCCTCCCTTTCTTCTCTAGAGCTGCAGCAGGCTGACAAAATGATCCAAAACCCTGTCATTGGAAAATCAACAGTGAACTCCCTTAAAAGCACGCCGACAGGAGACCAAAGGGGAAAAAAAACACACAGCTTTATCATATCAAGCCTGTCATTGTACTTGGTGATTGTACGCTGTGCTTTACAGCTGATTTCTTCACTTCCTCCATCTTGCCCTCTTTACCTGTCTCTGTCTCTCTTTCTCTCAATCAAGCGGTCATCTCATGCGGTTTTGTTTTGTTGGGACTTCTAGGGCTCCAGTACTTCAAGAACGTGGTGTTGGTCGCGTCTCCACAGGACCGTTATGTTCCCTTCCACTCAGCCAGAATAGAGATGTGCACGACGGCCCTGAAAGACAGAACGACAGGTCAGAAACGTATATCTAGGAATTCCAAAACCCAGTAATTATCAGACCTTATGTCATTTACAATATATTTCAGTATTTCCTTGCAAAATTGTCCGTGTCCCTAAAAATATTTGCACATTTTGTCATCCACAAATTTCAATGACTATTATGCACAAAGAGTAAAGAAAGGCGTCTTTGTCAGATTATTTCTTTGATGTAACCATGCTTCTTGGTGATAAATCTTATACAATTAAAAAGCCTCTTTATTTCCCTTTAAATGGTGCCACATTTGTAAGGAGAATGCATTCGGGTTGCATTCCCGCCTACTCAGCTCAGCAGTGTTGAAAATGCGGGTTGATCCAAAGAAAAACTTTCCAAATCCTCCCAGCCAGTTCCAGCTTTGGGTGGGTAGTGTGATGGTGAGGTTCATCATCTCCCTGATTGGAAAAGCAGGGTGCGTCACTATTAGAGGCCATCTCAGTGCACGTAGATATCGAGCTGAGACACGGCAACTGCCTTTTTTCCACTTTTAGGGATCAAAACTCTATCCTCTACGATGTCGATGCTCGCCCTAACAGAGCGAGGCTGATCAGAGACTACCGGCAGAATTGGAGGAGGAGAGGAGGGCGTGGCCTGTGGGCAGTCCTGACTTCAGCCACACTCAACACCCGTCGGATGGGTTTGGGTGCGTTATTTGTGCGAGTGTGGCCAGCACAACCACAGCGAGTGACCTGCAAAAAATGCTGGTTGAGGAATGGGGCGCCATCCCACAGCAATGTGTGGCCTGCATGAGGAGAGGATGCTAAGATGCACACCAATAAGCACCCGGTTTGTTCTTGGAATAAAATAGTCAATTGCCAATATAGCTCGTTTCTTCAAACTTTGGTCATCCATTCCAATAAATTACATCAACCAAGAGTCAACTGTAGAATAAGCTGCTTGGCAATGGCTTATTGCCAAGCAGCAATAAGCAATAGAGGTTTAGGTATGTGTCTATGGAAGCAAACAACATCCTCAGCTCTGCTGCTCAACCCTCATTTGAGTTTTCCTTACTAATGTGGCGCCTTTTAAATAGAAATAAATATGGTTTCCAATCATATAAAGATCTGAGAAAACAAGTGTTACATTAATGTAATATTTGACCGAACACGTCTTTCGTTTCGTCTGGTTTTTCAGAAAGAGCGGATACAATTTGTCCTTCTGTGACAGATCAACACAACGTTGCGTAAAATGTGAAGCGGAAGGAAAAAGATACATGGTCTGCTCTTTGTAAAAAAAACAAAAACATTTGCACAGTTTATGAAAACCATGAATCATTTTTTTTCCTATTCCTCACAGATATGCATGGCTGAGATCTTAGTCTGCCACATAAAATTCCAATAAAAATATCTAAATTTGTGGTTGTGAGGTGACATGATGTGGAAAAGTTGAAAGAGGATAAATACTTATGCGAGGCACTGTAGCATAGTTGTCAAATTTGTTGTTTTCAACTAGCTTTCTAGATACTGTTCATGCCTCCGTTTATACATATCCATCTGCTCTTTTAATATTGCCAGTGTGTGATTTCCCCACTTGAAACAACCTGTATGATTATAATTCAATATTATTATTTTTTTGTTTTACTTTTGTTAGGGCAACATGTTATATGTCATATCTTTGCTCATTTTGTCGTGAAGGGCCCGTTTACACAGAGATGATCAACAACCTCCTGCAGCCAGTGGTGGAGGCCAAGGAGTGCCGACTGATCCGGCAGAATGTGTTCCACGCCCTGCCCAACACGGCCAACACACTGATCGGCCGTGCTGCCCACATCGCTGTCCTGGACTCTGAGCTCTTCCTGGAGAAATTCTTCTTGGTAGCGGGGCTCAACTACTTCAAATAGAGCTGGTAGCGCCACAGGTTGCCAGGTCCTGTACTGACCATGGTCAAGAGTCTGAATTTGGAGAATAGGGACCTCACCACCACTCTGTGTGGTACATATTACGAATGTAATAAAAGAAAAAAAAAAGAGTCAGACCTGTAAATCCTACCTTTTAGCCTTGTTAGCTGTTGTTATAAAATAATTAGTGTGTTGTGACTGTTTCTGTTCTAAAACTCAGATGTCTGAGTGTAACGTGTAGCTATCCAGCACGAAACATCGGAGGGCGATGACTAGATGAATTTAAGATGTTTTCTCTGCCTTATGAGTACACTTTCAGCCAGAAACAGAAGCAGATCATGTTCCCCGCTTTCCCTTTAGACCTCGTTTAGAGCATTCTGCGTTGCTGGTTGAGGAGTCCTTTCGGTAAGGGTTACACCAATGTTAGTCTTCACACGGTTCCTCGAACCAAGGCAATAGCGGTGCAGCATTTAACCCTATGATTGTACATGGAGTATATTGTTGTACAGAAAACAGCTCTTCCTTTATACAAAACAAATATATTGTTTAAAAATATTTATTTTTTATGTATATACAGTGTAAGTAGTTCTTCTAAATGTGAACTTCTGTGTCTTTGTGTGAAATTCATGGATGACTAATAATGAGTTGTCCAATGTGGGGAGAGGTGGGGAGGTGTGTAGCTGAAAATGTACTTTACTTCCAGATAAACCAAACCCATTTAGCTCACCTGTCTAAATATCAAAATTATGTTTTTTTTGTGTGTTTTTTTTTCCTTTGTGAGAAACTGGTGACATTGGCTTTCAAGTTTTCCAAAGATTTTTGCATTGTCTATTTGTCAAATTGATTTTTCAAAGCCACACCATTTAGTTGTAGCTACCCATTTGAAAATAATAAAAAATAAGTACACCATAGGGTTTCAAAGGGTTGCATTAATGCTAAATCCTGCAACAAAAAATCCCAAAGGTATTCTGTAAGGCTGAGCCCAGTACTCTGTTCAGGTCAGTCAAGTTCTCCACGCCAAACTCGACCAGTCATGTCTTTATGAACCTTGCTCTGTGTACTGGCGCTCAGTAATGGTGGACCAGGAAGAGGACATCCATAAGCTGCTCCCACAAAGTAGTGACCATGAAGTTGTCCAAAATGTCTTTGTTTCAGTGGATCAAGGGGATGAGCCTAACTCCTGAAAATGTTGCCGCACACCAATTGTTACACTTAAAAGAATTCACCCCTGGCAACTGCCCAACCCACACTTGTTCTAGAGCTGAAGGCTTTTTACAGATTTTACGTCATGCGGCTTGAAGGAGGAGCGCAACGTGGACGTACTGTGCCCCGAGCTGATAACAGCTAGCATGTTAGCCATTTAGACCGGGAGGTTTTCTCCCTGACAGGAACTTTACTCACCGTTTTATGTCGCTCTCAAACATTGAAACATTTAAAATTAACAGATGACACTTAGCCAGGCGGGGGAGTCGAGTAAAGCCCGCCAGGTTTACAAAGGTCCTATGAGAATACTAATCCAATGTATTCAATGTGAATAGGCATCTCTGTGATTTGGACAATAATGGGCGCGATCCTCTATGTGAATAAGCAGTTGTTGTTTGTTTTGTTTCCTGTGCGTATTTTTATTTGCGTTTGGTGACGAATGGAGGCTGCATTGGAGTGTTTTGAAAACCCTGGGTCCCAGGACTTGTTGTCTGTAAAATGCAACAACAGCGCAAGGTCCAGCTCTTGTTGCACAGTGCTATAGACAGGAGAAGGGGTTCCGTTAGAGAAAAAAAAATCAAAGCCCGAATAAGTGACTGCACATTAAAAAAACGATCCCAAAAACCACGACTCACTAAATCTACCAGCGACTTTAGAAAAAGAGAGTCCAGAGACGCTTATAAGTGGAGTGTTGGCTGCATTGCTTCTGTTACACAGCCATTCACATGCGCACTAAGCAGCAGAGATTTCCGTAAATTTCAGCAAATCTCAAGCTTTGGTTATACTGTGCAAATGTGCCACATAAAAAGCTGACGTAGGGGGGTAACTTATTTATTACATGGGGTCTACAGATAATGTTTATCCTATGCAAATAGGTCTTAAGGCATAGAAGCTATCATTGGTGACTTTCAGCAGCACTGTTTCAGTGCTATGATGGTCCAATAACGTCATTGGTAGAAGCTATCACAATCAATTAGAAACTTTTTTTAAAGAATTGTACCTGCAAAAGGAAGATAGGCATAGGTATGTAATTCATTAAGGCATCTTGAGTCTGAACACAGATCAGCCTACTGGTATTTTTAATGCTGTCTCAGTTACCGTTCAACTCTAGCAACAATGTCTGACTTTCTTATATTAAACCATTAATGAGTAGCACCCTTGTGTCAGGCAGACGTCTAAAAATGGGCGGAGTTAAGGTTTAAGAAATACCTTTAAAGTACTACACAACTTACAGCGACTAGTTATTACTTGCTCTTAGCCCAGAAAATGTTATCATGTTCTATAAGATTCTAAGCAGGTGGATTTATCCTTCCAGCAATTATGTGATAATTTGCAAGATTCACTTGTTATGACCAGCATGCTGGTGGCTTTTCTTAAGAGGCAACATTTTCAAAAACATTAAATTAGGATGTCTTTATGCATCTCAATAATCCAGGTAGAAAAAAAGTTGGTTCTCTGGACGGATTCTTCTTTGTTGAAACGTTTCGTCTCTTCTCCAAGAGACATCTTCAGCCTGAGGAGTACAGCGAAGGTGAATATAAGGCTGAGTCTACCTGTAACTCCTTAGACTGAAGCAGTTTACAACAAGTTTCAACAAAGAAAAACCCGTGCAAAGGACATACTCAAACAAGGATAAATAGCCCCTTTGTACCTGTGGTCTTCAAGTATTTCTAGCTCAATGATTTTGTTTACATGTTAGTTGCAGTTTACGGTTGGGTCAGGCAGCTGAGCTGAGATAATCCAATTATTTGGAGAAGCATGACTACCCCAAAAGGCCATTAGATAGACCTATTTTCAAGAGTCTCTATTGGTTATGAAACAAATGGGCAGTAAATAGGCTCAATAATATAAATGAGATAAAATAATGAGGGAAAGACACATGACTAATTACTTAAATATTGTGGTCTAATAGCCATCATTTTCTTAATGAGCCATATTTAAAGGTCTGGATTAAAATCTTCCTTTGATATCCGCTGAGTTTTAAAAGGGTAGATTAGCGTATCATTTCTTTCATTTTTCAAAAAAAGGAAATGATTTTGAATAAACTGCCAAGAATTACCTACACTGTTTTTTGTTTTTTTTGTTTTACTTATCATGATGCATGTCACAATGTCATCAGCATATTAAGAGGTATTTTTTATTTCTCTGCTACTTACACTGTAGCAAGATGTCGTTTTCAAGTGGTCTGGTTAAAGCGTTCCCGTTCGTCAACCATTTTATTATGTTTACATTTTCTGAAATTAGAAATATTTCTGTAGGCATTTCAAATCCAGCAGCTCTGCATAATATGGCCCTGCTGTATAATGTATCTATGTACATACAGAGAATTATATTTTAACCTTTGCACTGGTTCGTTGGCAAGTGCACTTTATTGACAACCTTGAATCAACCTCTCCTAGCTTTAAAAATTACAAGCAGCTTTATGTGTGGTTCTTCTTAGAAAAATGCACTTACTTCTTTTTGTCTGAAGGTCTTGTCCTGTGCTCATTGTCAGTGGTAAACGCTTGTCTTTTTTGTCCATTCAGCCATTGTTTCCCTATCAAAGGGCGTTGTCTTGGAGAACAACTGCTGACATGGCAAAGTGCTCTTTTTGGTGGCAAAGCGGTTGCATTGTACGCAGTGACAGTCACAGTCAGTGACTCCAATCAGATCGGCATATTTTGGAGGCAGGGATTGTCTTCAAAATGCCACTAAGCAAAGCTGCCTAAGCAGTCTTCAATACCCGCCACGCCTCATTTTGCTACTTGCATCCCCCCGATACACATGCTTTTCCTGGACGAGGTTTAAGGTTGTTGGCTTGTCCTTTGTGTGTTTTTGGCCTCACGTCTTTAGCCAATGGGTGTCAGTACAGAGGGAAAGGGTTTAGAAGTGTTAGAACAATTAGAGCCCCTCAAGGTCAGGTACAGATATGAAATGGTATCCTACTCTTCTGGGTGGGTATATCGTTGCAAGGTTTACAGAATCTTTCTCAGATAGTTTTGAACTCAGATAATGTGTGATTGATATGTACGGCTAAATAGCTGTAGAAGAGTGCATTGATGTTGCTAAGCGTGCATTTTGAGGTTTTCCACAAACTCATATCGTCGTTTTAGTTTCTGTCAATCATCAGAAATACTTGACTTGAACTCTTGGATTCAAATGCCCTTTACTTGAGTGTGTAAATTATTTATTCTCAACATTGTCGCTCGGCCACCTTTCCTGTGTTTGAGCAGAATGTAAAAAAGTCTGAAGTCACTGTGAGAAACTTGTATTTATTTCTTTTCCCTACTTATATAAAAAGTACGTTAAATAGTACTACATCTGTGCCAATACTACTGTAATATTTTATGTTGCTGACCATCCTGTTTGTACTCCGAAGTAGCTTGTGTTCTACGTAACAAAATCTAAATATTTTATGTATGTATGTCTATATATATATATATATATATATATATATATATATATATATATATATATATATATATATATATATATATATATATTGCATAGTACTATCGAATGATGTTAAAATAAAAAAGTATTCCTTTTGCATTGTGTATTTTTGTCTTCTTGAGTCTTCACTTAACTTCCTTTTCCCTTTATTGCATGTTTACTTTAATTTAGCAGTTTTTGCCTAAACTACTACAAGTGATAGCAAAACAGAATTAATCAATATTATTTAGCTTTTCATCATTTTTAATGTGTTAAAATATTATATATACAGCTCTCTTTATTCAAGAAATAATTTGTATGTCTGAAATCCTGAATCTTTAGTTCACTGCAGTTAAATGGAGGTACACCTGGATGTACATTAAGACATACCTCAGTCGCACTGCTTCAGTACTTTTCAACATGTTTGGTGGAATTATTTTTTTGAATACAGATCTAGAGATTATGGGCATCTTCTTTATTTTACAGCCTGTTCTCCTATTTACCCTGATTCTCAGCCACTGACTTCTGGGATGAATTTCAGACATTGTAATTATTATCCAGGTTTTTATTCTATTTCTTATATTCACTTCTGTTTCCACACCTAATCTCTGGCTACACAGCCCCATATGCAAAGCACTTTAGGTGGTCCCACTTATATCGGGGCATTAACATCAGCACTAGTTTTTCTAATTAATAGTTTTTGCTTTTTTTGTGTGTGTCGATGACCTTTTCTCAGACCTCACCCATGTAAACATGAAACATCACAAAAGAGCAGCAGTTGTGGAGATAATATCACCCATCTGTCTATAAGCAGGACTGGGACTTTCAAAATTGAGAATACAGTGGCTTGCAAAAGTATTCATACCCATTGATCTTTTCCACATTCAGCCACATTACAACCACAAACATTATGTGAAAGACCAACACAACTCTGTATACAGTTTTTAAGTAGAAAGAAAATTACACATGATCCGAGTTGTTTATTTAGCATTTGACTGGTGTGAATTTAGACAATGCCAACTGTGTCTCAATTCGGCGGCTGCGTCCTTCGAAGGACGCATTTTAAGGCCGGTGACGTCACAACGATGCGCGGAGGCTGTCCCATTTGGCAAAAATTCTGAGGATGCTTAAAATGCAGTCTTCGAATGCGTCCTCCTTTTCCCCGAATTCTGAGGATGCACCGTTACCATCCTCAGTGGCCTCGCCTGGCACAAGATTTCCCGAGGTGCTTTGCTCGCTTTTTTTTAGTAGTTGATGAAGAAGAAAGAAGGCGGATTTTCTAATGGAAAGCAGCAGCGCTGGCAGTAGTGCTGAGTACAGCGTTAAATGTAAGTAGTTTGTTTTTATTTTTTTAACTGAACATCTATTAAAATACGTGACGGTAACGGAGCCACCGGAATTTGTAGGACTAGCTAAAGCTAAAGCTTAGAGCTAATCTGTTGATACGAGACATTCAGCAACATTAAAAGCCTTCATAAAAATGTCACAATTTTTGATTTTAACCTACATCTTATTGTAACTGTGCTGATAGCCGTGTCCCTCACAAATCCGATCAATCTATTCTCATACAGTTTATTACAA
Organism: Fundulus diaphanus; assembly: GCA_037039145.1. Lineage (NCBI taxonomy): Eukaryota > Metazoa > Chordata > Actinopteri > Cyprinodontiformes > Fundulidae > Fundulus > Fundulus diaphanus. Next base: position 15,809,235 of record CM073135.1, read on the forward strand.
ATGATTAGAACTGTCAAAGCTTAATGCAGCTGAAGAAATAACATCAGTCCAGCTGTACTGGGCTGTCAATACTGCAAACGTTTTGTTTGAATACTCAATAACGTATAGTTAATTTACAGTACAGTATAATAAGGTTTAAAGTATAATTCACTTGAAGAACAATACCAGCGTAATTATACAGAAAAGTCATTTTGCCTGTTGACATAACAGAAATATGCTTTACATTTCATTTTGTTCTAGGGAGCAGGGAGCATACAGAGGAGTTAAAACTCCGAGGAGCATAAAACTCTGTGGGCAAAATGACCACCTCTTTACCGGGGCCAAAAACACTGCCACAGTCGGATGGAGGTAAGAGTTGAGACATAATTCCATATACATGTTGCATTTGTATGTAAAATTCACACAAGTTCAAAGAAGTCCTGTTCAAACACCAACGTACAAATATAATCTTTTGATCACATCAAATGATGCTCAGATGTCACTTTCTTTTAATCTTATAGTTGTGATAGTAGTGATCCTTGTGTGTTTAGCTCTTCTCGTTTCTCTTGTTTAGAACAATCCTGCAAAAAACGGGCCTGGAGGGTGAAGTTGAGCCACTACAGGCCAAAAAAGAGTGGGACAACTTGAAAAAAAAAGATCCAGGGACAGGGCAGGGGGTCAGTGGGAAGCCTACTGCTGCCACCTGGCCATGGTTTGTCCTCAGGTTCTGTGTTGCTGTCATTGTTAAATTTAATTATTAAATTATCTATCAAAGTTATTGTTGTCTGTGTGTTCTTAAAGTCTTTTAACCTTTTACATTATCTGTTTCATCACTTCTTTACAATTTAAGTAAACTTAGAACAACTTCTCAGTGACAACATCAATTTATTTTTAGAGAAACAAGTATTTACAATAAACTATCAAAAACATTTTAACTATTTACATTAGATTTTAAAATTAACTACTACAACTATTTACAGAAGATATAAAATAAATATTACTAAAGAACATATATATATATATATATACAATTTTGACTGAGCAGGAGTCCCTGGTGGTGCTGCTGGACTGGATGGGATGCCACACAGATGACCTTGGAGTCCTCTCACTGCGAGTGGGACATCATCTGGGGGGTGGGGGATGCCTCTCTCCACTGTTCACCACATCGTCCATCAGGGTTTGCAGGGCTGACCCAATCGACGGCTGCCATGTTCCTAAAAATGTTTAAGAAGACGCAGAAAATGACTTTACTACAACTGTTTTCATAACCCTTACATGAGAAAAGCTAAAAAGTGATTATACTTGCCATCTAAATGTAATCGTGGTCGGGTAGAACCTCCTCCAGGGCAGACACCTCGGCAGACAGCTGGTCCCGCCAGGGAGCACCGCTGACTGCCTCCAACACGTTCTCCCCCTCCTGATCCTCTGGCATGTCGTCCTGCACTTCATGGTATGGGGCCATGATGTCACCGGCTCCCAGGCAGATGTTGTGCATTTAAGTTGATGCAGCAGTACATCGGCCTTGTCTGGATAGAGACATGAAGATTAAGAACAACAGGATTAGATGATAGCAATTTCATTTTAGCTGATATAATTCTAGTGAATGTCAACCCCTTAACGCCTGGTGTTGCTAATATGTGACCAAACAATTCTGGCCTTTACTTATTTTACTTCATCTAGAGCCACTATTTAACTTTTTTTTTTACGTTTTTATATTTAGATTTATTTTTCCTGTATTATTTTTTCGTTATATTACAAATAAAATCAGGCAGTAAGGGGATAACAATTTAGACAAATAATGATTTATTTCTCAATATTAGTTTGGCTTCTCAACACAACATTAGTGATAGTGAAAGTAGTGATTTAAGTCAGTTATTTACAGGGTTTGTACACATTTAACTATTCAATTCAAATTACTAAAGTTACAAACATAAGCCTAAGTTATATCAAGTCTTACAAATAAATATAACATTTTATATTTAAACATTTTCGTCAATCTGCTGACAAGCGTTTGTTTAATAACTGGTATATTATGATCATAGACCCTTTTCACAGTGACGTCATGCAACTTCCGTTCTGCGGTGAAGCAGGGTATCTTTACTTCCGCTTTCTCCGCGAGCAGTGTTTTTACATAGGGAATTCACACAGTCCCTCACCAATCTACCCAAATTTCGTTTGGGAGACGTGCACAGACTGGCACAAAAGCTTTCGACCACACCAGCCTCCAAACTCGACAAAGATGACAAGTTCTTTGTGGAACAATACCTTTTCGATTATGAAGGTAAGAGCTTTGTCTTCTTAGCTCTGTTGTTAGCATAGATGCTAGGATAATGATAGCAATGCTACCAACAGGACTTTTGTCATTTATTAGTTTTCTATTTCTCCATTATATTGCTACGCTAGCTTTATTGCTATATCAGCTTATCTGTTTCACAGCTTTTAGCCAATGAGTCTCATCAGGGATATAGTTGATGTATAATGTTGAGCCTTTTCATACTTTGTTTTGGAACAGTGTCAATGCTTTTAGCCACTTGGTCACAGTTAGAGCACGCTGTCACACCTCTATGAATAAAAATGAGGAGCCTCATTCCCTCCCGTTTTTTTTTTTTGTGTGTAGTATTTTACTGAGGTTGCAGACTTTGCAGTATCCCTCAAAATTCCTCTGTGGGTTCAGTGTGTTTCTCAGTCTCGTCAGTACATTTGGAGCCTCAATTAATAAAATAATTCTGCCCATTCCTGTTAAAACTGTGATAGTTTAGGACATCATAGACTGAGAAAGACGCTGTCAATAATGTTGAATGCACACTGCATGCACACTAATAATCAGTTCACTATAGTATTTATGGATTATGCTGCTGTCGGGGCAAACCCCTTGTGTCCTATACTGTTATTTTTCAGGAACTGACCAAAAAAACATGGATTTTAAAAAACTTCAGACATCACACTTCATATATTTTAGTTATTTATTACATAGATACTTCATAGCAGCTCTGTCCATTTTACCTTTCACCTGTCCTGTTTATCCTGCTGCCTTGCTCCGGTTCCCCTCTGCCTTACAGAAGAGCCTGCTGCCGAGCTCTGGTGGGTTCTCCCCTGAACTGTCAATTCTCTTCCGAGCTGTGGACCCTGCTGCCTGTTCCTGGTTCCAAGAAGTCTCTCTCCGGGCCGTCAGCTCCTGCCAACACCATCACCCTGTTCCCGTGCAGTTCTAGCTCGCTGGTTACATCACCCTCCATCCCATCAAACCTTCAATAAAGACTTTCATTTTAAGTCCCTTGTGTGTGGTTCTGGGTTCATCCATAGACAAATTAGACTTAGACAACTTTATTTGTCACTATGTATGCACAGAGTGCGTACAGAACGAAATTCCGTTTGCATACAGCTTGAGAATTACAGTAAATTACAGGATAAAGTGCAGCAGTGATTTAACAGTAAACAATTGAAATGTAAACAATGCAGGAGAAAGAGACGGTGTGCGATCACAGTGTACAGGTGAGTATTTTTAAAAACCATTTGTATGTGCAGAAATTAATTAATTTCTCAGATTAATTTCCTTTCATTAACAAATTGATTTTGACAGCTCTAATAAAAATTTACGTGGTGAGCCACTGAAATTATCTTGGGAATAGCTAAATAAACTTATAACTCAATTATCTTTAAGAAAGAAAGATGTTTAATTTGTTAAAGACCACTTGCAGAAACATAGGTGTCCTCGGAAGAGAAGTGCTGACTGCAGGCGTAAGTGCTGCTGCGAAGGATTTTAAAATTTGGCCCCTCGTCTCTTCTTATTGCTGTCACCCAATAGGCTCCAGTCTCAGCATCAGCCGGGAAGTCGTGAAAACTGAGATATGGAAAGTTTTTTTTGTTGTTCGAACACTGTAAGTAGCAGTTTCTCTGTGATTGTGCCATGCTTGGTGGATATGATGCTGCTGAGAGATGGACACAAGGGGAGAAAAAATAGATTAATTATAATACTTTTTAAAACCTTTATTTAACCAGATAAACTCCCATTGAGATTAAGATCTCTTTTTTAAAGGTTGATCTGATTAAGAGGTCAGCAGCACATGTCATTACTAATACAGTATAATAAAACAATTTCAGGCTTCTACTTAAAATATACAGTATTTTGCACAAAAACTAAAAAAAAGTGCATTAATATAAGTGCAAATAATATTATGAAGAAAATTCATTATAATACACAGAAAATTCAGAAACAGAAGTACTGTCCAATAGACCCACGGTAATTTTTTTTAGGAATGAACAAAAAGATTCAAATGCAATAAGATCTTTTTAATTCAGTGACTGCAATTATATATAACACGTCACCATAATCAAGTAAGGGGAACAATGTAGCAGATAAATGTCTCTTTTTTTCACTCCGTGAACAAGATTTATTTCTATAATAGCAAAGCTACAGTAATCATTTTATAACATCTACATCAGATTAATGACAGGTAAAGTAAGCTAACAAGCTGCTGCATTTTAGCTTTGATCTTCATGTTACTGTCCCAATCAAAGCATCTATATAACAGCAATGATCGCTACAAATACTAAGGAAAATAAAGATAGTCAATAAGACACGTTTAATATTGTGCTCTCAGTCTTACTTAATGAAATCACGCTGATTACTGATAGGTAAAAGTTTGGTAAGGTAAGCTAACAAGCTGCTGCATGTTAGCTTTGATCTACATGTTACTGTCCCGATCAAAGCATCTATATAACAGCAATGATTGCTACCAATACTAAGGAAAATAAAGATAGTCAATGCGACACACTGTGGTCTGAGTCTTACCTTATGAAATCGCGCTGATTATCAGTGAAACACCTCTTCACCTCCCGAATTTTCTATGTAAAAGCATGTAGCCGGAAGTAAAGATACCCTGCTCCGCTTCAAAACGGAAGTTGAGTGACGTCATGTGAAAAGGGTCTATTAGCAGGCCCCTGTGGGTGAAAATAATAGCAGGTAAATGTTACCTCTCCACTGCGCTCCTCCAGCCTGAGAAAAATTCGTCACCGGTTTTACTGCCGCCGAAGCCGTCTAAACCGACTCTCCTCCTCCAATAACAAGTAAATAAAAAATAAATAAATTCAATATCCATTTTTTTTTGCGTCGTTTATCGGCGCTGGTGCTGTTTTTCCCGGTCTTGGGGTAGACGTGATGACGTCGTGTCGCAACCAGGAAGTGCTCCAAAGGCTAGACCGTCCCATTTACCAACGGTTGAGGATCCTCCGGAGCATCCTCCGATGGCTGGGTCCTCCTAAGGCTGTGTAGGCTGGGTCCTTCGAAGGACGCAGCCGCCGAATTGAGACACAGCGAGACACAGGTGTACCGCCCCACTCAAACTCCCCACCTGCCACTGTCCCCGGAGCGGGTCACGCCCCGCACGCGCGGGGCGCTTGACGCCAGAACCGAGAGCCCGCTCGGGGCTCGCCTTCCCGCCTCACCGGGTAAGTGAAAAAACGATAAGAGTAGTGGTATTTCACCGGCGGCCGGAGCCTCCCACTTATTCTACACCTCTCATGTCTCTTCACGGTGCCAGACTAGAGTCAAGCTCAACAGGGTCTTCTTTCCCCGCTGATTCTGCCAAGCCCGTTCCCTTGGCTGTGGTTTCGCTGGATGGGAGTTAGGGACAGTGGGAATCTCGTTCATCCATTCATGCGCGTCACTAAGTCGCTGTTGGCTATAATTTCAAAACAAAAAAACAACAGAAAAAAATTAAGTGAGTCTTCATCATTTCAATCATGAAAAAAAAAGTGCAATGGGAAAAGCGGTTGGAAGTAGACAACTTTTGTACGAACAAAATTGATGAAGGAGCTAACAGGTGGATGTTAGCCTCACAAGCTAAAACCAGCTAAAAACCAGCAGTAACGTCGTTATTAAAATAACGACGTTACTGCCACTGCCGCTGGTACCAAATGTGAAATCACGGACCCGACACCGGACTAATGTGTATGCGTGGGTTCTCTCCGGGTACTCCGGCTTCCACAGTCAAAAAACATGACTCTAAAATCTCCTATATTTGGTGTGAGTGTGTGCGAGAATGATTGTTTGTCCTGTCTGTCTCTCTGTTGCCCTGCGCTAGACTGGGACCTGTCCAGGGTGTACCCCGCCTGTCGCCCAGTGAATGCTGGAGATAGGCACCAGCTCCCCTCGTGACCCCAGCAGGGACAAGTGTGATGGAAAATGGATGGATGGATGTTTTTACATCTATAATACATGTTACTCAAATAAAGTCCAGTGTTACAATCCCTTAAACGCTTTTACTTGCAGCTGTACTGTATATTAAAGCAGCATTGTGCAACTTATGGCCACCAGAGGTGCTCGTAACTTCCAGATTTATCCAGCTGTAAAATAATGTGGCTGAGATGCAAATCAAACAAATAAGAAAATTTTTACAGTAGAAAATTTGTATAGGAAAATCAATACATTTCATAGATATTAAATTATCTAAATTTGTTACTTTTATACTATTTTTGTTTCCATAATAATTATTTAATTATTCTTTTTACTTTATATCTGTGTATCTGCATGCTTTCTTGATTTTAGCAGTCCTCAAACTAATTTTTGTGGATAGCACCGTCTATTGTTTTTTTGTCCTCTACAGACTACACTCTCCCCACTACCAGGTATCTGTAAACTGAATGCAAATGTCATGGTTCGGTTTAGGCAGGGCGGTGATCAAATTTTAATAAACAGAAAATACACTGAGGCAGGGATGAAAGGTGGCCAATGAACCAGAAGAACTAATCAGTGGAATGGAGGAGCAGCTTTGGCAGGTAAAAGGCAGAGCTGCTGAAGGAGTCAGACTAATTAACTTGAGCAGAGCCGAAACACCGATACAAGAAACTCAGGGGAAATATTTAACAGAGGTCCAACAGAAACAAACTCAAAGTCTAAAAAAACACGAGACTAAACCAAAAAGCTAAATGCAAACAGTGAACTAAAATGGAGACACCAACTGACAACGATGAACTCAGAGAAAAGAACTAAGAATATAACAACAAGGAGATGATCAGGATACAAGCGCAGCAGAAAAGTAAAACCCAACATGGTATTCCACATTTGTGCATTCAGCATGGGTATTATCTAACCAGCACACCTTCCACATGTCTGTTGTCCCCTACTAGACAACCTATAAAGTAGACATATGTTTTTCACTTAAAGCCTTTCCTTTGGCCACTCTCCCATAAAGGCCAGATATGTGGAGTAGATGACTAATGGTTGTCTTGTCAAATTCTCCCACCTGAACTGTGGATCTCTCCACCAGCGCTATCATTAGCCTCTTGGCTGCTTCTGTGACTAAGGCCATGCTTTGATAGCTTTGCACTTGCTTCATTTTGTGCCAGGACTTTGGTTTTATTTCTGGGTATATAAGGGGCCCCCTTTTAAGATATAATAGGTCAAACATTTTGAAAGCCATTCATAATTTAAAATTCATTAAAAAAAAAAGAAAAAAGAAAAAAAAAAAGGGTGTGTGTTGGTCTAGTGGTTAGAGCAGTGCGCTTGCGCTCCGAGAAGGTTGCAAGTACCCGGTTCGATCCCCACTGCCTGCACTCTGGGTCCCTGAGCAAGAACCTTAACCCCCGATTGCTCCCCAGGCGCCACACAGTGGCAGCCCACTGCTCCCCAAGGGGATGGGTTAAGATGCAGAAGTGAATTTCTCCATTGTGAGATCAATAAAGTTCAATTATTATTATTATTATTATTATTTTCCTCCACTTCACACTTAAACACTACTCTGTGGCGGTATTACAGAAAATCCCAGTACGACTCAATGAAGTTTGCAGTTGTGGCGTGATAAAATGGGAAAGATTATAAGGGATTTCAATAGTTACGCAAAGGACAGTATTCTAAAGATGACAAAGTCTCAGCAATGCAGTGCTCATGTTGGGATTCCTAAGGGATGTTTTCCACAGTGCACAGATACTGTATGCGACTATTCCCTGCCCGCAGAGGCACATTTGTCACAGCCTTTAACTCCTGTCTGGCTATATTCTATTAACATGCTCTTTTGTGAGACAACAGCGACTAGCCATTTGTATTGTCCTTCAGCCACGAGCACAGTAAACGAAACCTAGCAGCAATTCCCCACTGGAGCCCCATTTCAGCTGCATCAAGTTATGACTTCCAGGTTTGGGATACCCAGTAGCTGTAAATTCCAAGCCCACAACAATCCATACTCAATTTGATTCCTGGGTGTTCGCTCTCATTCTCTTGCCTATTTGTCACCACATGTTGAACTCACGATCCAACTGAGGCTTGTTGAAGTCCCTCTCCTTGTATTTTCTCCCTCCTTCCCTCCCTTACCTGAAATCAATAGAGCTCATTTTTCCACCCTGAGCCTCCAGACATCACTTCGTCACCACAAACGGAGGAGGGAACTGCGCTCGCACAAAGTGATGGCTTTCATTTGCTTCAAGTTAACAGCAAAGTCACTCGGTCGCATTCACTTATCATCCAATCCAATGAAATCATAGCTAATAAAAGGCGCACTCTTGTTTACAGCCCGGCCCGCACACGCAAATCCCCTAGCAGACCCGTCTTTGTTCTACACGTGTCGCTCGTCTTCGGTAGGAAGGATGACTTTGTCATTAAATCCATCTCTCGCAGCTGATTGAGGCAATGTTCATTCTGCTGTTTGCCCGGTGAGGGATGGAAACCATTAGTCCCAGAGTGATGCTTTGGGCAGGCGTCGTCAATAAGCAAGCCGCCACTGGGAGTAATTATTGCTGCAAGAAACTGTCTGCACTGGAAGGTAATAGGATCTCACATAGTCTCATTATCTCCCATGATGCAGGATTTCACACCTAAATATCGGGAAGACAAAGGAACTCGGAGCCAACCACTGAGGACTTCTTTGAGTCATATATGTCTGTATCTGCTTAGTTGTTCCAGGAGGGAGAATTGTTGGCTTTTGTTTGCGGCCATGTTTATTTTGAAAGCCATTTCTTTGAAGGAGTGTTTGAGACGAGAACACTAATGGCTTTGCACAAAGTACATGCTTTCAAAAACAAGTGGTAGTGTATTATTATGTAGAGCAGACAGCGAGGAAAGGAGTCCTTTTAACTTCAAGCTTTTGGACCTTGTTGTTAAAAGGACTCCTTTCCAGAGTGGCCTTTATAGTGTGGGAGAGGTGGAAATAGGAAGCAGCGGATTTCAATAAGCGTCTGTTCAATTTTCTGTCAATCAAATCTAAAGCAGATATCTAAAAATAGATATGGTTCTTGCTTGAAACGAATATGCTTGTTTTTCTGTTTTCACAGTTAGATAAATTTTTTTATTAATCTGATTCAATGTTTAAATGAAGATCTTCTGAATGTAGAAGAAGGGGGAAACAATAGCAATGTGTTCAAAAGTGTCCTCATTCATGATAACATGCTTGTTTTTAGTGATGTACAAAAATAAAGTTTTATGAATAGTTTCAAAACTTTTTTACATTTATTGTGACATAAGGTTAACTTCAAGATTATTTCATACCATTTGTATAATTATTTATAGATTTCTTTTTATTTAAACAAGAATTTTGTTTCTGATAAGAATGTAGACCTGAGAAATATGAATTTCCTAAAATGAAAATCAGTTTTTACTTACATTTCATGTAAAGATGGCATATCAAAAATTGTTTATACACTTCTCAATTCTCTGTTATTTTGTCCTATTTGTTGTTTGCTTCACCATAATAATGATAAAAAAACAATACATCTTCTCAATAAATGAAAACAATCCATTTTAATTCCAGGTTGTGAGGCCACAAAACCTGAAAAATGCCCAGGGCATTGCATTTGTTCTACGGTATAACATAGGAACATGTAAAAGCAAATCTAACAATGTTTAAGTCACAGTATTTGTGTCACTAAGGAAAAAAAAAGCTATTAGTTTTCCTGTTTCAAGAAAAACACAACAGAAGCCCATTTGTGTTTCCTGTCAAACACGGCCCCTTTATAAAACCTGCTGGGGAATGTTGATGCAGCTTATGTCAAAAAGCTGCAACAATGTTGACCATCTAATGTCATTTCCATCGTGACCCTTTTGCAATGTGTTGTAAATGTACTGTTAAAATTCAAACCTCCTCACAATGTCACTGATAAATCCAGACGTTCTGTGCAGGAAGTCTGCCAGAGTTTAAGTGAAAAGTGAAATTTGAAAAGGTTGCCTGAGCTAGATTTTAATTTAGGGTGGTTTCCTCCTCCTATAGTTAAGACTTTACTCCGTCAATAGCAGCCGTGGATGGTGGCATCTTTTCAACAGAAGATTACCTTGAATTCTTATAAATACAGCTTGTTGCAAAAGTATTTATACCCCTTGATTTATTTTCCCATTTATTCAGACAACAGGGCCTTTCATGGGACATTCTAAAACATGAATATGCTTTGATCTAAAACCAACCCTTGGTTGGCGGGCACTAGATGTTGCTTCACCCAATCAGCTTGGAGAGTTCTGCTCCTTTCCCCAAGCGGATTCGAGAGGAGCAGTCCCATATTGATAATGTGCAGAACGGAGAGTGCTGCACATGCTCAATCTGGCTGGCCAGGTTACTCCCAAACACCTTTTCCACATATTTGCTGTGTCCCTGACATGGTTTGTAGAAAACTCCAAACGGGATTTCTTATCACGTTCTCTCAACATTGACTCATAGTTGTCCTGTTAACAGATTCTGCCTCCTGAGCTTCGGATCTCTGCAGCTCCTCCACAGTTACCAGTGACCTTTTGGCCATTTTTATTATTGCTTTCCTAGGTTAGGTTACTTGAATAACTATGCCTCTGTAAGTTTGCAGATGTGCCATTAAAGTGAATATATAGACTATTTATTATTCATTAATTAGGTTTCTTTTGTTGCATTTAGTTTCACTGAATAGTATGTCAGGGTAGATCAGGATAACGTTGGCTTGATATAAGTGCATGTTGGATGTTTCTAATTTTTCTTGGTAAAAAGAAAATCAGTTTTCTTCCACAGCACAACTATGCACCGCTTTGTTTTAGTCTATCACACAAAATAAAAGTAAAATAAACTGAAGCTTGTGGTTGTAAAGTGGCAAAATGTGGACAACTTCAAGGGGAATGAGTACTTTGCAAGGCAATGTATACATTAAGTGTATTCCAAATCAGATTCTCCATATCCATATTTCTTTTATCCTGCTACGACATCTTTGTCCAGCAGATGGGGCTTACACACTCTCCTCTTTGATCGTTTATCACACGCACACACACACACACACACACACACACACACACACACACACACACACACACACACACACACACACACACACACACACACACACACACACACACACACACACACACACACACACACACCGTCCTTACTTAAAGACACAGCAATGAAGTAATTTTGACAATATGAGAGCCATGCAGTGCTTTACAAATTAGGGCACATTGATATATGGCATGTTGTCTGGTGGTGAATTAATCTGATGTAAAGCTACAGGTCAAATGCACCTTTAATGAGCAGAGCAGTGGAGGGAAGCACTGAGGTGTCCAGAGCTATGCATAAACCACTGATCTGGAGACTGTGACTGCCGCCGGTATACAGGCAACACATAAGGCTGCTTATATCTCCATTAGATAAACAACAGAGAACCAGGTTCATACAATAAAGGAATAAAAATGCCCAGAATCCGTTCATCTACATCTCCACCTGAGGCAATTTCTTCCACCCTTCCTCAAAATGACCAGCACTTCTAGCTGATGAAAGTTACAAACGGGTATGGCATAAACGGTGTTAACAGTGTCATCATCAACTTTGCTCCTCTACCTTATGATTTAATGCGGGTCTCCACCACAAACCTCACTGTATTTTATTGCCAGTTCATTTGTTAGAGCGATACAAAGTATCAGACAATTGTGAGGTGGAAAGTAAATGACAGATGGCTTTCAAAATGTTTCACCAATATGTATATGAAAAATATGGTATGCACTTAAATTAAGCTATTTTTTTTCAACTCTGTCACCCCTAATTAAAAATCCAGAGAAAACAACAGCCTTCAGAAGGCACCTAACAGTAAACAGAATCCACCTGTGCAATTAAATCTTGGTATAGATCCAATATTTCAGAGGTTTATGAGAGAATATTAGCACACAAACATTATCATGACGACCAAGGAATCCAGCAGACAGGTCAGGGAGAAGGTTGTGGAAACGTTTAAAGCACGGTTTCGGTTATAAAACGTCAGGTATTTCAGATCTTGCAGAGCACTTCTCAATCCGTTATCTGAAAATGGTCAGAGTGTTGTAACAGTAATGTAACAGAGATGGCCATCGGAGCCAGGCAAGGAGAGCATTAAAGAGAGAAGCAGGCCAACTCTGGAGGAGCTGCAGAGATTCACAGGCGCTAGATTTTGTGGAAAGACAACTGTCACGCTGTCATGATTTCGGCACTGTTGCCTGGTCTGATCTCTCATGTCACACACCTGTTCTAGCTCCGCCCGTTCCTCGTCACTTCTGATCTGTTCCACCTGCTCTCACTAGTATATAACCAGCTCTAAGACCAGGCAACAGTGCCAGTTTATTTCGATCCTTGTGTGAGACTTATCCCAGCGTTTATTATTCTGATTCCTGATCCTGACCTGTTTGCCTTTCGACCTCCGAGCCTGCTTTCTCCCGTCTGATTCTGTTTGCCTGATCTGACCTCTGCCTGTCCTGACTACCCGCTGGATCTCTGCCCTGTGTACCGAACCTGGAACCGTGACCTGACTCCGTCCTGGATTATCCTTCGGTAACTCACTGGCTCTCTGATCTCCTGGCTCCGACCTTCGACCACGTCCCCGACTTCGGCTTCGCTCTACGGCTCATCCTGCTCACGTTTGCTCTCACGGTTCTGATCTCCTGCCTGTCCTCCGATCACCGAAACACCTGCCGCTGGGACTTCATGAGCGGCAACCGCCGCAGCGAATTGACGACCCGCCTACTGGGACCCACTGGGACTGAACTGAACATTAAGACCAGGTTAGTGACCGACACGTTTGTGTGCAAACACCTTCAGATAAGCGTGGTCACTAACCTGCCGTCTCCTTCTGCAGAGGATCCCGCTGTAGACGCTGACGCCTCCCGCTCCGCACCTGATCTTAATAAACTGTTAAACTTGAACGGTTTGTCTGCCTTGAATTCTGGGTCCACCTGTTCTGAGCCTAACAGAATAAACTGGCCCCACATGGATCCATCGGCAGATAAACCGTGGCGTTCAGGCGTAGAGAATTCCATTTCTCAACTCCAGTCAGGCGCTAGGGAGATTCTGACTCGCTTACGCAGCGAGTCTGCTCCCGCTCCGGCGCTTCCGCATACGTCATCAGCTGTTGCGTCATCTGTTACTAGGTCAGCTTGTCAGGAACCCCGACTGTCACCCCCCGAATATTTTAGGGGTGATCCAGATCAGTGTCGGGCCTTTATCACCCAGTGTGAGATCCACTTTGAGCTCCAACCATCAGTTTATCCAACTGATCGGTCAAAAGTGGCTTATGTCATCTCGCTTTTGTCAGGAAAGGCTAAGATTTGGGGAACATCTGAATGGCAGAATAACCAGGCTCTCTGTTATTCTTATCGGGCTTTTTCTCAAGAACTTGTCAGGGTTTTTTGTCCAGTTCTTCCCAGTCGAGAGGCTTCCAGAGGGCTTAAGGCGCTTAAGCAGGGTGGACGATCAGTGGCTCAGTATATCATTGACTTTCATTTACTGTCTTCAGAGAGCACCTGGAATGAGGATGCTCTCATGGACACATTCATTGGAGGACTCAATGAAAGAATTAAAGATGTGCTCTCTACCCGCGAGTTCCCTTTGACCCTGAGACAGCTCGAGGAGATGGCCACCCAGATTGACCTTCGATTGACGGATCGTCGCAGAGAACGAGGAGCGCCGATGTCTGCCAGTTCTCAACCAAGGCCCGACACATCTTCAGCTTCCGCTCCCGCTCGCATACTGGATCCAGAGCCGATGCAACTGGGACGTGCCCGGCTGACACCACAGGAGAGGAGTAGACGTCACCAGCTGAACCTCTGTCTCTACTGCGGCGGAGAGGGTCATCGCGTCAGCTCCTGTCCTCTAAAAGGTACAAGCTCTGTAGAGAAGAGGGAGACTCTGTTGAGTCGCACCAGACTTTCCATCTCTCCTCAACTCCTTTTTCCAGTAACTCTCTCGTTCAGTTCCAAGAGACACAAGTTGACAGCATTTGTGGACTCGGGGGCGGATACCGAGTTCATGGATGAAGGTCTGGCTAGGCGACTGGGAATTAGGCTTCTTCCATCGCCAGCCTCTTGTAGGGTTTTAGCTCTAGATGGTCACCAACTGAATCAGTCTTCGCTCGCTTCTGAACCTGTAGAGTTGTTGGTGGGGGGTAATCATTACGAAAAGTTATCTTTTCTCATAATTGATTCACCTCAGGTTCCTATTATACTAGGTTCTACATGGTTGCGCAAGCACAACCCTCACATTGACTGGCAGAGGTTGGAGGTTCTTGGGTGGGCACCTACCTGTTCAGGTTCTTGTTTACGCTCCGCTCAGCAGGATCATACACCTGAGAACGAGATTGAGGAGGTTTATCCGGACCTCTCTAAGGTCCCAGAAGTTTATCATGACTTGAGGGAGGTGTTTAACAAGTGTAGGGCCACTGCGTTACCTGCTCATCGGCCATATGATTGCGCCATTGATTTGCAACCTGGTACTACACCTCCCAGGGGGAGGTTGTACTCGCTGTCGGCTCCTGAGTCCCAGGCCATGCAGAGATACATTTCTGATTCCCTTAAGGCAGGGATTATCCGTCCTTCTTCCTCCCCAGCTGGGGCAGGCTTCTTTTTTGTTGGTAAGAAGGATGGTTCCCTTAGACCCTGCATTGATTACAGGGGACTCAACGAAATAACGATAAAGAATCGTCATCCTATCCCCCTCATAAATTCAGCCTTCGAGCAGATTCAGGGAGCTAGGGTGTTCACTAAGCTCGACCTCCGTAACGCTTATCATTTAGTACGGATTCGGGAGGGAGATGAATGGAAAACAGCTTTTAACACTCCGACAGGTCATTATGAGTACTTAGTGATGCCATTTGGGCTCACTAACGCGCCTGCAGTCTTCCAACACCTCGTGAATGAGGTGCTCATGGACATGGTGGGACAGTTTGTGTTTGTCTACTTGGATGATATCATTATTTACTCCCGTGATCTGGATTCCCACAAGAAGCATGTCAGGGCAGTTTTGTTACGTCTTCTGCAGAATCAGTTATTTGTCAAGGCCGAGAAGTGTGAGTTTCATGTCTCTACCATGACTTTTTTGGGTTTTGTCGTTTCCCCGGATCAGATTGCTATGGACTCCACCAAGGTGAGAGCAGTGACCGAATGGTCTGTCCCAAGGGACAGAAAACAGCTACAGAGATTTTTGGGGTTTGCTAACTTTTATCGCCGGTTTATCAGAAACTACAGCCAGGTAGCTGCTCCTCTGCATGCACTCACCTCTTCCAAAGTGAGGTTCTGTTGGAACGAGCAGGCAGACAAAGCGTTTCATAAACTGAAGAAATTATTTACTTCAGCGCCTATTCTTATCTCGCCTGACCCTGAGAAGCAGTTCACTGTTGAGGTGGATGCTTCTAGTACTGGAGTTGGGGCTATCCTTAGCCAGGAGGCTAAGGATGGTAAGATGCATCCATGTGCCTTCTTCTCCAAGGGACTTTCAAAAGCCGAGAGGAACTATGACGTGGGGGACCGGGAACTGCTTGCTGTTAAGCTAGCCCTTGAGGAGTGGAGACATAGGCTAGAGGGGGCCAAGTTTCCATTCCTGGTCTGGACGGATCATAAGAACTTAGAGTACTTGAAGTCAGCTAAGAGACTAAATCCCAGGCAAGCGAGGTGGGCACTTTTCTTTGGACGCTTCAATTTTTCTTTGTCTTACAGGCCCGGGACAAAGAATGTAAAGCCTGACGCACTTTCTCGGATGTTTGAGGTGGACGAGGAGAGACCCAGTGGCGCAGAGGAGTTCATTTTGCCCGAGTCTATAAGATGTGCTATTACTATGATAGATGTGGAGAGAGAAGTTAGGGGGGCTCTTTGTAACCTCCAGCCTCCAGAAACCTGCCCTAGAAATAAGTTGTTTGTTCCTGACGGTCTTAGAGGAAAGGTGTTAGAGTTTTGTCATGGATCCCATCTGTTCTGTCATCCCGGTGTTACCCGAACTATCAAGTCTGTCCAAACACAGTTTTGGTGGCCTTCTCTGTCAGCCGATGCACGGGAGTTTGTGGCAGCATGCCTACAGTGCAATCGGGCGAAGACCTCTAGAAGACCCCAATCTGGCTTGTTAAGACCCTTACCTGTGCCGTCCCGACCATGGTCCAATATTGCCATGGATTTTATCACGGGTTTGCCCAGTTCCAACGGTAATACAGTCATCCTCACGATCATTGACAGATTTTCCAAAATGGTTCATCTTGAGCCACTACCCAAACTCCCGTCCGCTAAGGAGATGGGGGGATCCTGGCCCGAGAGGTTTTTCGGCTCCATGGTCTCCCGACAGACATCGTCTCCGACAGGGGTCCCCAGTTTGTAGCTCGTTATTGGAGAGAATTCTGTGCCATGCTGGGGATCTCTGTCAGTCTATCATCGGGATTCCACCCCCAGACGGACGGGCAGACAGAGAGGGCCAACCAGGAGGTAGAGACGAAACTACGTATCCTGTGTGAGTCCGATCCCACTAAGTGGGCCGGTCAGCTACCTTGGGTGGAACATGCTTTAAATTCCACTCCCTCCAGCGCTACTGGGCTCTCTCCGTTCTATATTGTTTTTGGGTTTCAGCCACCGGTGTTCTCCCTTCAGGAGAGAGATTCTAAAGTTCCTTCGGCCCGATTATCTGCCCTGAGGTGCCAGCGAGCCTGGAGGAGGGCTAGAAGGACTATCCTTAGAACAGTGGAGAGCCAGACTAAAACTGCTAATCGCCGGAGGATTCCGGCACCTGAGTACAGGGAAGGTCAGAAGGTCTGGCTCTCCACCAAGGATCTGCCACTTAGAGTGGAGAGTAAGAAGCTGGCACCTCGGTTCATCGGGCCATTCCCTATTTCCAAGGTAGTGAACCCGGTGGCCGTCCGCCTCCAGCTTCCTCGTGCCATGAGAATTCACCCGACTTTTCATGTGTCCCGGGTTAAACCTGTATTGACTTCTAGGTTTGTGCCCACCTCCAGACCCCCTCCACCCACCCGACTCATCGACGGCGATCCTGTTTACACCGTTAATCGTATTCTGAGGTCTAGAAGGAGAGGCAGGGGGCTCCAGTACCTGGTTGATTGGAAAGGGTACGGACCTGAGGAGAGGTCTTGGATCCCTGCCAGGTTTATCTTGGACAAGACTTTGATTACAGCCTTTCATAGGGCTCAGCCTCAACAGCCAAGAAGGGCGTCTGGTATCCGCCCTTAAGGGGGGGGTTCTGTCATGATTTCGGCACTGTTGCCTGGTCTGATCTCTCATGTCACACACCTGTTCTAGCTCCGCCCGTTCCTCGTCACTTCTGATCTGTTCCACCTGCTCTCACTAGTATATAACCAGCTCTAAGACCAGGCAACAGTGCCAGTTTATTTCGATCCTTGTGTGAGACTTATCCCAGCGTTTATTATTCTGATTCCTGATCCTGACCTGTTTGCCTTTCGACCTCCGAGCCTGCTTTCTCCCGTCTGATTCTGTTTGCCCGATCTGACCTCTGCCTGTCCTGACTACCCGTTGGATCTCTGCCCTGTGTACCGAACCTGGAACCGTGACCTGACTCCGTCCTGGATTATCCTTCGGTACCTCACTGGCTCTCTGATCTCCTGGCTCCGACCTTCGACCACGTCCCCGACTTCGGCTTCGCTCTACGGCTCATCCTGCTCACGTTTGCTCTCACGGTTCTGATCTCCTGCCTGTCCTCCGACCACCGAAACACCTGCCGCTGGGACTTCATGAGCGGCAACCGCCGCAGCGAATTGACGACCCGCCTACTGGGACCCACTGGGACTGAACTGAACATTAAGACCAGGTTAGTGACCGACACGTTTGTGTGCAAACACCTTCAGATAAGCGTGGTCACTAACCTGCCGTCTCCTTCTGCAGAGGATCCCGCTGTAGACGCTGACGCCTCCCGCTCCGCACCTGATCTTAATAAACTGTTAAACTTGAACGGTTTGTCTGCCTTGAATTCTGGGTCCACCTGTTCTGAGCCTAACACACGCTCCATTTGCAGTTTGCTGCAATCCATGTGAGGATCCACAGCAAACATGGAAGTTTTCAGATGAAAGTAAATCCTGTATTTCATTTGGAAATCAAGGTCCCTGCGTCTGGAGGAAGAGTGGAGAGGCTCAGAATCCACGTTGCTTGAAGTCCAGAGTGATGTTTCCACAGTCAGTGATGGTTTGAGGTGCCATGTCATCTGCTGCTTCTGGTCAACTGGTGTTTTCTGAAGTCCAGTCAATGCAGCCATCGACCATGAAATTCTAGACCACTTCATGCTTCTCTCTGCTGACAAGCTGTAAGGAGATGCTGATTTTATTTTCAAGCAGGATTTGGCACCTGGCCACGCTGCCAAAGGTACCAAAAGCTGGTTTAATGACCATGGTGTGCCTGTTCTTAATTGGCCAGCAAACTCCCCTGAGTTGAATCCCATAGAAAATCTTTGGGCTGTTGTCAAGAGGAAGATGAGATACACCAGACCCAACAAGGGAGATGAACTGAAGGCAGCTATCAAAGCAATCTGGGCTTCCATTACACCTACGCAGCACCACAGGCTGATCACCTCTATGCCATGACACATTGATGCAAGGGGAGAATCAACCAAGTATTGAGTGGATAGAAATGGACATACTTTTCAGAAGCCTGACATTTGTGCTAAAAACATTTCTTTTTTGATAGGTCTAATGTGATGTTCTCAGTTTCTGAGACATTGATTTTTAGGTTTTCTTTACCTGTAAACCAGAATAATCAAAATCAAAAAGTAAATTGTTGAAATATTTGACTTTATATTTATGAATCTCTATAAAATAACAGTTTCACTGTCTGAGATGACTGGCAAAAAATATTGCACTTTTATACAATATTGTAATTTTTTGAGATGGACCTGAATACACAGAGCAATCCTGGACAAAAACCTGCAAGAGGTGCAAAAGACTTTAAACTGAGGTGAAGGTTCACCTTCCAGCTGGACATCTATCAACATACAGCCAGAACTGCAATGAAATGGTTTAGATCAGGGATTCCCAAAGTGTGGTGCGCGTACCCCTGAGGGTGCACGAGCTGCCACTAGGGGGAGCACGAGCTGAAAAATGTAATGGCAGTCTGACAGTGTTTTTTTTTCCCCACACCATAAAAGACGTGTAAATAAACACTTCTGTAAATGTCCGTTCTTTGTTTATAAGCCGGATCCAAGTTGTTACTGTACAGTAAGGGGTGCTGTAGCTCAGTTGGCAATAAACTGCGCACAAGAGTAAGAAAGTTTCTGCTACCTTCCTGTCAGTCAGTGCTCAGAGTTTAATATGCCACCGGCGAGAGAACGAAAGAAAGCGCTCTTTTTTGTTAGAGATTAAGACTGGGCGCACATTTGTTTTGAGTGCAGCTTCATGAGGCTCGATAGCAACAGAGTTATGGCCCTACAGCTAAACACCTTGCAGCCCTTGGACAGCGGAGCGAGGTACAGGTTTTATTTGTTTATAAAGTTTGTACTTTATGTAATGTTTTTATATTCTGTGTCAAAGAAAGGCATCTAAGCAGACGTATTTTATGTTTGTGTTTGTTTAGTTTTCACGGTCTAAATTGGGTATGAATCCAGTAAATGAAAACAACTGCACCCGTCGAGGCTCTCCGTTTCTTCTTTGGTCTGAGGGACTGCTACAACTTCCTTTGTAAACATTAAAATCATAAACTGTAAATTTAATAAATAAAAAAAAATTATTTCACACAAAAATGTATTTATTTAGAAGAAGTCTTCTTCAATGCTTCATTTTAAGAAGAAGCATATCTTCTATGCATTGTACTGTACATGCGCACCTAGCTTGTGGCCTCCACTTCATTCATTCTCGCAAATATGCTCAGTTGGCTGAAATTAGGGAAACTGTCAGGTAGGTGAGACATCTAAGATAAAAGTTAGTGATGAAGGAGGAGAGGAACTGAGAGAAACAGAGGAATCGGAGGCAACAGAGGAGAGAATTGCAACAGATCGCTCCAGGCTGAGCCCCTGATGCACCTGAAAATTCTCAGGATCCTGATGTGGATGTTGTGTGTAACTTTATTGTAAAATATGTCCTAATTTTATTACCATAACCTTTGTTATGAGGTTGTGTTATTGTAACTGCAACTGCAAATGTTCTTGTTATGTGTGTTCTGGTCATTTGAGCATAATTAAACATGCCACCTTTAATATGGCTATAAAAAAGCTTGTTGCATTTTTTGTTTTGTTTTGTTTTTAAAATTGCCGGTGCGTCAACCCAGTTGGGACACAAAAGGGGGTGCGCAGCTAAAAAGGTTTGGAAACCGCTGGTTTAGATGAAAGCACAGCCATATGTTAGATTGGCTATCCAAAGTACAGAGTTAAAACCAAGAGTGAGTCTGCAGGCAAGAGTTGCAACTGGCTCCTTATCAATTCTGATAATGCACAATGGAAGAATGCATACCATAGATTCTAATATATATATATATATATATATATATATATATATATATATATATATATATATATATATATATATATATAAAACATGAACAGTTTTCTTCCCACTTCCCAAATTATGCACTAATTTGTGGAGACCCGTCATATAAAATACACTAATTTTTAAGGTATTATTCTTGGCTAAAAAATGATGATTACTGACCAAACTGAAATTGATATAGCACCTAGTGATGTAATGAAGCAGCTTTACCCATTTTAAAAGGACATTCACGTGTATGACATCATTCTGTGACCTGTCCAGGATGTACCCCGGCTCTCGCCCAATAACCACCGGAGATGGGCTCCAGTTCTCCTCCAAAACCTTGTGAGGTTAAGTGGTTACGAACCATGGATGGATGCATTTCATTCTGTTTGTATCAACCTCATAAATTCTTCTAATTCTCTAATTGCAATATAGTCAGAACATGATTTTCACATTTACCAATTTCAGCTCCCAGCAGTGTTTGATAAAGTGCTGTTCCCTGCACACCGCAGCCTCTTTCCTTCTTCAAAGCCTTTTAAAAAGAGAACAAGTGAGTCTTTGGGGAAATTCAAAGCTTGTTTAGCTAATTGGTATCAGCAAATGTAAAGAGTGAAGAATATATTGCTCATTTGGTTGAACAAATGTAGCTGGAGAAATGAAGGGTGCGCATTTTAAGTTCAACTGATGCAGGCGCACGGAACGCACACATGGATAGTGGAGACTCAGCACATTACCGAAATCTGCTGGATGGAAAAGATAAAGCCAGATCTGACAGAGGGGTTTTAAAAATGTTAAGTAATCTCTGTAATCCCACGAGATCTCTGCATGCAAAGAAATGATAATCCCATGTAATGATAGATGATCCGTGCAAAGGTCTGCTCTATCATGGCAAAGAGAATCTGTGAAGCAAAGGTGAAAGGAAAGGAGAAAAATATCTGTGCTTCCCAAATAAGTCATCATGACTTTCGCCCTTCAACTCAAATGTGCTGCACTGGCAAGAACACAAACATGCTGAGTGCGAGAGACATACCGCTTCTTGATATGTTCCAGATCCGTCTCATTTTTAACTACAGATTAACCTTGATCCCCCGTATCTCAGGATTATCCACTCACTGACAAGTGCATATGGCGTGTTTACCAAAATGCATCCAAATCCACAATTACTGCTGCATTTCTCCATACACATTCAGTCCCCCCTCAAAAAAAGCCTGTACACACAGACGCAGTCCCCTAGATATGACATCAGGCAGTTTCCATGCCAAATAAGCATTTTACCTGAACTTTTTTGGTTCAGCCTCATCCTCCTATTGTTCAGAAATCCTTCTGCCTTTAATGTCCACCTTAAACTGTAAACCCTACAGATAAGAAGCCAAGTGAAGAGGATGCTTTTCGAGGAGCTACTGGTACACAACACTAAATTAAACAAGACACCTTACATGGAGAGAAAATAAAGTTTAAATTTTATTGTTTTAGTCTCATACCTAGTAAGCTTAAAAAAGAATACCCATTACAATTAAGAGATTGGCCTTAAGTAGGGTGGCAAGACTTAGATTGAAAATCAATCAACTCATTTAACATTTAATTCCCATTCACACAACAAAGTGTGTTACCGATTTCATAGTTAATCGGTATTTTGACTGGATAACAGTTACCCAAAAAATAGGTTCATCTTTTCGCGCACAGAAGTCCAGGATGTCATTGGAGACATTAGTTTGCATAATGGAGCCCTGAATGCTGCATTTAGCAGTGGACAATTGTTTGGACAATTTCTGTCTTTTGTTATTTGTTTGGGTTTACTTCTGAACCATATGTCACGAAGGCCACTAGGTCTATATATACCAGCTTTATATTCTGGCATGGCCTGCAAAAACAATTGCAGTGTTCACCACGGTTGGCAAAAATCATCGCTCTAGAGACAGACTGGCAATGGCTCCATTTAAACAGGCTAGTGTTGAGAATTAAAAATATATCTTAGTTAGGGTTACTGAGGAAAGCAGAGCTGGGTCTGTCCTTTCCTGCTCCAGCGTAAGATAAACATGGAGTTTTATTGTCCTGAGGGGGTGGTCAGCAGGAGAGGGGGTCAGTCATCCTCCCTCTGAGCTTGCAGGAGGAGTTTTAAAGTTGATAAAAGGAATGTCTTGGTAAAACTTACGACAGACAGACAGACTTATCCACCGGTGAGAACATCTTGTAATGGTATGTACTCTGTCTCCATATTTAATTTCTATGAATTAAATATGTATTTAAACCGTTCTACCTCTGATCAATGCTTCCCCATTTATAGCCAAATCCGGAACTGGGAAAGATGGGTTTTTAATAGACATGTAACAGCAAGCCGGTAAAACCCCATCTTATCATGGTGCCGAAACCCCTCGGATTTTGGCTGTGAGTGAGGGTCTGTTTGAAAATTGGACACGTAAAGAGGACTAATTCTGCAGCATCACCGGTCGACCGGAAAAATGTAAGGAGATTTTTCTCCATTGGCAGAATGTTAGTTGTTTAGGCCAAATTTCTGTGGTGCTGTGGTTTAAGTCTCTCTCTTCTCAAAATATCAGAGGCTGAACGGTATAACTAGGTTTGAATGGAATTTATGTTGAAACCGAGAAATGATTGAATGGGATTTATGTGTTTGTTTACGTCAGAAAAACTTAGAATTGGATATTAAACTAAATGCCAAGAAGCCT